>JASAOG010000239.1:162500-762500 GCA_030265305.1 Biomphalaria pfeifferi
TTTGGGAGAGGGGGGTGGAGAAATAGAGTAAAGCCCGGCGTGGGAGGTTGGGGGGGATACGTCAACAAACAAGATAAAGAAATACAGGCGATAAGATTCTTACTCTCTCCCCTTTCCACCATGCCTTGTCCTCCTGCTCCAGGATTGACTTTTCCAAGAGCCGTGGCCAGTCAGTTCATATCTTTAGACTTAGTGGAGACGTGCCCAGCGTTACAAGGGGACAGAATTCGTGTAGTTTTATCTCTTATTTGTATCCTGGAGTTAAGGTTTCTTGACCAGAGTGTCATCAGGCTTGGACAGTCCACCAAATAACTATACAACCCGTGACCACCCAATACTACCTACTTAACATTCCCGATTTATATACTGTCTTATTGGTTCTGGAAAGGTGTATCAATGGTGGAATATAAAACTATAAAATGTATTCTTAATATATCTATATATAACAAGAAGAATTAGTACAGCAACAAGAAAGAAGACATAAAATGATTACCAAATACACAAACACATTTGTCGGCGACAATATTCGTATGTACAAACAACGAAGCACGTTAATGGTATTAGATCTAATCTATCGTTGTGCAGTGACAGTCAATTAGTCTTTGTATATTTTTATGCAATTATAGGTCTACCTTTTATTCATTCCCTTTTCTCACACTTAAATAAACATAAAACACACTCACCCACACGCCACAACACTGTATACAAACATCCCAAAACACACATGATATGACATAACCAGGGCACACTCACACACCACATATATCTCACACGCGCATCTACGGATTATAACAACGACGTGATAATCTCATTAATGATGTAGTCATCTCTAGTTTTCAATTAAACAAGCAACACATTCGATTAAACACACCACACACATTCAATCAAACACAGTATACACATTTAATCAAACACACTATACACATTCAATCAAACACACTATACACATTTAATCAAACACACTATACACATTCAATCAAACACACTATACACATTCAATCAAACACACTATACACATTCAATCAAACACACTATACACATTCAATCAAACACACTATACACATTCAATCAAACACACTATACACATTTAATCAAACACACTATACACATTCAATCAAACACACTATACACATTCAATCAAACACACTATACACATTCAATCAAACACACTATACACATCAAATCAAACACACTGTACACATTTAATCAAACACACTATACACATTCAATCAAACACACTATACACATTCAATCAAACACAGTATACTTATTCAATCAAACACACTATATACATTTAATCAAACCGTTGAAACAGACACACACACACACTCCTTAACACACATCACACGCAAACTATTAACAGAGTAGAAATACGCTCTCAGCAATAACGTACGTACTGGATCAGAAGTAATAATACTATGAATCTAAATACTACTGTATGTGGTTATTATACATAAGTTTCATGAAAAATAATTTTATTTATTTCGCATTGCAATTATAGCGTCTGGAAACGATAGTGAAATAATATAATATATATTATAAATTTTTTTTTTAAATTGTAAATTAAATAATTAATAGTAAAATTACAGTTTTTTTTCCCCTCTCTAAATAAGAAAGGGAAGTAACAAATAATAAAGTTGGCTAAGTAATACAGAGCGGGTGTTACTTCCCTTTTAATAAATATTGAAAAAAAAAAAAAAAAAAAAAACAACCTTTCACGAAATTAATTAATTTGATCAAATAGAAGGGTGGGCCTTTTCTTATAATTTACATTCAATTCAATTACAATCTATTATTAGTCATGCATGGTAATATTAGATAGAAAAAAATTATGTAAGTTAACATAAAATTTGCGTTGAGTTTTGAGTGATTGATACTTTACATTGAGCAATTAATCTCTTATTTATATAATTCTAGATGAAATGAAATATGTACTATAATTATCTCTAAAAAGTTATTGAAACTATCAATTCTTACACAGTGTACCGTGTTTTGAGATATGAATGCATATTCAGATTATATATTAAAAGCAATAATGTTTGAAATATCTTTTACTTTAATAATATAAATAATAATTGTCTTTATTTTCCATGAGGAAATGTGCAAACAAAACATTAGAACTATATAGAATGAGTTTTACATTCATACAATATTCACCCAAAAGTTACTTGTGAAATGTGTATCTCTATGTACTATATTTGCAATAAAAATTTTGTGTGTGTCATTTTGTCTTTGTAATCAATGCCTTGTATCTCCTTGGTGGTGGTAAAGTCACAAAATTCTGATCCAGAAAATGTTTCTTTTTATTTTCTAGAAAATCTTTTTAGCTTTCTAATGCACGTTTCTCTCAAAAAGTTGCCAAAATGGATTTATTTCAATTCCAAAGCTTCTATCAGCTCACTCTAGTCAAACGTTTGTACACGTTTTATATCCCCCACACCAAATCTCGGATCAAGTTGAAATTTGTTATTGCTTTTACCGGCAACACATGGATCCATTTTAATACAAATAACCAATTAGTTAATTAATTATTGGTAATTAATTATTTTGTTTGGTATAAGTTGAATTACTCCGCTTGAGGACTCAACTCTGAGTGAACATTTGTTTTTATTATGCATTGAAAAAAACGATCCTGTAAACATTCACCAGATACTCCCTTCACAACACCCCCCCCCCATCCCTTTTCCCAACTGGTCCAGTCACGTGATAGAATCATAGCGTATTCAGAAAGCTAAAAGCTTAACAAAAACAATTGGTAAAAATATTTCCTATCCAAACTAATTGATACTATCGCACACAATAGTACTGTTCTGGAAACAAATAGTATTTTTAAAATGTTTTTGTTGTTTACTAATTGCCTTACTAGCAGCGTTTAAGCTTTTATGAAGTTGTTGTTTTTTTTTTCAATGGTCAGATTGCTATTCCAGACAGTGATGCTAAAAATACGTCAGTTAGGAGTATCATAGAGTACTAATACAGCCTTTTCGATAAAACTAAACAAAAGTATTATTATTAAAAACGTTAATCTCTGTTGTCCTCTCTAGTTAATATGAATAATTTTGGGTGGTAATATTCAACCTATCTCGCTAGACAGTGCTTAGGTATTTAAAAGTTAAAAATTAACTTTGGCTACAAAGACAGTCATTTTCCTTCTTTTACTTTAAAAAAAATAAATTCTGTTATTTTATGTAACATTTATTATTTAAAATTATCATTACAGTATTTTTCAAAGTGTTTTATTCAGAGTTATCTTAAATTTACATTAAAAATAAAATTAATAAATAAAATTTTTTTTTAAAAAAATTCCAAGGGAGTAATTATATTTACTTATAGCACGTGTTAATTCAGTGGATAGTCTCCCTTGCTCCAGCTCACCACTAAATAATAAAAAAAAACGTATAAAACATATATGTACTCACTTGTTTCTCATGCCGCATGACCCGACCAGCGAGGGTATGTTGGCCGGGATGACAGAGCTCTGAGCCAGTTGAATGGACTGAATCATAGCCACTGCCTCCTGCTTCAACTGACCTATGGGCGTCTCACATATCCCACAGTGACCGGTCCTTGAGTACCACCGTTCGTAAGATTCCGGAATAGTCAAGCGGTCACCAATGTTGTCCCCCTTTATGCTCTGTAAGTTTAAAAAATATTTAAATAAGTTTGAAAATATCTTTAAAAAAAAATTATTGAGTGTAATTGTATCAATTATTTGGGATCAATCATGTAATTAAATTTTCATAGATCTAGGGGCGTGGTCGTGTGGTTGCGCTCTGGGCTGCTGATCTCGATGGTCCCGGATTAGATCCCTGCCAGCTGCCACCCCCCAGTGTCCGGCGTGAGGTTTGAGTTGGGATACCATTATATTCAAACATCCGAAACATGTCAAACAAAAACATTTAAATAAATGTGTGGGATTGAAAATTTTTGTATTTAATCTTTTCCCTTAGCGCAGCAATTTTCATGCTTATAGAAGGATCAATGTGACCAGTTAGCGGGGGGGGGGGGGTAGGGTTAGGGTACCTAGGAGAAGGGTTCTATGCTTCTAATTTAAAAGCTTTTCTTTTTTTAAAAAAAAAGTTGCTAGAGTCTGGATTCAAGCTCGGGGTCCCAAACCTCTAAGATGGAAGGCCAAAGCATTAGCCACTGAGCTGTATAAGTAGGCCTATTTATATCGCTGTTCCTCAAGGGGCCGTTACATAAATGGCGTGTCCTGCACGGTTAGCCTGGTATAGAAAAGGAAAATGGCGGGGGTCTTTGTGTACGCGGCCTCTTGCCGCGAATCTGACCCACCCGTCAGACAGAACAGTGTACACTGTTCATTTTTAGGCCAGTGAGAGGGAGTTCTTGTTCACTTTTGCTGGCTTAGAGTTCCAAGAGCTGAAGGCTCAACTCTATCTGACAGTTTCAAGAAGAAGAATATAAAAAATAAGGTTTTATAGTGTAAGTATACTTTTAAAATGTTAGTAAACGACCTAATTCTTTACATAAGGTTTATCTCTCTTGACCTTTATACATATCTATATAAAGCAAAATAATTTAATTACGACTTAATGATAACTAGTTGGTTAATTTTTTTGATTGACTTATGTGCTATTGACAATGACTAGTTGTGTAAAATTTCAACTCGATCTGAGAATAGGAAGTTGGAGAAATAACGTGTACAAGATTCCACCCAGACAGACAGAGTGACGTTCTTATAAGGTTTTTAATAACAAAAGTGAAAACAATTAAAGGGTTGAAAATGACAATTATTAAATTCAGATATTGTATTAATTTATATGCTCCATCAAGCCACGCATGTCACATAATTAAATATAAATAGTTTATTTAAGAAAGTTTCTATCACACAAAAACTCGTGAGCCACCCCAATGGGCCGGTTCTGCTAACAAGCACGGAAATGTATAGTAAAATTCTGGTTGTACGCAAACTGTCTTTTAAATATATGTATTATTGTATGTATAACATGTATGTATTATTGTATGTATTATTGTATGTATAACATGTATGTATTATTGTATGTATAACATGTATGTATTATTGTATGTATAACATGTATGTATTATTGTATGTATAACATGTATGTGCATACTATATACATAAATTGTTTAGAAAAAAATAAAACAGTTGCTTTGTAGGACCATTAGTACTTGTTGACATATTTTAATCTTCATGAGTCAATTACACAATAGTGTGTTCGTATGTTTGTTTTATTTATTTTTCAATCTCAACTTCATCAATTAGCTTATTAGCTGGAACAATATATTGACTCTTTCGATTGATGTTTTGTTTCAATTATTTTTTGTTTTATTTTGTGAGATATAAACTATATCGAAAAGTATTTCTGAAGTACTTCACATCGAGACAAAAACAGATAAACACAGACAGTATTTAGGTTAAGTAGGGGAAGAAAAAAGAGAGACAGAGAGAGACAGAGAGAGACAGAGAGAGACAGAGAGAGAAGAAGAAAATGAAAGATAAGGGAAAAGATTATATTAAGGGTTTTTCAGATCTGGGTCGTACAAAAAGAACACATAACTCTGATTTCCTTCTGGTCAGCAGTTCATTGATTGGTTGACCTTCTGTGACACTAGCATGCTCCGACACAAACACACTTCACTGAAACACATATTCGCGCATCATTAAATGAAGGATTAAAGTCACACACACACACACACAAACAGCCTCATTTACTTTTTGGTCATAACTCGATACAACCAAAGGTTTGACCGACGACTTAAAGACTGAGCTTAATTAAAATTTACAATTGTGTTACAATTGTGTTGCCCATGAATCAAAGTGTGAGAACTGTTTCTAATATCTCACTATCGTTGCAGACTTTAAAGATGTACTAAAACTTTAATGTTAAAATGTATTGGGAAACAAAGTAGTCTTACCTTACAGGCAGTACCAACATATTTTGATCCCAAATGAATTGAAAGAACAAAAGATAGTGAAGACTACAATGTTTGTCGAGCCAAGCAATACAAGGCGTAACTGAAGTATTAGCTTGCAGAACACAAGAAATAACATGATACACAGTGTCACGGGCGTAGCCAGGGGGGGTGGGGGGGGGGGGGTTGGGCTTCAAACCATCCCCCCCGAAATGAAATCCCCCCCCCCTGCGGGGGGGGGGGGGGGGAACGGAATTCAGTGACTGATTTTTTGCTTTCATTTTGTTTATTTTAGGTGAGATTTTAATGCTAAATCATCACTTACCACAGCACAGCCGAAGGGTTTTGAGTTAAAAACCCTCTACCAGAGGGTTTTGAGTCAAAAAACCCTATCAGGGAGTTTTTGAGATAAAAATCCATCTACCAGGGGGTTTTGAGTTTAAAACCCCCTACCAGGGGTTTCGAGTTTAAAACCCCCTACCATAGGTTTATAGTTTAAAACCCCCTACCAGGGGTTTTGCAGTTAAATCCTCCTCTTCTATAAACAAAAGTATAAAAAAATGCTAACGACAATCCCCAAATTCCAAGAAAACAGCTAAGGAATATTTTGACTTTAAAACCGTCTCCAAAAATTACGATTAACCTCCTCTCAATATAAAAAAACCAAATTACACACTCAAAATTCTATGAGCGTAGCCAAAGGGGTTTTGAGTTTAACCCCCACCCACCTCCAGTTGGAGTTTGAAGCTAAAAATTACCTCTTCAATATATAAAACAGCAAATTACACACTATAAAATCTATGAGCGTAGCCAAAGGGATTTTGAGTTTAAAACCCCCTGCCAGCGGGGTTTGAAGCTGAAAAATACCTCTTCAATATTATAAAAAAAGGAAATTACGAACTCAAAATGCTATGAATTTAGCCAAAGGGGGGTTTGAGTTTAAGGGTTTTGATGCTAAAAAATACCTTTTCAATATAAAAAAAAAAGCAAATTACACTAAAATGAGGGGTTTTGAGTTTAAAACCACATCCTCCAGATGGCTTTTTTTTTTATTTAAAACCCCTCCAGATGGTTTTGAGTTTAAAATTCCTCTACAGAGCATTTTGAGTTGAAAACCTCTCTTCAATATTATTTTTAATCAAACTACAGTCACCAAATTCTATGACCGTAGCTAAATGGGGTTTTGAATTTTAAAAAACTAAAAAACTCCAGAGATTTTTTAGTTTAAAACCCCTCAACAGATGATTTTGACGATAAAACTTTCCTTTTTGATATAAAATCTAAAGCGAAATACAGGCATGTAATTCCAAGAGCGTAGTCAAGAGATGTTACACATTTCTAGCAGTGGCTGGGCTACATTAATAAAGTGTGAATAGTCATCTGCCGAAATTGAAAAACACTAAATGTGGCTCAACAAAGATGGCTAAGGCAGATTTTAGGAGTCAGTAATAGAGATCGGGTCTAAATCAAAGAAATCATATGCCGAACTGAGAGTCGAACCCTTAGTAAGGTTGTGACAGAGCGTCGCATGAGGTTTTGCGGGGCATGTTCTCCGACAAAATGAATTACGCATAATAAGAGTTGCGGAAACAGCTTGCCGGAAAATGCGCCGAACGGCGCGAGAGGGTCTAAGTCAGTAAGAATAGCATATAGGTTTTTGAAATAAAACATTTTAATAGCAAGATAATGCACTGTAGATACCTCAGAATATGCATTTTGTTGGCTTTCAATACCAGAAATAGTGCTCGGCGGCGAGCTCCCCCAGACCCCCTAGCAAGGGAGGGGAGTTTACAAGTTTTCCATTAATTCCAGGAAGAACATATGCTAGGGCACAGTCTTCTGAAAGGGTCAGAAAGATTAATAAAGATTAATTATGTACACACACACACACACACATATATATAATTTTTTCCGCCGGGGGGAGGGGGGCCGGGGAATCCCCCCCAACCCCCCCCCCCCCGAAAATAAATCCTGGCTACGCTCATGCACAGTGTAGAATCTAGGGAAGTCAGTCACTTGATGTAATAAACAAGAAAATAGCTTATTATAAATCCTAGAATTCCACGTCCGTAGAAGCTGACACTTAAAGAAATATAAAGCAATAACAAATTTCCAAAGCCCAGACTTCTTTGTCCGGACGAGCAGACACTAAATGGACAAGGGTTTTCAAGTCCACTGTTTACGGGTGCAAATAAAAAGACAGAATAAATTATCTCCCCCTGTTCATTTCGTCCGAGGAGAAATTAGCATTTTATAACTAGGTAATGAATGTGTCAGATGAGCTGAGTTTGTGACGACCGGGGTGGAGGGGAGGGCCAGGTATGGGAGGAATGCTAATGCTCTTCACCTTTCATTCCTCTACCCTCTACCTCCCTACAACGGAGTCAAGGTGGAATGAGTAGAGAAACTGCCCTCTGTCGCGCAACCAGCTGAGTTTTCTCGCGTGGTTAAACTATTGAAGCGACACCTCAACAAATGAGAGCGATCTTCCACTGACCTTTGCCCACTGGGGAGCCGAGTGGTCACTTTTTTATACCGCTTTCTCGTCTTGAAGGTGTTGCTGACCCACGGGCGACATCTGTGTCAAGAATTGAGAAAAATATTTGGAGATAGCATAAGGGCAAATATTAGGAGCTGGGTGTAAGAAGGGGGGTTAGAGAGGGGCGCGAGATAAAGATCATTACACCCTACTGGCGTGTGGCTAATAACAGGTCCTCTCCGCTCGCCCTTTTGAGACTCCCAAGAAACACCAGGAGTGTTTAATAGGGGTAGAGGTTATTATAGGGATGAATGGTCAGTCCTTCTCCTGACCAGGTGTGACGTCGACGGAAAATTACCCAGGACTCCGTCCATCCAATCATTCAAGGGGGAGGTGTCAGATGACCAGTAGCTTTCTCGACGGGAACACAGGTGGACAACAGTTTGCCGATGCCAACTTCTTAATGTGACACTGAGAATGTCCAGGTCACACCATATATCTACCTCTATTAACACTTCGGCTACTTAATAACACTCTGGGTCAACATCTTTGCAACAGAAACTAACACCAGTGGTCAAACAAAAATAAGTTGCATGCGAAGAGAAATCGCATGAAGGGCGATAACCAGTTTCTATTTTCTGTTTTGTAATGTCAACATGACTTCTAAAAAGCCGACACAATGAGACGAACAAAGACATACGTTGGTAGCTTTTCACCAATTTGCACTTTTTATATATTTTTTCGTTTCAAGCTATGAGGCTATAGGAAATCACTGACCATTCTAGAGGCTGAGCGGTAGAGCGCTTAGTTTCCGAACCGGGGTCCGGGTTTCGAATCCTGGTGAGGACTGGGATTTTTAATTTCGGGATCTTCGGGTGCCTCTGAGTCCATCCAGCTCTAATGGGTACCCGACATTAGTTGGGGAAAAGTAAAGGCGGTTGGTCGTTGTGCTGGCCACATGACACCCTTGTTAAACCGTAGGCCACGGAAACAGATGCCCTTAACATCATCTGCCCTATAGACCACAAGGTCTGAAAGGGAAACTTTACTTTTTTTTCTAGGATTTAAACTCGAGCCTTGGTCAGTTCAACAGCGAATCTGCTTTACATACACATCGGCCACCACAGGGACACTTCCTATAAACACAAGTTCAGGACCTCAACAATCCTGGACGATAGTCTTGGACGCACGGTACGCTGGCACTATTTAGACCACAACGGGATGTTCATTGTCTGTGAACGACAGCATCTACTTTGGTCGCCATTTTTTGTCTGTTCCGTTCACTATAATGGAGATAGTAATCAACCAATCCTTAAAGCTTCGTGACATCTAAGCACGTGCTGAGAAGTCAACCATTTTTAATATACTTTTTAGGGTCCAACTTTGACCTTTTGACCTTTTAAACTAAATCATAACGCATTAGCAGAGTTAGGAACCAAATGTAGATTAGCAGATTTGCATTGCAATATAAAAACAGACCGATTCTGTTGAATGGGGTTGTAAACACGTGTGGTTGGCAACATGTGTGGTTGATCTTATCTTTCAGTCAATAAATTGACCGTACGATTGATGACGTCCTGTTTGCTTGGCTGAGAATGACCGCCGTGACCATATGCGACACAAAGATTGACCAGGTGACTAATGCTTTTTTAGTTTGGGCTCAGAAAGCTCTTAATCCGTTTGGACAATTAGTGGCCTTGACCTGTTTGGAACAATCGGATGGACGAAAACATTTTCATAAATGGAGTCTCTGGTGTCTCCGGTGTACAGAACATTGATAAGCTATGCAGCTTAAAAAAACATATTATAATTTCAATGCACTTTGTAGATCTGCAGAGTCAAGTTTCTATTATTTTCTCTATGGCGCAAATTTTTATTTATTTATTTGGCGACAGTGATCTTTAAAAAAAAAGCGTCTTTTTCTTTTTATCTTTTGTTTATTTATTTCAAAATCCGCAAATTATGCTGTAACAATTACAATACAGTATGTCCGCCAATAAATAAAACTTACACATATTAAATAGTTGCTTAGACGGTCACAGATGGATTCAGTCACGGGACTCCACGTTACCAGGCTTTTCGCTCTGCAAACCGGTTAATAAGATGCTCGTGGTCCAATGATGATGGGCCGGTCGCCCCACTTGCCACCCCTTCAGGCCGCCACTGGACGCAATGACTAAGACCCTTTGCTTTTGAAGCTGGTGTCTTTTGTTTTATTCTTCTGGCTTTTGAAGGTTTCAAACATCGCGTCACTTACGTGTCCTATTTACTGGCTGTACATGTCAAAGAATGATTTCGTGTGCCACGCTCACTACGTGTGCCATACTTCACCAGCCCCAGTTATCGAGTCGGCATCGAGCTGTGCGCTCGTGTTTGTCCAATGAATTATAAGACGAGAAATTAGTTTTAATTGTCCATGGACTGTCTAAGGGGGGAGTGTGCGGCTCAGCACAATGCTGACATTGCTTGTTCAAATAAAAACCATTAGAAAAATAAACTTTTTAATCAACTGTAAAATATATATAGCGGCAGAAAAAAAAAATGAATTGTTTCTTCCATTGAGGGGAACAAATAAACGGCATGTGGATGAATTAAGAAAAAAAAAATTAAGCTGCGGGGAAAGGGTGAAGTCGGGTTGGGTAAGGCTTAGGCTCGATGAATGAAAAAACGACACGGTTCTAATTAATGCCTCGGGCATTTATTCGCATGATTGAACTACACTCAACATGGCGCGCGACGCTAGGCTGACAATGCCTGGAGAGAGAGCAGAGAATGGTGTATAGCGTGCACGAGCACACACACACACATTTTCTAAAAAAACGAAATCGATGAGAAATTATGGGATGGCAACACATGCGCTCTAAAGTCCACACTCTCTGTTCCTTTCCTGTTTCCTTTTTAATCAGTTTTGTTCGTGTCCAACATCCTGGATAGTGGACATCAGAAATAGATATGACCAGTGCCGAGATGACATCAGTGACATATGTTGTCATCAAGTATGTCATGTCAACTATCCCCATCCACATGTCACAAGTCAAGAGCAGGCACGACCTATTGATATAGAGCTTGGATACTCACCACATCACGAGGGAGACTTGTATGAACGTGAGACTAAAGACACTATTTAAATCTATTCACTAATGAAAGTGAGACTAAAGACATTATTCACTAATGAAAGTGAGACTAAAGACACTCTATTCAAATCTATTCACTAATAAACGTAAGATTAAAGACAGTCTATTCAAATCTATTCACAAGTAAAATCCTCTCTGAATGATGGACATTGTTCAAGGCAAGACCTCCTCCATTAATTCAGCCCGAGAATTGAAGATCCAAAATACAAATCATAGACGACTAGCATACGGACGGAAAAATAACACAAACACAGCACCATCTAACGTATCTGCTAAACACTTCTGGTACACGACTTTGTCATGCCTGTCTTGTCCAAGCTGCAGTAAACATAGTATCACAAAAGTCGGTAAACTTTGAAGGGGGTGGGTGGGATGGCCATATTTGACCTGGTGAAAACTTTCACCCACTCTTCCGTCATCTAAACGTTCGCCGCCTCTATATAATTTGTACGCTCTTAAGTACTTTCAACCAAGACATCTCTTCATGAGTTGTAGATTTATACTTTGATTGATTACAAGGCGGTGCTACTGTTTTGAAGGGGGGGGGGGGGTCAAGTGACGCCCAATCTCCGCCTTTCCTCTTCTCTCCCAATTGCCACTCGTTACCAAATTTAGCTCTTAAGACGCTGTCACTACGGTGTTAGCTCGTATCCATGGAGACAAGGGAGCTAACTGTTTGAGTAACTCAAGATAAACAAAACAAATAGACTAGATGCGCGTCATGAATTCTCTTCTCCTTGTTTCAGCTCTCTTAAAAGGACGGGGGTTTATTTTAGTGCAGAGAGAGAGAGAGAGAGAGAGAGAGAGAGAGAGAGGGAGATAGAGAGAGAGAGAAAGAGAGAGAGAGAAAGAGAGAGAGAGAAAGAGAGAGAGAGAGAGAGAGAAGATACCAATACAGAAGCTGATCTAAAAAAAGAAGTGTTTCAATCAATGAATCAGTCTTTATTCAAAGCACGAACTGGCCTGAGAGGTGGAGGGGGAATGTACCTCTGGCACGCCCCAATTGAATCAGACCTATCAATGTTAGTTTGAAATAAAAGTCTCATTCCCTGGTCTACAAAGTAAACAAACCACAAAGACAACTCAGTGTAACTGTTACGTCATTCTAGAGTACAATTGGAGGGGGGGGGGGGAGAGTGAAGAAGATCCAACACACCAAGGCTTCCCATTTGAGAGCACTATCTTTAGCGCAGGGGAAATAATCAAATCTTATTCTATCTATCAGGGTGAGGGTGATGTATAGGGCAGTTGTCACTCAAAACTTTGTTGCTTCCGAAGATTTCGGTGATAGTAACTGAAACTGATGAACTCTTTTGTGTGAAAAGGTGTTTTCAAGAACATGGAACTTACAGAAATAGTATCGACATTTACATAATGAACAAGCGCAATATCTATACGGTTATTAAAGCTAATATCGTCAGGAATAACCGGTTTAACACAAGTTCTAGACCATCTAGTTCTAGCATGCTCAATGACCTCTGGCCAATTTGACCTTTTTTTCGAACAGTTGAGGTATCACACAATAGCCCCTCCAGGGAAAGCAAAAAAATCTTCTCGTGATTTTTTTTAGACAAGTTCCTCAACTCCTGCTACATCTGCTTCGTTTCATTATTTTCGATTTACAGAGAAAAAAAAAAAGTTTGCACAATGAAGTGTTATGGGGAGGGGAGGTTAAAAAAAAAAAAAGAAGGAAATAATTTTTTTTTAAAGTTAACAATGGAACGGAAGACAACTCTAAAAATGAAAATATTCTATTTTTAGATTATATTGTCATCACAACAATCTTCAAGAAAGAGGTTTCAACTAGTCAAGCGCCCTGCGCCACCCCCTCGTTCACTTCCTGACGATGTTTCCCTGCCCCCCTCCCCTCCAGTCTTTCTGATGTCCATCATGGGACCTGGCTGAGCGATCCTAACGATGACCAAGTTAACGAACCGGGTGAGCGGCAATCACGCGTGAGCTCACGGTTCTGGGGGAATGAAGGTGGGGGTGTGCACTATTGGATTTTCGGCATTCATGCGAGTCTTTGGCAAGGGGGGAACAGCAGGGACCGAGGTGGAGGGTAAGACTGAGCAGAAAGTGGCAGGGTGGATACGCCATGGTGACTGACTGACTCACGCTGCTACCCCAGAACTCAGTATGTTCATTGCTACATTAGACTAGATGGGTACTTCCTTTCTGTTTAATAATTACCTTTTTTGAAAACGTTAAACATTAATGCGATGACTGGTTACCTCTAGCTTGGCTATGAGTTACCCTTGGTAAAAGTAGTACGCTACACCAAGATTATTGCACAAATTATTGGCGTCATCGAACGTAAAGACGCTAGTTATCCTTATTTTATCATTTCATTCTTTTGGGGAGTTAAGATAAAAATCGGATCAGTGTGCCCCGTCGCTCCTGTAGTCTTCAGGAGTCTGAGGTAGTCTACGCATTTGACTTTCATCTCAATAGTCTTGAGTTCAGACTGTCCGTCGAAATCCCGAAATAGCCCCACAGTAGGTTTCGCCAGGATGTATTAAAAATCTCCATATCTGAAACAACGCTGGAAACTAAGACCTCAAATAAAAACCATCTCAGGAAATTTTTTACTCAGGTTTCAGATTTGGCATCTATCTCTTAATATAAAACTACATTTTGCGACATTGAATGAAAAGCTACTTTTGCAGCATTTAAAAAGAGTATAGAGTACGCTTCCAAACATGTTGTTTCTTGTTTTTTAGTACTAAAAATCTGAGACAAGGTGTTTGTCTCTCGTTAGTAAACATTATATCTATTTCTAGAATAAGTTTGGTTACCTTGACTTCTCGGTTCTCAGTATTCCGTGTTTACTAAAGGAATACTGGCCATCAAAGTACTATAAGTGGAGTTAGTCAGTTAAGGTGCGTCACGTGGTGTTTTTGAACATATTGACAGGGTGCCTTCCTTTTGAACTCAGTTACTTAACCACAGCTAAACGTAGAAATTATGAAGACTAACAATTGGATAGATGAATGGACAGACAGAAAGACAGACAGAAAGACAGACAGACAGAAAGACAGACAGAAAGACAGACAGACAGACAGACAGATTTCCTATTTTTTACAGTTTGAGACTACTCATAGATCAGCGTGACCTTTTCGCGGTGCACGACTGCTTCCCGTTAGCCACAGTCTGGTGTGAAGAAGTGCCACTGCACCCGCCACTCGGCGCCACTCCTTCAGCACCCATCCTGACAGTAGTGACAGCTTGTTCACGGCTTCCAAACTACCGTCACCGTGGAATAGTGAAATCACTTGACGAGGCCACTCCAGATGGCGAAATGGCCCCCGTAACAGTACAAGTCAACTCGGGGACTTTGCTTGGTGCTACTCGATCTAACACTATCTTGCGATCATTAGCTCGCAGCCAGTAGCGGGCCCTGACGATAGGCACTTCAACTAGAGTACAAAATGAATCACGCCCTCCCCCCCCCCCCCCCAACCAACTTTCAGTTAGACTGAAGAATTAATATTTGATTTCTTAGCCTGAATACCTTCTAATGACATGCCATGTTAGTATGCCAATAAACTTTTTCTTATACACATTTTCTGACCAATACTTTGTTAGCAACATTTTCTTATAAACATTTTGGTATAAACATTTCCGGATATATATATTCTGATGAACATTTTCATATGAACATTTTCTGGTAGGCATTATGCATATTATCATATTTCCATTTTATGGGGAATATTTTCTTGTGATTTTCTTAAGCAAATGTTTTTTGATGAACTTTTGTTAATGGAAACATTTTGTTTCGTATACTATCCTTCGTTTTGAACGTTTACTTTTCTTTTGGTTCAATTTCTTTTGTTTGTGATATGACTGGCAATACTTTTATAAATATTGTAAATAATTTGTTTTTCTTTTTAGTTTAAGTGGCATTTCTACTTGACTTAATTAACGTTAGGTTTGTAACTCTGTTCACTTAGGACCTCAGGACAGTGGACACCAGGTGGGGTAGGCTTTAGACATTGCCAATGACAGATCTTTATGGAGAAAGCTTGATGCCCAATGCGCCGAACGGCGCGGGAGGAGGTTCACTGAAATCAAGGTCAAGGTGAATATGAAGTTCAAAGATTTCTTACTTTCGCTAATCCACAGATTTACCGGGAACTAGTGACAAAGTTATAAACTGTTTTGAACTAAATAATCTAGGTCCCGAGTCCTTCTCCACACACACACACACACACACACTCATACACACTCACATACACGTTCACAAAGGAAGTCGAAAAATCAATGACATCAATGCCTTAATCAATCAGTTTGCCAGCGAAACCAATTTTAACTGCGTGTCCAGGCACTGTCTTTAGTTTAGTGCAAGGTCAACACATTTCGTGAACGTTTAAAATTTCTAACATCGCAGACTAATTCAGAGTTACTAAAACTTAATCAGTGCGTCGAATTTTCAATCGATTTCATTAAATTAATTTGCAGATTCAACCAATCAAAAGATTATTTGAATTTTTTTTTTGGATTACGCCCAATTTACGGCCTCTCTCTTTATTCGCCGGCCCTGCTAAGGTAAACAGCAAGTTTAAAAAACTTTGAATACTGGACATGAGGTTCGTTTAATTAGAACAACCGATTATACAGCGTCCAGATGTGGTTCTAATATAGGAATTCTCCATTTGCCTTGTGACGTCTACCAAGCCTCTCTCTCTCTCTCTCTCTCTCACTCTTGGATTCTCTGCCCCTTTCCTTGCTTATATTTAAACTCCAAATGGAGAACGTCTTTGTACATCTAAATGTGAATGTCACGGCACATTCAGTGCATCACCCTGTCTCCATCGCGCTGTCAGCACACAAGGAACGTAATCAATTCATTCTGACATTCGATCTCCTCCCGAACACCTTAAGGCTTCCACCCCTCCCCTCAACGGTAGATTACCTTTTTTTTTTTATAACTTGACAATATTTCTTTCCTTGGCACAGTCTGCAAAAGAGCTCACAGCTCAGCAGCAATAAAGCTGGCTAGAAGAAGAAGGAGACAATATTTCTTCTAGCTTTTGACCGGGTCCCAAGTGCGTGACAATATGACCAGAGCCTTGAGGGTGATTGTACTCACCATGCTTGTTATCCTGGACGTGTGGTATGCGCTCGACTGTCACAATGGTCCTTAATTTAAATCCTAACCCTGTCTTTCCCTGCCATTCTGTTACAACGCTATGCTTTTGTCAAGGAAAGTTTCAGAATTAACATTGAAGTCACAATTTCATTCTCTGTAGTTCCTATAGTTCACAACCTCTGTAAGGGATACCTTCACTTTGTTGAGGGTGGCTGCCTTGTCGTGCGGTATGCGCGTTGGACTATTGTTCGGACTTCTCGATGGTCCAGGGTTCATACCCTGCCAACTGCCATCCCCCATCGTCCTAAGGGAGGTTTGGACTAGGATGTAAATTATCTTCCACTCTGAAGGAACATCCGAAACATGTCAAACATTTTTAGAAACATTTTTTTTTACTTTATCCGTAAGTTGATTTCTATTGGTCCACTCTTTGAACCTATTTCTTTTTGCACTTACATTTAATAGTTGACCTACTTTTTTTTGCTAAGGCACTAGGGAATTTTTTTTTTATTTTATTTTGAAGACGCGAAAGGTCACACGTTCATGACCCGATGAAGACTGAGATTTGATTCGGGATTTTTAGGACGCCCCTGAAATGGCCAACTCTAATAAGTATCGGTACCTGTTTTACTTTCAGAAAGAAAGGGGTTTGGTCGTTGTGTTGAGCACATGACACCCTCGTTAGCCATCGTCTTTAGAAATACATATCACCTCCTGCCCCGACAGATTGCAAGCTCTGAAAGGGGGAACTTATTCTTTTTTTGGTCGCCACTGTTACGTGGTGTCAAAGCAGCCACCCGACAAGAGAAAGGGAAATAATAGCGAATGTCATGGCAGGGATGTCTTACTTCCCTTTTGTGTGACACCGCCATTAGCGTTAAAGATGGAAGGAGTGCAAAATACAAGCAAAAGCAGAAAATACAACGGGGGGAGGGGGGGGGGGACAGTGACAGGGGAGGGTGAACATATTCCTTAAATTTAGAACCAGAATAGATTTTTTTTTAAAACTCTGATGGACGAAAAGAAGATCAATTTTCCATCAGCGGAGACAAGAAGTCTGTATATAAGGGCAGGTAATAATAGCGGTGCATGAGTTGTTCTTTAGATCACAGATCTCTTATCACTCAGTATTAGTTTAATCTCAATATTGCCATCCCCGTAAACCTTATATAAACTCACTCTTGTGTGTCTGAAAGTTTTTACATGTTATTTCTGCAACACCCAAACTCGAAACAAGCTGAAAGTTTCCACAATTATTCCCTTCATCTGGCAACACAGGAATCAATGAACAATTACACGACAATAAGGTAACTCACTATAAGTAATTAATATTTGGATATTGTATCTCGAACAGAATAAATGCTGTATGGTTGACTGAAGTGGTGGTCTAAGTTGAATTAGTACCCTTTATAGGTCGCCGCTTTAAAGTAAGTTTCAACAAACAATAGATAACTATACAATCTTCTATTTTCATATTCACTTCACCAGAGTAATGGTTCGTATTTCAGCTTGAGAAACCATAAGTTCGAATTCAGGTCTTTCCCTCTTTTTTGTTTTTATATAAATACTTTTAAAAGTGATTATGGTAAATTTCTTCACCCCCCCCCCCTCCATTTTCCCCACTGGTCCAGATAAGTGAGAGCGTATTGAGGAAGCTAAAAGTATGAAATTGCGCTAAGCAAAAACAAAATATGTAAAAATATTTCTAATCGCAAAGAGGTTGTTGTTGTTGTTGGTCAAGATCTATTAAAACTATAAAGACACGACTGACCCAAACTAATTGATACAATTACACTTTGTATCAGCTTTGTTTTTTTTTTTTAAAAGTATTTTCTATGTTTTTCTTGTTTACACTGTAGGTTCTGAGGCCATTTCGTAAAGACAAGTTTTGAGAATATAATTTACTAGCCGGAAATGACCCTCGCCCTTAATTTGTGTATCACTGATCGAGTGCGTTAGAATTAGATCTAGGTCAAACACTTTTTAATGTTCACACCAAAATTAAGAATTGACTATGAAAATGGGGCTTACCCTGACATATTCAAAGCTAATATAAATAGTGTAAAAATGGGTTTACCCGATTTGTTTAAAAATTTCGTTATTCAATAGAAATAAACTTACGTAATTTTTAAAATTATTTATAGGGCCTTCATGTGGGAGATACACAACAATCTCCGACGTGATCGAAATGAAATTCAAACGGTTTTGATTTCTATACGTAACGTAGTTTTACATACATACATAATCCTCCTTACAGTGTGCTTTTTATATTAGATTTACTTTCAAGGTAAACAAATTAACATTATTATGTTAAACGTAAATGTTTTTAATTATTAGTAAAAAATTATATTAATGTCATCATCAT
The DNA here is from genome assembly GCA_030265305.1 of Biomphalaria pfeifferi. NCBI lineage: Eukaryota > Metazoa > Mollusca > Gastropoda > Planorbidae > Biomphalaria > Biomphalaria pfeifferi. Next base: position 181,466 of record JASAOG010000239.1, read on the forward strand.
CATGATTAGCTCCCTTGACTTTTGTCGTAACCAAATCCCTACATCTTAATTATAATAACAATGTTTAGATTAGAAGAATATACAATGTTGCAACCTAATCCTACGGTCACACCATGTTTAATATGTCGTCTACTTCTGTCTCGAGAGGCTCATGCGAAATATTAAATGTTGGAAACGCTAGAAAAGATTTAAACACAAGATGATTGAGTCGTAACGCTGTGTCCTCTAATCTAGTTCCTCTCATTTTTATTTTTTCAACACCATCATTATATCTAGATATTTTTTTATAGTCTTTCTTGGTCTGTCTGTGTGTCTATCTGCCTCTCTGTCTGTGTGTCTATCTGCCTCTCTCTGTCTGTGTGTCTATCTGCCTCTCTCTGTCTGTGTGTCTATCTGCCTCTCTCTGTCTGTGTGTCTATGTGCCTCTCTCTGTCTCTGTGTCTATCTGCCTCTCTCTGTCTGTGTGTCTATCTGCCTCTCTCTGTCTGTGTGTCTATCTGCCTCTCTCTGTCTGTGTGTCTATCTGCCTCTCTCTGTCTGTGTGTCTATCTGCCTCTCTCTGTCTGTGTGTCTATGTGCCTCTCTCTGTCTGTGTGTCTATCTGCCTCTCTCTGTCTGTGTGTCTATCTGCCTCTCTCTGTTTTTTGTTTTCTGGCTCTCTACTTCACACACAGTTACAATTTTTTTTGTTCTAATTAGTGTGTCCTGTTTATTTTCTCTTATTCTCATTCTCTCTCTTTCTCGTTTCATTTCTCTTGTTCTCTCTTCTCCTTTTCTTGTTACGTGTCTCGCTCTGCACAAATAACCGAAAAATTCCAAACAAAACTTGAAAAAAAAAGAAAAGAAAAGTCTATCACACGATGATGTTATCACCTGTCTGATGAGAGATCTTCTGAGATTGCCTACACACTTTGCACATCTCTGTCACTACATCAGCTGTCATGATCTAAGTTTGCACAATAACCCGACACCTCATAACAGACTCCAACCATTGAGATTTGTTTACAGAATAGACACACAGATTACGGGACAACATAAGTGAAAATATTTTTTAACAATGAATGCGCTTTAATTTGGCAACTGTTGTTGTTTTTTTTTTGTAAATATAAGAGTAGGTAATCTCGAGCAAGAAGAAAGTGTTAAGTCCCCCTGTCACTGTGGGTAACAGTTTTTATTGGGGCTCCGCGATAAACCAATCTAGCAATGAGATGGACTTTCCTAATCAAAAATGTTCTATACCCATCAGACCTGGATGGTATCAGCGACTGCCAAAAGAAGAAAAAAATCGAATTCCAGCGTATTTTGAACGTCGGGTCTCTATGATGTCAAACAAACAATTTAGATCATGGGTCTACGAAAGACTCGATTCAAATCTAAAGTAAAAACAAAAAAGACTTGAACAATGTAAATTTCAAAGTCAAACAGGTAAGCGCTAAAAAAGATTAATGCTTTCGTTCTTTACCCCTTCCCCTACAAAATAACTAACTAAATAAACGAAGTGTTTTGAGAAGGAAAGAGGCTTAGGCTGGTTAAGAAATATTCCGAAAGCAAAGGGCGTTAGAAAAAACACTGTACAAGAACATTGGATATATAGTTAATCTTTTTATGTTTGCCACAGACAGAATTTAGTATGAGAACCTCTGGTAACTCCATCACTATGTATTGATCGATTCACAGGAAAGCGATAGCGAAATCAAAAAGTCTTTCTATTTGAAGATATCTATGACCTGTAAATGTACCTCAGTCCTGTTCTCTGCCTAGTGCTTACTGACTGCGACTGTACCTCAGTCTTGTTCTCTGCCTAGTGCTCACTGACTGCGACTGTACCTCAGTCTTGTTCTCTGCCTAGTGCTTACTGACTGCGACTGTACCTCAGTCTTGTTCTCTGCCTAGTGCTTACTGACTGCGACTGTACCTCAGTCTTGTTCTCTGCCTAGTGCTTACTGACTGCGACTGTACCTCAGTCTTGTTCTCTGCCTAGTGCTTACTGACTGCGACTGTACCTCAGTCTTGTTCTCTGCCTAATGCTCACGACGTTTTTGTATTTATAGAATGGCGAAGGGGAGGGGAATAGAAGAAGGAAATAAAAACATTGTCACAGGTATAAAGGGGAGGGGAATAGTGGAAATAAAAGTGATTAAACGAGGCTGAAATAGCGGGCAGAGGTAACAGAAAAAGGGAGGTAGAAGGAGACAGAGAGAGGGAGAAAGAGAGAGAGAAAAAGAGAGAAAGAAAGTAAGAGAGAGAAGAGAGAGAAAGAGAGAGGGAGAAAGTGAGAGAGAGAGAAAGTGAGAGGGAGAATGAGAGAGGGAGAAAAAGAGAGAAAGAAAGTAAGAGAGAGAAGAGGGAGAAAGAGAGAGGGAGAAAGAGATGGAGAAAGAGATGGAGAAAGAGAGAGAAAAAAAGTGAGAGAGAGAGGGAGAAAAAGAGAGAGATAAAATGAGAGGGAGAAAGAGAGAGAAAGAGAGAGGGAGAGAAAGAGAGAGGGAGAAAGAGAGAGAGAAACAGAGAGGGAGAAAGAGAGAGAAAGAGAGAGGGAGAAAAAGAGAGAGATAAAATGAGAGGGAGAAAGAGAGAGAAAGAGAGAGGGAGAGAAAGAGAGAGGGAGAAAGAGAGAGAGAAACAGAGAGGGAGAAAGAGAGAGAAAGAGAGAGGGAGAGAAAGAGAGAGGGAGAGAGAGATGGAGAAAGAGATGGAGAAAGAGATGGAGAAAGAGAGAGGGAGAAAGAGAGAGGGAGAAAGAGAGAGGGAGAAAGAGAGAGGGAGAAAGAGAGAGGGAGAAAGTGAGAGGGAGAATGAGAGAGGGAGAAAGAGAGAGGGAGAGAGAGAGAGAGAGAAAGTGAGAGGGAGAAAGCGAGAGGGAGAAAGAGAGAGGGAGAAAGAGTTTGAAGAAGAGAGGTAGTGAGGACATTGACTTAGGAAAAGAAAGAGAAAATGGAGAGTCGGTTAGTGAATGTGCCTAAGAAGAAAAGATAAAAAAAGGGGACAGAGGGTGAGTGAGAGAGAGAGGGGGGGGGGGAGAAGGCGAAATGGATAGAAAGAGGAGAGAGTACGACACCATGTACGAACGATATCGCATTTTAAATAACACTGTGCGCATTATGTCAGTTCTATGCTAGCCTTTACCTACACGAGAACATGTTGAACACCACATCATCGACATTCAATGTTATTGCTGGTAATTATACTCCTCAATAAAAGGGAGGGAATCTGGAAGGGGAGGTAACAAACACAAATAAACACTCTAATCATTATAGCGATGTAACTAGCTCTATCTACACTGTGACTGATTGTCAGTTGTAGACATCTCTTTAGACAGATTAGAAAACAAAAGAAGCGGAGAGGTGAAAGAGTGTTTGTGTGTGTGGGTGGAGGGTGAGGGGTGCTATCAACATGCGCCCTGAGGAACAATGTAACAAGTTCTGACTAATTTATAATCCGTAAATGAAGTGGCGTCAACGAGTATTTCACAGGGCGAGAGGAGCTAAATCTTTCACAAGCAGAGTCCGCCCCAGGCGGTATGACAGTAGATACAGTGTACTGGAAGCATTTTTACTCACTGTTGAGCCGCACGGTGTCAAAATTGTGTTAGTGTGTGTGTGCTTGGTGGGGGGGGGGGGGCTTCTTGCAATTTGTCCATGCCACGCTGCTGCATAGCAGGTTTACAACTAACCAGTACTTGAATTACACCTGGCTTATTACTAAGACAATACCTACCAATGGCACACGTTCACTGGAATATGACTCAAGAATGACGCACTCTCGTTACGCGCGCACACACACGCACCCGCGCGCAACCTTGGACACGCTCGATAAACAGCATTCTCCCCCCCCCTTTTCCACCCGTCTTACCCCCCTCCCTTAGTCTCACCCACACACCTAGAGGCACCTCTAGAGTCACTAAGTCTCAATAATCGAAGTCGACATGGCACCAATCAGGAGAGCTGACTATGGTCTGCTTGACAGCGATTCTTGCAGCCTTGAGCTCCATTGCCGTCAGGAACAGCCGCTAATGACTTTCAGTCACGTGAGATGCACAGTATAAAACTACAATACATCTGCAGGTAAGGGCAAAAAAATAATTACGCAATGCGTCAATACGGCATGTCATTATATCAAAAGATTTTTATGTATTTATAGTCAGACTTAATAAACCTGACTGTCATTGATTTGTATTTTGTCTTCACTGCCCAAGCTTTCTAATATTCCTTCCATATCCTGACATGCTCAGAGGAAACCAAATATAGATTAAGTAGGTCAGATACGTTTTAATGATTTATCCTATTTCATAAATAGGTCATAGCAACCTGGTGACACCGGCGGGCGGAGGGCGCGGATGACAAATTTGACGTCTGGGAACGTAAAGAATTGTTACGCGGGTGATTGATCACTCCAGGGAGGAAGCTTTCCTTCACAGTTGAACCCGCGCCCCGCCATTGGGGAACAAAAAAAAAAAGAATTACAAAGACAGGTTCACTTTAGACCTAAAAGCAGCGTGTGTGTGTGTGTGTGAGAGAGAGAGTGATAGTGTGTGTGTGAGAGAGTGAGAGTGTGTCGGAGTGAGAGAGAGAGAGTGATAGTGTGTGTGTGAGAGAGTGAGAGTGAGAGGGTTTAACGCATTACCATGCGACAAAAAAACAAAGTAATTAGAGTGAGTTAATTCATCCTTGTCGTTTCATTGAGTCGAAAAGTCTTTAGTAGATTAGTCTGAGCCAGTGGAGCGTGGGACCAATAGGCGAGTCACACAAGTTCTGTAGAAGTTGATTCTAGGGGTGCACCGGATAGTCGCTCCGGCTCCGCTTCTGCCGAATATTCGGCACTTTTTCACTATCCGCACTATCCGGCTCCGGTCGGATATCACTACCGGATAGTAAAAGCTACACCTGTATTTCTATTAATATTGTTATGCGCCTCCGCGCTAAGTCTTTTCGAGATACGCCAAACGGAAGTAACACTTAAATATCGAAACAACACAGGCGAAAGGCAAACAATATAAAGGTAGCCGACGCTGATAACTGATGTCAAACAAGAAACTAAATCTCCATGTTAACTCTTAAAAACCGTAATTTTTTTCTCATTCTATTCTAATAAACCAATACTCATAAAGTGGACATGAATCAATAATGTCAGTTCTGAAATACATTAACGTTTTTGTTTCAAATAAAAGAATTTGTTTTTAAAACTATAAACTAGGACAATGCACCAAATATTTTTTAGTACAAAGACAAGGCGTGTTCATCTAAATAGAAATAAAACTTTACATTATAAATTCACATTACATACGTAGCAGCGATGTCTGGCACATTTTAAAAGCTTGTCTTGACCATTGAGTGGTCTAGTAAACATGGAATATTCCTTAACTACGTCACGCTAATAATCTGTGTAGATGTGCGGGTATATCTCCAGAAGTAGAGATGAGCAACCCCCACCTCCTTTTGTTTGTTTAGTCCATAACATTGAGTTCACAGATAGGCAGCTGACCACATTAAGCCTGATGTCAACGTGTTGACACTTTCTAGAGGTCACATCTTATGAGGGAACTGAGTTTGTTTACTTGGAGAAGAATTTTTATTAGGGGCGGGACTACAAGCCAAATCTATATAAGGTTAATTTGGTATGAGTTTGTTTATTATGAGATAGGTTGTCAATCAAGGGTCTGGAAACAAGCCACACCTTTTATACTATTGGCCGGGACAATAAGTTTAGGAGGATGGACTACAAGCTAAACAGACACTGACCAGGGGTATCTATAAAGGGAGAGCTCATGAGACTCAACACCCCCCAACTTCTTATTTGTTTAGTCCATGACAATGTATTGATAGACATTGACCATTCTTAAGCCAGAATGGATTAACGCAGATTGTTGAGAAATATTGACACTGTCTAGAGGTGACTAGATGATGACTAAGTTTGTTTACTTAAAGAGAAATGTCATTTAGAGCGCTGAACACACTTTCGATACACAATAAAATAAAACAAATATGTGCATGTGTGCGTGTATGTATTTTTTCCCCTTGTATTAAAACTTTTAGAAAGAAAACTAATTTTATTGTTTAATCCAATTGACTTAATATATAAAGGAAAACCTTACAGTAAAATTTAACATCGCAGAAAATGAATTGATCTAAAGCACCACAATTAGATCTAGCAAACAAAGAAAAAATATGCTGGAATGTTTGAAACACTTGACCTCTGTAACTAAGGTACAGATATAATTTATCTATATGCTTGACTGACCATGCCAATGTGTTATCTTTATTTGCCTGCACACTAAACACTACTGCGTATGCCCAAGGAAAAAGAAACGCGTGAAGGTCAGCACAATCATCTATACACACTACACTAGGACCCCACAGGTGTAGGCTCACTGCGTCTATCTGACCAGGTTGTTGCAATCAGTCGAACACAAAGTAAATTTATGTTGATTTTTTTTTTTTTTGGTAAGGAGGGTGTGGGTGCGTTTTTTTTTTCACCTATAGTTGGTTTTCCTAATGCTTTTAGATCTATAAAACTGTAGATCTAAACATAGATATCAATAATAGGCCTATAGACTACAATTAAATCTATGCTTCGCAACATTTAAGGCTCAGGTTATGAGTAGGTATAATAGATGTTCCTGCTGTTTATAAAATATCGTTTGCCGCAAATGGATTAATAAATATATGACCTACTACGCTTCAGATTCCAACTATTAACTAACAGCTATCAGTATTAAGCCCTTGAAACCAGAAGCAGTCTTTGGACTTAAAATTACAAGTCTGATGACCAGTTATTGGTCAGAAATTCTTGAACACATACATCCAACCACCATACAAGCCAGATGAGAGATTTACACTAGTAACGTTAAATATATACTAACATATTTTACATTGACCCTCCAACACACAGCCTTTATGGTTGGTGGCCTCGTACATACACACAGACACGCTCATGCTACACAGATTAATTTTTGTTTATAAATACTGTTAATCTTTAATAATTAATAAATCAATCAGTAACAGAGTTTAAAACAATAAGGTATATAAAAGAAAAAAAAACACCAACAAATATAGGTATATTATTTAACATTTTCGTAAAATGCTATTAGCAATACAAGCTATTTACAAGACACTTAGGTATTCGGCTCCGGCCCCGGCCGAATATCAAATTTTACTATCAGGTCATATCCGGCTCCGGCCGGATATCAAAAAGTACTATCCGGTGCACCCCTAGTTGATTCATAACTAAGTTTCAGAACTCACACACAAGTTCTGTAGAAGTTGATTCATAACTAAGTTTCAGAACTCACACACAAGTTTTGTAGAAGTTGATTCATAACTAAGTTTCAGAACTCACACAAGTTCTGTAGAAGTTGATTCATAACTAAGTTTCAGAACTCACACAAGTTCTGTAGAAGTTGATTCATAACTAAGTATCAGAACTCACACAAGTTCTATAGGAGTTAATTCATTACTAAGTATCAGAACTCACACAAGTTCTATAGAAGTTGTACAGACCTGTGACGTAGCAACGAGCTATTGGTCTCTAGTCTAAACTGCCCATAAGCTGTGACGTTGCAGGTCAGTGTTCAAGCCTTTCATAACGATAGGTCTCTGTCTCTAAGCAATATATATTGAACGAACAGTAAAATACTGGACTGGCTATACTGAATCTTTATCCCTTAAAACATTTCTACAATATTCTTTCACAGACATGACACTGCTATTAATTCTGGCATATATAAATATTTTAAATCTGTCTTTATTAGGATAGTTTAAACTTAGTAACTCAATCACTATCTCAATCACAAAGCCAGCACAAGAGATATCGCCGAAACCTGCCTAGTTCTGTTGTACCTGCTACAGCTACCTCATTAAAATGTTCTCAGTGGACACGAAGGTTAAAAAATAAGTTTTAGGACATTTTAGGACAATGCCCGCCCTCTATAAAACACTCTATTTAGCCCAGACTTTCAAGTCCTGTGTCAACTCTACTATTAACTTAAATATAATCAACGAAATAGCCCCTGGCTTTTACCAAACAATAGTAGCCAATTTCCAAAACATTTTAAGAGAGAGAGAGAGAGAGAAATGCCAAGTTCTCCTAAAATTAGTTTTTCCCTTCAAATCACTACTCTATAAAAAAAAAATAGCTATCAGCTTCCTTGTGGGAAAAATGTTTTTGTTCAGGAAGTGCTATTTTTGTATTTGTAGTCTCAGACAGAAACGTAAAAAGCCAAAGTAAACAGGTTTTTGATTGGAGTCTATTAATAGCCACCCTTCTCGTGTTATTAATACAACTTTTACTCTATTTCAGTGACACGGAGGTCAGTGGACTTTTTTTTATTTCTTTAATGTCACACATACTTAAGAACAAACACATTTAAAATAAAAAAGATTTTGAACATAAAAAGATGCTCTATAGTCTAGAGTAGTAGAAAATGAATCACTTGTGGTTATCACCTTGTACAGAACACATTGAGGGCTGTATGGCTGACACTTTATTGTTTTCTTTTTTACATTCCGTCTACAGTTTGGTTGACTTTATTCATTCCATTTCTTTTAAGCTTCTTACTAAGAACACACACACACACACACACAAAAGGTTTCACAAAATAATTAGCAATTCATTAATTCTATTGTCTTTAAACAAATATTTTTTTTAATTGTCGAATCCATTCAGGATTTTACCCCTTCAATGCCAATAAATTTGATTCACTGGGATTTTAAATGCCAACAATTGCATCGAGAGAAGAAAAAAGAGCGGGAAAGTGACGGAGAATGGAAAAGGGTGTAGGGGGGGGGGATTAAGGGAACTGTTAAATTTGAAAACACATATACGCAAACAAGTCTCGCGAGGCTTAAGCCAATGTCTCGCCCATTCTCCGTGAAACCGTTCGACAGACCAAACGCCAAACACACACACATACAAAAAAATTAAGCACAAAACAATGGCGACTGTTTAGAAACTTGAGTGTCACGCGGCAGACGGCGGACGGTATTTACCTCCAACAGTTTTCAATGGACACCACAGATGGCTATTAGTTTAAGCTTAAAAAAAAATTGAATACAGTTCACTCTGAAGGTCAAAGGTTAAAATTAGTCGCGCCAATCGTACAGTTTGTCGTAGACGTGCACGTGTAGCGCAAGTAAAAAAAAACAACAGCCTCGTTTTGAAACCGCGCGCTCTGCAATGCACTCTGTGCATTATATCCGCCCCGTCACTTCACCATATCTTCCCATTCATATATATATATATTAATTGTTTTTTTTAAAGTTGCTTGATCTTGCAGACGCAATAGACATTTGATGGCACACATTGTATATTGTCTCTGTATTGTAAAGTGTATGCCGTCACAGTGATGGCAAAGTGGTCAACTCTTTACACGCATCTATTCACATTTTAAAATGTGGCATTGTGTGTGACAACGTGAAACTGAATCAAGAAACAGGGAGAAGGGTTCCGTGCTGCTCTTTCAAAAACTAAAAAAAAAACAATTGTTGCTCGTGATTGAATTCCAACTCGGGATCTCGAGCCACCATGATGGAAGTTCGACACTGATCTATACAAGTACTTAGAATAGAAGGTATTATAGGCTAAAATTTGTAGAGTTTTAAATTTTAACAAACGACCTAATTCTTTACACAAGGATTATCTCCCCTTCACTTAGTACATGGCTATATAAAACTAAATTAATTAATTTCTAATTTTTTATTGATTCATATTTTCTCATCGGTAGTGAATAATTGTGTCAAGTTTCCATTTGATCTGAGATGGGGAGTGGGAGAAGTCACGAGTGGAAAAAGATTCCACCCAGACAGAGTTGATACAAGTCTTGTTAAAAAAATACATGTAGGTGATGTTAAGGATTACATAAGAAAGGTGTTAGAATTGTGTTCACTATACAATGACGTAAACAAAGATTGTGTACTTTACTTTTCGCTGCAGTTTTTTTTAAACACGTGGAAAAATTTTGCTAGCAATATTTTTGTTTTTCTGTCACTTGTGAACGATAAACACACACAAAGAATAAATTATGCAAAAACGTGTTCACCAAAATGTTTCTCTCTAATGAGAACATAATATAGATATAGAGCCATAGCCGAAATTGTATACACAGTCATATACATTGGATAACAGTTGCAACTATAAGTAAGCCATGTGTCTCAAGACTAATGTGCACTATAGATGTACCCTAGATCTAGATGTAAACTTCGTCTGCAAGACAAAAGCGTTACTCTCCAACCCAAAACATTTTGTTATTTCACGCGAAGGTCTATTTGGACAAGGAAGCGCGTGCTAGGGCGTTACGTCACGCAACCCGCGGCGATGACATTAAGGAAACTCTCAAGTCTTAAGAAATCCCCCCCACCTCTCTTTTTAAAGATGGAGGACAGCAGGGCAGATCTTTCAGCAAAAAAAAAAAAAGCAATGTTCGGTCCAATATAAACGCATTGAGAACAAAGCAAAAGGGCAACAGGTTCGGGAGTGTGGGAAAACCGAAAAATAGCCAAACCAGGAAAACTTCACTGAAAATATCAGACGTCTTGAGATTGAATTCCAAAAACTTATAATCGAATACATTATTGTATCTATGACCGATGCGAATATTCCATTTCTTAAAACACGACTTTTAGCATAAAAAATTGAACCTAACAAAGTAGTTGGTCAAGTTCTGTGGCTTCACATGTGGCATTGATTTCTTCAAACGTATACGTTTAAATATTTAGTAAATATTGAACTTAAAAGTGTATTCTGATATTTAAAAGTGTATTCTGTGTAGTCTGATATGTAAAAGTGTATTCTGATATTCAAAAGTGTATTTTGATATTTAAAAGTGTACTCTGGTATTTAAAAGTTTTGTTTTTCTATAAATAAAGAAGTCTAAATGCATAATTAAATGTTATTTTTGTGAAATGCGAAGTTTCAAGGTTGTCACACCTCAACGAATCTGATCTCTTCGTGTTGCTGTTTTTTCTGAACGCTCCAATACAACGAGGAAGAAGAAAGAAAAGAAAGTGGATGAAGTGAGAGAGAACAAAGAGAGAGAGAGAACAAAGAGAGAGAGAACAAAGAGAGATAGAACAAAGAGAGAGAGAACAAAGAGAGAGAGAACAAAGAGAGAGAACAAAGAGAGAGAGAACAAAGAGAGAGAACAAAGAGAGAGAGAACAAAGAGAGAGAAAGAGAGAGAGAACAAAGAGAGAGAGAACAAAGAGAGAGAGAGAACAAAGAGAGAGAGAAAAAGAGAGAGAACAAAGAGAGAGAGAACAAAGAGAGAGAGAACAAAGAGAGAGAGAAAGAGAGAGAGAGAACAAAGAGAGAGAACAAAGAGAGAGAGAGACAGAGAGGAAGAAAGAGAAGGGAGGTGACAAACTAATTCCTATCTTAGATGAATTCATAAATCTCTAATCAATTATATTTATCATTATTGTTATTTACAGATATTCTTGTGTCTGTTCTTTTTCTAAATTCATTTTAATGATTATTCACTTTTCAATTGGGAATTGTGTTTCTGTGATTTAGTCGTACAAAACCCGAACCTCCCAACGTGACCATCACAACGTGACAAGATCACGCTCTATCAGCGTGACAGTTGTCTACGTTTGTGCGATACTATTGAAAGTCTAAAACAGCCTCTAACAGTGTGTCGCGATCATTCATTCATCCTACATGTTGTGGTGGACGTACTAAGGAGAGATGAGGGCATATAAGTTGATCACACTACAGGTCAAAGGTCACACGTGTCACTTACCTGGGCAAGGTGGTCACTCTCGCCTCCATTGTCAGGAAACATCAATCTTAAAGCCTGGCGTTTCAGCTCCACCAAGCACCCATTGCACTGCTCACAGCATATCCCTCCCTGGTGGTGGATCCTGGCCTCCTGCGCGGTACCTACTCCTAGCTTTGGAGGTGGCGAAAGCACCCGACGGGCGGCGCAAGCCCCCATCCTGGTCTTCATAGGCAGCACGTCGCTGCTGGGCGACAGGGGCCGTGCCGAGTAGTGCCCGCCAATGTAACGCCCGGCCGAAGGGCTCAGGCACCTGACCATACCTTGATGGGCGTACCTCTTTGTGGGCGATCCGACAATTGAATCGCTAGAGCTGGGAGAGGCCGGGCGCCCGAAAACGAAAGACACCTCGTCGACCGGGCCCAGAGATCTCTTGACGGCCACCGTGTTAGTTAGCGGGCACATAGTGCCCCGGATGGGGTAATCCTTATCCGAGATGGGCGCCATTTTGTGACACTCCATGCCGGAAGCCGTTTGGTCGAAAGTGGCGTAGAGTGTATCCTGGGCGCCAGTTTCGCCATTGTGTTGAGTGGAAGGGTAGCTGCCCGTGTCTCCAACCAATGGACTGGAACTTGTATCATTAGCCATGGCTGAATGATTTTGCTGTTCAGCGTGGTTGGTGTAGTCAACACCTGGAGTTTGAGCTACGGATTTGTCCGTTGACTCACAGCCTATGACATTCCTGTCTGATGAAGTGACCTGTAGAGAGAAAGAGAACCTCCTTTAAAAGTGGGTCATTCTTACCCCCTCCCCCCCCCCCTCTCTCTCTCTCTCACACACACACACACACATTCATACAATTTTTTTTTTCATTTTATGAAATCAATTTCATGTATATTTCTCCCTTCTATGACGTATATCACGTGACCTTATAAGCGCTTGTATTTGAACTGAAGTTTTTGAAAGTCTGCAGCTGTCCAAAATTAGTTTCAGCGGCTTGAGGTGACAATGTCTGTCTATAAAATTGACCATTCTGACGTGGGTCTCTACCTTGAGCGGCTGCTGCTGCTTTTTTAAAATTTTTCGTTCTCTCTCTTCACGCTTTCTCTCACTCTTGTCTTATAGTTCCAATGCCTGTTAATAGAAGACTTTCAATCTGTCTCTCTATTTCTGTCTGTCTCTCTATTTCTCTGTCTCTCTCTCTGCATCTCTTTTATATCCCTGTCTCTGTCTCTTGTCTGTCTTTCTTTCTGTCTTTTGTCTGTCTTTCTTTCTGTCTTTTGTCTAACTTTCTTTCTGTCTTTTGTCTGTCTTTCTTTCTGTCTTTTGTCTATCTTTCTTTCTGTCTTTTGTCTGTCTTTCTTTCTGTATTTTGTCTGAATTTCTTTCTGTCTTTTGTCTGTCTCTATTTTTCTCCTTGTCTTTCTGCATCTGTCACTGTTTCACTTTCTCTCTCTTTCTGTATATAGATATATATACATGTCCCGCCATTTTTTTGTATGAGTTTTTTTTGTGCATTCTCATTATTATGTTGGAGGTAAGAGATAACTTTATTAATTATTTAAAGGTGATGCCATTTATAAAATAAATATGACTCCAAGTGCCAGAACAATTTAGTCAGTGTCATTGCCAGTGTCACACGTCACAATGTCACTACGAGAACATTATGTCACTGGTATACTAAACGATGTGGCATTCACAAAGACGCGGCTCGACCATCAGATAGTCAACCAAGCGTGACCCAGTCTTGCGTGATCAGTCACTATTATATGAAACATCCCTTCCCACAATTTTGTCCTGAGCGCTCCACTCTCCCCCACCAAACCAGAGACAACTACAAAAGATGTCGACCTCACGACGGACTAGCGCGCAGAGAAATAAAATTCACACACACACGCAATTATAAAACAACAGCGACACACCATCCGCGCACACTGGCATCATGCCATTGAGACGCTGAGAACTACGGCACAGAAAAATACTGCACACCGGCATCGTCTGCAAACTGATCAGACATCGCCTGGTTACAAATTATACGCCCACTAAAAATGGCTGCTTTGCGAAAAGTCGATGATCAGACCGGAAGTCGTTGTACTGGAAAGATGCGTAAGCCAATCGGAATCGATATAAATTTATTATTACTCTCTAGACCTGATGGGCGACATTGTTTTACCCTCTCAACTTCAGATGTCAAAAAGCACTTCTTTCACGTCTGCGTTTATGGAGTCGAATCTACATTTTTTTATGTGACACTCCAGTCTAGTGTATCGAGTACTGTTTTGGGGAATCGATACGCACAAACCTGGCTTAATAACGCACTAAGTGAAGGTTCAACAGAAAGACGTAACAAACTAACCAGGAGTCAAGGACCTGGGCGAATCTAAGTATCATCGAGCACGATGTCAAGCTGACATCTTATAAGACAAAATGACTTTTCTTGGAGGAAAGAAAATTCATTCGCGCATCGATACTATATTAGTGTTACTTGAAGAAGTATTTCAATGACGATATTGAGATATTTCGTCTCTTAGAGCTCCTGGTTTGAATACTACAAAGAGCATGACTAAAAATTGGCATGTATTATGGTATGTAGTGGCTGAGTGGTTCAGCGCTTGGCTTCCGGACCGAGGCGTCTCGGGCTAAAAGCTCGTTGAAGAGTTTGAACGTATGGAAAGTTCTGAAAGGGAAACATTACTTTTTAAGAACTTGGCAGAACCTTTCCTACTTAGCAGGACCTGTCCTACATAGCGGAACCTTTCTTACTTAGCAGGACCTTTAATACATAACAGGACCTTTCCTACTTAGCAGGACCCTTAAAAAAGTAGGACCTTTCCTACATAGTAGAGCCTTTCCTACATAGCAGGACCATTCAGACTTAGCAGAACCTTTCCTACTTAGCAGGACCTTTAAAAATTAGCAGGACCTTTCCTACATATCAGGACCTTTCAGACTTAGCAGGACCTTTCATACATAGCAGGACATTTCACATTTAACATTCAAACAAGGGGCGCTAAGTCATTGAATAAACTAAACTTCAACTGACCTGTTGTCCATTACGCGCCACCGGACGTCCAGTCGGTGGCCGAAGTTTATTTTGAGAGTGACATTGAGTCGCCTGTCCGGTGTCCTGTGCCGCACGACCGTGCCTAGAAGAGATGGCATACTCTCCCTGTCCAGGCCTGGTCGCCCTGATTCCTTGGAGATCTGAAGATCCATTCGAGATGGCCAGGCCGTTTCCCGTCAGTCGCGGGGGCAGTTGGTGGTTGGCATTAGGTTTGTCCTTCCAGGATGAGCCGTGCCCACTGTCAGACCGGAGTATTGACTGAGATGTGTAAACTCCAACCGGCCTGTCTTGTCCGGACGGCGGGGGACGAGCACCATGGTATGTGGGAATTCCCGATCTTATGGGCGGGCCTCTCTCCATAACTCAGTCGTCTGCAAAGACAAAAATGTGCATTGCCATTTTAACTGAACAGAAGTGAACAGAAAGATCTTGCTAACACTTTCAACTAGATCGAGTCAGTATTATATATATACATATGTTTAATGCAGACGTTTTGTTTTAGAAATGTAGTTCTAATTAAATTAATTTCTATTTATTTTTTTTCCCGGTGCACTGGACACTCTTATCGGGAATCAGACAGCATTGCTAATAACATAATCATCTAAGTGCATTCTAGAAAAAAAATAGCCCATGAAATTCACGAGAACAAATTAAAGAGTCTGGAAAGGTGGGTTCCCCCACCCCCACCCCATTTCTGTGTCTTTCGAGCGTTACCGGAAGATAAATGCAATGTAGAGCGCTAGCTATAACTTGTGATACATCACCATAAGTGACAAGATGCATATTATGCCAACTTTAAATGTACCAAAAGCTAGAGAAGTAGAACTTTATACTTTGAAAGAGAGAAAGAGAGAGAGAGAGAGAAGGTGAGAAAGAAATAGAAAAAGAGGTAGAGAGAGAGAGAAAGAGTGAGAGAGAGAAGGAGAGAGAGAAATAGAAAAAGAGGTAGAGAGAGAGGGAAAGAGAAATAGAAAGATAAAGAAAGAGTAAAAGAGAGAGAGAGAGAGAAAGAGAGAAATATTGGATCACCTTAAAAGTACAAAAAATGTGTTTTATGTTCTACCTAAAGTTATGGTTTAAAAAAGGAGGGACTATACAATATGTCTAGACTTGTCCGCCACTAACCCTAACCCTAACCCCTGATATTATCAATAACGCAAACGTCCCGACTGCAAACCCGCACAAGGCAATCGAGATGGTTGAGTCAGATAGTGTGGCAGACATGTTGCCGGTTGTATCAATGTTCTGGACGTAGATAAAATCGCAGAGAGAATCCCACAACAAGATAAAGCCAGGGGCGGCTTCATTGTCTGAAAATTATGGGGCGTTTCGTCGGTGCTCCGAGCAGGGTTACACGCTCCTTCTATTAACGCCCCCGTTCACGCCAAGCCGACTTGCGATTGTATCACGTGATGAGGGGTTTAACGGTCGAATGTCACGAGGGGAAGGCGGCCATCACTAGGAATGTTAATGTAGGACTTAACATTGATTTGGTTCGTTTGAGCTAACGGGCCACCCCTAATCCAATTACACATTCTAATATATTGGAAGTTTGACCAAATGTTAAGTTACAATCTAGGTAACTAATCCGTCTAAAAGGTTTTAAGATATTGAAGCAGACAATAACTCTTAACGTATGGCATATCTGTTGCTGCAGAACAAGCTGAAAGTTATTATATGTATCCCATAGGTGTATTCTCTTTGTTGCTGTGGACGCTTGTTAACATTTGGTTCAAGATGGCCAGTAGACATCTGAACAGGTGTAGGCGTATTATAGCTAAACTTATACAACTTGAAGTAACTTCTTTGTGAACAGAACCAAATAGAACTTTTATTACAATTATAACTTGGGATGCAATGAAATAAAATGTAGTAGACTTTAGTCATAATGTAAAATGGTATTTTGAACAAAATGTAACTCACTACAATAGTAGGTCCTTTTCAGTCTGGCAATATAGAGTAGTCTCCCTTATCTAATACCACTGACGACAAAGCCATTTATCTTGCATCATTTACAACCAATCACTAACCTCTTCTCACCGTCACCATAGAAACACACACACACACACATACTCCATAACATCTGTGCATCCCATGTATAAAAATATGTCATATATCTGTGTATAGCCTCAGTAGCCTGTATAAATATGCCATATATCTGTGTATAGCCTCAGAAGCCTGTATATATATGCCATATATCTGTGTATAGCCTCAGAAGCCTGTATAAATATGCCATATATCTGTGTATAGCCTCAGTAGCCTGTATAAATATGTCATATATCTGTGTATAGCCTCAGTAGCCTGTATAAATATGCCATATATCTGTGTATAGCCTGTATAAATATGCCATATATCTGTGTCTAGCCTGTATAAATATGCCATATATCTATGTATAGCCTCAGTAGCTTGT
Source organism: Biomphalaria pfeifferi (assembly GCA_030265305.1). Classification (NCBI taxonomy): domain Eukaryota; kingdom Metazoa; phylum Mollusca; class Gastropoda; family Planorbidae; genus Biomphalaria; species Biomphalaria pfeifferi. Next base: position 198,649 of record JASAOG010000239.1, read on the forward strand.
ATAAATATGCCATATATCTGTATATAGCCTCAGTAGCCTGTATAAATATGTCACATATCTGTGTATAGCCTGTATAAATATGCCATATATCAGTGTATAGCCTGTATAAATAAGCCATATATCTGTGTATAGAATGTATAAATATGCCATATATCTGTGTATAGCCTGTATAAATAAGCCATATATCTGTGTGTAGAGCCTGTATAAATATGCCATATATCTGTGTATAGCCTGTATAAATATGCCATATATCTGTGTATAGCCTGTATAAAAATGCCATATATCCGTGTGTAGAGCCTGTATCAATACATGCCATATATCTGTGTGTCTAGCCTCAGTGTTTCAATCCCTGACGTTTCACGTGTGCTTGTGATTTCAACTTTGGAACATCGTTAGTGAAGCAAAGTAATTTTTTTAAATATTTCCCTTACAGTTTGTCATATGCGTTTCCTTGGATTCAGTTACTAAGTGAATCACACAGTTAATTCAACTGGAAGTAAATCACACAGGTAGTTCAACTAAGTGAATCACACAGCTAGTTCAACTGGAAGTGAATCACTGCTAGTTCAACTAAGTGAATCACACAGATAGTTCAACTAAGTGAATCACACAGCTAGTTCAACTAAGTGAATCACACAGCTAGTTTAACTGGAAGTGAATCACACAGCTAGTTCAACTAAGTGAATCACACAGCTAGTTCAACTAAGTAAATCACACTTGTAGTTCAACTAAGTGAATCACACAGCTATTTCAACTAATTGAATCACACAGCTATTTCAACTAATTGAATCACACAGCTATTTCAACTGAAAGTGAATCACACAGCTAATTCAACTAAGTGAATCACACAGCTAGTTCAACTGGAAGTAAACCAAACAGCTAGTTCAACTAAGCGAATCACACAGCTAGTTCAACTAGAAATAAATCCTCCCTTCTATTTGCCTTATACACGTAACAGCGTGTAAAATATAATGACACTTACAATTACCCCCTCCCCAATTTGTATTAATTCAAAGTATCAACGTTCCTATCCCTCCTATCAACATTCCTATTCCTCCTATCAACCCTATTCACATTTTCATTTTGCTAGGCGTCACCTTTGACCTCCCCCTAAAGTTCCCACCAAGTCCAATTGTTTTGATGTCAAATGTTCTGGAAACTATTGACCTACTAATATCGTTATGATTTGTTTATAGACAACTCGACAGACCTATCCATAGAGAACTGTTTCCCAAAGACTTCCTGCGTGACAAAAATGAATGTGACATCTTTGCTGTAGAGATTCCCGCCTACGTCCGATCGGTGTGACAGATTTTTGATACTTTGTGGGATTCTGTTTGCTTCTGGGAAGTGATAGGGTCACGTGGCAAAGTTAATTATAGAATGATGATAAATAAAGGAAAATCAGAGAGAGAAAAAATGTGTGGTTAAAATGTATAAAAGATAATTGTCAACTGTAGATGTAATTTGATTAGACATGATTAAATCAAAATGTGACCTACAAAAATCAAATCTCTCTCCCTGTTGATTTCTTTTCTTGTTTCTTGATCAATTCTTTTTGTTTTCTCATTTTTTTACATTTTTCTTTTTCTTTTTATATTTTTTTTCTTCCTCTTTCATGAAACCTCTTTCTGTCTCACTCATTCTCACTTTCTCACTATTCATCGGACTCAATCTTGCACTCTCTTTCTCTCACTGCTCACACATTCTCTCTCTCTCTCTCTCTCTCTCTCTCTCCTCTCTCTCTCCTAACACTCATCAGTCTCTCGCTTCATATTTTCTTTGATTTTTTTTTCTTTTCCTATTTCCTTTCCTCCAATGTCACACAATCAATTCTATATTTGTATGTAGGTAAACCCTTTCTGTTTTGTCTCTGACCTCAGATCCCCCAGTTTATCCTAGAGCTGAACTTTGGTTGAACTCCCGCATGCTATAAATAAATTATGCAAATCAACCCGAAAACAAGACTGAATGCATTAAATTCAAGCACGCGGGTTTTATGGTAACTTTTTGTGGTTTTATATCGCCGCCCAGCACCCGCAGCTCACTACGTTTCACACATCCCCCCCCTGCCCCCATACATTACACCCAAACAGTCGCCAAGTCACCTGGAGCAGTTCAAACTGAGGTCATTCTAGTCAGATCTGTCTGCAATAATGTTTAGACTCAGATCTGTCTGCAATAAGTTTAGACTCAGATCTGTCTGCAATAATGTTTAGACTCAGATCTGTCTGCAATAATGTTTAGACTCATCTGTCTGCAATTAATGTTTAGACTCATCTGTCTGCAATTAATGTTTAGACTCAGATCTGTCTGCAATAATGTTTAGACTCAGATCTGTCTGCAATAATGTTTAGACTCAGATCTGTCTGCAATAATGTTTAGACTCAGATCTGTCTGCAATAATGTTAAGAGTCTCTACAAAATCCAGCAATAGATCGAAATGCAAGACGGAGAAAATATTTTCTTGTTATTGTTTCAACTTAAGGATTCACAAGATTACACAGAGAGTTTTTGTTATTACACAAACTCAGAAGCGACCCCCATCGAATTCGCAAATAGTTCCACTTTCAGACCTTGTGATCATTAGGACAGATGATGTAAAGGTCATCTGTTTCTGTGGCCTACGGTTAACGAGGGTGTCATATGGCCAGCACAACGACCAACCGCCTTTACTTTTCCCCAACTAATGTCAGGTACCCGTCAGAGGCGCCTAAAGATCCCGAAATTAAAAATTCCACTCTTCACCAGGATTCGCTGGTGAAAAGTAAAAGTAGCCGTTGCATCAGAACTTTGAATGATGTAAAATATGATGATCGATTTTCATTTTCTTTTTATAGTTTGAGATCTAAACGGGACGGACGGACGGAAGGACAGACAGACCACACAAAACTAGTAGCGGCTATTCCCTTTCGGGAATGTTTTATTTCGTAGTGGTTTAGGGTTATTTCTCCATTGAAACGATAGTCTCCGGCAACATAGAAGAATTTGTATAACTGAAAATACAAAGACATTAAACTATTCAACTTCTCCGTTAGATGGCCAAACTGATTTCTAAGTCTATTGAACCGTACCTACACCCCACGTTAGGTATCTATAGTCAGTATTGACTAGACTTGTTCTAACATAGACCTAGTGGCAACCCTCATCTCTTTGTCACCAAATAAAAGAAACAAGTTGAATCATTCGGACTCTGGGCCCAAACCATTGAGAGAAGTGTCCATCCGACCATCCCCTACCCAACACACACACACACCAACAATGGGAAAATATCCGCGAAACGACCTTCCTGTCTGCCTAATTTCCTTGAGAGTACGCCTGGCAAACCACTCGAACCAGTCCAGTGGTTACAGTGCGCTCAGTATTTTTTTTTATGACCAGATCTGGCCTTTTCATTCCCCGGATGAATTGAGAATCCTGGGAATTGCTGGCTGCCAGAAATGGGGCTTTAAGGGAACTCAACGGGCCTGATTTATTTCCAACAACATTTTATGCTCTAGGGAATGTGTGTGTGTGTGTAGTATCTGTAGGACCAGTTCGATTGTTTATAAAGAAAGAAAGGGGGGCATGAGGGATATCGGCAGGGGTGATGTTTATATGGAGGGGGAAGGAGTTGTTTTCTTTCATACAAAAACTCGGAAATGTTGTTTTTTTTTATTGGAGCCCGATGAGCTGTTTAAGAAAAGAGTTATCTGTGTTATTAGTTAAAATTAAGAAGTTCAAGGCCGAACCCAAACCATCTGACAACATTGGGGAACCCACATTACGGCCAGGCAGTTCAATGTCAACAAAGGGAGCCAATGTGGGCAAAATGTAAAAGAAAGTTTTCAGAAATATTTGCATACAATTTAAACAAAAGATTCTTTTTTTTTTCCAGCAAGGAAGACCTGACAAGAGGGACAATGAGGGTGGCTACCTTTATTTTTTTATTTTAGGATACCTCAGCTTTTTAGCTTTTGACTTCAGTTGTCGAGCTGTTTACATTCTAGGAATCCTTTGGCCTTTGCCTCTTTTCTTTGCCTCTTTATTGGGCTTTTTTTGTTTTTTTTTTTGTTTTATATAATAAAAAAGAAGACACACAAAACATCGTTCCAAGTTAATAATAACACAAGGAAAATTGCATTAAAAAAAAAATTTAAAAAACAAACAGATTTAGGTCCCTGTTAACCTGTGTACAATTGTCACTTCCTCTTTAGTCTTTGAACTGACCACTGTACATTATTGTGAACTAAATTTCCATAATGTTTATATGATAGTTTTGATGTTCTGCTCTGTGTTAATCAAGAGGAGTGTGCCACTTTATAGGAATGTATCTTTCACTAACGAGCTAAGTAGACTTTATTTATTTGTTGTTAATAAGTTGGTTGATGTGAATATTATGTCTACTTAGTCTCTTATCCTTTCCTGTACATGTTTTTTTTTATAAAGACTAGATTTGGGTCGTAAAGTATGTAAAAGACAAACTTTTGTCTTGAGAAGAGACAGTTGTGTGTCTCATGGACTATTTTGATTCCTGTATTATATTATTGTAATTCATTGTTTGTCTTGAGCTGAGACACTATTGAGCCTCTGTGATGGCAGTTCTATGATTGTGTTGAACTGAACAGGCCTTACTATTTTGATATTTTCTTTATTATTTGACTTGCCTTTGTTGGCCCTTGTGCCCATTTTCTTTTAATGATCTTTTTCTTTTGTTCCTTATAAACTCTTTATTAGTTGTAATGAAATCTCAGAGTTATTACTTGTATGTCTTAGTAAGTTATATCTAGAGGTTATAATTAATAGCCTAGATAATATAATTTGGGACCACAAAGTACCACTGGACTAACTTGCCAGTACAGCAGAGGTCACTGGTCTTATGACCTATCCTAATTATAGGTCACACTATGCAACAATATTCTACCCACCGGCTACGACTGGCATTTTTTGTTTGTCATTGTACATAGTAGTGACTAAGTAAAGAAGGGAAATCTAAAAGTAATATAATTTTTATCTTTAAATAGAAAATATCATTAGAGCTATAACGGTGTGTAAAAAGAAAAGCTAAAATAAAAAGTAATACCAAATGTTTCAGCCCCCCCCCCCCCCCCCCCCCAGGCTCTGTTACACAATAAATGGAGAAAATCTTGTAATTCCTAGCAGTAGATAAATTTAAATTTTAATTATTATTTTGTTTCGCTTTTTTATTTGTATTACGTGAACGAGTTCATAATGAACACAATAAAGCGATTAGTTTATTCAGTATTTAAATTATTAAAATTATTTTTTTTTAGAACTAGTGTTCGTGTCAAGAAACCTGTTCGTAGAAAGTCTACAGAAGTAAGTCTACAGAAGTAAGTCTACAGAAGTAAGTCTACAGAAGTAAGTCTACAGAAGTAAGTCTACAGAAGTAAGTCGACAGAAGTAAGTCTACAGAAGTAAGTCTACAGAAGTAAGTCTACAGAAGTAAGTCTACAGAAGTAAGTCGACAGAAGTAAGTCGACAGAAGTAAGTCTACAGAAGTAAGTCTACAGAAGTAAGTCCACAGAAGTAAGTCCACAGAAGTAAGTCGACAGAAGTAAGTCTACAGAAGTAAGTCCACAGAAGTAAGTCGACAGAAGTAAGTCTACAGAAGTAAGTCTACAGAAGTAAGTCGACAGAAGTAAGTCGACAGAAGTAAGTCGACAGAAGTAAGTCCACAGAAGTAAGTCGACAGAAGTAAGTCTACAGAAGTAAGTCCACAGAAGTAAGTCTACAGAAGTAAGTCCACAGAAGTAAGTCTACAGAAGTAAGTCTACAGAAGTAAGTCTACAGAAGTAAGTCTACAGAAGTAAGTCTACAGAAGTAAGTCTACAGAAGTAAGTCCACAGAAGTAAGTCGACAGAAGTAAGTCTACAGAAGTAAGTCTACAGAAGTAAGTCTACAGAAGTAAGTCGACAGAAGTAAGTCTACAGAAGTAAGTCCACAGAAGTAAGTCGACAGAAGTAAGTCTACAGAAGTAAGTCTACAGAAGTAAGTCTACAGAAGTAAGTCCACAGAAGTAAGTCTACAGAAGTAAGTCTACAGAAGTAAGTCTACAGAAGTAAGTCTACAGAAGTAAGTCTACAGAAGTAAGTCTACAGAAGTAAGTCTACAGAAGTAAGTCCACAGAAGTAAGTCGACAGAATTAAGTCTACAGAAGTAAGTCTACAGAAGTAAGTCTACCAGGCTGTAAACAAACAAACCAAGAAGTGCAAACAAAATGATGAACTTCGCTTTTTTTTTTGTGCGTCTATGCTACAGTGGCGAAGCTAAGGTGGAAGGAGAGGGAGTCCAAAATCGAAAGTCCTCCTGGGTTCCCACTTGATGGGGACCCATAATACTGCACATCACTGATCTAGATGATGTTATAGATGCCCTTGCTGCAGAGAAAGCACGACGTGACGCGATATGAATTGACATTTGTCACTCGTGTATTATCTCAATAAACAACGGAATTATTCATTTAAAATTATTTTTTTAAAAATTTTACTTATCTACTATACCAATTGGAATTTAGACTTGTATATTCATTAAGTACATTATCTCATGTTATGATGTCGAACGTTAAAATTCAGGGGCCCTAAAAAGGTCAAGCTCACCCGGTCCCCCAAATCCCTAGCTACGCCACTGCTATCCGACCTTTATTTTAAATATTATGACATTGACTAATGAAAAGAGAGGCATAATTCTGACTCAAAGGGGACGTAATCAGGACTGAGTCTTGAAGTTAAGGGGAGAGAAAAGCTTTGACTCTGGCCGCAGATAAATGATAATAATAGTGGCGGTTAGCGGAATGCTAAAAACCCAAGGTGAGCTCATTTGGTTGGGATACAACTCATTGGGGAAAAAAAGGAAAGTCTGATTACGTCACGAGGTTATTTTATTTTTCAAGTGAGTTGTTTTTAAAGTCTCATAACTGGGTCATTGATCACTGCTTCCGATTTAAGGGACTTGTTTGGCGTTTTGTATTTCACATCAGGTTGATGACTTCAATAACCGGGTCTCAAAACACTGATTGGTTTCGACTCCATACATGTGCAAAGGCGACTTAACAATTAACCACTCGGCCATTTTCCAGTGGAGGACCACGAAAATCAAGTTTTAAAGGAACTGCAATACAAGTTTGAAATAAAATGACCAGTGGACAGACACTCCTGTTCAAACGAGACCAGTCGTTATAGTATGCACGAGCAATGACCTGCGACGTCGTAACCTGTGGGCAGTTTAGACCAATAGCTCGTCGCCACGTCACACCAGCTTTTGGTCCAAAACTGCCCACAGGTTGCGATGCTACATGTCTGTGTTTAGGCCAACTATGACTATTGGTCTTGGTTCAAATCGCGACAGTGAGACACGTGACAAGCTTTGCAAAGTCTATTTTCATCCACATCACGTGACAAGCTTTGCGAAGTCTATTTTCATCCACATCATGTGACCAATCCGATTATCTCAGTATTGACGTGAGTGTATATATTAACTTTCACTTCAACAGACACCACTTCCCAGTAGAGGAGCGAGGTAGCCGTGCGGCCGTGGTCAAGAATATGATAATGCGACCCCCCCCCCCCCCCAAAAAAAAAAAAAAAAACATGTGTAGGTTGAGTGTAATAACTATTAATAAAATCTAAAAATACTTTTAAAAAAAACAACAAAGCTTACATAAGGGAAAGAAATGCACAATTACTTCCATATATCTCAATACAGCAAGATTTATCTCCCTTTCCTATATAAATCCAAATTAATTTAATTATCACTAATTAATAAACATTTTTTTAATTGATTCATGTGTTGCCATCGTCGAGGAATAATTGTGCAAAGTTTCAACTTAATCCTAGAATAGGAAGTGGGAGAAATAACTTGTACAAGATATTGTACCAGACAGACAGACAGACAGCGTTGAGAGTAGCTTGGTCAAAACCACATCGAATCAAACAGCATGTATCAATATACTGGCAATAACAAAATGCATTCCAATGCAGGGAGGATCAAACTAACTTTGACCAGTATATTATTGAAGATGTCTCTATAATCAAGAAAACTGTATGATTTCTATAAAGTAAATATTTGATCGATATGGGCTCAACGTAAACGTTAATTCTTACAATCAAAATTCGCTTTTTTGTTTCAAGGTTTCTAATAAAAGTCCGATTGCAAGGCACCATTTGAACCATGGTTACGCCGATGGTCAATACTATAACGATCTATCTCATCCTGTGCATATCTTTTTGATAATGGTCTGGTATTTATATAATGATATAGCTCTAGAAAGCTCAATATCTTGAACATTTCAAAGATAAAACTATGGCCACTGCAATAAGAAATGCGCTTTATTTTTGTGTCAAACTCTTTTGTTCAAGAAACTTTTCAATGTAGGTCAAATAATAACTAACTCGGCACTAGCCTATGTAACATTACTTGTGTTTCTCTGTTACGGAATGGTCGTGTATCATTTCAGCAGATGTATACATCGATATAATTCTATATTATTGAAGATGTCTCTATAATCAAGAAAGAAACTGCAGTTCGGGTTTTTCTTGTCATCTTGTACATCGAGATCTTTCTACTGTCTCTAAACTCTTCACAACCACAGTTATTGCATCGACATCCCAACATCAGGCATGTCTATTATAAGAGAAAGTGGGTTAGAAGCGGAAATAGTCTATGCCCCAGTTTAGTCTTCCTTCTTCTTCTTTGTTCTCATTGTTATGTTGGAGTGTTCATATGACTAGACCAATACATGAGATGAACTGCGCAGTGCTTTCCAAATCAGGGAGCTCTCCATATAGTTTTCTTTCTATTGGGGTGTTTTGGGGCCAATGTCTTATACAGGCCTCTTGGTAAAGAGAGCAGTTTTGGAGGATGTGGTCAGCATTCTTTGGTGATACTCCACATGGGCAGATTTCACTGGTTCCAATTTTGAGCTTCCGGCACATGTGTTTAGTCTTCCAAGAAAGCATAATTGTTTCTTTTAAGAGTCCGAGTCCGAATAAATAGGTATTTTTAACTAGTACACATATAGCTCTGTCTTAGTCCTGCTATAGAGATGAAAATTTCTTTGCCGTAGCGCACTGGAATAAACAGGCCTTTATCGTAGTAAATAAATAGGTCTTTGTCGTTGTGCATATTAATAAATTAGTCTCTCTTTTATTACACCTCAACATCTCAATGTGCACCAATGAAACGATCGTGGTCAGGGGCGATGTAGGTGGGCAGAACAATGATAGTGAAAGAAATGGACGCTTGAAACAAAAATGTCAATAATCACTGACATATATTTCCCCGTTTCGGAGTCTTTAAGAGGTTTAGCATTCTGTCACACTGGCACACTATCATACGAGCGTACCAAATCACGCAATCGTCTCTGACAAAAAGATGTGACACTATCCCAACCCTTCACAGGCAGAATAACGAATTGCAGAACTCGTGGTGTAACTATGTGCACACAGAAAAGAGACAGGCACTTGTACACTACAAACAGGACTAGGTTGGTGCTTTAGTTTGATGTGGACAGGGAAGGGGGCGCACCGGGAAGTGCGTGGACAAAAAGTGAGTATTACCTCCCTCCACTACGGTCTCATTGTATCGTTATTTAGTCCTGGGAAACTAGCTCCCTGATGATAAACGCTTTGCAAACAAGATTTCCACATTACAGCTACGCCCTCACGCACAAGGGAAGTAAATATTAAGTGGCCAGTTCTTTACGAGTCACGCGGAGTTATGTGCCCTCTGTTGTCACAATACCCCCCCTCCACACAACCACTGTTTTTTTTCTCCATCTGTCGATTAGTAAGTTGCGGACTGTTCATTCTATTAATAGACCAGATGAAGACTACAGGGGTGAAACCTTGACTTCAACTGAGAACTTCCAAGGGGTATCTGGAAATTTAGGCACCGGATATTTAGGCACCCGGATAATTAGGCACCCGGAAATTTAGGCACCGGATAATTAGGCACTTATTGACAAGGCGGAAAATTAGGCACCGGATAATTAGGCCCTCTTTAATTAGCGACCTTAATTTTGAAAGTAGTTTTAAAATGTTAACGTATCTGTTATCCTTAGGCTATATGCTGTCGGTGACGTTATCAAAAAATAGCAACTAGAACGATTCTTACTGAATTTTCATGATATAAAAGAAAAGCGACAAAACGAGGAAAAAATGACAATCGTGAGAATGTGTGGAAAAAATGACTCCGGATTAATAGTCATTATAAAATATAGACCTCACAGGATTCAGGAAAGGGGAGATAGAGTTGATTCTCCGTTCATTGCTTCCTGACCTTAGCCCTTCCTCCTCTACGCACTCCCACTAAAGGAGAGGATTTGTAGCGGGTAGATGTTGAACTAGGTCGTGAAAATGACGCAATGAGTCTCAAGGCTACACACTGGAGTACAGGGCAGGGTACAGCATTGAACACAACTGCTAAAATGGAAGTCTGGAGAAAATTATCTTCTTATAGTGGGAATGGAAATGAGCAGGGTGGATTTGCGCGCGTTACTTATAGGAATTAGATATGTTGATAACCTAAAGTAGTATACATATTTTATAATACCATTAATATCTATTATCAACACTCCTTCTTTTATATTGTTAATGGGTAACCCCTTTAGGAAGATCTATTGTGTGAGAGTATAGAAGTGTTACGTCCTTCAAATGTGGTAATTAACTTTTATTGAATATATATGTAAATTTATGTAATATGATATTTATATAAATTGCAATGGAAATCGCAAAACGGCTAGAAATTACGATAAAATATGTTTTGAAAATTTAAAAAAAGTTTATGGAAAAGACAGATGAGTTAAAAATTTAAATATCATTTTTTTGGAATATTGATCTCTTATTAAAACTTATTCTGCTTATAGAAGATTGTTGATGTTCTAATTTAGCCCCGCCTTCTCTATCATAAACCAAATATATTTACTACAATTTTCAAGAAGGTATGATTCCCGCATTCCTTTTGTGTTCAGTACCAGAGACAAGTTTGTTTGTCTTCAGAATGGAAAAAACAACGACAAAAAAGGTTTCATACACACATTAATAAACACACACACACACGTGATTAAAAAAAACAACAAAAAACACACGTTTCCCTAACTTTCAAAACTGCCCAATGAAATTTAACTATCTTCATTTCCCTTATATATATTATTATTTTTATTACTGTTCTTATTATTATGATGGTTTTAACAGAAATGTTTCTACCAAAGTTTTTGGAAGGTCTCTAAAATGTAATCCCCAGACGTCCATTTTAACACCTTTGTGTTTCCATACCCTTTAGCCCAGTGTGTAGCCTTCAGAGTCACTACGTAACACTTTTACGACTAAGTTTACATCTACCTGCGAGAAATCCTCTCATTTAAGTGAGTGTGTGCGCCCCCCCCCCTCCTCCCGGCCCCGGCCCATCCCATTTTAAAAGTACGACCCCTCCCTTTCCCATAAGCAGAGGGCGATTGCGATTATATTTATCGCCAACACTCCCCGACATAATAAAAATATTTTATAATACTTTTTAATCTAAAGTATTTACATTAGCAGCTAAATATTTACACAAATTGCATAACCATCAATTAAAAAAACTCACCAGTCAACCTTAGGGGTTGGTAATGGACGGAAGCAATGAGCGGAGAATCATCTCTACCTCTACCCTGAATGCTGTGATGTCTATATTATATAATGACTCATGAGTCATTTTTTTCCACACATTCTCACGATTGTCATTTTCCCCATTTAGTCAGCTTCTCTTTAGCTAGAATCGTTCTAGTTGCTATTTTTTTGATAACGTCACTGACAGCATATAGCCTAAGGAAAACATATACGTTAACATTTTAAAACTACTTTCAAAATTAAGGTCGCTAATTAAAGAGGGCCTAATTATCCGGTGCCTAATTTTCCGCCTTGTCAAAAAGTGCCTAATTATCCGGTGCCTAAATTTCCGGGTGCCTAATTATCCGGGAGCCTAAATTTCTGGGTGCCTAAATATCCGGTGCCTAAATATCCGTAAATACGCGGTCCCTAAATATCCGGTGCCTAAATTTCCTAAATTCCTTCCAAGGTACTAATTCTTCAAATAAACGAGTATCAAACTGTGTGAATAGGGATCTTATTACAAAAACGTCTTCATGATCAACAGTTTCTGGAACTAGCCATAATTAGTAGGAGCAGTGCGAGGGTGTGGTTTTTTTTTCAGTCATCGGATTACGATAGGATTTAGTGGCTTGCACAACGGTTAGCGCTTGCTAATGAGACCTAGTAGGCCCTAGTATGTCTTAGTATGTCTGTCACTATGTCCTCGTTAAAGATTTTATAGTTCAGTGAAAGAGAATATCAATCACGTGACAATTTAAGAACGTGTTATGCCCCTTGACCTAAGACATGCAATCAAGTTTTTGTAAGCGAATAAGAAATTAACTTAAATAAAAATTATTGTAAATCAAATGTGCTTTTGATGGAGGAAGGACAGTCTCTAGGGACTTGAATTCAAAGACTTTGGTCTCAGAGTTTCTTCATCAACCCAGCACATGTTGCGAATCAAGCAATGTCGTTTTTAACAAAAGATAAATGCAATCATTCTGTCCAGTCCATCATCATAGCTTTAGTCTTAATATCAGTTTTGCCAGGAATAGACTTATACTCGTGACTAACAAGACATCTAATGACTGGTCACACAAGACAGCGGCTAATTGACGTCTCTTAATTAAAGACAGCACACTCTTGATTAACATACACTACGTGCCGAGACCGTCAACAATTGAATTAGAATAGATAGATATTGCTTTTTTAAGCTAAGACCACAAACTTTCTTTGCCTGTTATTTAAAAAAACACATAAGAAAGCATTTTAAAAACCCATAAAACCTATCGTCTTCTAAGTATTGCTTCTTTGCATTGCAAGGCACGCCTAAATGCCTTCTATAATAACGCGGTGGCCGGTGTCTGGGCAAACCCTGACAGGAAATGAAAAGGACTTGAGTTCAAGCCATATTTTAAATCAGCGTACATGTTTAGTTGTTTTACATGTTTCGGATGTTCCTTCAGAGTTGAAGATGATTACTTCCTAGTCCAAACCACCCGCAGGACGACGGGGGATGGGAGCGGGCAGGGTTTGAACCCGGGACCATCGATAAATCTGAACTACAGTCCAGAGCGCAAACCGCACGACCAGGCAGCCATCCATACATAGATGCCTGCACGATGGGTAGGGACGATTGTGGGTGGTGGTGTTCTGTTTACTTCTTGGAGTCGATGATAGAATCAATCAATCGATAGTTGATAATTAGCTGACGATGTCTACACCAGCACGCGACGTGTCACGCGCGAGTCTCACGTGCCAGACCCAGATGACCATTTGATTGTAACAATACTGTCAACGTCCAGCACAGGAGAGAGAATTGTTTTTTGTTTTTTTTTTAGTAAAGAGCCGCGCATTGTTTCCACTGGACACGTCTGCACTTGTTTTGGTTTTAACCTTTTCTGGCCAAGGTCGTTTAGAATATTTGTTTCATCTATTATGTTCACGCCGATCCTTAGGGTCATCCTGTTGGCGACTAAACAAATTTAATTTAATTTTTGACCAGACCAAACAATTTGAAAGTAGTGCTAGTTTGATAAAGTTTTATGAGGTAGTGTTCGAAATGTTGAGAAATCAAAGTAAAATATTTCTCTTCAAATCTAACAGATAGGAACAAAACTTCTAGTGGGAGTAGTTCCTAGCGTTAGGCTGAGTAGTCCTATGAAATACTGCACTCTTGGGACTTGAAGACAAGCTTTTTATATTACCTTAATGTATATATCGGTAGATTGTTAATATTTTTTTTTATTCTTAAAAGTTTTATCTAGATCTACAAAACGAAATATCGATCTGTACAGGGCCGATGTAATAAAACGTCCTTGTGAGAATTTTTGTGGAGACCCCGATTTTTTTTTAAAAAAGATAAAGTTGTATGTCCTTGATTTACATTTAGTATCTCTAAGTCGTACTATAAGCGTGTCCTACTTTTGAGTCAATATTTACAACATATTGCCTAATAATGTGTTCCAATTTATCACATAAATAACATTTTATGCATAGCGAAAAAATAACTTATATTTTATACATAAAAGATGTGTATTACTTCATACAATTAACACTATGCAGCGAGAAACCTAGTAGACACTTCACTTCATTGTATCGGCCAGGTAAGTAGATAAGAAAGAAATGTAACCCAGATTTCATAAATACTTCAGGCGAAGCCTTTCTTCTGTGGGACACACATCTAGTGTCCCTGAATACAACAATAGCCGAAGGATAAGGGGAGAGTACGAAACCTAAGGGGAGTAACTATTGACATTAACGATCAGTAAAAAAAAAAATTAAGGACTAAAGCAGACAATTAAATCCAGTAGCTCAAATCTCTCTCCTCAGCGACCCAACGAAATAGTCCTGAAGAAAGAAGCGCATTGTTCCCCATGTCAAGTGGCATCACAGCGGATGTCAAAGACACGCGGTGTCATATGGCAGCTGAGACACCAGTAGACAAACAAGCCCCAGCCGTGACTGTTAGGGCACGTTCCTCCATTCCGCTCCTCGCCTGGACCTCGAGCCGACCGATGACAGGAAGAGGGTTTAGCTCGCAAATGTCGCACTGGAGTTAAATGCTGGAGTTAAGAAGGTCTTACTCCCCCCTAACCCCCACTCCCATCAGAATGATGTCTAATTGAGGGGGCAAGAGTGGTCACGCCCCAAGTACAAAGACTTTCTGCACCCTCCCCACCCCGAGTCTGCGCAAAAAAAAAGTGTCTAGCAAGCAAGCTGACGGAGGGGTACACAGAGGTATGATATATCGGGAGATTAACCTTTATATGCGTGTGTGAGCGTGTGTGGAAGGTCGTGAGTGTATTTTATCTGTTGTGAGGTGACCAGACATCGTAGATAGAATAGTGTCGGGTTTAACCTGGTCTCTCTGTCTCACACAAACACACACATAGAAACACACACACACACACATTGACGATGGAAGGATTGTTGTCTGATAGCGCGGGGAGTTAAGAATATAATCGCATTTGAAAACTAATTCAAGCTTGAGCTATTTACAAGAAAAGAGGCGCCCAAACAGAGGCACCCAGAGAGAGGCATCTCGATGGCTTACAATGATAATAGTACAGAGACTTATAGGTAGAAGTGAAAACGAGACTCGGTGACAACATTCAAGGAATTTAATGAGACAGTCTCACAGACACATGACCAGACAATGTGCTATTAATATTACAGAGTGGTCAAGGTGACCAGATTATTTAGGTTAAGTTAGTCTCACAGACACATGACCAGACAATGTGCTATTAATATTACAGAGTGGTCAAGGTGACCAGATTATTTAGGTTAAGTTTTGTGTCACGGTTGACCACACAGAATAAAAAACATTTCGTCTTTCGTCCAAAGCGTAACAACAAATTAAAATGTTATTTGAAAACAAAATTACTGGTTTTGATCCAAACTCATATATCTTTATATCTACAAGTCTAGACGTTTGTTAAAACAATCAGAAACAAGTGACAAAATGTGTTTAAAACAAGAGGACAACGGAAGTTATTGCTGTACACCAACTCCAATGCGGCCCAGAGAGCCAATGGTACATACACATTTTGTCATACATAATTTTAACCGAATGACTTGAAAAATACAAATTGCATTGTACATATTGTTTTAAATTTTAAATAGTGTAACCAGTTTCAACATATATATTTGTCAACTTAAAGTGTACACCAGAACACTCTAAGTCGCTGTTACATATTTTAAATTCTCAGAAAATTATGTTTCATTTTTTAAATACTCTGTATGTACAAAGTATTATGATGTAGGACGTAATCATCTTCTTTTTTGAAGTAACGTCTGTATTATATAAGATAAGATAAGATGTCATCAAACACAAGACAAACACTGGAAATGTTTTGATCCTCAGAGAGAAATAGGTAAAAGCTATTCATTAATTGTTCATTATTTCGGGTTAATTGGATTGTCCCAAGTTCCACATGCAGACACTTGCTAACAAGTTTAATGTCGTTCACATTCCGAGAAATTCACACACAAAAATCAGCAGGCTATCCATAAACAAGGTCCTTTGACAGTGGATCGCCAAAGAAATAAAGTCATTGCCCCACCAAACAGTCTTCTCAAGGCTGTGACCTCCACTACACGAACTGGATTGTAAATGTGTCTAATATTGTCTCAAGACTCAAATATTGTTCTATGTCGTAGTAGACAAACGTCCACAAGTTGACAGAACGGGCTCCGTTGTCCAGATGTCCACGGGACTGTCAGCTTGTCGTCAAGCCATGAAGAAGCAATTAGCATAATTAATGTTAAAATCCAAAGGGTTTGCTTTTAGAATACAAACTGTAGAAGTCTTACACAACACTGTGGACAACGTAAGAGGTCCCAACTCTAACAAGTAAATTGCACACACAAATAAATAAAATGTTGGATGAAACAGGACAAAGTGAATTTAAAAACTTGATTGAGTTTTGATTTGTAAGTAAGGTCTACAACAGTGGCACCGTCATAGAAAAAATGAAGCCAAGCGTATGCATTGGAAGTCCTTGTTATCTCTAATTAAAACAAATAAGTTTAAACCAAAGTTTCTTGTTGATGTACACAGTGAAGTCTGGGTTTAAACTTAAACATTCGGCTTAGAAAAAACCTGTCCCAAGGAAACAGTTTGAAAGTAAAAGCAGAAGAGGGGGGGGGGGGGGGGCTGGAGACTCGTGTGAGCATTTTAAAACATCATGACATTATTTTTAAAGGGGAGAGGGGGGTGTTTTTAGTGTGTAAGTTGGTCAGACTGAAAAGTCTGGTGGAGTTCTACCTGGTTAAGACGACCATTGACCAGCGAGAGAAGAGGAAGGGTAGAGAAGGGTGAGGTGGGGAAAGATGGGTTGAGGAGGGGGGGGGGGAGTGAGTAGATTTAGATTTATGTTCTGCGGTCCAGTGAGCAGCACGAGGCCAAGGTTAAACTGGAAGATCGAGTTATATATATAAAGAGAGAGAAATAGAAGAGATTGAGAGAGAGATAGTGCAAGAGGGATAGAAAGAGTGTGTGAGAGAGATAGAAAGAGTGTGTGAGAGAGATAGAAAGAGTGTATGAGAGAGATAGAAAGAGTGTGTGAGAGAGATAGAAAGAGTGTGTGAGAGAAATAGAAAGAGTGTGTGAGAGATAGAAAGAGTGTGAGAGAGAGATAGAAAGAGTGTGTGAGAGAGGTAGAAAGAGTGTGTGAGAGAGATAGAAAGAGTGTGTGAGAGAGATAAAAAGAGTGTGTGAGAGAGATAGAAAGAGTGTGTGAGAGAGATAGAAAGAGTGTGTGAGAGAGATAGAAAGAGTGTGTGAGAGAGATAGAAAGAGTGTGTGAGAGAGATAGAAAGAGTGTGTGAAAGAGATAGAAAGAGTGTGTGAGAGAGATAGAAAGAGTGTGTGAGAGAGATAGAAAGAGTGTGTGAGAGAGATAGAAAGAGTGTGTGAGAGAGATAGAAAGAGTGTGTGAGAGAGATAGAAAGAGTGTGTGAGAGAGATAGAAAGAGTGTGTGAGAGAGATAGAAAGAGTGTGTGAAAGAGATAGAAAGAGTGTGTGAGAGAGATAGAAAGAGTGTGTGAGAGAGATAGAAAGAGTGTGTGAGAGAGATAGAAAGAGTGTGTGAGAGAGAAAGAAAGAGTGTGTGAGAGAGATAGAAAGAGTGTGTGAGAGAGATAGAAAGAGTGTGTGAGAGAGATAGAAAGAGTGTGTGAGAGAGATAGAAAGAGTGTGTGAGAGAGATAGAAAGAGTGTGTGAGAGAGATAGAAAGAGTGTGTGAGAGAGATAGAAAGAGTGTGTGAGAGAGATAGAAAGAGTGTGTGAGAGAGATAGAAAGAGTGTGTGAGAGAGATAGAAAGAGTGTGTGAGAGAGAGAAGAAGAGAGGATAAGACAGAGAAAGAGAGAAAGGAAGAGAGAGTGAGAGAGAGGAGGGAGGGAGAAAGAGAGAGAGGGAGAGATAGAGCGCCTGAGAACAGATAGACATTATTACTAACGTACACAAAATCTTTTAGTCCCCGCTTCCTTTCCCCCCCCCCCCCCCCGGCCCCTCTCGCTACTTCTTTTTACACCCTGGCTTTGTCTCACCTCGCATGAACGCACACCCAAGTCTACAACATTATTCCTATGGGAAAGAAAAGAGAAAACGACAAAGTACAATGACGTCACGAGTGTAGCTGACAGCGTCCTTGACCCCCAACCCAGACATTTTTTTGATTGACCGGAACAAACAAATTTTTTTTTAAAATCTAAAAACTAAAAGTGACGTGGTTCACTATAACTGTATTATTATTTTGAAAAGGCACTTTTATGTAACAGTACGAGTCTGTAACTTAAGTCTAGTTTCCCTTACGATATATAGGGAAGATAATGAACATGTTATCTGTTTCTGTGTCCCACGGTTAACGAGGGTGTCACGTGGCCAGCGCAACGACCAATCGCCAACTAATGTTTGGTGCCCATTAGCTCTGGGTGGAATGGAGGTGCCCTAAAGATACAGACATAAAAAAATCCCGGTCCTCTTCAGGATTCGAAACACACGTACCTCACACACACTCACAAAACCACACGTACCCACACACACTCAAAAAACCACACGTACCCCCACACACTCACAAAAACATACACAAACACACTCACAAAAACACACAAGACTGACTGTAAGAATTCTTTGATATCACAAGTCCAGCCCCTTGACGACGCGACTTGAAAACAAACAGTAAATTGTTTTTGAATTTGAAACACGTTCAGGTTACATTATGATCTATATTTGTCACGTGACTGGGTATGATATATAACTGTAAGTCTGTGATAGGTCAATCTATGTTTGCCTACAAATATTTTATCTAGAAAATATATGGTGTAGATCTCTATGATCTTAGAAGTTTTCACTTTGGGTTCGTGTAGAGAAACTCTACATTTGATCTCTAACGTACTGCTCAATAAGGAATGAGCTTCAGGTATGTATCTCTAAATTAGTGTAAGCATAAAGAAGGTAGAAAAAATTTAATTTGCGCTTTCAAAGTATTTACAACCATCGATCATAAATGTCCTTTAATGAATTCTAACCAAGGTAAAAGATAGAGAAGAATGGAGAAAGATCTTTTGAGGTGCCCCAATGGTTCAACAGACT
This sequence comes from Biomphalaria pfeifferi, assembly GCA_030265305.1. Lineage (NCBI taxonomy): Eukaryota > Metazoa > Mollusca > Gastropoda > Planorbidae > Biomphalaria > Biomphalaria pfeifferi. The sequence continues at coordinate 217,820 of JASAOG010000239.1, forward strand.
AAAGGATAGAAGAAGGTGGTGGATCATAAATTGAGCCGTCCGAAATATCCAGACAGAAGAGAATCAATTTTGAAACAAAAGTTCGCATCTCTTCCTTTAGTTTCTGTTGTTTTATATATATATATATATATATATATTCAGCTATCTCGACAACGTCCCAATGCCGAATTTTTTTCTCTGATTATAAAAGTTGACAAGGACATAGCCAAATGTGTTGCTGACTACTGTCTAACTCTAAAAGTGCACACATTTGAACTAGCCTTTAATTGTCGTAGTCTTTAATTGTAACGTCCGTACTCTGAGGTTTTATTATTCTTATGGTGACAATCATCTTTGTCAACTAAGTTGATTACAAGTGTCTGGGTTTGTTATCTTGTGTGTGCGTGTGCGTCTTATCTTAGGAACAATGTTTAAATATACAATAATATTTTACAAAGGAACTCATCTTTAAAAAAAAATCATGTTACAAAGAAACTTATGTTACAAGCTAAGTAAATCGTGTTACGAAAAAAGAAACTCGTGTTACAAACTACGTAACTCGTGATACGAACACACACAAAAACTCATTATAAAAACGAATAATCCAAGAAAGAATGAACAATGTGTAAATTGCAATAACATTTTACAAGAAAATCATGTTGCAAACAAAGAAACTCGTGTTACGAACAAGGAAACTCGTGTTACGAACAAATATATGAGAGAGAATCTTTGGATCTTAACTTATCATATGCAGGTCAGTGTAGTTCGTACCGTATAGCAAAACAAGAACGATAACCCAACATAGCAATACTAGTCTAGCAAAACAAGAACGACAACCCAACATAGCAATACTAGTCTAGCAAAACAAGAACGATAACCCAACATGGCAATACTAATCTTACACTAAACAGATCGAAATAATTCTGCAACAATCCCTTTTTTTTTTTAAATATATCTAAAAATAGAATATACAATGAAACTAGTTTCTACCCTTGTTATTTCATTTCTAGATTATTCTGATGTAAGCAAGAAAGACCCTTTCTTCTCGGGGCTGGTTCAACTATATTTGATGTTTCTGTGTAGTGTACACAAAACATAGAACTGTCAAATTGACGTAAGCTCTTTGATGTACAAAGGTCTGTGTGTGTGTGTGTGTGTGTGTGTTAACATTAAGATATACGGTAGGGCTTTACAGATACAGACTACAGAGGATTGTGTGCCACAGTGATACGGTCCTTGTATGGGCTTAATGTTATGTCTGTTATGTTTTATATTGAAACTTTTTAGATTCATTATTGACTCTGTCTCACCACACTTCTCTTCAACTCCAGATATAGATTTAGATCTATCAACAGTAAGACAATGCGTCTGAAGCTTCGATCTGTAGTTATCATTGTGATACACATAAGTTCTTTCAAAGACAAGTCCCTGGTGGTCTCTACGAGCACAGTCTAGTTGAAGCTGAGAACTTTGTGTTGGTGTAGAAGGCAAACAAAATGGTAGAGAATGTGCAAGTACATCAGTCAAGACTTTTGGTAGAGTGAAATGTTAGAACGGGAGACAGAGAACATTTAAAATATATATATATATATATAGAGAGAGAGACAAAGAAAGGAGAGAGAGAGGGAGAGAGAGAATGGGAGAGGGGAGAGAGGGAGAAAAGAGAGGAAAGTGACAGGGGAGAGAAAGGAGAAAGAAAGAGGAGAGAGGCAGGAGAGGGAGAGAGAAAGGGGAGAGAATAAAGGAGAGAGAGGGACAGGAAAGAGGGGAAGGAGAGAGAGGATAGAGACGGGAGAGGGAGAGAGAAAGAGGAGAGAGAGGGGTGAGAGAAAGATTTTTTTTTCATGACAAAGAAACTCATTCTTCCCCCACGAATATCAGACCTGGGTGTCCAGGGTGTCCTGGGGACCAGAGAACTCTGCACGTTGTCCAAAGATTATCAAGACTTACAAGTTGGGCTTTACTACTGCTCGGTGTTCAGTTTTTAATCCAGTTGATAAGGGATCACTTGCATAGGAATTAACAAGACTAGAGAAGAGTAGCGATCAGGGGGAGACGAGCGTGTTTTTTTTCCATAAAACTTTCTATTGATTATGTCTCTTTGTTTCAGAGCATTGAGTCATAGCTGTCTCTTTCTCTCAAAAATGCCAATTAATCCAGGGGAATCCCCTGCACAAATCCAATAACTTTAGCATCTCTCTTTCTCTCTCTTTTCTTTCTCTCTCTCTCTCTCTTTTCTATCTCTCTCTTTTCTCTCTCTCTCTCTCTTCTCTCTCTCTCTTTTCTCTCTCTCTCTCTTTTCTCTCTCTCTCTCTTTTCTCTCTGTCTCTTTTCTCTCTCTCTCTCTTTTCTCTCTCTCTCTCTCTTTTCTCTCTCTCTCTCTTTTCTCTCTGTCTCTTTTCTCTCTCTCTCTCTTTTCTATCTCTCTCTTTTCTCTCTCTCTCTCTTTTCTCTTTCTCTCTCTTTTCTCTTTCTCTCTCTCTTCTCTCTCTCTCTTTTCTCTCTCTCTCTCTTTTCTCTCTCTCTCTCTTTTCTCTCTGTCTCTTTTCTCTCTCTCTCTCTTTTCTATCTCTCTCTTTTCTCTCTCTCTCTCTTTTCTCTTTCTCTCTCTTTTCTCTTTCTCTCTCTCTTCTCTCTCTCTCTTTTCTCTCTCTCTCTCTTTTCTATCTCTCTCTCTCTTTTCTCTCTCTCTCTCTCTTTTCTCTCTCTCTCTCTCAATTTCTCATTTTCTCTACTTTTCTTGTATATCTCTCTCCTCACCAAACTGCACTAGTTTAAACTATAAACTATTGATTGCGATTCTGTTTTCTCAGAGACCCACATCGTGAGCTTAAAAAAAAAAAGACCTCCCAAAGTTTGACCAGTGGTGAAAAAAAAATCTATTTTGAGAGGTTAAGCGCGGCTTCCGAACCTGGAGTCCTGGCATCGAATCTCAGTGAAGACTGGGATTTTGAATTTCGGGATGTTTAGGGCGCCCCTGAGTCCACCCAACTCTAATGGGTACCAGACTTTAGTTGGGGAAAGAAAAGGAGGTAAGTCGTTGTGCCGGCCACATGACACCCTGCTCGTTAACTGTTGGCTACAGAAAAAGATGAACTTAACATCATCTGCCTTATAGGTCTGAAACTTTTGTGCTTTTAGATACTTTTTCCATCTCACTTTCTAAACTTAACTCCTTCTCTCCTAAGGGAAGTGAACTACAAATGAACACAATTCCGTCGGCTCATGGAAAATAACTACGGAAAGAGTTAATTTACAGCAAGTGTTAACAGGGAATGGATGGAATAGTAAGAGGGAAGGAGTGAAAAAAGAGAGATTAAGAGAGAGGAGGGGGGGGGGGAATACTTAATTGACAGTTTAAGGATGTGCGCTATATCTATAGATTCGCCTTCCTTGCCTAGTCATGTGTCAATGATGCATCTTAATGATGTTACGGGGCGGTCATTGTTCAACGTAGCCAGATGACTGTCCCAATATAAAACAGCTGACTTAAAGCGAAGGGACAATTAGATCAACAGACTTCTCCATCGTTCAAGTTTAAAACAACAAAGGTACGTGTGCGGGGGAGTGCGGGTGTGTGTGGGTGGCAGGGGCGACACATCAATGAGGCACGACTAAATTGGCAACACAATTCCTTTCCAACTTTCGCTATCAAATTGTTTCAATGCTAATGATTACATTCTTAGAAAAAGTAGAACTACAAGTGATGAAAGTATTCTAGGATCTCAATAAAAAAAAGATGATGGCCATTAGCTGGCGGAACTTTTGTTGTGCTCGATGATTTGACATTACATGGTTCAAAAATTCGTCCGGATTTAGAATAGGGAAGTCTTGGGTTAATTTGTCGTTACGAGGGGTTGAGTTAAAAAAATAACAGAAGAATTAGTAAAAACCTAAAGGCCTAAAAATGTTTTAATTAAATTTATAAAACTAAATTTTCAACAAAAAAGATCGTATATATATCTCTATGATAAATATTAATGGCGGTAATGACCACTTGTACACCTCGCTATTTCTTATTCTAACTCCTGCAATAACCATAACTCCGGTTATAACCATAATCCTTTTATAAGCCTAAAACTTGTTATAACCCTAACCCTTAAACCTAATACGAACTCCTAATAAATTCTAGCCATTGTGCTATACTTAAGTGTAATCCAACAATTATCCCAACCCTAAACCTTAACTCACAGCTCTAAACCTTAACTCACATCTCTAGACCTTACAGAACATAAAAAAATCTCATAAATCCCTTTAAAAAAAGGGATTAAAACAAACCAGTTTGAAAAATGAAATATCAATGTTTCGTTGTGCTCGAGTCCTTGTAGAGAACATACACATATTATCATAGCAGAAAATAGATCCAATTGTCTCTGCGATACATAGAACTAACAGAGCATAATTAGTGGAATTGATCATAATATAAATGCTTAATAATAATACTTGCTAGACTCCATTACTAAATAATATATCAGTTAACAAGTCCATGTTATCGGGGTGTGCCTTTTTTATCAGACTAATTAAGACATCGCCTAGATAGTCTCTCGCCCAATTAGGCTCAACATTTGAGCGCACGGATTCAGGGACGAAGTCTCGGTGCTCTAAGCTTGTATTTGGGATTTGACGTCGACCCCTGGTTCCTACCAACTAGATCTTGTGTCGTGATGCTTTGCATGGCGGAGGGCGACCCCTGGTTCCTACCAACTAGATCTTGTGTCGTGATGCTTTGCATAGAGGAGGGCGACCCCTGGTTCCTACCAACTAGATCTTGTGTCGTGATGCTTTGCATGGAGGAGGGCGACCCCTGGTTCCTACCAACTAAATCTTATGTCGTGATGCTTTGCATGGAGGAGGGCGACCCCTGGTTCAAATTTCAAACTTCAACTAGATCTATGTGTCGCAGTGCAAAAAGGGTTGGGACTGTATCTCAATAGCACGAGGATGTTGTGTAGCCATGGCAACGTCTAGACGCCTCTCCGCCATAAATAAGGTTGAAATTCAATTTTAAAAAAATGTATTGGTTTTGAAAGGGTTCGAAGCAGATACCTTTGAGTTACACATTCGAATGCTTTCCCATCAGCCACATTATTTAATTCCATAAACTTGAAAGATTTGGGTTAACAACATCCATATCCATATCATACATTACTTTGAGAAAAAAAATAAGTGCAAGATTGTTGCTAAATGAAACTCTTTTCAGTGCGATTATTTATTCAATTAAATTAACGAAGTTTTCTAACTGAATGATCTCTAACGTTTCTGATTGGTTATTTCACCCTTTTGCCGTTCACGTGACTAATGAGGTCAGAGTGACAAGTTGATGAATGAACCGTTCAGCCGAGGAAAAAAAACAACAACTCTAGACGTGAAATGTTTAGATTGCGTTTGAAGAAATGGGAATTCATATAAATAAGTACGTGTCAAGGAAATACAGAAAATGATAAAATAAACTCGCCATTATTCTGGTAATACTTTCAAAACTACATTCCTCTATCACATTTCTCAACTCAGGAAGCAATAATGGTAAGAGAGAATACATGAAACAAACTCCATTACACCTACATTACACGAACATTACACGTACATTACACGTACATTACACGTACAGTTTGACTTCCCGAAGACATTGTTTAGCACATTTCCAATACTGGACAACATTTACAGAGCTGAGGCCTTACCTTACAACTATCAAGCAGGCTTACTTTACATTTATCAAGTAGTTTTACCTTAAATGGGCTTGTGACAGTAATGATATATGGTCTTCGTACCAGCCACACAATACCCTCGTGAACACTTGGCTAGTTTACACATCTGATAGACCTTAATGTATTAGCTACGCAGAAATAAGGGGCAGAACTTGTGGCTTACAGCATCCTACTTTTCCTAAGAAAACATAGACTAAGTTGTTTTTTTTCAGTTTTGTTTCGAACTCAACTGAACTCCCAGAACAAGTAGGCTACTCGTCTATTATTGTATTTAAAACTGACAAGCAGAATTTGGTGAGATGTACGGGGGAAAAAAGTGCACAGGTGGGAATGTTTACCTTGAGAAATGTGAATTATGATAAATATAAACATATGCCGTGATTGGCTTGTTTCTGATCACGTGGGATTTCGCGGCCTAGCAACATTACGCCGAGTCCATAGTGACGAAAGAGGGGCGAGATTTACACCAAAGGGAAGGTACTCACAATTAAAAAGTATTCAAGTTGTGTTCAATGGTAGCAAAAAAAAAAAAAGAAATAGAAGTTGAATGTGTTTAAACACAACCACGGGAGTAGAGCGAGAAAAAAGTGTTCTTTCTCGTGGTGTTAATGTTGGCTACAGCTACAGGCTACCTTTTAGTCCTACCACCTGACGTCAAGTGTTTGTGTGTGTGTGTGTGTGTGATAGCCTATGAACGTCATGGCCTTTGCATATTTGCACGTGCAGCCCGCGAGACACATCTGGATTGAAAAACATACAAATGTGATCATGATGTGACATACAAAAGAAAAACAGGACAGTATGTCGTCCGGACACAACCAGCTTCTCTGTGACACCTGATCTAAGCAGTTAGTCAAGTGGACTCAAGTCATTATTCAGATCTAATGTGTTCCACAAAATGTCCCTAATATCTAGACAGATGCACACAATTAATGACATATTTCGTTTAGATTAACAACAGAGTGAACAGAGTGGGTGTCAACAGAGTGGGTGTCTAACCAACAATCTACTTGCAGGTTAAGGATGGGGAAACAAAAAGATGTTAGGCCAAGGGGCTATTTCTGCGACTCTTTTTTTTTTATCAACATATATGACGTTACGGATAAGTTGGCATCTCGGCCTATATGCAGTGGGTAGAATTTTACAGAGCAAAAACTTAGGTTTTAAAGTTGTACGGCAATGAATCCTTTTTGACCCATCATACTCTTGGCCCAACTTATAAGGCGCCACCTCTGCTTTTTACCCTACTTCCCAGCACCCCACCCCTATTTCCTTTAAATTATCTGTCTTTTTCTCCTTTTTTTTAAATTTATCATTTCGTTTAAGAGTTAGAGAAAGGGTTAGGGTATAGGTTTATTCAAATGAAGAAGTTGGAGAGGTTTCCGAGTCAATATTTGAAAACATGAAGAGAATAAGAACTATACCCCCCCCCCCCCCCAGCCCAGCGATGATCTTGGCACGTCATCTCTAACCACTCTACTGGCTTCTTTTTTTTTAATGTGGTTGTTTGAGTCGTGTTTCTTAATCCCATCAAACGCATTCCTAGAGACACCTTTCAGTCACCTGTTGACAATAAGTACTGTGTACAAGATACCCAGGTGTGTACTTCAAATATATTGTCGCTTTCAAGGTAAGATATATTTTTTCGAAAAACTTGTTAAAGCGATATATTTTTGATTATTTTGTTTTAATACGCTTTAAATTTCGTCTAATCTAATAGTTAGGGTTAGGGTTAGGGTTATAGATCCGATTAGGTCACAAAAAATAACTTGTTTCATATTATCGCAAAAAAAAAATAATGTTGCTGAAGGTGTTAGGTGGGAGGACAGGGTTAGGGTCTGGGTTTCTGGGTTTAATAAATTAGTTGAGAATAGTGTTTACTTTTACATAATGAATTGGCTATATTGGAGATTTGCAGCTATACTGGATAGCTATGAATGGCTCGGTGTTTTGGCAGTACTGGTGTATAGAACACTGGGGATGTTGATGAGCCTTGTTTTTTTAAAGAAAGATTAATTTTTTTTTGCACACTGTCAGTGTACGTGATGTCAATGTGCATGATGTCAGTGTACATGATGTCAGTGGACATGATGTCAGTAGTTTGCCTTCATTACACTGATGTGTTCATTACAGAAGTCATGTTCTTAAATCTCTAAATATCGAGCTTCCATTTAAAAACTCGGACTTTTCCCACAAAATGCGATTCAATTCTACGTTTCCACACGCTGGTCCAGTGTGGCTGGGGTCAGATATAGATCTAGCTAGTCCATTGTGGCTGAGGTCAGATATACATCTAGGTATCTCTTCAACACAATAAATAGCCCATATAGATTTCTAGGTGCTATGACTGCGTTTTATTAACGCTGAGAATGTAAAGTAGTAAAAATAAATGGTCTTGTTTTTTGTTAGTCACGTGACAAGTTTTACGTCTGCAGTTCACAAATATCACGTGATTAATGTAGAGCTTTTTTTTTAATGACACAATTTTTATCCTTTTAAGTGTTAGGTTTTTCTGGTGTCACTTTTGAATCCGCTATAAATCAAAATTAGCGAAACGTATAAAGGAATGGGGGGGGGGGTGTCGTCTTTAAATTTATGGAGGGGTGGGGAGGGGGGAGAAGTAGTAGAGTACAGAGCTAAAAAGAGAGGAAATATCGCTAGGTCACCAGGTGCGGCTCGCACGCTTTGCACTCCGTAGCGACGCCGCTGGAGCAAAGCACGAATACATTTTATGCAAATATAAGGTGTGAATAGATCTTTTTTTTTCTGAAAGGGGAAAAAGGGGCGCGTACAAAGTTAATGCATCCTTCCAGTCAGCGCCGCTGATAAAGTAAACACACATTCACATATGCATCTTTTTTTTTTTTTTGTACTTTTAAAAGGTAGAAAACTTTTGAAGTTACCTGGCCTCTGATGGTAGACTTCCATGTACAAACTCCAGACTCCCATTCCGTTCCACCGAATCTCGCAATGTATCCGAGGATATAATCCACAGTTCTAAACAAATGTAATCCAAAAAGGAGATCCGTGAAAGAAGAAGATAAGCCAACATTCGAGGGGCGATACGCCCCGGGTCTCACAGCGGGTACTCCTTATCCAACAATCCGACTGCGTGGCGACCTAAAGGTGCTGGCGGTGTACAGCCTGCAGCCTTCGCTCATTACTCCATGGCTGCAAGTTGTAGTCACGTGTAAGAACAAAGTAGTCCACAAAAATAAATATAAATATCTATCTCTGGAAATATTCAATTAATACCTACTTTCACTTTCTAATTTCTATATAATAATAACAGTATTAATAATAATAGAGGTGCTGATTAATCATATGTGGAAATAAATAGCTTTTGGGGATTTCACACTAAAAATTAATTACAGTAATCACTTTCAAGTGTTTTTTTCTATTGTATTAACTTTCTTGAACTTACAACACAAATCAGTAAGAGAGACAAAGAAGACAAAGCGATTTGAAGAAACGTGGCAGAAGTTAAAGAAAAGCTTCAAGAGGACGAGAGGTCATCTGAAACTAAAGCAGCGACGTTTTACATTTTCATGTGAGAACTCTATCGCCAAACTTATTCTCGTCAGAAAACTAGATTTACATCTAGACCTAGAGATTCTACCTTTCTACAGTGTATAACAAAAAGCAATAGGACTTGAAGCCAGGTGTGAGACCTACTTCTCACACTGCCTTAACCTCGGGTCACACTTGACAGACTATGGTAGGGCACTCCAGGAGTCGTACCATGTTCAATTCACTTATTGGCGATGCGCGCCATCTAGAGAAGATCTTCCAACACTGCCCACTGACACAATGACCTGGCCATGATCTTTGAATAACTTATAAGCTTCCAGTAGAATACATTCCACTACAATTAAGAGTCGCATTGTATTGTGTGTAAGTGTCAACAAGATACAAATTAAATGATCGATCTAGATAAATAGAATGGCTTATACACACTTAGAGATCTAGAACTTAGTAAGAAGATAAACTATGCAGCTTTTTCATAGCCTACTAATCAAGATGTTGCTTCACCAAAAACATACCAGAAAATAAACTGCTGTCTATATTCTATACTATATACTAGCAGTACACAACATTCTGAAATACTCTCATGGACTATTCCAAAATATATGCATATGGAACAGAACTATATAAAAGTATTAAAACACTTCGTTAAATATGTCACAATTTTTTATCTTTGCAAGCATGCACAGTACTTGTTTTTAAAAAAATTACTTTCATTGGAATAAATGTTTCGTCTAAATTTTTTTCATACTTTAGTAACCAACAGATGCTTCAAAAACCTTCACGACACAATCAATTAGCAAGAAAAGCTCAAGGTAAACTCGTGACGTGAGCGACTGGATGTCAAGTTGACCTGAATGTTGAGCAAAAAAAACTTAACTAGACTTAATGGAAACTATTAAAAAGCGGGAAAAACAAAAGGTAAACGAAACTAAGAATGAAGCAAATAATTTGAATCTTTAGGGAAAATCTAATCACAAGAATAGTTGCAAAGTTGGTTTGTATTATAGATTCCAAATCTAGCTAATCAATGGGATTATTTAAACACTAGATCTAGATCTCTAGGATCGAGATGTGGATCTAGATTTGGGGAGGATCAAATGGTTGTCACTTTTCCCTCTCCAAAGCCTAAGTTGAATGCACTGACTATTATCTAGATCTAGAGTCTAGTCCTAGCACAAGCACTATCACAATTTTCAATTGAATGAACACCACGCCAAAAATAGAATGCAGACATGGATTTTTCAGACTAGGAATAGCACTAATAATCCAATATATTAAGCGTCAATACTTTCCACGCACATTTATTTTTTCATCCATTAACGGAACTTATTCAATGGACTAGCATGTAAATGTACCTTTTATTTTGTGAACACACAACAGAAACAGAAGACACACAAAGTATTCCTTCCTGTGCCCCCCTCGCTACTGAGTCTTGTTTCTCAACTACACTCGTCCCAGGGCCCGCTACCTCGCCGTCGCGCTACCCAGCGTAGCCTAAAGCAGAGCCTCTTGTCTCCCTTTCACGCCCCTCTCCCTCTCTCTAAAAAAAAAAAAATCCCATGTGATCCAAAACGAATCGCGTTCGCTAAGATAGCAGGACGAGCCCGCTCGATAGTCTCGTGTATCACAGCCACGCGATCGCTCGCGCATTCATTCAGTCCGTGGAGTTTCACATCTGCTAGTCTGACAGTCCAGAAATAAAGTTGGGTGCAAGAAATTTGTTTGTTTTTTTGGTGACTTAGAGCTAGATCTAAATATAGCACGATTTAGAAAACGGTAAAAGCATACAATATTAAATATTTGACACTAAAACCTTTTAGTTTAAATATTTATATACCACCCAAGACGTTTTACAAGACATTGAGAATCTCTAGCTAATTTTTTTTGTGCTCAGAATTTAAAAGAACTTGCCATTTCCAATCTTGTTGAAAGGCGTACACAAACATAGCTAATTTAGCACGAGTTCTTTATAACTACGAGATCTGATTAAATATTTTTATCTTGGTAGTCTGCCGGTTCGTTGCTATAGATCTGGCCATGTTAAATAAAGAGACATTTGATATATAGACACATTAGACTTCTAGAGACAATCAGTACACAGAGGCCTACCTCAAGACACATTTATATGTGGAAACGTTTGTAAGGGTATCTTTAATAACACGATTATATATCAATATAAGACATTAAAAAAGGTGCCTGTGTAAATAAATAAAAACCTATTTCAGTTCCAACATTTATCCAATTCAAGTCTCCATGGTTTAATCAGTCGTCCAACATTATTTTGTTATCTTCAAAGTACTTCCTGAGGAGATACACTTACACACACACACACATACACACACACATACATAGGGGAAAAAACAGATTTTTGGCGCACTCTGTTACTGTTTCTCTAACAGAAAAAAAAAAACAACTGTGTCCATTTGTGAAAAGTGTCATTGGTCAGTAATCCTTAATTCGTCAAGTATACCTCACCCACAACTCAGCAGGCATCGTTGTTCTTTTTTTTTTTCCAATTCACCTTTACCTTTACCTATCCCTTAGTCTGTTGGGCATTTGAGGCACCACCATACAAGATCTGTCAACCGTCTTTCTCCATTCCTCTCAGTCTTTTGCCTTGGATAGAATTTCATTCACTGTCAGGCCTATCCATTCTTTGATGTTGTCTTGCCATCACTTTCTCTGTCTTCTTCTTTCTGGTACTGTTCCCTGAAGAAAGGTCTTTGCGAGCACTGAGGACATTGTGATGTGGCCATTGAGTTTGCGTTTACGTTTTTGGACAGTGGTTAGCGGGTCATCGTGGACTCCAATAGCTGTATGAATCCTGTTTCTTGCATTCTCAATTATGATATGCAATCTTTGTGACACCTATGATCTTTCCGTAGCGTTTTAGTCCCATTGCAAGGATCTTCTTAAGATTTGCAGCCAGCATGATCAGGATTTTGTAATGTCTATAGCTACGTATTAGTCGGTCCAGATTGTCTTGAGTTTTGTACGTGCTGCTTTAGGCTGTGTAATTGTTGCTAGTAGTTTAGGTTTGGTTCCTTCATCTGAAAAATTAGCTCTAACTTATTGACACTTATGAGCTTTTCGCCAGTATGTTTAATTTATATTACCACTTCCATTATTACTATTTTTCATTTGTTTATATGTATATATGTGTGTATATTGTTATTATTTGTAATTTTGACTGGCTTTTTAGCACTTGTGATTAGGACTCTAAAAATAACATATAAATATGTCGTTTACTATATAATTTGAACATTTAAAATGATTTTTTAAAATTTGATGTTAGGCCATCTTGTTTTACATATTTTCTGAAACATTGGAACATCTCTAGTTGTTTTTTTTAGACTTTTAAATCTGAAGATCTCCTGTTTACTTTTGGGTGAATTGCGATTTCATAGAATGGCCATTTGTTTTTATTATAAAAATCGATCGTTGTCCAGTCTAAATATCTCTGTGGAAATGGTTTCACATTTGACTCTGGGCTAGGGAACAAAGAAAGAAAGCGATGTCCGACAAAGTCTTTGAATGGCTGCCTGGTCGTATGTAACACACTCCTGGACTGTCGTCCCGGTTAGTATTATTATTATTATTATTAATATTAACATCGTTTCAAATTATTTGGTACTGCATTAATAGGAGAAAAATATATATTGTAGCCCCTAATAATGTCCACGAAAACATTTGTTGATGATGTGGCAGGTCTACAATAGTATTGCTCTCTGATAGGTAAAGAGAATCTTCATGGATATGTTCAGGGTCTCGAAGATGTTTACGAGGCTGATAAGACAATAAAAAATATTATAATTTAAAAAACCAACACGGTTACTTAGTTTTTATATTTTCTTTTTGTGTCATTTTTAGGGCCCCGTAAGGGGAAAAGCCGCTATTAGATTTGTGCAAAATGTCCGTCTGTCACACTCAGATCTCGAAAACTAGAAGAGAAATGAAAAATATCATTTCACCATGCGATACGGCTTGAAAAGTTTAGGTGCAACGTCTACTGTTGGTTTTCTACAAGCAAACCATTTAATTTATACAATTTATTATGCAAGCGATTTTTTTTCATAAAAAATACACCAATTCTAAAACAGTTACGTAAATGTAAGGGAGACAATGTTACAATATGTTAACAAAGACACACATTTTTTTTTCTTTGTATTTTCAGTATCACTAAGCCAAATATATTTACAAAATGTACAAGAAATGTTCACAACAAAATGTAAATATTAGTTAACTGTGTTTTTTTCTAGTCAACTAGCTGCTAAAATTAAAATAAAACATTTATGTTTGTTTATAAATGCAAAGAATGCACTTTGTATGTAAATATCACGCACATTTTTTTAAAATAGACTTTCTATGTAGCAACTTTCGTGCAGTAGCGTAACGACTCGGCATGATATGGAGCTAAACTAATTCCTTAAAAAATTTTAAATAATCAGATTTTATTTATTTTGTGTTTAGTGCCTCCATCATGATAAAAGCCGCTGATTTTTCGTGCGTTTTGTCTGTTGTTCGGTCTATCCGTCACGTTTATATAAAAAACAACAACACTAAACGCTATTGAAAATCTGATTTAACCTTTAATGTTCCTTTCAAAACATTGCAATAGTTTTAATTATATCTAATAGATTGTTCCGGATGTTTTTGTGAAAAACAAATCAATACCAACGAATATTTGTTTGCTCTTCTAACTTAGATTACATGTAATTTCCGTGCTATGAACTACGAAGAACTATGAAGTTGTTCCAGATATTGTTTTATACAAAAAAATGATGTCAAACGATTATTTGAAATAGAATCTTTGACTTACATTACCCTTATGTTGTTGGACAATAAGTCACTATAGGTTTAATTATTGATATCAAATGTTCCGTACTTTCAACTGAAAACAAATTGATGTTAAATGATTTTTTTTTCAAAAATATCGACAATAGGTTGTTCAAGATTTTAAAATCAAAAGTCATTGACTAGACACGATGATTGAAAAGACTTTTAGACTTATTTTACATTGAATTTTCTTGCTGAAACATAACAAAAGTTTGTTATCTATAAAGAATGTTCCGGATTTGGTTTTGAAAAAGAAATCAACCTACATTACTTATATTTTCTTACAAATCTTCGCCAAAACTGTCCCGAATTGTATATGAAAAATCCACTAAGACAAATAACTGTTTGAAATCACTCTTCTAATAAATAAAACAAATAATATTTTTCTCATTTAAGAATATCAGTTGTTCTGGATTTTTATGAAAAACATTCTAACTCTATTTATGTAAAATCGCACTTCTGTCGTACATTACATTTAATTTTCTAGCTAAACGTTTTAAAATCTAATTATCGTTAATATTATGTTTCGATTTTTTAAGAAAAACAACTTCCTAACATCAAAATATGGTATAAAAACCTCTCCACAAGTGTATGGTACATCTAATTTACATACGAGACCATTCCAAAAATTAAATTAACAGTATTAGATTAATCTAGAATTCTCTTTTTCTCTCACTATATATCCGGAACAATCTATTATAAATGCTTAAAACTATTGTGATGTTTCGGAAGGAAAATTAAAGGTTAATCAAATTTCAATAGCTTTTAGTTGTTGGTTTTTTTTCGATATTAACATGGCGGACAGACAGACTGGCAGACAAAACGCACAAATATATTTATATATATCTATCTTTAAATGAATTCTATTAGAACTCTGTCTCGTAGAGATGATATTTTTTAGTCTAACTAGGCCGTGTGACGTAGTGGATTTTTTTCCTTTGATGCCATATGGAATGAATTCTTCAAATGAAATGCTAAAACAACTCGGTATAGTAATGTTTATTAAACCTTGCTATCTGATTCGTATTTTAAAAAAAGCATGATAGCTAGATTTAGATCTACTCTAGATTTTTTAACCTTGATCCAGATTTTTTTTTCAGTATATATATAGATTTTTTAAAATTAGATCTGGATTTACATTCTAAGTAAAATCTTATCTTATCTTATATAGACTAGATCAAGATATTGAATTTCAATTTCTAGACTTAAAGTGTAGATTTTGATTTCTAAACGTCTAGATCAATATTGCAATGCTATAATATACTGAAACTAATGTACTATTTTTAAATTTAATGTGGCATTCAGTCTATTGATAGATTATCTAGAATTTTTTTTTCATAAATCTAATCTAAATTACATTTAAATTATTCCAAATTTATATTATAGATCTAGATCTAGTAGATGTATATCTTAAGAGAAGTTTAGTTTATATAGATCTACATTCTTATTCTAGTTCCGTTTAAATGAAAATGCTAATAGCTCGGTTGATAACTGTGCTGAGACATCGAAGTACAAGCACGATATATCTGTTCTTTTCTTCTTTTCAATTACGAATCTGCTGAAAGATTATCTAAAATCGCTTGTCTGACATATTGTACATATCCGGTAGATGCCATGCCGTAATGTGTAATATATCTCTTTATCAATGATAGGTTATTAGTTTGTTATTCAGTTAAGAGCAATGCCTGGTCGTGCGGTTAGCTTGCAGAACTCGACGGTCCCGGGTTGTTTGTTTTACATGTTTCGGATGTTCCTTCAAAGTTGAAGATTGTTTACTTCCTAATCCAAACTCCAGCAGGACGACGGGGGATGGGAGCGGGCAGGGTTTGAACCAGGGGCCATCGATAAATCCGAACGACAGTCCAACGCGCAAACTGCACAACTAGGCAGGGTTCATACCCTGCTCGCTGCCATCCTCTGTCGTCCACCAGGAAGTTAATTATTTTTAACTTAGAAGGAACATCCGAAACATGTACAACAGAAAAAAACATTTTTTACACGTCTTGAATATTCCTTGCGAATAGGCGGATCCGACAGGGATCCGACTCCGACTCGGGCCGCTTCTGAGTTTGTCTGATAACACAAACTCTCTTTGTAATCTTCTTTATTAAATTGAATAATATCACAGCAATGTCAATGTTTAATGCAGTTTTTTTTTAATGTTTATTAATAAACTGTACCTGTGGCATGGGCGTAGCCAGGGGGGGGGGGGTTCTTGGGGTTCAACCCCTCCCCCCGAAATGAAATCGGGGGGGGGGGGGGGGGGTCGGAATTCAGTAATTGATTTTGTGCTTTGTTTTTGTTTATTTTGGGTGACATTTTAATACTATACCATCACTTGCCTCAGCACAGCCAAGGGGTTTTGAGTTTAAAACCCCCTACCAGGGTTTTTCTGCAGTTAAATCCCTCTCTTCTAATAACAAAACAATACAAAAAAAAGCAAACGACTATCCCCAAATTCCAAGAGCCACAGTGTCAGGAAGATTTTGATTTTATAACTCCCCTAGTCAATATAAAAAAAACAAATTACACACTCAAAATTCTATTAGCGTAGCCTAAGGGTTTTGAGTTGAACCCCTCCCCCCTCCTCTTCAGTAGGGTTAGCTAAGAAAATACCTCTTCAATATAAAAAAAAAGCAAATTACGCACTCAAAATGTTATGAGCGTAGATAAATGGGTTTCGACTCAGTTTTGAGTTTAAACCCCTTTTAGCGGGGTTTGAAGGTAAAAAATACCTCTTTAATATTAAAAACAATGCAAATTATACACTCAAAATACTATGAGTGTAGTCAAAGGGGTTTGGGTTTAAACTTTCCTCCAGTGGAGTTTGAAGCTAAAAAAATAACTCTTCAATATAAAAAACGCACTCAAAATGCTATGAAAGTTGCCAAAAGGGGTTTTGAGTTTAAACCCCCTTTCAGCGGGATTTGATGCTAAAAAAATACCTCTTTAATATAAAAAAGCAAATTACATACAAAAATTATTTGAGCGTAGCCAAGCCAATTGGGGGTTTTGAGTTTAAACCCCTCTCCTACAGTTTGCTTTTCTTAAAAGTTTAAAACCCCTACAGATGGTTTTGAGTTTTAAAAAATTTCTAAATCAAACTACAGTTACCAAATACTATGAGTAGCTAAATGGGGTTTTGAAAAAAAACAAAAACTTAAGAGATTTTTTACTTTAAAACCCCCAACAGATGATTTTGACGATAAAACTTCTCTTTTCGATATAAAATCTAAAGCACACTATAGTCACCTAATTCCAAGAGCGTATTCAAGAGACGTTACACATTTCTACCAGTGGCGGGACTCCATTATAAAGTGCTTTGAAAAGTCATCTGTCGAAATAGAAAAACACTAAATGTGGCTGAACAAAGATGGCTAAGATAGATTTTAGGAGTCAGTTATAGAGATCGGGTCTAAATCAAGGAAATCCTATGCCGAATTGGGAGTCGACCCCTTAGTAAGGTTGTGAGAGAGCTCTTGGAATTAAATGACTGTAGTTTGCTTTAGATTTTATATCGAAAAGTAAAGTTTTATCGTCAAAATCATCTGTTTGGAGCTTCATACTAAAACATCTCTGGAGTTGTGTTTTTTTAAATTCAAAACCCCATTTAGCTACGGTCATAGAATTTAGTAACTGTAGTTTGCTTTAGAATAATATTGAAGATAGAGGTTTTCCACCTCAAAACGCTCTGTATGGGGATTTAAAAACTCAAAAACATCTGGAGGGGTTTTAAGCTTTTAAAAAAGCCATCTGTAGGAGAGGGATTTAAACTCAAAACCCTCAATTGTCTTGGCTACGCTCAAATAATTCTAGTGTGTAATTTGCTTTTTTTATATTGAAGAGGTATTTTTTAGCATCAAACCACTTTGAAGGGGGCTTAAATTCAAAACTCCCTTTGGCAACGCTCATAGCATTTTGAGTGCGTAATTTGCTTTTTTCTTACATTAAAGATGTATTTTTAGCTTCAAACCCCGCTTGCGGAGGGTTTAAACCCAAAACCCCTTTGGCTACGCTCATAGATTTCTGAGTTAGTAATTTTCTTTTTTTTATATATTGAAGAGGTATTTTTTAGCTTCAAACTCCACTGGATGGGAGTTTAAACCGAAATCCCCTTTGGCTACGCTCATAGATTTCTGAGTTTGTAATTTTCTTTTTTTTTATATTGAAGAGGTATTTTTTATTATCAAACCCCACTGAAGGGGGGTTTAAACTCAAAACTGAGTCAAAACCCATTTAGCTACGCTCATAAAATTTTGAGTGCGTAATTTGCGTTATTTTATACCAGGTATTGAAGAGGTATTTTTTAGCTTCAAACCCTGCTGAAGAGGGGGTGGGTTTAACTCAAAACCCCTTTGGCTACACTGATAGATTTTTGAGTGTGTAATTTTCTTTTTTTTATTTTGAAGGGGGTATTTATCGTTAATTTTGGAGGGGGTTTAAAAATAAAAATCTTCCTTAACTGTGTTCCTGAAATTTGGGGGATTATCGATTGCATTTTTTTTTGTTTTGTGTTATAGAAGAGGGGAATTTAACTGCGAAAACCTCTGGTAGGGGGGTTTTAAACTCAAAACCCCCTTGGTAGGGGTTTTAAACTCAAAAACCCCTGGTAGGGGGTTTTAAACTCAAAACCTCCTTTGCTGTGTTAGGGCAAGTGATAGTTTAGTATTAAAATCTTACCTAAAATAAACAAAATCGAAGCAAAAAATCAGTCACTAAATTCCTATCCCATTTGGGGGGGGGGTGTTGAACCCCAACCCCCCCCCCCCCCCCCCCTCCTGGCTACGCCCATTCATCAGCAGCAGAAAGATGAAAATGCAACGGCGCCTGGTGATTGCATATGCCCAACCTG
Source organism: Biomphalaria pfeifferi (assembly GCA_030265305.1). NCBI lineage: Eukaryota > Metazoa > Mollusca > Gastropoda > Planorbidae > Biomphalaria > Biomphalaria pfeifferi. The sequence goes on from JASAOG010000239.1 coordinate 236,720, forward strand.
TGACCGCAGCTTTGTATCAAGGATTTAGCTCTTTAGTCACACAGGAAGTTGTAAAGGGAGGTGATGCCTTCAGAATTAAAAATGGGATAGTTCGATGTGTACATATACATGTACATGTTAGTCCTTATTGCTCTGTCCTGCTGTGCAGTGACAAAGTCCTATGTTTGGGTGTAAAGGTGTCCAGCTTTTAACCATCTTAAGGATGCAGTCTTGTCCATTTCCAGGTCCGGTAAGACGGAAAGGGTTTAGTGGAATACGTTTTCTTTCCTATGGCGAATTTCATGGTCTGTATTGTCATGCGCATCTTCTTTGGTGTTTTCCTTTGTGTACCATAAGAGATTGTGAGTTTTGGTTTCTAGGAACGCGCTTTTGTTGATGTCATTTTTGCTTACTTGTGTTGGCTGCTGTTGTGTGATGAGGCTAGATCTCCTGTGAGTTTCTTGTATGGGTTTTCTTCCCCAGTATTGGGTAAGTTAGTTTATTTTACTATCTTCTAAATGTCGTAGATCTAAAATCGTTGCTCTTATAATCGTGAGAATGGCGGTCTCAAAGGAGTGTGTATTTTTCTTATCTAGGGACGCAGGCTTGGGACTGCTGGAGTCAAGTCTGAGCTGTGGGCTTGGTAGTTGACTAGTGCCCGTGGCGTTGAGTTGGTGTTGAGAGGCCTGATCGACTATGGCACAGAGCTTAAGGTGTGCTATAGTTCCTCTGAATGTACTTTGAATTGCTTTATAAATGTTATTGATAATTATTCATAATGTACGCTTCATCATATCATATATTCATTAAATTGTTAAACGTACAATCTTGTTGTTAAATACTGTACATTGCTGTTGCCTTTAGGTTCTTGCGTTACTCTGTTTAGGTTAGGGTACGGAACCATAATATCATACCTAAGCCACAAAACCCACCTGACATGTATCATATAAGCTTGCACTGAGTGACCACGTGAAATACGGCACTCCTCAGTAATCTTTGGACTCGAAGAAAAGCTTTATTATTATTATTATTAGTATTATTAGTATTATTATTATTATCATATAAGCCAATTTAAAGACCGTATTCTTTAGATTCAGAATAGTAGCTTAAGAGTCCTATTTTCCCAAGGAAAGAAATTGAGTCATTGCTAGAGGCGTGGAGTTTGGACCTTACATTTGAAAACTGTGTTCTGCTTTAAAGTGATTAAGTCTCAATTTAACCCTATCCAACAGTCCCCTCCCTGCATTTGTGTGGATGTGCTGGCGTGTCGCAAGTCATGGCTTTAAAAAGTAGGTCGAGGGAGGGTCACCAAGTTAACAATACGTCCTAATTTTAAGTGACTCTTTATTTAGGAGGTGTCCGGGGAGGCTGATATTCTAATGCAAGGTGTGAGACCTGCTGGAATGACATGCCTGGGGAATGAAGCTAATTAATTTATTTACGCTCTTGAGAAAGTAGGACAGCAATAGAAGTCCCCCACTTGCTACCCGTGCCTAATACAACATTACACTTTTGTAACTTTAGATGTTTTCTTTCGAGATGTACATTATATAGCATACTATATGGCAGAATATCTTGCATACTATATGGCAGAATATCTTGCATACTATTTCACTCAGCATTTTGGACATTATCTCACATAATATCTTGCACACTATTTTAATGTGTATTCCTTTATGAAGCATTTCTTTTAAACTAAATTCATAACTCTGAGGCATAAAACAAAAACAAAAAACAATAAAATATATTTGACAATTTTAAGTTCAATGTAATTAATAAATTAAAAAAACAAAACAGTAACCTTATTCTTTGATTGAGTAACACACAAAGCCAGAAACAAGACTAAGTGAATTTTTTGTCAGAATGCCACCTGACCTAACTTCTACAGATCACGTTAGTGCCCCAACGGTTTAGGAGACTAGGAAACAGATACAGTTGAAGGTGATACAAGACACAGGAGACAGCGAGACACTGTGATGCATACTCCGAAAGAGCAGGTGTCGTGACTGAATCTTTTACAAAATCTACTTCATCGCAGACAGACATGTTTGGATCGCAAGCAGGTGACAGTTCATTGTTTCTCATACACAGCAGAGACAGTTCATTGTTTCTCATACACAGCAGAGACAGTTCCTTGTTTCTCATACACAGCAGAGACAGTTCCTTGTTTCTCATACACAGCAGAGACAGTTCCTTGTTTCTCATACACAGCAGAAAGTGATCTCTGTATCTCCATGTTAACAAGTAGATGTGTTTGTGTTCCTGTGTCTTAAATAGGACTGACACAGATTTATGGTCACGTCATTATGCTAATTATGACCCAGTTTTACTTTTTTAAAAGTTGTCAGGGTTGACCGTATAGGTCACAAAAATAAATGCCTGCAAATTTTCTCTTCCAGTACAGGCATATGTATAAGAAACCAGAATAATTTATAAAACCAAACAAAAAAAAACAACAAAAAACTAAGCTTATACGAAGTGTAACTGTATCAATTAGTTTACATCAGTCATGTAATTAAATCCCTAATAGATCGAGAATAATAACAATAAATCTGTGCGATTAGAAATATTTTTACCAATAGTTTTTACATAGAACAATTTCATGCTCTAGCTTTGTCAATGTTTGTATGAATAGCTCGGACAAGTTAAGAAAAAGGGTGTGGGGATATATATTTGGGTATCTGCATGAATGTTATGGTGATCGCTTTTTAAATGCATTTTATATTTTAAAAAAACAACAACAGTTGTACGACTTAAACCTCCTCAAGCCAATACATTAACCACTGTGCCAGCGAAGTGCTTATGAAAACAGAAGATTTTATAGTTGTATATTGTTAGCGACCACCTAATTTCCTGCACAAAAGTATAAAGGGGAGTAATTCAACTTAATTTGAACCAAGTAGACAACATAGAAGATTTAGTAGTACAAGAAAATGGAATTAAAAAACTATTATCCAACACCAAACCAAATAAAGCATCTGGACCTGATGGTATTCCAGCTAGATTACTCAAAGAACTAAGCAATGAGCTAGCCCCAGTGTTCAAAATACTCTTTCAGGCATTGCTTAACCAGGGCAGAGTACCAAAGGACTGGAAAGAAGCTAATGTCACCCCCCTATTTAAAAAAGGAGAAAAATCTGATCCAGGAAACTACAGACCAGTATCACTTACCAGCATCACATGTAAAATCCTAGAACACATAATATGTAGCAACATCATAAACCACTTAGACAAACATAATGTTATCACCCCATACCAACATGGCTTTAGGAAATATAGATCATGTGAAACACAACTAATAGGACTAATTGATGATTTTTCAAAAGGTTTAGATAATAGTGAACAAATAGATGCTATTTTACTAGATTTTTCCAAGGCTTTTGACAAAGTTCATCACCATAGTGTGCTTAAAAAATTAAAATATTTCGGCATTAATGGTCCACTGCATCAGTGGATTAAAGATTTTCTGATAGGGAGAGAACAAACTGTAATAATAAATGGCTCTAAATCAACACCAATAACAGTAAACTCAGGTGTACCTCAAGGAACAGTCTTGGGTCCACTACTATTTTTAATTTACATAAATGATTTACCAAATTGCATTAGTTCAGGAACAAAAGTCAGATTATTTGCAGATGATTGCATAATATATAGAACAATAAAAACAACACAAGACAAAGATATTTTACAAAGAGAATTAGATGAATTACAGAAATGGGAATCAAATTGGAGCATGTCTTTCCACCCAGAAAAATGTCAGTTGTTAAGAGTAACAAAAAAACTAAAACAAATTAATTCCACTTATCTTATTCATGGCAAACCAGTAACACAGACTAAAAACACAAAATACCTAGGTGTTATAATAAATGAAAAACTGTCATGGAATCCACATATTGATGAAACTACAAAAAAATCCAACAAAGCATTAGGGTTTATTAAAAGAAATTTCTATAAATCAAATAAGAACATAAAACTAAAATGTTATTTAACCTTGGTTAGGCCAATAATAGAATATGCATCCACCGTTTGGGACCCCTCAACTCAAGAAAACATTAAGAAACTGGAACAAACACAAAATAGAGCAGTGAGATTCATAACAAACGAATATTCACATTTGACTAGAGTAACACCATTAGTAAAATCACTAAATTTAGAAAGCCTTCAGGACAGAAGACTCAAAAGTAAAGTAGCAATTATACATAAAACACTGAACCATAATCTTCAAATACAAAAACAAAACTTAATAAAATACTCTGAAAGACACAAAAATAAAGCACATTCCTTGTTCCATATGCTAGGACAAATGTGTACAAATACTCCTTCTTCCCTAGTGCTATTAGAGCATGGAATGGGTTGCCTGAGCTAGCCAGGAAAACCAGTGACTTGGCAGAATTTAAGTCATTGGTTAATATGCATGACTAAATGCATGACGCGTAGGACGTAATCATCTTCTTTTTTGAAGTAACGTCTGTATTATATAATAAAAGATAAGAAGCCATCACAATTTCTTTCCCTTTTTCGACAACAAAGGAAATAATTATCAAAACATATGCACGACTTAAAGCTCATCAAGCCAATACACTAACCGCTGTGTCCGCAAAGTGCTTATGAAAACAGAACGTTTTAGAGTTATATTTTGTTAGTATCAAACTTTTAAGTGAACAACTAATTCTCTGCACAAAGTATAAAGGGGACTAATTCAACTTCAGCTCTGTCAAGTACAATTTCTTTCCCTTGTTCGATACCAAAGAAAATAATTAATTACCAATAGTTAATTAAATAAGACGTTTATTTTTATTGATTCTTAATGTCTGGTAAAAGAAATAATTGTGCAAAATTTCAACTAGATCCGAGATTGGGTGTGGGAGAAAAAAAGGGTAGAAAAACGTTTTATTTTAGCAGAGTGAGTTGATATAAGCTTTGATAGATGGAGAGAGAGAGAGCATGAGGAGAGAGAGAGATAAAGGCAGAATTATAGAAAGAGAGAGAGAGATAAATGCAGAAATATAGAAAGAGAGAGAGAGAGAGAGAGATAAAGGCAAAATTATAGAAAGAGAGAGAGAGAAAGAGATAAATGCAGAAATATAGAAAGAGAGAGAGCGAGAGATAAATGCAGAAATATAGAAAGAGAGAGAGAGAGAGATAAATGCAGAAATATAGAAAGAGAGAGAGAGAGAGATAAAGGCAGAAATATAGAAAGAGAGAGAGAGAGAGAGATAAAGGCAGAATTATAAAAAGAGAGAGAGAGATAAAGGCAGAATTATAGAAAGAGAGAGAGAGATAAATGCAGAAATATAGAAAGAGAGAGAGATAAATGCAGAAATATAGAAAGAGAGAGAGAGAGATAAATGCAGAAATATAGAAAGAGAGAGAGAGATAAAGGCAGAATTATAGAAAGAGAGAGAGAGATAAATGCAGAAATATAGAAAGAAAGAGAGAGAGATAAATGCAGAAATATAGAAAGAGAGAGAGAGAGAGAAAAATGCAGAAATATAGAAAGAGAAAGAGAGAGAGATAAATGCAGAAATATAGAAAGGAGAGAAAGATAAATGCAGAAATATAGAAAGAGAGAGAGAGAGAGATAAATGCAGAAATATAGAAAGAGAGAGAGAGAGAGAGAGATAAAGGCAGAATTATAGAAAGAGAGAGAGAGAGAGATAAATGCAGAAATATAGAAAGAGAGAGAGAGAGATAAAGGCAGAATTATAGAAAGAGAGAGAGAGAGATAAAGGCAGAATTATAGAAAGAGAGAGAGAGAGATAAATGCAGAAATATAGAAAGAGAGAGAGAGAGAGATTTAAAGGCAGAATTATAGAAAGAGAGAGATATAAATGCAGAAATATAGAAAGAGAGAGAGAGAGAGATAAAGGCAGAATTATAGAAAAAGAGAGAGAGAGAGATAAAGACAGAATTATAGAAAGAGAGAGAGAGAGATAAAGGCAGAATCATAGAAAGAGAGAGAGAGATATATAAAGGCAGAATTATAGAAAGAGAGAGAGAGATAAAGGCAGAAATATAGAAAGAGAGAGAGAGATATAAATGCAGAATTATAGAAAGAGAGAGAGAGAGAGATAAAGGCAGAAATATAGAAAGAGAGAGAGAGAGAGATAAAGGCAGAATTAAAGAAAGAGAGAGAGAAGTAGATAGAACCAAGCCAACAAAGAAAGCGCTGCGCGCGAGTTTAAAACTCGAAGGCCACCAGCTGATATCTAAATAATGCCTTCTAATGGTCTACAAACAAAATGGATATTCGTTTAAAAAATGAAACTGTCAAGAGATAATGACCATCACCAGCACACCTTAAATCGAGAGTTTTTTTTTCTTTTCTCACTATCTGCGCGTTTCATAAATTCTTAGAAAAATTGTAAAGTTATTTTAATAAAAAATAGGGGGGGGGGGAATTTTGAAACACCAGGATTTTTTTTCTTCTAAAAATGCCTCTGACTATATAATACAAACATGACATTTGTGTGTGTGTGTGTGCAATGTAATAATTCCTACCACACTACTCGTTAAAGGCTTTCTCAGTGTGATAACATCACCCCCCCCCCCCCCAAATCCTTCTGTTGACCATTCTTAAGTTAGCCCATAGAGATGGACATGTGCTTGTAGAGTTACGATCTAACGTATCGGACATAAAACAGTTCCAAGTGAGACCCCGACCAAAGAAAGAAAAAGGGCCATAAATCTTGGTCTTCTACTAGTTGGTCAATTGGGTAAGGTCACGTGACTAAAATCACTCTCTTGAGTTGTAAAAGAACATTTGTGTGAGCGAAATGAATTGAAGAGTGGAGCGGGAGTGACGTCACGCTGTCTGAGTCTTGTAAGACTACAAACATGTTATAGTCAGTCTTATGTGCGAATTTAGATCCTTCCACTCTTAGAGTTAGGTCCTGCAACTCTAGATATATCTTCTTACAGTATATAGTTAGGTCCTCCTAGTATAGAATTAGATCCTTGCAGTCTAGAACTAGGTCATTCCAGTCTATAGTTAGTTCCTTCCATTTTAGAGTTAGTCCTTCCAGTGGCGTAGCTAGGGTGGGTGGGGGTGGGGTCCAAATTTGAAGCCTCCCCCGGGCCCCCAAATGAGTGTCCAAAATTTTGTTTTTTCATTAAATGCTACGCCATTAAATATACGTCCTAAGAGATTAAGTCCCCGGGTCCCCAAATCCCTAGCTACGCCACTGGGTCGTTCTTATCTATAAATAGTGCTTTCCTGTCTATAATAGGTCTTAAATTAGGTTGTTATATCTTACTGTTATTTCTTTACAGCTTTGCTTTTGTTTTGTACAACCATAAGACTAACGAGGCGATGTGTAACTATGATGATTTCATTAGGAAAAAAAAAAAGTTTTCACTGGCGTAATTATAGATTTGAGGGCCCGGGGGTGCTTAACCTTTTTAGTGACTCCTGTATTTTGACATTCGATATCATGACATGAGATAATTGCATAATATTTAATATAAAAACAGATTTTGGACACTCGTTTGGGGAGCCTCCTCAAATGGGGGCCGGGGGATTTTCAAAATTGGACCCCACTGTCCAACCCTAGCTATGCCACTGACAAAAAGTGTACCAACTCGGAAAATTAAAATTAGACGCGTAGCACCTGAGAGTACATTATTTTTTCAATTAAGAAATGACATAAAATATTACACAGCTTAGATTTATAGTTCCAAAGCTTTAAATATTTAATTAGTTAAGGACTGACCACCAAGATCTAATATAGTTGTCTGTAAAAACTGGTTTTCTAAATGATGTGCATAAAGCTGAAAAAGGCACAGTTGTCATATTTAATTAAGAAAATAAAAGGTTTCGTGCTCAGAGCATATAAAATACTTCGCACCTATTTTCTTTGGTTTTAAATATTTTTTTTCAATAAGAATGAAACTTTACAAACGGACTCACCGACAGATTGAGAGCACAAAAGCAATCTTTTTTTTTTTTTTTCTGCGGTTGACGCTGAAACCAAAAATCATGAATAATGTTTTGAATTCTCATGGTTAAGAAACAAACTTTATTCGTATATCAAAACGACATTGTGGAATGGGCGGGGCCATATCAGATGTTCAATCCAATGGACATATAGGCAACACAAACACAATAGTGTCTTTAAGGTGCCGCATGAAAAAAACAAAAAAAAAAGCTCTAAGAGATTCTCACGCTCAATCATGCTCCTCGCCCCCCCCCCCCCCCCCCAAATTTCCGTGATCTATTTGGACTCAAAAGGATACAATTTATGGCGTAAGGTGACCTGTGATCTTTCATGTAAGCGGCCCATGCAAATTGATGTTAAAATTTCACCTGTATGATTAAAGTAGTGCAGGTAGCGATGACATCTCGTAGAATTGTATACTCATGCACACCTTGGGATGGCATGCAAATTAACATCGCGCCTTGTAAGCGTCCTCTGGCGAAACTCCCATTCGATATGCTGGATTGACTGAAATCGTAGACCTGACCTGCTTTTCGGAACATGTGCGTGTCTAGGTTGCTGGAAAGGCGGCGGGTAGACCAGTAGATTATGTTACCCATGCATTGAGAAACCCAGCTTTTGGACGAGTCTTAAGTTTCACAGAGGCGAGAACAGCTTACAGTAAGGTCACAAAGAGGTTAGAACTCTACAGGCTCTTTCATTACTATCAGGAGAACGGATTGTAGACTAACATATATTCTAGGCATAGTACTTATTAGATCACATCTAGAGCTAAGGGAAATAACCACGTGAAACAACAACAAATTCATCATACTACAAATGTAGGTCTCGTACGATTCCTTCATCTTTATGTCATCAAGAACAAGAAAAAATTCTGATTAAGCGAATATATAAATCTACAAGACTTTATACTATTCCAATGATAGGCCTTTGGATCTTAAATCTAGACTTAGAAGACGGTGTGTACAATTTTCCTAAACATTAATTTATTCAACTCTTTAATAAATACGGAAATACCCGAAGACGTATCGTCTGCTAATGATAAAACATATTTCTACTCCTTTTGCAAAGTTTAAATTAATTAATTTGTTCTTATACTTAGAGAAATTATAACGGTCAAACTAGATTTTTCCTGGTGTGTGCAACGAGTTAGTAATTAGTTTCTAAAACGATATACATACCAAAAATAAAAATAATCAAGGCTAAACGAATGTATAAATCTATTGAAAACTCTCAATGCTAGTCCTACAGATCCAGACTTACAAGACGGTGCACGAAATGTTTCCGGACATCTATTTATAGCTTTCCCTCTTAATGATGACAAGCGGGAATATCCTCTGACGCATGAAATATTTCGAAAAATTATAACTTTCAAACTAGAGTTTTCCACAGTATGGCCAATTAGCTAGTAATTCCTTTCCAAAATGTTAAATTTCTAAGAAAATCTTCAGAGCCGTTTTCGAGAACAGTGTCCAGGTTTTCGTTTTTTAACCTTTTGTGTTTTTATTTTTTGTACCCAATTAAGAATTTGCAATCTGAGAAGTTCACGCAGTACATATACTAACATTGGAAGGAAACAGAGAAGATTAGCATGGCCCCTGCGCAAGGATGACACGCAGATTCGTGAAGCGTTCCATATTTGTAACCTGGGTACACCTTATAGGGGTATCTTGCCGGTCCCAAGCCCGGGTAAAGGAGGAGAGATGATCGTAAGGCTAGCAACCTCACATCAGTTAACTATTGCTACAAAAACCGGAAATACACCAAACCAACTAAAACTTGGCCAGGAAAGTTCCTCTGTGGAAGAGTCTATGACGTGTACAAGTGAAAGCCCTCTGGAAGCTAGCACACTGATAAACCTTCTGACGACCAAGACCTCAACCAGGTATAGGGAAGCAAACCTGGAAGAGGTCAGTCATCAGTGAAGCTGAGGGCACTGGAATGAGATGGGAGCAAATGAAGAAAGCTGCTCAGAACCGAGTTCGGTGGAGAGGTGTGGTTGCGGCCCTATGCTCCCCTGGGAGTACACAGGATTAATGAGGATGAATCTGAGAAGTGGAATTGTAAAAACTATCCATCTTTTATTAATGTTAAACTTAGTATCGGTATATGTTTATGCTAATTAACTTGCTATTTATATGTCTGAAAGTTAATTTCCTAAACGACGATGCTACGTGAAGATGTGCAATAGAGAACTTTCTCAGGGAGCGCGGAGTCAGACAAGAGACATAATGATACTCCCATAAGATCCTCCAAGTAATGGCCAAATCCACAATCTTCACTGAGAAAAATTTAATCTAACTCATGGTCGCTCTTCTTGACGTTGAATCTTCTGTGTTGATGTCACCAGCTATGAGGCAAAGAGGAGCGTCAATGTGGGGGGGGGGGGGACCAATCAAGAAACAATGACGTAATGCAGAAAAGGCATCAATCGGCCCAACCTACCCATGTCCTGAATGCATCTTTTCAATACAAAGATTGGCCTTCAGAAGTGTTGTGGGAAAATATGTTGTTTCAATTTTGACCTCGAGGGATGAGTTTTATATTTTAAAAAAATAAAGCGAAAAGTGAAAGATGATCCAGTTTGGGATTTTATGTAACTGAATTGTTAGCAACAAAAACACTTTTAAAATATGTCTGTCACGTTGTGTACACATTGCGGTTGCCAGAGAAGTGGAACTATAGCGTAGATCTTCATAACCATATATAGTTCAGTTTCTCTTCGGCCCTAGTGATCTATAGGACAGATGATGCAAAGCTCTCATGTCTCATGGCAGACGGTTAACAAGGGTGTCATGTGTCCAGCACGAACAGTTTTCCCCAACTAATGTCAGGTACCCAATAAAATTGGATGAACTCAGAGGCGTCCTATGGATCCCGAAATTCCAAAATCCTAGTCTTAACCAAGATTCAAACCCCAGACCTCTTGGTTTGGAGGCTAAGAGCTTCACCACTCAACCCTCCCCCCACCTACACGTTCCCATAGCCCCCCACCCCTTTCACAACCACAACCACATTAGGACACGTTATATCCTCTGTCATCTGAAGGAGCTACTTAACTATTACCTTACCTTTACCTACTCCTTAGTGTCTTGGACCGTTGGGGCACCATGCAAGATTTGTCGACCGTCTTTCTCCATTCCTCTCTGTCTTTGGCCTTAGAACTTCATTCAATGGCAGGCCCGTCCATTCTTTTATGTTGTCTTCCCATCGCTTTCTCTGTCTGCCTCTTCTTCATTTTTTCCTGGTACTGTTCCCTGAAGGAAAGTTTTTGCGAGCCCCGAAGACCTTGTAATATGGCCCTAGATTTTTAGCTTGCGTTTTTTTTTTCACGATAGTTAGCATGTCATCATGGGGTCCAATCGCTGTGTAACCATGTCTCAAATCTCTTGGTTTGCTGATGCGGCCTTTAAATCTGGAAATATTTAAGACTCGAACTGGCATGAAAAGATCTGAGTCTCATGAGACGAAATGGAAGTTGAATACAGGTTTCTTAGTTTTCTTCTTGTCCCACACGTAGGCGAGCAGATAGTCTCTTTAGTTTATCAGCTATCACATCTACCTCAACTATCTTTCTATGACAAAAAGTTGATGTTTGGGAAAAAAAAAAGGGGGGGGGGGGTGGGCCGGAGTGGCTGCTGGTCAATTAGACACCATTCGTGAAACTGTCTGTTTCCTTATTGGCCAGACAGTGGCACGTGACTAACGTAGCGGACGGCCTGCAAAATGTCAATAGAAGAACTCGCACAAATAAGTGGGTCAAGCGCGGCGTCTATCTAACGAGAGGGAGGAAAATCAAATAATCAAAACTAAGGGGCGCCAAGGGCAAAAAGAGCTCCATTGTCTCTCCACCCTCCTCCCCCCATTTTTTTCCCCGTTCAGCAAATCGTCATCTTGGGTCAGTGGCTGGACAAACAAAAGGAGAAAACAAATGAAATTCTTGACCAAATAGCAGAGCGTCCTGAGAGCATCTCAAAACACCATCCAACTCTCTCAAGAAGTTTCGCTTGGAAAATATTTTGTTTCTAAAGTGTCTAATATTTGAACAGCTTTCCTGGAGCCTTCTAAAGTAGCCTGCCCAACACCAACCAATTCTCTTTGCAATAAACATTTTATAGAGTTAAAAACAAACAAATTAACAATGATGATAATAATAAGGAACTATAATGAATTATGTTTCCTTTTAACGAAGCTCGACCCCCCCCCCCCCCAGAAAGTTTAAATTAATAAGTAATAATAATAATAATAAATATAATAATAACAACATTCCTCAGTGGACACTGATAAAGGGACTACAATGAATTTTGTTTCTCTTTCTAGCGAAACTTGACTCTGGCAGCTCCAGAGAATGTATGCTCGTTCGTTTCTAACATAATAATAATAAAAAATAATATAATTTGTGTAGCACATAGCGAACATAAACACGAGAGTTAAAATGATCATGATCTGTCGACCGTCTATCTCCATTCCTCTATGTCTTTTGCCTTGACTAAAGTTTCTTTTCATGACATGCCCATCCATTCTTCGATGTAGTGTTTGTCAGGTGGGTTTTGTCGCTTAGGTATGATATTATGGTCCCGTACCCTAACCTGAACAGAGTAACGCAAGAACCTAAAGGCAACAGCAATGTACATTATTTAACAACAAGATTGTACGTTTAACAATTTAATGAATATATGATATGATGAAGCATACATTATGAATAATTATCAATAACATTTATAAAGCAATTCAAAGTACATTCAAAGGGACTATAGCACACCTTAATCTCGGTGCCATAGTCGATCAGGCCTCTCAACACCAACTCAACGCCACGGGCAAAAGTCAACTACCAAGCCTACAGCGCAGACTTGACTCCAGCAGAGTCCCAAGCCTGCGTCCCTAGATAAGAAAAATACACACTCCTTTGAGACCGCCATTCTCACGATTATAAGAGCAACGATTTTAGATCTACGACATTTAGAAGATAGTAAAATAAACTAACTTACCCAATACTGGGGGAGAAAACCCATACAAGAAACTCACAGGAGATCTAGCCTCATCACACAACAGCAGCCAACACAAGTAAGCAACAATGACATCAACAAAAGCGCGTTCCTAGAAACCAAAACTTACAATCTCTTATGGTACACAAAGGAAAACACCAACAGAAGATGCGCCTGACAGTGTTCCCATTGCTTTATCCGTCTGCCTTTCTTTTCCCTAGTACTGTTCCTTGAAGGAAGGTCTTTGCGAGGCATGGCGTTCTCGTGATATGTTCATGTTGTTAAATTTAATTCTTTTAACTGTGGTCAGCAGGTCATTATGGGGTATTATCGCCACTGACAAACGAATAAGTATTGACCAGATTAATCTCGATGCATTGGATATTTTTAAAGTAAATTTTGTGAAAATAGCTTATTTCCTTAAGAAATGAAGATAATTATAACAGTACAACTTTAAAAGACCTATTTTCTTGCTTATGGCTGCCTGGTCGTGTGGTTTGCGCACTGGAATGTCGTTCGGACTTATCGATGATCCCGGATTTAAACCCTGCACGCTATAATCCCCGTCGTCCTGCGGGAGGTTTGGACTAAGAAGTAGATTATCTTTAACTTTGAAGGAACATCCGAAACAAACATTTTTATACTATACAATTTATGATAATGTTATACATGTATGTACTAGATAATCTTGCTGAGATTATGCTTTGAATGGTTGCCACTTTTGAAGACCTACACCTACCATGTCACATCTGTAGGACTTACTTTTGAAGACCTACACCTACCATGTCACATCTGTGGGACTTACTTTTGAAGACCTACACCTACCATGTCACATCTGTGGGACTTACTTTTGAAGACCTACACCTACCATGTCACATCTGTGGGACTTACTTTTGAAGACCTACACCTACCATGTCACATCTGTGGGACTTACTTTTGAAGACCTACACCTACCATGTCACATCTGTGGGACTTACTTTTGAAGACCTACACCTACCATGTCACATCTGTGGGACTTATTTTTGTTGACTGTCGTTGTTTCAGGGAACTTGTAGTTCCAAGGACGAAAATAATGACAACGAATGCTACTTCTGGCATGTTCATCTTTTACTTTAAATTTTTTTTAATTTTTTATTAATTTTTAAACTAATGAGAATTTCGTCACTTCCGGTCAAAGTTTGTTCACCCTTTGGGTCATATTTCTGCACGTGCCAGTGAACTACGCGTCTTTTTTGTCTGCTGCTCCTCGGCACACGCTTCTCCTCACTCCCCCCTGCACCAAGCTCCCCCCTCCCACCCTTTACTATTTCTTGCCCCCCCCCCCTCCCACAATCCACACAGTCCCCCCCCACACATCTCTCCCCTGCACTTGCTGAAAAAAACAAAAACGAAATCCTCCTTGTGTTTGAATGACAGCCAGCAGCAGCCATTAGGGCCTAACAAGAGAGGGTGGGGATGGAATGGTTGTCTCTTGGTTCCAAACGAACAGAAAGGAAAAGACGGGTAAAGATGTTAGCTCAAGAGTAGACAGAAAAACAAGACGCCATTGAATGCTGGGTACTTTGGAGAAGTTTTTGTTTCTGCTCGCTACCGCCACCCAATGGAAACAAAATCATCCTGCACATTTCGTAGGGGCGCCGGACGCCCTCATTATACCGGCTCTTTTCAACGGCTTCAAAGATCTGAAAATCTCTGCAGTTATGATCAGGCCGGTTGCCCCCGGGCACTCCATCACTCGACACCCCCCTTCACGCACGCACACACACACATCTTGATTCTAAAGCTATTCATTTCTTCCCTTTTTTTTGGTTGGGTACTCAACATTTAATACTGGCACATAATTCTTTCCATCCAAACCTTTTTTTTTTAAAGGCTTTCCAATGGGCGCAAATTACATTTTTGAACCAAAGTAACAAGATATGAACAGGAATGTTCACCGCATGCAAGGTTCACCAAGACTCGGTGGGGAGAGGGAGGGAAGGGGACACACTCTCTCTCTCTCTCTCTCACTCTCACACACACACACACACGCACACACTTGTCTGGCACAGAGTAGCTTTATGTATATGTATCTATCATGGTTCGACTCTTTCTCTTCCTTGTGGTAAAGAATCTTTATTTGTGTAACATTCCCGAGACATTAATTGGATCGTTAGACAAAATGTACAGAAATAAAAAATTGAAACTCTGAATGTAGAATTATTAGTAATGTCACCCTGACCTGCTATGGATTTTAAAACTCATGTCCATAAACACACACACACACATATTTATACTCGCACACATATACGCACACACATAGACACATACACTAGAATGCAAGTAGAACGAATGTAAAAGTACGGCCGTAAATGTACCAAGTGTTAGTATTTGATATTCATTTATTCTAAACATAACAACTGCTTTAATGTTTTGGTCATCATCTAGTACTCTCATGGGCGTAGCCAGGTGCAGGGGGGGGGGGGAAACGGACTTTACTGACTGATTTTTTGCTTTGTTTTTGTTTAATTTAGATTTTGATTTCAATACTAAACTATTACTTGCCCCAGAGCAGCCAAGGGGTTTTGAGTTTAAAACCCCTACCAGGAGGATTTGCAGTTAAATTCCCCTCTTCTATAAAACAAAACAAAAAATAATGCAAACGACAATCCCCCAAATTCCAAGAGCATAGCTAAGGAAGATTTTGATTTTAAAACCCCCTCCGAAATATACTATAAAACCCCCTCTTTAATATAAAAAAGCAAATTACACACTGAGAATGCTATGAGCGTAGCCAAAGTGGTTTTGAGTTTAAACCCCCCTTCAGTGGGGTTTAAAGCTGAAAAAAATCCACTTCAATATAAAAAAAAAAGCAAATTACACACTCAGAATTCTTTGAGCGTAACCAAAGGGGTTTTAAATTTAAACTCCCCTCCAATAGGGTTTAAAGCTAAAAAAAAATACCTCATCAATATAAAATAAACAAATTACACACTCAAAAATCTTTGAGCGTTACCAAAGGGGTTTTAAGTTTAAACCCCCCTTCAGCGGGATTTGATGCTAAAAAATACCTCTTCAATATAAAGAAAATGTAAATTACACACTAAAATTCTTTGAGCTTGGGAAGTTTTGATTTTAAACCCTCTCCTACAGGTGGCTTTTTTTTTTGTTTAAAACCACTCCAGATATTTTTAAGTTTTCCCCTACAGAGAGTTTTGAGGTTGAAAACCCCCTCTTCAATATTATTCTAAAGCAAACTACATTCACCAAATTCTATGAGCGTAGCTAAATGGGGTTTTGAATTTGTCAAAAAAAAACTCCAGAGATTTTTTAGTTTAAAACCCCACAACATTTTGACGATAAAACTTTCCTTTTCGATATAAAATATAAAGCTAACTGCAGTCACCTAATTCCAAAAGCGTAGCCAAGAGAAGTAACAAAATTAATTAATAAAATGCAGTGGATAGTCATCTGCCGAAATTGAAAAAGACTAAATGTAGTTCAACAAACAAGGAAAGGCTAAGCCGAACTGGGAGTCTACTCCTTGGTAAGGTTGTGACAGAGTGTCGCGTGAGGTTTGCGGGACATGTATTCCGACAAAATGAATTACGCATAAGAATAGTTGCAATGACATGGAGGCCATTACGAGGAAATCGCAAACAGGAACATCCTAGTACAACTTCACGCCACACTTTCCTCAGAGCTGGTGGGAAAAGGCTTCAGACATTGCCAGTTACTGATTTTTGTGGAAACTGCTTGCCGCCCAGTGAGCCGAACGGCGCGGGAGGATCTAACTCAGTAAGAATAGCACAAGTTTTGAAATACAACTTTTTAATAGCAGAATAATGCACTGTAGATTCATCAGAATATGCATTTTTTAGGCTTTCAATACCGGTAGTAGTGTTGGCGCAGCGTTCCCTCAGATTTCATTGTTATCAAGGGCGGGGATTCTACATATTTTCCACTAACTCCAGGAAAAACCTATTCTAGGATATAATAAACGTCTTCTGAAAGAATGAAGAGTCAGAATGTAATAAAGATTACTTATATATATATATATATATATATGAGAAAAATCCCTTCCCCAAACCCCCCCCCCCCCTCCCACCCCGAAAAAAAATTCTGGCTTCGCCCATGAGTACTCTTTACCAATAACATTGCTAGATTCAATCAACAACTATAGGCCAACAATGACCTAACAACTTTACAGCCGTTCTAACAGATCTCTTTAGGACTTTGTGACGTACAACACGACAGAACGAGTTATCTTTCACTTGCCCTTGCCATGGTCAATAACTAATAGAACTAACAACCAAAGACAAAGACGTTTCTATATAAGACGTATATATATATACCAGATAACAAGACGATTTGTATTCGCTCATTTATTTTGCAGGCTATAAATAGTGTTTGAGACAAAAAAGGATTGTAGGAATTCCTTTGTCAAAAGTAAAACAAATAAAAACAACTTGTAATGTACAATTTTAATACATTTAAAAATCACACAATTCTCTGGTACAATGTTAATACATTTAAAAATCACACAATTCTCTGGTACAATGTTAATACATTTAAAAATCACACAATTCTCTGGTACAATGTTAATACATTTAAAAATCACACAATTCTCTGGTACAATGTTAATACATTTAAAAATCACACAATTCTCTGGTACAATTTTAATACATTTAAAAATCACACAATTCTCTGGTACAATTTTAATACATTTAAAAGTCACACAATTCTCTGGTACAATTTTAACAAATTTAAAAAATGGCACTATTTCTCCGGTACAATTTTAATGTCTAAAATCGCACAATTCTCTGGTCTTTGATATAACTTTATTTTTGCAGTGCTTTTAAACTTCTACTTACTACTGTACAATAAAAACATTTTACACCAGGTAATTTCACATTGCCGGAAATTCACGATTGTCGAAATAGAATCCTTGTCCAGTCAATTTACATATTAGAACTTTATATAAACATAAAGGGATAAAATAATTGGGATTTGTTAAACATTGTCAATGTATACACATTAATCAATTAATTATTTATAAACAGAACAAATTAATAAAAGACAAACATTTATCCAACTGAAAGGGAATATAGATTGGACTACTAAAGTTTACAAGAATATATAATTAATGTTTTCAATTTGTGTTGACTATTTCTTTCATTGGTAGGTGGTATAGTACTTTCAAGGTTTCTTGTATTAAAAAAAAAAGTGTAACACTACGTCAACGCTACAGAATGTCTATACTTGAGTTAATATAGACTTTTACACACATAAAATACGGTAGCACTTGTCTGTTTCAGCCCTGCCAATTACCGCGGCCAAAAAAGTCGCGAGATGGACACTCATTAAATGGCCAGCCTTTGCCCGGATGGTTTATGGCCGATCCACTCCAGGAAGTGACCACAAGTGTCCTTGGCTATGGCTGTTTATGAGTAGACCAGAAAGTGGACAGTAGAGAAATAAAACAAAATAAATTGAGGAGATGGGGGAGGGGTGGGAGGTCTTTAGATGATTTGTTTATCTTCATTGGACAAAGCCACGTCGGTGTCATAAGATGTCCAGGCGTTAGAGAAACTGCTGAGTTGACAGATTAGCTTTTCCTTCTGAGTCTTGGAGTTTATGTATCGAGTTTACGTCATCAAGCAGTGAACGTTAGGTGAAAGTTAGGTTTAACTTGGGTTTAAATTATGTTAAATTTAGGTTTAGGTTCGGCTAAGATTATGTTTAACTTAGGTTTAAGTTTGGAGGCCCGGTGGCTGAGCGGTAAAGCGCTTTGCTTCCGAACCGAGGGTTCGACTCCTGGTGAAGACTGGAATTTTTAATTTCGGGATCTTTGGGCGCCTCTGAATCCCCCCAGCTCTAATGGGTACCTGACATTAGTTAGGGAAAAGCTTTAAATCATCTGCCCCCTTTACCACAAGGTCTGAAAGGGAGGAACTTTACTTACTTTACTTAGGTTTAAGATAGGTTGAAATGATGTTTATGTTAGGTTTAAGTTAGGTTTAAAGTATGTTTATGTTAGGATTTAACTAGGTTTAAATCTGATATTACAATCCTCTCCTACTGTGTTCTCATTTTCAAGTTGGATAATTCAAAGAAGACGTCCTAGATATGAGATGAAAAGCCCGGCGGTCTCTTCAATGTTTTTATTTCTATTGCGGTGTCTAGGCAAGTGTCATGCTCGGGCATTTCAATAAAGGATGCTGCTTTGGAGGATATGGTTGGCATTCTCTTTTTGTCATTCCACAAAGCCATGTTTCGCTAGATCCGATTTTCATCTTCCGGGGCATGTGTTGTCTTATTCTGTTGTCTCTTTAGGAGGGGAAACCTTCGTTGGTCATTAGGAATCGGGCATCGTTGTTCCTAAAGTTTGTTTGAGAACTGCTACCCAGGGCGAAGTTTGTTTGGGAACTGCTACCCAGGGCGAAGTTTGTTTGAGAACTGCTACCCAGGGCGTTAATCTACACATTCAAATACATTTTCTGATGTTAAGTGACGTGTTTTTGTGAAGTCTGCCAACACTAAATAGACCAAGCTCCACGCAACTACTGCAGACACTAAAACTACCCTTACGAAACTGATTGTCCTTCTGCCAGACCCTATTACCCCAACAGCATAGTTTAACCCTAACCCTGCTAAGCAGAGTGGAGCAGCTGGGGTGGAGCAGCGGAAAAGAACAGCATGCTAATTTCCCATGGTACTGGCAGCAAAAGAGTCTATAAATAAGAAGGGAAAAGCTCGCTAAAAGAGAGAGAGGAGTGTAGCCTACCAAAGTCTAAAGCCCCCCCCCCCCCCACACACAAACACTATTCCCCTACGATTGGCTACGATGCTACATGAAAGGCTTCTCAAATATTACATCACCAGTAACTAAACGAAGGGACCACGGAACGAGAACCGCTGGGTCGTTGTCTGATCGTTGTCTCCGCCTCTCAGTGAGCCAGGCAACAGCAAAAGCGCTGATGTTTTCTGGGTCAGTGAGCCAGGCAACAACAAAAGCGCTGATGTTTTCTGGGGCAGACGATATCCTATTATCAAAGAGACAATATTATGAAATAATTTTCATTTCGCCACTGACACGCTAACCTTTGCGTCTGGCATGTCAAGGTCGATTTTTTAATCACAGATAGGCCTACTTAGATTGTTTGGTCCGTAATCTATATTAATGTTTTGTCATGTACAATATCCGGTTTGTCAGACTCCTAGAATAATAAGAAAATATTTTTTTATATGGTGTTGTTGTTTCGTCTTCTATAACTCATTTCTATCTAGCGTACTCAGGGCATTATAGTGAATGAAGTCACTGTGCTTGCAATGAATAAAGGCTTTTAGGAAAGTAATAGCTATATGATTTTGATCACTAATAATTTTCACTTTGAGGGCGTTCAAGAAAGAACTTAGCTGTTAGTAGGCCAAGAGTGGAATTTTGAGTCGTTCAAGAGTTGAAGTTTTAGTAGGCCAAGAGTGGAAGTTTTAGTAGGCCAAGAGTTGAACTTTTAGTAGGCCAAGAGTTGAACTTTTAGTAGGCCAAGAGTTGAACTTTTAGTAGGCCAAGAGTGGAAGTTTTAGTAGGCCAAGCGTGGAAGTTTTAGTAGGCCAAGAGTTGAACTTTTAGTAGGCCAAGAGTGGAAGTTTTAGTATTCAAATTCCTAGATGGAAAAGTTTGCATTTTCATGACCTACAAATAACCGCAGAATCACTCCTTATAGGACCAATGATGTCTTCCTACTTTTAAAACATTATGAAGTGCGGGATGAACAACAAAAAGAAACAAAATTTCAAAAACCTTGATGTTAAATAGACCAGTAAATAAATATTTGTGTATACAAGAATAAAGAGAGCTACAATGTCTAGAACTATATGGAAAATGATGTCATCTTTTCGTCTCAGATTCTCTTTTTTTCTCATATAGGAATCCGCGGGAAATACGCCATTGTCTTTGTATGTATTGGGAGCCATCTTTGCCCCTCCCAATCCTGTATCCACAATGCTCTCTTCCTGTAGACATTGTCTTAGGTTGTAGAGATCAAGCCCAACAACAAAAAAATATAGCACAAGATTAATATTTCGTATCAATCCTAGTAATCTTGCTTATCTAGCTCGTAGATTTGATTGTCGGCCTTAAGGATCTTAGCCGGGGTTAAATCTACATCATTTTCAACCCTCCACGTCCGGCAGGGGTTTTAACTCACGTAGCCAATCCGATGCTGCAATTTCGGCACCAGGAAGAGCTCTTGGGGAGGGGGGGGGGAGTGGAGGACTCCTGTATGATTTACGTTCTTGGAGTTAGAACTGGGACATTTTTACCGCCCCGGGGGCTCCTCAGTGGCGAGAGCGCTGCCCAAGATAAGGCACGCAGGCTTGAAGGTGGATATCTTCATTGCACAGAGCAAAACAGAAACTGTTCAATCGGAACTTGTATGCAAATGACGTCATCGTTGCATTCAGAGATGGAGTGGATCTGGGAAATGGGGAAGTCAATCGCGCTGTCATGGAATAAATAATTCATATCTACATATTTTGTTTTTAGATTTTTTGTTTGCCCTGGAATAAATTAACTTCCATGTCTCCGTCATTGTTCTTCATTCTAGACGTTTAATATATATGAAAGTTGATGTACAATTAAGTTTTACGCGAATCCATGTGTTAACCTAGGCGTAGATGTGACTGACTATAACACTATTGGAATCTAAGTCATTGGATGTAGACAACATAGTGAGATCTAGTGTGGCGTTTGGAGAGAACTATACAATATGGAATACGACCTTTCTGTACTGAGTCAAATACATGTCATGCGGTAGGTCTGCTATTAAATAACAAATAAATATTGAAGATGAAATTACTTTTTATTTTTAACATGTAACAAATATTAAAATTGTGTAGATGTGTTTAAATACAATGCACCAATCACATTAATATCCTCTTTTTCTTTTTTTCTCACATATTATTGGTGTCTATAGGCCTACTTTTTAAACAACATTCTTCGATTCCATATTATCAATTTTTGTTCATCAACTACAGGGATTTTTTATCAAAAGTAAACACATTGGGGCCCCCCTCTGAGTTTGGATAAAACATAAACTCTATTGTAATCTTGTTTTCATCAATGTTTTTTCGTCCATCCATCAATTGTCCAGGTCGTTAGGCTTCTTTTATTTAGAAGACAAAAAAATGTCAGAAGCATACAAGAAATACTTGAGGATATCATGCAAGAAATACTTGAGGATATTGTGCAAGAAAGACTTGAAGATAATATTGCAAGAAAACTTGAGGACATCATGCAAGAAAGACTTGAGGACATCATGCAAGAAAGACTTGAGGACATCATGCAAGAAAGACTTGAGGACATCATGCAAGAAAGACTTGAGGACATCATGCAAGAAAGACTTGAAGATATCATGCAAGAAAGACTTGAGGACATCATGCAAGAAAGACTTGAGGACATCATGCAAGAAAGACTTGAGGACATCATGCAAGAAAGACTTGAGGACATCATGCAAGAAAGACTTGATGACATCATGCAAGAAAGACAACTGGTCTTAACTCTTTGCCTTTTCTTATCCGTTCTACGTCTCACCTCCGCGTTGGGGGAGACCTTGAACCAAAGTATCATTAAACATATGACCAGCGAAAAGACTTTCTTTCAATGAAGGTTCTGTTCATGGGGAAGACATGTTCTAAGTTTGTTATTTCGACATCACTATATTATCCAGAAAAAAAAGTCCTTCCTATATCACGTGACCACAACCCCAGTGAGCAGAAACGGAGAGGTGAACTTTTCAAACTGGACCAACACGTCGGTGTTTCAAGTCACGTGACAATAACACATATTTAAACTACTGGGAACAAGTTTTCATTTTTTTTTCGTTTGCTAGCTAAGTCGTATCTATGTGCAGATCGCTGAATCGCTGCCAACCGGTGAGGCCGTGACAACGTACTTGGTGATTTGTGTCCCACCATCAAATATAGTTAAGTACTAGTCGAGTCGTGTTTTAGTTTTGTTTGCATGGCGTAGTGACCTTCTTGTGTTCAATCTTATGACTCAATGACCCCCCCCCCCCCATTTAACTTGACATTTCACTGAAACACAAACATGTTATAATAAAGTTGTTCGTTTGTCTGTCTGTCTGTGTTTTATGTTTCTATTACAATGCTACGATCAGTCATTAATATGTTTATTTGTTTTTTTTTGCGAGAGTTACCATTTAAGCCATACCAAGAGGAAGTGTCATGAAATGTCAACATGTCATAATCCATATGAAGACGAACTGTTATGACATCTCAAGATGTCATCACTGGCTCACTGTAGTTACAAAGACATCTGCGACGTAACGCAATCAATCGAGTCAAACTACTTACGGTGGCACTCAAAGAGAGAATTTTTACTGCCAATGTTTCACGTGTCACCCTAAGGCGCATATATTTTGTTTTTATTGAAAATTTTCATAAAATGGATGCATGTCCATAAATAGCAATTTTTTTTTCGGTGTTTCCGGTGTACAGAATACGGAAGTATGATCTTCTTCTAGCCAGCTTTATTGCTGCTGAGCTGTGAGCTCTTTTGCAGACTGTGCCAAGGAAAAAAAGTGTGCTGTTTTCTTCAGTTGTTCAGCACTGCCGTACAGTGTGTTGGTTATGTTGGGCTGGAGTGGAAGTAGGGTCTGCCTAAGGTGGATTAAGAAGGGGCATTCAATTAGGATATGGTTTACGGTTTCATCAGAGTGTCTACAAATGGGGAGTTGTGTGAAATTTATTTTGTTCAGTTGGTAATTTAACAGAGGTGTGTGTCCTATTCTTAGTTGGAAAATTGTAGATTGTTCTTTGCGGGTAGGAAGTTAAACGGAAGTAAGATAAGCTATACATGTTTGAACTTAGACTTAGATCCTCACGCCCTTTCAGCGCATTTATGTCTCCATAAATATGTGTCACTGACAATATCTGAAGCTTCTTCCCACCTGGTGTACACTGTTCTGAGGTCCTCCATGACAGTTTGGCTAACCTCTTAGCATTTCCACTTCAAGAGATTTCCACAGAATAGCTGGCTCATAGATAGTACACTAAGTACTAAGTAGACAGTACACTAAGTACTAAGTAGATAGTACACTAAGGTAAAGAGAAGACTCGTTGTGTGGTTTTCACTTCGGTCTTTTGTCACGAAGCTTCGAGTACGAACTTTGCGCGCTTCCAACCCCTGTCGTCCTTTTGGGATAGTCTAGTAATGGAATGAGCAAAAAAAAAAAAAAAATAGTTTTAAATCTTGCTCCTAGAAGACTAGATGACCTAAGGTCGACTAATTTTAATGACCATCTGACCATAGCAATAATACTAGCTGGAGAACTTTAAAGTCCATATTTCAATTGTGTATATACCTATAAACTGACTAGGTTTAGACCCGACAAAGAAAAATGAGCCAAACGGGAAAAAAACTGGCTTCGCCAAGGCAATGTCAGGTTCTTCTTTAATACGTGAAGCTTGCGGGCGGGTCTTCCTCTCGGAGGTAGGATGTTCTAGACACAATATGAAATGCTACACAGGATTGTCATTTTATCAACTGAAGGCATTTAATTTCATCAACTTAAGGCATGTCATTTTATCAACTGAAGGCATGTCATTTTATCAACTGAAGGCATGTCATTTTATCAACTGAAGGCATGTCATTTTATCAACTGAAGGCATGTCATTTTATCAACTGAAGGCATGTCATTTTATCAACTGAAGGCATGTCATTTTATCAACTGAAGGCATGTCATTTTATCAACTGAAGGCATGTCATTTTATCAACTGAAGGCGACCAAAGAGTATGATTACAATTGCATTTAGGATATATAAGTTGTGGCTTAGTGGTTAAGCACTCGGCTTCCGAACCTGGGGTCCTGGGTTCGAATCTCGGTGAAGACTTGGATTTTAAATTTCGGGATTTGTAGGGCACCCTTGAGTACACCTAACTCTAACGGGTACCTGACATTGGTTGGGGAAAGTTGTGCTGGCCACATGACACCCTCGTTAACCGTTGGGCATAGAAACAGATGACGTTAACAAAGTCTGCCTCATAGATCGCAAGGTCTGAGAGGGGAACTTGACTATAACTTTGGCAGAGTAAATACACACACACACAACTATATACATACATTCATACACCACACATTTTATACTCACCTTTCACGTTGACAGCTCGAATGTAGGTCAGAGTGAGTACCAGCAGAGCCGTGAACCTAAAAGAAGAAACTATTGACTTGGTAGTAGGGTACAAACAGACTCACAGTGGGTAGATGGATTTTCCTAAAAAGCACATCTTTATTATAAGCTTTAAGGTCACACTTCACTGGTTATGAGAGCTCCTTAAATTGTGTAATAGCCAGGGTTGTATCACGCTTGGGTAAGCAGCGTATTAAGACTGTGTGTTCCAAAGAAATCACCTTTCCTTAAAACACGACATTTCCCCTTTGAGAGCCTCATTGGAAATATGCGGAGAAAGAATTTGGACATAAAGTCGGAAGTAAAATCCCAAGGCATCCAGACATTTCTGCAAATCGCTGCAATCAAAACAAGGGGTAGTTGAATTTGATAATTCACCTTTGCCAGTCCCTTAGACCGATGGGGCACCACATAAGATCCGTCGACCGATTTTCTCTATCCCTCTCTTTTATCAGGATTAGAGTCTATTTCATGGACATGCGTTTTCCTTCTTTGATGTAGTTCTCACATCGCTTCCTTTGACTACCTAACATTCTTTCCCCTGGAACTGTTCCCACCAGAAATAGTAATTGCGAGTTCTGAGGATGTAGAGATATGGCCGAACAGTCGTAAATTTATATTCATTGGCCAGAAGATGACCATGGAGAGAAAACAGATGACATGACAGTAACAAATAGAAATACATATTCATTGCCTCTTTACCTCCAATGTTTTGGTTTGAGAGTATTTGCTTATGTTTGTTCTAGTACAATTAAAACGCGCTGCATTCTTTTTAGAGTTAGGTCAGAACTTTGTCTGACGTCATGAAAAGATTCTCGGCTTTGAAGCTAATGGACAGGTTAGACTTACTGCCTTGGATATATTCTTTTGTGGGACTCTTTTGACCCCTGGTTAGAGTGAGTTGATCCTATTACTCTATGAGCAGTTTTTATTCGGATTCGATTTGTATTTCTAGTTTTAATTTAGACATTAGAATCATTTTGTTTATAGGATGCTAGTTCGGGAGTATTGGTGCCAGTGCGGACGTTTCATTGTCAGGTTTTAAATATCGATACCAATACAGGACTGTTGATGTGGATCAGTTGGTGTCAATAAGTCTTTGCCTATGTCTTTCCATTTCTAGAATCTTGTTCATGTTACTATAGCCAGGATATGAACGTATGACTAATTATGTTATACATGACACATCATTAAGTCACATCATTAAGACACATCATTCAGACACATCATTCAGACACATCATTCAGACACATCATTAAGACACATGCTTACTATTTATTTATTATTATTAGAATAGTAGTGTTTCATTTTAAGATACATTTCTGATTTTATATACCTTTAAATAATAACTGTATACGTAACACCTAGATATATTATTGCTTATTTTGTTTATTATCATGGCATAAGCGTATCATAGTGTTAAACTGTTTGTTTTATTTTAAACCATTCTCCATACAGTTACTTTATGTGCGGCTGAGTGTGCATGGTGTGTCCGTCAGACTGAACTTAAAAGAAATTATTGTTTTTAATAGAATCATAAGCACAACGCAATAATAATACCCTGAATCGCAATTGTAATATATATATATATATATATATATATATATATATATATATATATATATATATATATATATATATATATATATACATATATATATATATTGTAAAAATATTAATTTTGGAAATTACAAAGTCCTGAAATTTCCCTACAACTATTTTAACCTTTGACCTGTAACTTCTTTTAACTTATAATGACTACAAAGTTGCACTGAAGAAATAAAACCATGTTTTGAAACTATTCAATGAAATATCGCATACGTTGAAAACACTGGTGGATCCTAAAGGGGGGGAAGGAAGGGTGGTAGGGGCGATCGCCTCCCCGCCCCCCTTTCACTCGGCCGACCCCCACTTCAAAGGAAGGGGGGAAGACGAATTTTAGTAAAGAAATCACACCATTTGTATACGAATTATTAGTTATGTCAATAGTATATACTAATTATTTATATTTCAACCTATTTTTTAGATTATTTCGACCACCCCCCTTTTCTAGCGTGTTGGCCGATTTGTTGGTTGGGGAGGGGGCGATGGCATCAATCCCGCCCCCTACCATAAACTTTCGTTGGGGGGGGGGCTGTTCAATTTATTTGTAGAAATCACAGCTTGTTAACAGAATCAATTAAATATCTAAACTTGTTTTTTGGTATTTTAACCGATCTTTACTTTATTTTACTACCCTGATGGTCAATTGGTTGTTGGGGGGGGGGGGGGGGCGAATACATCTAAACCCTTTGAGTGTGTGTGTGGGGGTCCTATATTTTTTGGAGAAATCATAGTTTTTGAACAAAATTAGTTGAATTACTTTATAATTTTTATATTATGTCCTTCTCCTCTGGTATCTTGGCAGATTCTGGGGGGGGGGGGGGGGTATTGCATGTACTGCCCTCCCCACTCTAGCCCACCGAGGGGGGGGCGGTCCTATTTTCAGTGGAGAAATTATAGTTTCTGAACAAATTGTTGAATATCTATAGAATATAAACTACTTATTGATATTTTAACCCATTTGTATATTATGACGCACCACACTCTAATCTCAAATCGTATTATTAGTAAATATAAAATGAAAAAGGGTTGTACCAGGCGGGAGGGACGATACATGTAATCGCCCTCCGTCCATCGGTCAAACCAATACTTTTTCTTTTATATTTTAGTTAAGAAATTACAAAAAAAAAAAAATAAAAATCAATCGCTAGTATAATTTATGTATGCTATAAATTAAATTCTTATATCGAGGCGCCCCACCTATGTTCTTTAATGCCAAATGCAATCATTAGCTTAAATTATAAAAAGGAGCGAGGGCTCATATTCTATTAATCGTTTTCACTCTACCGCCCCCCTCCCTTTTCTGACGAAATCATGGCATTTTAAAACAGAATAGGTCAAATATGGCGACAGAGTTTATGTGATTGCACATGAATTTATCATAATAATTTTAAGAAAGATCATGCTTTGAAACTGTTCACAAGAAATTTTTTAGTATAATAGTAACAATTGAGATGAGTTCTGGACCCACATAATTTTGTAACAAAATTTCTCCTCCCACTTCCGAATTTTTAAAATTTTTTTTTGTTTTGAGCTTTGAATTATAGTTCTGTAACAAAACGAAATTACAAACAGGCCTCTTGAACAAAATGTATCACTTACAGAGCTTTTTTCAAAAATCTTATTTTTCAAATATATTTTTTTTCGGCGGCTATCCTCAAAGCATCTTATTTTTTCAAGAACCTATTTGGTTGTATTTGCAATGCAGTAAGTGCCTATAAATTCACATTAGAATATTCGTATTAGAATATTTTTCAAGTAAAACATAATTCAAAAGGTTCTTGAACGTTAGATATTTTAGAGCGTTCAGCCATCGTTCTGTTGCTGTCATATGCTGACCAGAACAGGCCGACTACAAGAGGTCTCGCTTAACATGAAGATAATGACCATAAATACGCCTAACAAAGATATACATACACCACTTAAGCCTCGATTGTCAGGTCACACTTCAGTATCGGTCCTTGCCCCCAAGTGACTGCTTTTTACTAAATTTGATCTGCTTTTTTTAAAAGGACAAATAATTAACTGAAGATGTCAGAAGATTGGCAGTGAAGAATGCAAGAAAATGCATGGCGCCGGGTTCAGACCCCTAGCTGTCAAGAGAAAAGCCACCAACATGATTCTTTTTTTTTTGCATATATATATATATATGTTATGTATATGCGTTTATACATAGGGTTAGGGTTTACTTGGTGTATGGGTTAGGAAATAAATTGCCCCCCCCCCACTCAAAAGTTCTGGATACGCTAGTGGTTGAAAGAGGAAATTATAAAGTTCAAAGACATACACGAGGATTGAAAGGGGTCCTCCACTTCTTCCGTCTCTCTTCCAAGAAGCACAAGAACCTTTAATATCTATCTAAACTCTTTTAGGAAAATGTAATCCCCTTCTTTTGGAACAAAACTTAGTCTCGGAGTACAAGGGTGTTGTGTAGCTTTCACAATGACCTTGACTTTCACTTCAACTCTGGAAGAGAAGTTAGAACTTTACAACTTCTAAAGCACAGATTTCCGATAAGATTCTTCGTTTAAATCTGCGCGAACAACGATCTGTGTGTGTGCGTGTGTAACAGAAAGAGAGAGACAAATAGAAAGGGAGAGATAGAGAAAGAGAGAGAAAGCAACAAATAGAGTGAAAGAAAGAGAGAAAGAAAGAAAGAAGGAGAGAGTGAGAGAGTATAAATGTGTACGCTGCAACTTTAACATTACAGAAAGACCATAAAAAATTTGTTTGATCCAGGGGTGGACTGGGTATCAAAATCGGCCCTGGCATTTCTATACCATCCGGCCCATAAATTGTATATATTATGATGGACATCCAGTTCTAGGTCTGCCTGTCCTCAAAATCATTATGTTCAATTTGATAATATATCGATGGCTGTATACATGCTTACAGTGAACACTATGCCCTTATAACAGCGATTCTCAACCTTTTAAGCTCGGCGACCCCTTTTTACAATCCCCTACTCTGCCGCGACCCCTTCCCCCCCCCCCCCCAAACAGCATTAGAGGAATAGACAAAAACAATAAAATTTTTCAATGGTCTTTGGCGACCCCTGGCAAATCGTCAATCGACCCCCCAGGGGGTCGCGACCCACAGGTTGAGAACCCCTGCCTTATAAGGAATAAAGACTTTATGGGTTTTTTTTTATCGCAAAGTATATAGGCCATAAAAAGGTGAAGCCCTGCATATGTAGGCTATTTCATTATTTCGGAAAATATGTTAGATTAAATTAGTAGGCCTTCGCTATAACAGACCCTTTCCACTGAAAAAGGAATAGCCCTACTATAAAACATTTAACAATTTAATAGTGGCATCCATGCGGCCCTTATCTTATAAAATACAGACGTGATTTAAAAAAGAAGATGCTTACTGTGGTCCTACCGGCCCATTAGGATACAGGCCCACCGGGCATTAGCCCGAATGCCCATATAGCCAGTCTGCCCCTGGTTTGATCTTATATAAAATTATTTTAATACGACGAACTGATCAGTACGTCTTATCATCTTATTGTCTACTCTACACACAGACGCACCTACACCCACATTCAACATCTTCCTTAGAACTGTATCACGCATGCATAGAATAGCCCGCAATCAAAACTCGATTTCCCCCCTGAAACAGAAAACGGTCACCGGTTAGTTTTCCCTGATCCGTAGATCTACGTCATTAAGTCACCGCCTCCATAGACGCAAACAATACGTTTATGTCGCCTGTTAGAAGGTCGTTAACAGGTTTTAATTTCTAGCAAACCAATTCATAAAAGAAACTAGAATCAAGAGAGAAAAAAAAAAATGGCGAAACGGGAATTACCGTTTTCTCATAGCGGGTAATTCCCGTTCGAGAGGGCGGACAAACAATCTCAAAGGCAATGACTATTGTTGGTAAGAAGTAGCTCTTCGTGGCAGAATGGTGTATGGTAAATATACTTAAAGTTACGGTCGAGGGGACATTGTCAAGTGGCCATTCAACGGTACTCCAGAAGAATATTTTAGGACCGGGAGGGGGGGGAGGTGATAGCGGTACGCGATTGGTGGCAGTTTGTGGATAGAGCCCGGTATGTGACGCAGTGGGTGGTCTATAAGAAATTGTGATTTTGTTTGGTGTTTGGTCAATTAGGTCAAAGTTAGGTCATAGACAGTACTAGCTTACAAACGTAAGGGGCCAGCTCCAATAACAATTATCACCAAATAAAAATGTTTGTCGATATTTGTCAACAAGAGCCATTTGGTATTGAACTATGATCGCACTGACCTATGAACAAACTGACCTATGATGCCACTTACCTATTATTGCACTGATCTATGATAGCTTGAAGTCTGTTTTATTGAATATAAATTTAATGAAAATTTAAAAAAAAAGGCTAGCTAATGCAAACTCACAATCGGCCCACCATAATGGTCCTCTCTTGCAGGTAAAAAGGCTGCTTTCAATATTTTCAGCAAGAATCAACAACCCCAACCCAAGCTCCGACAATGTATGGAAAGTTTTGTCGAGATTATTCTATTGTTAGGCCGACTGACGACACGATACCACGTAATACGGAGATACGAGCGTATATCGATTTTATTATGTTATTGTTGATATTCATATGTATTCAACGAACTAATGATGGACATAATATAGTTCAATATGAGCCTGGCTTATCTGATGTTACTGAGTAATTATCTAATCGTTTTCTAGAGGGCCAAACTCTCATTTAAGGTACATTTTTAATATCGGAAATTTTGCAATCCCTTACAGCACGGTCCAGGTATCTGGCAGTGTTCTGTAGGGTCTGCCTGTCTCCGTACCAAGCAAGACCCCCGCATGCACCAGTTCTATCTGTTTCAAGACTAGTCGTATCTTCGAGTGTGTTTCTGAGCATCCTGCATTCGTAGAGGTTGTGCAAGCTGTTTCCGCAACTCTTATTTTGCGTAATTCATTTTGTTGGAGAACATTTCCCGCAAAACCTCATGCGACGCTCTGTCACAACCTAACTATTCACACTTTAGGCCTATTAACGGAGCCCAAGCCACTGGTAGAAATTTGTAACCTTTCTTGACTACGCTCTTGGAATTACATACCTGTATTTCGCTTTAGATTTTATATCGAAAAGGAAAGTTTTTTCGTCAAATCATCTGTTGAGGGGTTTTAAACTAAAAAATCTCTGGAGTTTTTTTTTTTTTTTTTTTTTAATTCAAAACCCCATTTAGCTACGCTTATAGAATTTGGTGACTGTAGTTTGCTTTAAAATAATATTGAAGAGAGAGGTTTTCAACTCTAAACGCTCTGTAGGGGAATTTTAAACTCAAAACCATCTGGAGGGGTTTTAAACTTTAAAGAAAAAGCCATCTGGAGGAGGGGGATTTAAACTCAAAACCTCTTTGGCTACGCTCATAGAATTTTGAATGTGTAATTTTCTTTTTTCATATTGAAGAGGGGGTTTATCGTAAATTTTGGAGGGGGTTTTAAAATCAAAATCTTCCTTAATTGTGCTGTTGGAATTTGGGGATTGTTTGCAATTTTTTGTTTGAACCCCAAGAACCCCCCCCCCCCCTGGCTACGCCCATGGGCCAAGTGATATCCATGGATAAAACACTTAAAAGTATGGTCACGTGATATTCAAGTTTGATTCGAATTAGGTCTTAATTTGATATAGAATAATGGGGGATCACGTGACATGTGCTTGATTGGTGATTGGTGAATGAGGTCCATGATGTTTGCAATTGTTGTCATCAGTTCAATCTTTGGAGTTTTCTTTCTCGCCTGCACAGATTGGTCATAGTAGTATGTGTGTGTATTGGTTATAGTAGTGTGTGTACTGCATGTGGTAGGGGGAGGGAGAGTTTTTGACATATTATGTTCTAGTTAGACACCTGGTGATTTAGTGATCTGTACACCCTGGACTCGGAGCGTTCTGTCAGGTTTGACCACCAAGTTATAAATTATCTGGAGTACGCACTCTACATAATAATTGAAAGAAAACCCCCGCCATTGTCCACTTTGTTTGTCATGTGATAAATTATCTATCTATCTCATCATCATTTGGCCTCCTTCAGTCGTAGAACGACTATGGTTCATCTCAGAGCACACTTCCTCGTGTGGCTGTGGAGCCCTATTTTGGAGAGACACTCCCGTCCATGATAACACAGGTGGCTTTTGCTTCGGTGGTAGAGGAGCTGGCCGTTTTTCGGATTGTGCGTTTTTCTTCCTGGGCTGAGACCCATATACTTTCACTGTCCATAGCTTTCTTGGTCACTGTCTCTCTCCACCTGTTGCGGTCTAGAGCTACGTCTTCCCAATTGTCAGTATTGATGTTCACTGATTTGAGGTCACGTTTTATTGCATCTATGTAACGGAGGTGGGGGCGACCAGTTTTTCTTGTGCCAGTCGCGAGTTGACCATAGAGGATGACTTTCGGGATGCGCTTGTCCTCCATCCGGCGAACATGTCCAAGCGAGAGCAAACGGCGTTGTCTGAGGGCTGTAAAGATGCTGGGAATACCTGATCGCGCAAGGATCTCAGTATTGCACTCTTTTTCTTTCCATGTGACATTCAAGATCCTGAATTCATTCCATTTGAGATGTCTCCCTATCTATCTATATCTATCTATCTATCTGTCAGTCTGTCTATCGCTCTATCTATCTATCTATCTATCTATCTATCTATCTATCTATCTATCTATCTATCTATCTATCTATCTATCTATCTATCTATCTATCTATCTATCTATCCATCTATCCATCCATCTATCCATCCATCTATCTATCTATCTATCTATCTATCTATCTATCTATCTATCTATCTATCTATCTATCTATCTGTCTATCTGTCTGTCTGTCTGTTTCTTGCTTTGTTTTTCTCTCTTGCTTTGTTTCTCTCTCTTTCTCCCTCTCTCCCTATATATTGCACTACCTACACCCACAGCATCAATCATTATTAGCACTTCCCTACAACACCATTCCCCACACCAACTGTCCTAATAGCACGTATCATCATATCACGTATCATCATAGCACGTATCATTATAGCACCTGTCCTTGCTGTACCTATAAATGCAACCCCTAACTTTAGCCTAACTAAACAATAATTTTGTGTAAAATAATTTTACTAATTATTTTTTTAAAAGATTTTTTTCAACATATTCTTACCATTTCTTTTTAAATAGATATTAAAAACCTTTTACGATTTGGCCACAAGTTAGGCAATAATCTCGGAAAGAGAAACACATAAAAACAATCATGCCTGAAAGGGTGACCTCAAAGTTATAAACTAGTCTGAAATTGTCATTCTGTTTACACACGCGTCTAACGCTCACACTTACAAACTCATGTAATAGTCACACTTACACACGAGTCTATTACTCATACTCATAGATGTAACCTAGAGCATTCGTGTATTCACCTCATTTCTACCTCATTCTTTTTACCCTCGGATGCCCGCAACTTTCCCCCTATCGTTAGCTGTGTAACCTTATATCCGCAGTATGCATGGACTATATTTTACAAACATGTCCTGT
Source organism: Biomphalaria pfeifferi (assembly GCA_030265305.1). NCBI lineage: Eukaryota > Metazoa > Mollusca > Gastropoda > Planorbidae > Biomphalaria > Biomphalaria pfeifferi. The sequence goes on from JASAOG010000239.1 coordinate 270,916, forward strand.
TACTGCCTGTTACTGTTGATCTAATGTTTCAGTAGCTCGTGCTTACAGAGCTCACCTAAAGCTTTCAGTTATACAAGACAGTGGTCCTCAACCTGAGATTCTCGTAGCACTAGTGATTGTACGTGAGTATCTATGTATATCCTCAGCACTCAAGATTGCGATGCACAAGGGTCAGTACCTTAACTTAAAGGGTAAAAGCTTAAAAGATCCTAGAGTAGTTTTCAAATCATACAAAATGGTATCTCCGCTGGACTACGATCAGGGCCGGATTTACAACAATCTATAGCTAAGCGCCCACAAAATATATTTAGTATTCACATGAAATATTTGGACTTATAAAGGGCCCCAAATCTCAAAATAGTTTAGGGCCCTTTAAAGTTTTATTACGGCAATGCCTACGCTATAGCTATATAAGTCAACTGACCACGAGATAGGTGAACTGTAACTTGGAATGTACTTTTACAAGGGGCACATTTACCATTTACTTCTTCAAGCTACCTCATAGAGTATTGAGAAATATAAAAGCATGAAATAGCGCTAAACAAAAACAACAGGTACAAATATTTCTAATCACACTGATTTGTTATTGTTAATCAAGATTTTGTATAGATATATTTACAAGGCTGATCCAAACTAATTGATATAAATACGCTTAATATAAGATTTTTAAACAATTGTTGTTTTTTTAAAATATGTTTTCTTGTTCTGTGTATATGTGGATGGAGTATTCAAATTGAATCAACTACACGTCTACCAACTTGCCCTCTAGCTCAACGAGTGTGTGTTTATAAGTTAAGGCCATAGTAAGATGTGATGCGGAGCAATAAGCGACTCATTTCACTCTATACACTAACTCAGGTAACAGTGAACAATGCTTCAAGCGTAATAAATACCACTAGATCCTAAATGACCAAACCCAGATCAGTTAATTGTTGTTTTTTTTTCACCGCACTGACCAATCCTTCACATGCACGAATAGTGACTACCTTTAAACAATTAAGTCAGGTGCGTTGCGAGAGGTTGCCACCACTGGGGCATTCCATAAACATGTTTTTCTTTCTAAATGTCTCTATCCGCCGCACGAGACTCTCTTTGCACGTGCTGTGGCACTCAATGAAGCATAGCTTTCTTTCGTTTTGTTTCTGGCCTGCTGCCCTCTTCCTAAAAACCAGATTCGCCCCTGACCCAAGACAGTGTTCATAAAACCAAAAGTAATTTTCGCATTTATTTTCGCTTGTATCATCTGTATCAGGTTCCACCTTTCTGTTTTTTCAAAGATCATCAAATTTCGCTTGTGTTTGTTTATCTTCTTTCGCATGGGCGGCTCTCGTCTGCCTAACAGGTCATATAATGTGTGCAGGAGTTATCTCGCTTGGTTACGTCGTACAAATGTGTCTATTCTTTCAGGTGTCTGGTTCTTCATGTTCCTGAAAACAAAATGTCATGGAAAGGTAACGTTAGTAGCTTATAGTTCTTAAAGCCTTCTTCCGCAATGTTGACTTTAAAAAAAAAACGAGACAAGAAAAACACCAAAAACCACAGATTACTTCATGTAGTTACTATGTCCTCTATAGGGTAAAAAATGTCCCCATTCAGACCTTGTGGTCTATAGGGCAAATTATGTAAATGTCTTCCGGTTTTTGTGGCATACGGTTTACTAGGGTGTCCTGTGGCCAGCACAATGATTACCCGTCTTTACTTTTCCACAACTAATGCTAGGTACCCATTAGAACTGGGTGGACTCAAAGATCCCGAAATAAAAAATTCACAGTCTTCACCCGGATTCAAACCCAAGACCCCTGGTTTGGAAGCCAAGCGCTTTACCTCTCAGCTCCCTATACTCGAGTTTTATCTAAGCTCTATATCGCCCTTGTAGGAACGCTCTTCTTTCCATACCTCTCGATTGACCAATAAAACTCTTTTCCTTTCGATTGACCAATAAAACTTTTGCCCTTTTGATTGTCCAATGAAACTGTTTCGCAGAACTCTTCTTTAAGCAGCCAACTCCTGAAGATAGTCAGTGCCCTGAAGAGTTGATTTAGTTTTTTCAAAACACATTTCTCTCTCTTAATATGTTAAACTAGTGGTGGAGTAGTTTATTCTCGTTAACGGAAACTGAAACAAAAATGACTGACTGAAAACGATATTAGAAATTATTTAGTGTCATAAGAGAAAGGAATATAATTTAAACATTTGGTGGTTAAAAGAACAAAAACAAAAAACTAAACAAAACTAAAAAAAACAAAATGTTTACTTTTACTTTCTGTACGACACATTTACATTTTCGTTTGTTTTTTTTCAACACCCCATCAAAGTTTAGTTTCTTATTTCTTAGGTATTATTTAAACAATAGCTTTTAATTTTTGTAAAAGGTTAGTTAGTCTTTGTTTAACCAAACTGAAACTTTTCACAAGCTTCCAGTATGTTGGACTGTAGATTTGATCCTCGGACAATTGCTTATTCAACAAGCCTGTGGAGCGTTAACTCTCGTAGACTGGAACTCAGGATTGTAGGTAAAGTTCCCTGTGTGCAACTTTCACAGCCACATAAATCTAGTGGAGCCCACTATAACGGGGGACATAACATTTTGAGTCTAACAAAGCGCGCATTGTATCCCAGTGTTTTGGCTACACTACTGGAAGCCACTTTGACAATGCCCCCCCATCTCTAGCCATTGCCCCTCCCTCCACACACACACAAAGATAAATCAGATATTTATTCTCCTCCCCCTTCCCCGCCCGTATTAGTTGACTGTATTGTGACCTCAGAGGTCACATGACTTCATGACTTTCACACAGCAGCAGTAAAAAGATATTTTTTTTTATGACAAATTTTGCCACTCGGCTGGCGATAGACAAGAAATCGGAAAGAGATTGTGTTCATTACATTTTTTTCACCCGCCACCTTCCCATCAAACAGCCGCACGTGCGCACACACACACAGAACTGAACAAATAATCTTCTTAATGTTCGAAGACGCGTCATCTATAAGGAAACTAACTTCCTTTTAAACTTGTTTCAAGGACACGGCACGACTTGACTTGGATTCTAATACATGAGTTGCCTTAAATTCTAAGACTTGAGTTGCCATGGATTCTAAAACATGAGTTGCCATATATTTTAAAACTTTAGTTGGCATGGATTCTAACTCTTTAGTTGCCATAAATTATAAAACATGAGTTGCCATGGATTCTAAAACTTGAGTTGCCATGGATTCTAAAACTTGAGTTGCCATGGATTTTAAAACTTGAGTTGCCATTTATTTTAAAATTTGAGTTGCCATGGATTTAAAAACTTTAGTTGCCATGGATTCTAAAACATGAGTTGCCATATATTTTAAAACTTTAGTTGCCATGGATTTAAAAACTTTAGTTGCCATGGATTCTAAAACTTTAGTTGCCATGGATTCTAAAACTTCAGTTGCCATGGATTCTAAAACTTAAGTTGCCGAGGATTCTAACTCTTGAGTTGCCATGGATTCTAAAACCTGTGTTTCAATGGATTTTTAAACTTAAGTTGCCATGGATTCTAAAACATAAGTTGCCATGGATTATAAAACATGAGTTGCCATGGATTCTAAAACTTGAGTTGCCATGGATTCTAAAACTTCAGTTGCCATGAATTTTAAAACTTAAGTTGCCGAGGATTTTTAAACTTGAGTTGCCATGGATTTTAAAACTTGAGTTGCCATGGATTATAAAACATGAGTTGCCATGGATTCTAAAACTTGAGTTGCCATGGATTCTAAAACTTGACTTGCCATGGATTTTTAAACTTGAGTTGCCATTTATTTTAAAATTTGAGTTGCCATGGATTTAAAAACTTGAGTTGCCATGGATTCTAAAACATGAGTTGCCATATATTTTAAAACTTTAGTTGCCATGGATTTTAAAACTTAAGATGCCATGGATTATAAAACTTGAGTTGCAATGGATTTTTAAACTTGAGTTGCCATGGATTGTAAAATTTGAGTTGCCATGGATTCTAAAACATAAGTTGCCATGGATTCTAAAACTTGAGTTGCCATTTATTTTAAAATTTGAGTTGCCATGGATTTTAAAACTTTAGTTGCCATGGATTCTAAAAGTTTAGCTGCCATGGATTTTAAAACTTAAGTTGCCGTGGATTCTAAAACTTGAGTTGCCATGGATTCTAAAACTTGAGTTGCCATGGATTCTAAAACCTGTGTTTCCATGGATTCTAAAACTTGGAGTTGCCATGGATTATAAAACATGAGTTGCCATGGATTCTAAAACTTAAGTTGCCATGGATTATAAAACATGAGTTGCCATGGATTCTAAAACTTGAGTTGCCATGGATTTTTAAACTTGGGTTGCCATTAATTGTAAAATTTGAGTTGCCATGGATTTTAAAACTTGAGTTGCCATGGATTTTTAAACTTGGGTTGCCATTAATTGTAAAATTTGAGTTGCCATGGATTTTAAAACTTGAGTTGCCATGGATTCTAAAACTTAAGTTGCCGTGGATTTTAAAGCTTGAGTTGCCATGGATTCTCAAATCTTGTTTTTGTATACTTGAATATTTCAAACCCCGGATCCCAAGACCTGAACTTTCTGCATTTCTGAAAGGTACAGTTTATAAAAAAAAAAGCAGACAAAGAGAAATGAAATGAAGAAAGCATCAAAGAATGATCAAACTTCAGACGTGTTCTCAACTCAACAAGTATAGCTTCAAAAAATGTTTGGGACAGAAATGACCCGTCAAGACATCTCTTGGAGTTTTCCACTGGATACGAAGTTAGGTCATAGTGTTCCTTTATGACATTAGGTGTGATCAATGCTATGCTTAAAAAAAGGTCAAATCTATGTCTAGTTCACCCCTCCCCCCACTTCCATTAGTGCGAATATGAATAAAAGTAAGAACTTATATAGTTAATTGTAACATTCTTTGCCTAACACATGACCTTTGACTTTAGGAATACATATATACATACATACATACATACATACCATACCATATCATGCCGTACACACATACATAGATCTTACTTAGACACTACCATACAATACAACAGTAAGTAGTCAACAGTCAACCCATACAAAATAGAAGTCTACGACACCCAACGTATGACAGGTTTCTGGCAAAGCGAAATCTGTAGGGCAGAAGTTAAAAAGGAAGTCGGCGCGATAAAAAACCCATAAAAACACAGAAGACTCTGCGAAGTCACTGATCCAATAAGTTATTGTGACCGGAGCTCCAAACGTCGACAATAAGTATTCCCCTGCGGTTGATTCGAAAGCTACGCGGGGTTTCAACCAGGTCGACAACAGATTTCTCCCATCGTGAGATTGACTCGGTCCACACGGGCGGTCCGCCCCGAACTTGTCCACCGGGCCAGATTTACGTGAGTTGACGCTGTCTTATTGTTTAGTGAATGGAGAGAAAAATAAAAGGAGGGGGAAGGCTGGTGTCTAGTCTATGTTTTTATGTCTATAGTGCTGTCTAGACAAGGTGTTGAATCAAACATGGACGTAGTGTACTGAACACAACCAACAATTCATTCCTCAAAAGTTCTAACGTTCGGGTCATTCAGAAGAGTGAAGAAGTAAATAAAACAACAACAAACAACAAAATAAAACAACTAGATCACCAGGTTGGTATTCACACAGAAATTAACATTTCCACACTCCATGACAAGGCCTCTGCTTTTCTAAGTAAACGAAGCGCAGATGTTCTCGTTGGAAGGCATTTTACCTGAAAATATAAAAAGTTGAAGTAATATGTCGTTGTCACCACGAAACAAATATTTCAAGCAAATTGAACAAGAAATCAAAACAGTGTGACGTTAACTAATTGAATCAATGTTCCGAGTGAATTTCTAACGTCATAGACTCTACATAGATCGTAGATGGGTTTTAAATGGGGTATATTTACCTATTACACATACACACAAACACACACGTCATTATTTTTAGATATAATTTCAAATCAATTATTGTGTAAAATTAAACGTAAATAATTTCATATCTATAAATATATCAGCTTAAAGTGTGCGCCATGTTAACATCTAATACGTTTGTGGTCTTGTCTAATCAATTACAAGTGTACACAAACGAAAAAATCACCACAAAATACATTTACCAGCCAGCATGGAGACTAATTAGTAGAAAGAAAGTTCTTTCTATTCAGACTACCATAAAAGTCTTACTTTCTTACAGTGTCGTCTGCTCAACTCTACATTCCATCAAACGTGGCGCGAAACGGCCAGACTACTTCTCTATGCCAAACATTACGACAAAAGAGTTGATCTGACAGTCCTGTCAGCAATTGTTAGAAACAACATCAGAAATATTAAGATTTTCTAAAACGTGAATGAAATGGGTTGGCAGAGGTGGAAAAATTGATGGCAGAGGCGGACAAAAGTGGTGGGTAAAATTAGGTAATAGGGTATACAAATTTGGTTGACAGAGGTAGACAAAGGTAATGATAAACAAAGTGTTTACCACAAGTGCACAAATTTGGTTGGTAATGAAAGCAAAGTGGTGACAGAGGTAGACACAAGAGGTGGGTAGAGAGGACTCAACGCTGTTGAGTGATGTGGTCAAAAACAAAAGCGGGCTTTAAGTCAACAGGGATGTTTGTTTGAAATAAAATACAACTAAATACATGTGTTTGTAAGAGAAAGAGAGAAAAAAAGAATCCAGAACAATCGCGCGAGGAAGCGTCCAGAAAAAAAAAGCCGATTTCTTGTGGTGCTTTGGGTGGCAGACGTGAAAAGAAGCTTTGGGTGGCAGACGTGAAAAGAAGCTTTGGGTGGCAGACGTGAAAAGAAGCTTTGGGTGGCAGACGTGAAAAGAAGCTTTGGGTGGCAGACGTGAAAAGAAGCTTTGGGTGGCAGACGTGAAAAGAAGCTTTGGGTGGCAGACGTGAAAAGAAGCTTTGGGTGGCAGACGTGAAAAGAAGCTTTGGGTGGCAGACGTGAAAAGAAGCTTTGGGTGGCAGACGTGAAAAGAAGCTTTGGGTGGCAGACGTGAAAAGAAGCTTTGGGTGGCAGACGTGAAAAGAAGCTTTGGGTGGCAGACGTGAAAAGAAGCTTTGGGTGGCAGACGTGAAAAGAAGCTTTGGGTGGCAGACGTGAAAAGAAGCTTTGGGTGGCAGACGTGAAAAGAAGCTTTGGGTGGCAGACGTGAAAAGAAGCTTTGGGTGGCAGACGTGAAAAGAAGCTTTGGGTGGCAGACGTAAAAAGAAGCTTTGGGTGGCAGACGTGAAAAGAAGCTTTGGGTGGCAGACGTGAAAAGAAGCTTTGGGTGGCAGACGTGAAAAGAAGCTTTGGGTGGCAGACGTGAAAAGAAGCTTTGGGTGGCAGACGTGAAAAGAAGCTTTGGGTGGCAGACGTAAAAAGAAGCTTTGGGTGGCAGACGTGAAAAGAAGCTTTGGGTGGCAGACGTGAAAAGAAGCTTTGGGTGGCAGACGTGAAAAGAAGCTTTGGGTGGCAGACGTGAAAAGAAGCTTTGGGTGGCAGACGTGAAAAGAAGCTTTGGGTGGCAGACGTGAAAAGAAGCTTTGGGTGGCAGACGTGAAAAGAAGCTTTGGGTGGCAGACGTGAAAAGAAGCTTTGGGTGGCAGACGTGAAAAGAAGCTTTGGGTGGCAGACGTGAAAAGAAGCTTTGGGTGGCAGACGTGAAAAGAAGCTTTGGGTGGCAGACGTGAAAAGAAGCTTTGGGTGGCAGACGTGAAAAGAAGCTTTGGGTGGCAGACGTGAAAAGAAGCTTTGGGTGGCAGACGTGAAAAGAAGCTTTGGGTGGCAGACGTGAAAAGAAGCTTTGGGTGGCAGACGTGAAAAGAAGCTTTGAGTGGCAGACGTGAAAAGAAGCTTTGGGTGGCAGACGTGAAAAGAAGCTTTGGGGGGCAGACGTGAAAAGAAGCTTTGGGGGGCAGACGTGAAAAGAAGCTTTGGGTGGCAGACGTGAAAAGAAGCTTTGGGTGGCAGACGTGAAAAGAAGCTTTGGGTGGCAGACGTGAAAAGAAGCTTTGGGTGGCCCCGAAAAAAAATGTATAGGAGGAGGTGAAAGGTGTAAGAACAAGACATTTTGAAAGACAGAAACTCTAAAGGCATGTCTGATGTAATCTGTGTTCGGGACAAGCTCATTTCATCTAACGACAGACGTAGATACACATTCCCCCTCAGTTCACAAAGAGAACGCTGGAGTTGAACATTACTGACGAGGAAAAGGAGGGCTGCAGGGGATAAGCTTAGATATACATATAGATCACTGAAGGCAGCCATGTTTAGCAACACAACGCTAGTAGCTCTATATTGAATTGGACATAACCAGATGCTTTCTGTTGACGGCGGGGGGCGAGGGGTGATGGTTAAGAAGAATACAGGACACGGATTAATATTATACTATCGATTGTTCTGAGAGTAGATTATTTTGATAGGAAAACAGATTAAACCCTGATTATACTGGTAACTTGCCTGCAGGGCCGCCGAGAGGGTTGTGGCCGCCTGCGTGCGAAGTTAAGAAATGCCGCCCCCCCCCCTATTATTTTTAGAAAAAAAAATTCATTAAGACTGATCTGGACACTGTACCTAAAGCGCTCTTTGATTTAAATCCATTTTTGTACCATTCCTTTTTCTTTTCCTATTCACATCGTTGTCGTATCCCCATTCCCTCTAAGATGTTTCATTTTCAATTTTAACTTTGCATTTTTTGTAAAGAATGAAGTGAAAAAAAAAGTAAAATAGGTTTTAATTTGAACACACTTTTTAGGTTTTATTTTTCATTTTATATTTTCAACACTATGTATAGAATCCAAATGTAGGTAATGAAATTTCACTAAAATAAATGAGTCAGTTTCACATACCTGTATATAATATGTCTATGGTCAGGTTTTTTTTTCCGGAATAGTGTTGCCTACATAAATTGTAAGCGTTGTAAAAGTTTCTTCATGGAGATAGAATTGAAGATGCGGCAGGTTTTCGCTCAAGTCAGCAAAGGGTTTGATTCCGGGCGGGACTCGGCGCTGTCTTCTGGCCTTTTTCTCTTAATAAGAAGAGAGAATTTATAAAAGGCTACTATTGATGTGTTTTCTTTCAGAACGCACTATTCATGCTAATGAAAAAAAAAGTCGAGGGACATATTAAAACTAATAAATAAATATAGGTAGGCCTACATATTGCGTACGTACGTCTGTAATGGGCGTGAGATTTTAAACAATATTCTTCGTGTTAAGTAAGACGTCTCTGCCGCTGAGGTTTTTTGTCACACAAAAGTCGTCACTATTATAAAGTGCAATCGGCGGAAGACATTCGATTATTCTGAGACAACAAAAAAATCCAGAAGACTCACATTAGCGGAGACGTTTTAAAATTTATATTTTTACTAAATAAGCTTTAAATAACTTGAACAAACTTCTTATGTGAACAAAAAAAAAACACAACAATATAATTGTTATTACAATTTTCACAGATTTAATTTGAGATAGAGATCTAATATTAAAGAAATTTAATGATATTTAAACGAAATCTAGCTCACCACAAAATAACGTCTATATTCTTTCTTGTCTCAAGATTGTCTGACGTTTTACATTTGCATTATGCAAATTTCATCATCTTAAATGCATAACCACCAATCAATCGCTTAACCTCTTCTTAACAACGCCTAGGAAACACACACACTCTATAACACCTCTTTTTGTCAGGAAGTTGCGCCCTTCCCCCAATTTGAGATACAATGTGACAATGTTTTAAAAATTGATATTCTAATTACTAGATCTACTAGATCAACTTACAGGGCGGGCTATTCGACTCGAAACCAATATTACAAACAACCCGCGAAAATTCAAAGTCAGGAAAGAGTCGGCGCTTATGGAAAAACCCGTGGGAAACCCTCGCGTGCCGCTTTGTTTTTGTCTTTCGTTTCCAAAAGAACTTCTTATTGTACAAATATCGTCTCTTCCCCCCCCCCCCCCTCCCTCCAGTTTTCAAAGGATAATGGAATCAGATAGAATTTAAATAAAATATATTTTTTTTAATTATTAAACCAAAAATTTAAAGAAAAATGTTTCTTGGAAATGATTTGGCCGCCCCTTACATTCGCCGCCTGCGTGCAATGCACACATTGCATAATAGGTAGCGGCGGCCCTGCTTGCCTGCGTCTTTCATTGGGTTTTAAACATTGTTTTTTTATTTATGATCACAGTTTTCTTATTCTAAATACTTGATAAGCCCCTATCTAAATTTAGTTAAGTCACTATTTAATTAAGTCACTATTTAGTTAAGTCACTATTTAGTTAAGTCACTATTTAGTTAAGTCACTATTTAGTTAAGTCACTATTTAGTTAAGTCACTATTTAGTTAAGTCATTATTTAGTTGTCACTAAGAACACGTAAAACTCACATTGGACTCAAGTAAAACTCACATTGGACTCACGTAAAACTCACCTTGGACTCACGTCAAGCTCACATTGGACTCACGTAATGCTCACATTGGACTCACGTAAAGCTCACATTGGACTGACGTAAAGCTCACATTGGACTCACGTAAAGCTCACATTGGACTGACGTAAAGCTCACATTGGACTCACGTAAAGCTCACATTGGACTCACGTAAAGCTCACAATGGACTCACGTAAAGCTCACATTGGACTCACGTAAAGCTCACATTGGACTCACGTAAAGCTCACATCTAATGCAGACATGACAAGAGTACTAGCAATGTCCGAAATTAACCCACCAATAAGGACGTCCTTTGACCTATTCGAGTTTTCGCTTTCGTTTGGGAGAGGGGGTAAATACGCTGATGACCATGGTATTTGTGCCGCGTAAAGCACAACACTACATAAATGTACATAAACATTCAGATAAACGTCGTCGCGAGGGTCAGTGTCACCCAGTGCGGTTCCCCAGTGAAGCCATTGCTTCATATTCACGATCTTATACACAAACGTTTCTGCCACCTGGCTACCAAACCAAAAGTATTCAGCCATCGGCCCGCGGGTTAAATTCAGCTTGTCTTTCTCTTGCTGTGAGTAAACACATACAAAGAAAAGAAAATTAGCAATTCACGGCTTTAAAAAACTCGACAAAAGAAGCGAATAAAGATTAACTCAAATCTCGCGTAAAAAATAAGACGCATAGAAGCGCATCCACAATGCAACACGGCGTGAGGATTATTGGTCAATATCAACCCGCGCTCCAAGGTTAAATATAGTCGAGTGAACTCTTATCACGGCGTTCAGTATATCCGGTACTAGGGGAGGTGAGCCACGTGTTGCAATCTCTCGACGGATCAATTCGTGCTCGATTGTCTTCCCTTGGATTTTTTTTTTTTACTCGCGTACTGAGCGACCTCAGCACACAAATTATCGCGCAGTAATCCAATTTTCTCCAGTGAGAACTTGGAAACATTGTTAGCGGAAGATGTCCTCATTAGGGCGAGCAGATATTGGTATCTCACACTCACACTAGACTGAGCAGACCATGACCTACATTCTCTCTTGCTTCCTCTCTTGACGTCTGTTTTCTTTTCTACACAGTCAAGTCTCTTTCTCTCGTTCTCTCTATTTCTCTCTCGATCTATTTCCAAGGCGAATTGAGGTTTATTTAAACAAGTACTTCTGGGCTGGCGGAAGTGACGTCTCAAGGGTGCACGCACGGGAAGTGCCGCCATTTTTCGTCATCTTTCCAACAGATTGAATAAATAGAAGCCATTGTTGATCAATCCAATCAGTTTGTTGTACAAGCAGATGTAAACGTCAGCATGTGTAGCAGCTGGTAAACCACAATCAAACCTATCAGACTTTGTCAAACCTTTCTGATGGTTTACCTGTATGTTGTGTTTTTACTCATTTAACTTTCCTTATCCCTTAGTCGGTATAAACTGTTGGGGCACCACACATGATTTGTCGATCTTCTTCCTCCATTCCACTGACTTTTGCCTTGAATAGGCGTTCTGGTCCCTTCTTTTTGTCTTTTCAGTCTTCCCATCATTTGTCTTGTCTCTTCTTTTTCCTGGCACTAACCTTGAAGGAAGATCTTTTCGAGCCCTGAGAACCTTGTGATATGGCCACTTACAAAATACATGTAAGAATCTTGAGTCAATTCTAAAGAAGGGGGATATGGTAGATTTGAGTAGAAAACTATGGTTTATTTTAAAAGTCCCAGCTATTATTATGAACTCCCTGCTCTAATCATTGAGCTTAAGGTCCTAGCTACAACCAAGTAAGCTCAAGTTTCAGCGCCTGTTCTTTTAAAATGGTGAGCTTGTCTACATTGCTATTGATATCTATAATGTAAAGCAGTAAGTAAGGCGTATGTATGTATTTATGTATGTATGTATGTATGTATGTATGTATGTATGTATATATGTATGAATGTATGTATGTATGTATGTATGTATGTATGTATGTATGTATGTATGTATGTATGTATGTATGTATGTATGTATGTATGTATGTATGTATGTATGTATGTATGTATGTATGTATGTATGTATATATGTATGCATGTATGTATGTATGTATGTATGTATGTATGTATGTATGTATGTCCGGCATAGAAAGAAATCAAAACCGCTTAACCAATCTTGATAAAACTTGGCAGAAATGTTTCTTAGATCATGGCGGAGACTGTAGTGTATGTTGAATTCCCTACCACTACCGTAGGGCCCTAAAAATAGACAAAAGGTACTTGATTGTATCTGTATAATAAAAAAAATAAACTTTTAACAAATAGGGTAAACCCGTTTTCACAGTATTTTATATTTGATATAAACATATCGACTGAACGGGTAAACCCGTTTTCATTCTCTCCTTTTATTTTCGTGGCAAAATTAAAATTAAAAAATGTAAAGGGAACATTCTCCATGTTTAACATAGATCTAAATTCAAACCAGAAGATCAGTAATACCAAAACTAAGGCCCGCTGGCCACGGGACATATCCGGCTAATTAATAAATAAGAGGACAGACACTAAGGGTTTGGCGTTAAGTGCTAGGTAATTAAGGATTGCAATAAGGGTTTGGCCCTCCAAAGGTTTTCAATTAGGCATCACTTCGCTCAAAGTAATGTTTACTGCCATTGAACTCGTGTCTCCGGCGTGTAGTTTTATTTTAAAGCGTCAAGACATTATTGGCCAGTTCCTTTCTCTGCCACCTTTTCTTCATCTATTGATTTAGACCGACACACAAATAACTTCCCATAATGCCTGGCCTACGAAGTTTGTTACATCACATTTCACCTTCACGTGCTCTTGTGTTTACATCGTTTTATCTTCACACATGTGGAAACAGAAACAGGCTAGAACCACACAATTACTAAATGAAGCGTATCTTCTTCTCTGACATGACTTCGAAAGAGAAGATAATTTCGTCCTACGCATTTCATGTGTCGATCTTGTCATGTATGCTAATCAGGGACTAAAACTCTGTAAATCGTTGGTTTTTCTGCCTATTCAAGCAACCCATTCCATTCTCTAATGGCACTAAGAAATAAAGAGCACTTGTACGAATTTGTCCTAGCATATGGAATAAGAAATGTGCCTCAATCGTTTGTGCCTTTCTGAATATTCTATACAGTTTTGTTGTTTTTTATCTGAAGATCTGCGTTGTATGCATTATTGCAAGTTACCTTTTTGTTTCCTAAAGTGCCTCTAAATGTGTGATGTTACTAAAGGTGCTACTCTAAATGTGTGATGCTACTAAAGGTGCTACTCTAATCAAATGTGAATACTCGTTGGTCATATAAATCTGCTTTAGTTTTGTAGAAATTTCTTTTAATAATCCCTATTGCTTTGTTTGACTGAATAGTTTTATCAACTGGGGAATTCCATGATAGTTTTTCATTTTTAATATATACACCTAGACCTTTTGTTTTTAGTCTTTTAACTGGTTTACCATAATATAGTAGCGACCAACCACACAGTTCCACACAGTGCCGCACACTGATCACGTGATATTCATGCAGCCATACAACTTTTCCCATCTCCATAGACCGAGTTGTCTTTGCTTCAGTAAGTACAGACTTCTGCTAGACTCTCGCTAGACTAAAAAGTTCAATTGATGGAACATTTGGACCGGAAAGTTTGGTCAGGAAACTTTGAGGAAATTTCAACAACAAACAAACAAACAATAACAACAAACAAGTTTCAAGCCATACATCTGGTCTAAGTTTATCTGGTCTAAGTTTATCTGGTCTAAGTTTATCTGATCTAAGTTTATCTGGTCTAAGTTTATCTGGTCTAAGTTTATCTGATCTAAGTTTATCTGGTCTAAGTTTATCTGATCTAAGTTTATCTGGTCTAAGTTTATCTGGTCTAAGTTTATCTGGTCTAAGTTTATCTGGTCTAAGTTTATCTGGTCTAAGTTTATCTGGTCTAAGTTTATCTGATCTAAGTTTATCTGGTCTAAGTTTATCTGGTCTAAGTTTATCTGATCTAAGTTTATCTGGTCTAAGTTTATCTGGTCTAAGTTTATCTGGTCTAAGTTTATCTGGTCTAAGTTTATCTGATCTAAGTTTATCTGATCTAAGTTTATCTGGTCTAAGTTTATCTGGTCTAAGTTTATCTGGTCTAAGTTTATCTGATCTAAGTTTATCTGGTCTAAGTTTATCTGGTCTAAGTTTATCTGGTCTAAGTTTATCTGATCTAAGTTTATCTGATCTAAGTTTATCTGGTCTAAGTTTATCTGGTCTAAGTTTATCTGGTCTAAGTTTATCTGATCTAAGTTTATCTGGTCTAAGTTTATCTGGTCTAAGTTTATCTGGTCTAAGTTTATCTGGTCTAAGTTTATCTGGTCTAAGCTCATCTGGTCTAAATTCATCGGATCTAAGTTCATCTGACCTAAGTTCATCTGATCTACCTTCATCTGGTCTTGGTTCATCTGGTCTAAGTTCACCTGGTTTAAGTTCATCTGGTCTTGGTTCATCTTGTCTAAGTTCATCTGGTCCTGGTTCATCTGGTCTAAGTTCACCTCGTCTAAGTTCTAGTCTTACGTTTTTACATAATATATATCACGTACATCTATCACGTACATCCATCACGTACATCTATCACGTACATCTATCATGTATATCTTTCATGTATATCTATCATGTATATCTATCATGTAGGTAAAAAATCGATAACAATCGAGGCATGTTTTAAAAACAAACTGGTCAGAGATTTACGACATTTCACATTATGAATGAATAATTTAGGTCAGTGTGCCGAGAATGAAAGTAACCGGAAATACAAATTGTTATCATAGGAAACAAAAGTCTAGTACTGGAATGCACATGCGCAGTGATACATTGAACATGACGAAAGGGAAGTGTGTTTCCAGATCTCCCCTTCCCCCACAAAAAAAGCTTGAACAAATGCCTCTAAGATTGGTATAAGAATACTGGAAGTGTGATACACATAATCAAGCAATAATAATCCTAAAATTAATTCCTATACTAACCATTGTATCTACATGCGTAATTTTACTGCAACAGACAATTTTAAGATGTTACAAATTCATCAAAATCACAGGGGAAAAAAAACAAACTTGTCGAGCTGTTGTTTCAGAACTATTGCTGCCACTAAAGAAAAACAAAATCTATTAAGCAAAAAATTAACTGCGCAACTAGAGAACAGCTCTGTTTCATTTTCGTGTACACACACGCGCGCACAATCAAGGCATGATTAAAGCTATTCGCCTCTTAATGGCATTTGCTCACAGATCAGCTCAGCTACAGCCTCGATATCATTTCTGTCCTGAGCAAACGATCTCTGCTGGCAAATTTACCGCATGGGAGAAAATAAAAATCAAGTATCGATTTGAGTTTCCCTATTGCAGGAATCGAGTACATTTATTGACTCCGTGTTCCGAGTGTTTGCAAGAGTTTTTTTTTCCCCATTGAGGGCATGGATAACTTTTTCCCGGGCTGTAAATTTGTTACAATTGGAAGGTGCCGAGGAATCGAAGCTTGCCAGATAAGACGTCTGTTTGTAAATATTTTCAATGTAAACCTGTTTTATTTTTAGTTTGTTGAATGACTTAAATTTATATTTGTAGTATCGGTAATTAGTTTTCTTAATTAGTAATTAAAGCGTGGTTTAAATTGCAATGCAATCACTGGCTAAGTATGATTCCCACTGAAGCATGGGAGAGAAACAAATGGCAACAACCAGACGATTATGACGTAACATCCTCAAAACTGAAAATTTAAAAAAATTCGCCCCCTCTTTTGTATTGTAGTTTGTAATCATCACCTAATAGTGTTTATGTTATCTTGCAGTTCTTCAAAATATGTAGCATAAGTTTTTTTTTCTCCTTGACTGGAATGTATTAGTTTTAAATAATATAGAAAGTTATATATCTTTAAACAGCTTCCCTTTAAATAAGAATATTTGGAAAAGGACTTTAACCATAGATAAAGTATTATGCCAACAAATCTGACGCTATCAAGTCAAACAGCTAGTGGAGAGAGAGATGGAGAAAGACATTTCACACACACACACACTTAAACAAACAAATGAGTAGATCTAGAACATCAAAGAGAACCATTGACTCCAAATAGTTTGGTGCGCTTGTAATAATAATAAAACAACAACAAAAAACAAAAAAACACAACAACAAAACACAACCATGTTTTCTTAACATTTCTACTTTTTTTTCCACTGGGTGACATCAAGCTTGCAATGTTGTAGTCCGACGTTTATATACGTCTGCTAACTTTCATAAGTCCAATGCAGAACTGTACGCGTTTAGGTCAAAAATTGTTTCTGAATAATTGTTCCACGAGTTTCGGAAATGACACCTAAAATAGTTCTAAAATATTTAGAGAAATACTCTAAAATACATCGAAATACTTACAAAATGCACATACTTCAAAAGTGTTCCACTAAATACTTCTAAAATACCCATAAAATATCTTTGAATATTTTTAAACAACACAAAGTACCTCTAATATTGTCAAAAATACCTTTAAATACTTCTAAAATACTAATCCTAACTTGTAAATTACTGTCTAAAATACTAACCCTAACTTCTAAAATACTTCTAAAATACCTCCAAAATACTTCTTGAAGACTTCTGCTCTTAGAATGGATTCAATCTACAATTAAACTATAGCGAGCTATACACATGTTCTGGAGAAAGACTTGTCAGGTGCGACTGATTGGTCACACACACACACACTATAACACACACAAACAAACACACACACCACAACCTATTCCTTTTTGTAGTGCGATTTTATTTCCTCGTAAAAAGCCATATATTTAGGAGATGACTTATGGAAGTGAATGTATTCACGTTTCTCTGTAAGATTCACATTTAAGAGATGACTTTAGGCTTAGGGAATAGATTGAAAAAACAACAATATGGTAATGTATTCGAGTTCTCTGTAAGATTCACGTCGCGAAAACTTCAGGCGTCTGGGGGGAGTTATAGAAGTTAAGGCTCGAGTTGGCAGATGTGAAGGCTGGGGGGGGGGGGGGGGGGGGGCACGGCTATGTGGTGAAAATTAGGGCCTTCCAGACAGCCCGAGTCTTGGTCATTACTCACTTTACACCTGGTGTACAGGTAATTGTTGAAATGTTAATTACTCTCACGTGTCGCTGGTTTAAAAAATCCAGTCCGGCGTTAATTGGTCGAGATGACAAATGTGAGAGTTAGTTTATTAGCCGACGTGTAGCGGCGCGTTGTACAGAGTCTGTAGCTAGTAGTTGAGGTCAGAGGTGTACAGTCAGGACCGGCCTTAGGCCACTGCAGCCTATGCGGTGGCAGTCGGCCCCGCGCCTTCATAGGCTCCGCGCTATTTCTAAGTGTAAATTATTAAATTAAACCATTATAAATTATATGTAACAACAGGGTTTTCAAGGGCCTCCAGGAAATCTTATTAAAGGCAAAATATACGAAAAAGTGCTGGAAATCTGAAATTATTAAAATCTCCTGAAAAAATGGAGCAGATTGTTATTTTTGGGGTGCCAATAAATAAAAAAAAACAGCATTGTGAGCTTTCATTTAATTTATTGTAAAGACAAAAGAATTTGCGAATAAATAAATCTTAATTTTAGCATTATCTTTATCCCTACCCAGACAAAGCCCCGCGCTATCCGTTTCGCATAGGGCCCCACAATCGCTAGGGCCGACCCTGTGTACAGTGAAAGTCTGTAGTGAGTAGTTCAGTTATTATTATTATTGTAATGTATAATGTACGACCTGTTGCGTTATTATTACTTTTGTTTTGTTTTCCTTTTGCTCATTTTGAGTCTGTTATTTGTTATTATTTGTAATGACTGCCTTTGTAGCATTTGTGCTTTTGTGGCAAAACAAATCAAATTGTTACATTGTTAACATTCTCAGAGGTGTACACTGGTTGCTGCATATCGGAGGAGAAAGTAAAGGCTGTTTGTGATGGCCCCATGACACAGTCATCAATTGTTGACCAAAAAAAGTTGACGTGCCTATAAGATTGTACAGTCTTAGTTTATTAAACATCATTGACTCTAAGTGGACGTGCCTATAAGATTGTACAGTCTTAGTTTATTAAACATCATTGACTCTAAGTGGACGTGCCTATAAGATTGTACAGTCTTAGTTTATTAAACATCATTGACTCTAAGTGGACGTGCCTATAACATTGTACAGTCTTAGTTTATTAAACATCATTGACTCTCTTTTTAAACGTTCCCAAAGTTCGTTCTACCAAAAAAAAAAAAATGTCATTCTAAAATTTTGGCTGCACCAGAACTGAGACTTTTGCGTTATGTTGGTAATAAATGTATTTTTGGACACTTTACGCTAAGGGAGCTTCCGAGTGTAGGGAGGTTATGGACAGAATGTGTCCAAATATACTTTCTGCTTACATTTTGGAAATAACCAATGGTTGGAAGGTGGGGCAAGGCGAACGCCACAACGAATGATTCTACTCCAGTTGGTGTGAACCCATGTTGTACTGGGAGCTCACAGAGTTGCGGGACATGAAATTCGAATTAATCCCCTCTCTTGATAACAACAGAACGCCATTTCTGCTCTAGTAGCCCTACCAAGATGGGAAGGTAGGGTGAGTGACATCTGCGAGTCTCCTCTACTCTCTCTTTAAAATCATTTCACGCCCTACCACAAAGTGACCAAGAAAGTGATTGGGGCGCCATGCGGTCAGATAGTGACGTCCATAGCGTTTTGAGGAACCGACAAGACTGCAGACGAACTAAATTAGTCACCAGTTGGGTGATCGAGGAGCATGTAGCAATTACCAGGGGCGGCGACTGATATGACAGAAAGGATTTCTTCAACATCTCAAGCTGCCTGCCCAGAGTCGGTGCTCAATTACTTAAAACTGTGTGTGCGTGTGTAAGTGCATGAGTGTGTGGTTGAGTGAGAAGATGTGACTCTCCATCCCTCCTATCTCTTCCTCAGCTAACAAACAAAGACAAAAGATACCTTTAAAAGATGAAGCTTACATCAATCGTAATTGTATTATTGCATCAATTCATGCGGATCAATAATGGTATTAAATTTGTATTACATCCAGACCTAATACAATAAATCTGTGCGATTAATACTATTTTTACCAATTGTTTTTTGTTTTTCGCAATTTCATGTATTAGCTTTCTCAATTTTACCCTTTTTCGATACCAAGCTAAATAATTAATTACCAATAGTAAATTAACTAATTGGTATTTTTTTTTATTCTTGTTTTGTCAGTTACAAGAAATAATTATGCAGAATTTCAATTCGATCCGAGATTGGAAAGACAGACATACAGACAGATTGAGTTAATACAAGCTTTGTGAAAATGATGTGCTGATAGGCATATAAAGCAAGCTGAAATGTTGAAATAGTCTTATATAGGGTTGGATTGTTGCCCTTGGCTACGCAACTTATTAGCTCCAGATGGGTTGTATTTTTTTATTGTGCCAAACTGGGGTGTAATTTTCAACACATACTAATCCTACAAATACTCCTTCTAAAGATACTCCTCCTACAGATACTCCTGCTACAGATACTCCTCCTACAGATATTCCTTCTACAGATACTCCTCCTACAGATACTCCTCCTACAGATACTCCTCATACAGATACTCCTGCTACAGATACTCCTCCTACAGATATTCCTTCTACAGATACCCCTCCTACAGATACTCCTGCTACAGATACACCTCCTACAGATACTCCTCCTACAGGTACTCCTCCTACAGATACTCCTCATACAGATACTTCTGCTACAGGTACTCCTCCTACAGGTACTCCTCCTACAGATACTCCTGCTACAGATACTCCTCCTACAGATACTCCTCCTACAGATACTCCTCCTAGGTATCATTCAAGAGATACACCTCTTTCTATTATAGCTTAAAATGGTAAATATTAAAAAATAAAAAAATAAAAAAACTTCATCCAGGAGATCAGTTTTCCTAACACATACTAAAATAGTAAAGCTGTCGTGTGCTAGACATTAAGTGAACGCAATGCAGAGAAATTGATCTCCTGTGAGTACAGGTTGTTTTGGTGTCAGAAGTGATCTGCTTCTGTTGTCAGGTATTGCACGTTTTGGTGTCTTAGTACACGTAGAACGTTTCCAGGGTGAAGATTTCAAGTTCAAATAAGGAATGTGTCATTATATTCAATAATACCTAACTATAACAAAGAAAATAGGCGTCACCATAGGTATCAGGGTTGGAGGCAAAAACTGACAAGTGTCAAATGCTATAAATGTCTCGAAGATATCGTCTCAGTCGAAGGAACCAGACCGGAATACAAAGTCAAGAGCACAGTCTACAGCAAGTCTAGAGCAGCGTCTTCTAATCTGAAGACAATTTGGAAAGACAAAATGTCTATGGAAAAGACTTTAATCTTGACAAAAAAATAGAGAGGACGAAAAGACTCTAATCTTGACAAAAGACACAGAGGAAGTAGAGACTCTAATCCTGACAAAGGCAGAGGGGAGAAAAAGACTCTAATCCTGACAAAAGACAGAGAGGAAAAGAGACAGTTGTCAGATGTGTGGTGCCCCAACGGTCCAACAGACTATAGGAAATATAAAAAGGTGAATGCGTAATTGAGGATTCAGCTACTATCTGGAATCCATAGTTTTCACTTTATTGCTTTGATTTGTTTTTAATTTTTATTTGTTTGTTTTGTTCTGAAAATCTCACTCAACGACCCGATGTCTCACTCTCGGCTTAATGTCCAGACACCCACCTCTCTGTTCATCTGCGATCAGCACTCCCCTCCCCACACTAAAAAATCGCCTTGCCCCCGTCTGTCATTCTGTCCACCTCGCCTCTCTCTTGTTTAAGAGATGACGCTGTTAATGACACGCACTTAAGACTTTCATGTGACAATCAGGTCCAAGGTATGCGGGACATTAAAACTTCAAACGTCCCGCAACATGTCTGCAGGAAAGATGAAGGGCCACAAGAGTTGTCGGACAAGCTGATTGGAGAAGTGATTCATTTCAAGAGAATTTCTTGGACAGAGACTTACTTTTCAAACGCATTCTTTGTAACTGCGTTACTCATGGTGTCATGCTTTTGATACTGTTTTACAAGTAGTTTTACTGACAAGCTGAGTGTTCCGGGTTCGAGTCCGGTTGAACTCCGGTCATGATGTTTTTCTTGTGATTGACCCAGAGTATACCCATCTCTATCAGAAAAACCAGACTTGAACAAAAACAATCGGTCTTGTCCAGTCGATGACAGAAATTTAAAAGTTTAATCGGTGTTTAGCTGGATGTTTAGACAAGGTTAGAGGTAGTTGGTACTAGTTTAGTACTTAGGCAAGGTTAGAGGTAGTTGGTACTAGTTTAGCACTTAGGCAAGGCTAGAGGTAGTTGGTACTAGTTTAGTACTTAGGTAAGGCTAGAGGTAGTTGGTACTAGTTTAGTACTTAGGCAAGGTTAGAGGTAGTTGGTACTAGTTTGGTACTTTCTCTTAAGTCTTTATAACCTTTATCTTTATTCCACATAGATAGGGCCTAATATCAAAGATAGATAGATAGATAGATAGATAGATAGATAGATAGATAGATAGATCTGTACTATTTTAGCTAAATGAAAATCTGGACAATCTAATCCATACAGTTATCTCTTGTCAGCACCCACCTCTGACTTACGTACCACTGTAAATGACAAAACTCTGCTCAGGGTAAAAAAAATTGCAGTATTCTCCACAAGCATTTATTGTTCAAATAGTCGTCTTCATTTCTCATACTATTAGTTTGTAAAAGTTTCTATTTTCTACAATAAAGCGTATCCTGCTCAGTTTTCAACAGTCAAGAGCTATAGATAGATGTTACCACTGAGGAGGGAAGGGAGATTACGGGCAGCTAATGCGTGAGCATTGGAATCAGTCATGCAAAACATTAATTGATAAGCACCTGATTCAGTCACGTGAATGGCACAGATAAATATATCACGACTCAAGCACGACTGTAGCTTTGCTGTGGCTTTCTTAAGATGACATGGGGCGAGACGTGGTAACTCGAAGACAAAATGACACTTTAGTTACGTCAGCTGATAAGTTATAAATAAACAAAACATTATTGACCAGAAATAGGTTTTGTTTGGCAAACACGTAAGCGAATTGTTCGTCAACTTTTTGTAGTACCAAATGCTACTGTCAACCAGTGAATGTTGTTAGATCAGATGTCACTTTCAACCAGTGAGTGTTGTTATATCAGATGTTCTTATCAACCAGTGAGTGTTGTTACATCAGATGTCACTATTTATCCTATATCACTATATATCCTATGTCCAGACGGTCCAACAGACTAAGGGATATGAGAAGGTGAAGGGGTGATCCCCCCCAGAAAACACTATTACCTACTTTTGAGGATGATGTCATCAACTTACTGTTGTTGTTTTACTGTTTCTTAACGTGCATCGAGTCTCTTTTGTTCCGCAAGGTTGTCATTGCCGGAAGTGGTATTGGATGTAAGCACTCCGCTACCTATAAAAGGCTTCCAATGTCTCTGACTATCCAACTCCTGGTCTTCAGTTGCGGCTCATATATTGATTCCGGCGGAACTGTTATTATTGACTGGAAAAGGGGCAAATTTGAGTCTCATTTAGAGTCGTACAAATTACCACACTAAGCAAAAATAAACATTACTGTGAACATTAGTTCATTAAATAGTATATTGAACATTACATTGTTACCAAAGATTTAAGTCTTTTCAATGGTCAACATTTTTGATAAATTTTATTCCACAGTAAATGAAATTATTTGCGATAAAAACTTAACTTTCCGTACTATTGTTACTTGTAATCTCTTAAATGGCCCAAAACTCTTGCAGCGCGACAGGAAGTGACGTAGCGCTATGTTCGATTTCTGTACCAACCAGACGACAATCCCAATACTGATCCGAGGACAAAATGAGCTGGTCAAGCTACCAATCAGGACCAAGCTGCTAAATATTTATTTCTGGTAAAGCCATGTTTCAGATGTGATTAACGAAAAACTGCCCCCTCTAGACGGGGATAACTCTGTTTGGCATCCACTGTATGGATTACGTCCCTTGTAAATTGCATGATGAGATAACTCAAATAAAAAAAAAAAGATTTATTCTCTTGTGGACAATAAACATTGATTGTTCACCCATTACTGAACATCTGGATCACTTTCGCTCTAATCCCCAAGAGATACATAGATCTCTCTCCCTAGTCCTATTTGTGCTGCCAACTGTCCCTATCTTTTCACCAGCAGACATTCTTCCACTCAGTTGGCAGGAAGAAAAAAAAATCAATCGAATTAGCGAACAACAACGGTGAGTCTGAGCACAGAGTATGTTCGCTTTGTTGGATCTCAGCACAGTTGGCAGGCATTAAAGTTTTTTAAACCTGCTTCGAACATGTAACTGCGTTTATCGTATTGTGATCAAATTGTTCATTTACCTACAGAAACCATTGGCTTTAACGATAACTGTGTTGTGCGTGTTAGATATAACATTACATCGCGATATAGTGAGTTCTATTGATGACCGGTTCTGTATAGCCATCACACTTTGTACAAAATCAATACGTTGAGATGCTCTATACTTTGTACAAAATCAATACGCTCCACTTTTTTTTTACAAAATCAATACGCTCCACACTTTGCACAAAATCAATACGCTCCACATTTTTTTTTTACAAAATCAATACGCTCAACACTTTGTACAAAATCAATACGCTCCACACTTTGTACAAAAATCAATACGCTCCACGTTTGGCTAACGAATGAAAGTAGTTCGTGTTGGAATTAATGTCAAAACTAAACTGTCATAAATTGCAAACCCTGAGTTCACTCCCTTCTGATGGGTGCCATACATTTGTTGAGGAGGTGAAGAATGCTAAAGTCTAAGCACCGACTGGCGCCCTAGATCTAAAGAAGTGATGAAAGCACATGGTGCCCACTCCCCTTTCCTCGCATAATGATTCCCGGGGGTAACAGGATGATTGACTTTGTCACACAATCTGCAACACTAAAGTTGTGAATGAAGTTTAGAAAGTTGTTTAATGTTGTGAATCTTTTCCAATGTGGTCTTGCTAGAGCAGCACTTTTTGGTCTCATTTAGATCAAGAATCCATATCTGACTGATTCTACATCTGACTGATTGGTTCTACATCTGAAGATTGAGCTAGATCTTGATTCTACATCTGTCTCCTCTAGATTTATATCTTAATGATTCAACTAGGTCTAGATATGTCTCCCCTTGAGCCAGATCTTAACGATTAAACAAGGTTTAGATCTGTTTCTTGTTGGTTTATATTCTAACTAATGAACTAGATCAAATTCTGTCTCCTCTAGTCTTAGTGATTGAACTAAATCTAGTTCTGTCTCCTTTATATTAAATCTCTATGGTTAAACAAGATCTAGATCTTAATGAATGTACTAGAGCTAGATCTTAATGATAGAATTAGGTATTGTGTAGCTTGCAGACTCTATCGCATTCAGAGACAGCATAGCTACGTCACACCTCGGTCCAAATGGGTGCTCACGTCAATTGTCTTGTCAGAGACCTGAATGCCGTGTAAGTTGAGCTCCGATAGACATGTAACATGTACTCACGCCAAGATGACGTCGGCACGTTGACGGGTGAGCTAATAAACGAAACGCTGGAGTAGTTGCGCCAGTGTGCGGTAGGTCAATAGAGCTTATTTCAACAAATAGATTGTTAAACGTCCATTCCAAGTATAGTGAATGCCCAATGAGTTTGTCTTGTTTCTATTCTATAGCTCTGAGAGATAGACACTGAGGCATCAATGCTGATTTACTTCCTATTTAACGCCATTTGTCTTAATCCGCAGCTGTGTATCAAGGATTGGCCGCTTTAGTCACCCATGAAGTCGCGAAGGGAAAAGATCGTCTCGTGATACGTAAAATGCCACAGAATGTCCACAGAATGTGCACAGAATGTCCACAGAATGTCCACAGAATGTCTTAATCCTAGGTGGGGTATTTTCATGTCTAATTTTTATTGACAACCACCCGTCTTCTATTTTTTCTTTCTCGGGCCTTCAGCCATCAGGTACTGTGCACTTTAGGATTATAATTGGAAGTTCTTTTGACATAGTCATATGACCATACCAACTAAGTTTGTCTGTTTCCACAGTGCTAACGAAGCTAACGACTCTTGTTCAGTCTTTTCCGAGCTTGAAATGTTTGGCAGTTTATGGGGACATTTTATTTCCAATGTCTTGCATTTACTTCCAATTAGATTTTGGTCCTTCTGCTTCAGCCAGCACTTTTGTTGACGTCAAGCTGACTCCACTGAGATCGATCATTAGCAGCTGCCACAGATTTAAAATTTCAAAAGTAAATTTTATTTTGTCTTCGCGTGAATAAGAACTCCAGACTTTCGGTTGCGTAGCCTAGTGTATTACCAGTAGGTCAGGACGGTCTTAGAGCACTCTGATGCTGGAACGAGCCCCCACCCCCCCACTGTACCCTTGTAATTGAAGTAGAAGTAAAGGAGAGTGAAAGTGGAAGACCACAGAAACAATGTAACCCAGGGCTTTTTTGTGATACCACTTTAAGCCTTGCGAACCAAAGGACATGTGATCGTAAACACTACTGACCACGCAGATTAATTTCTACTAATACAGATGTAGATATTTTCGACAAGAGCCTATGCAGGTGTAGGACTTGACCGCAGCACTCAATGAAGCTGTGAAGTTAATTAAAACTTTCCAGTTTCCGGCACAGCGGGCCTAAATTGTATTCATTTTGAAAGTATATCCGCTCCTGGACCTGTTTGCATAAAGTGAGTGCACACTACTGCTGTCAACCAAATTATCTCGTGATTGAAATCCATATTTTCTAAAAACACATATCCCATCATCCCAACAGGTTAACATTTTCAGGTTCCGTTTCCTGTCGTGATCACTAATTGCGGCCATTTTTTTCATCTGCGGAAGTGCTGTCAAACAAAATAGAAAATGAAAACAAAAGTTTTAAACTATGCCTAAATATTGAACACGTGGATTGATCGTATTGTCAAGACAAGATTGAGATAAAACTAAAAACAGATATAATGGCGTGTCTATGAAACAGAAGGCAGTGAGGAGAGGAAAGAGACAGAGAGCAAGTAATTTTTATGTCATGGTTATTGTCGATATGTGTGTAATAATTATGTATGTTGTATGTAACTTGTGTTAATAACCAAGATGGCGTTGTAATAAATAAAAAGATTTATCAATTACACTAACGCCTAGCATTTTTTTCGTGATTGGTTTAGTTAAAGGACATGAATGTGTTAAATAATTGGTTTAGATAAAGGACATGATGGTGTTGAATGTTTGGTTTAGTTTAAGGACATGGTGTTGAATGATTGGTTTAGTTTAAGAACATGATGGTGTTGAATGATTGGTCTAGTTTAAGGATATGATGTTGAATGATTGGATTAGCTAATAGACATGGTGTTGAATGATTGGTTTAGTTAAAGAATATGTTGTTGAATGATTGGTTTAGTAAAGGACATGATTGTGTTGAATGATTGGTTTAGTTAAAGGACATGATTGTTTTGAATGACTGGTTTAGTTAAAGAACATGGTGTTGAATGATTGGTTTAGCTAAAGGACATGGTTGTGTTGAGTGATTGGTTTAGCTAAAGGACATGATTGTGTTGAGTGATTGGTTTAGCTAAAGGACATGATTGTGTTGAGTGATTGGTTTAGCTAAAGGACATGATTGTGTTGAGTGATTGGTTTAGCTAAAGGACATGATTGTGTTGAGTGATTGGTTTAGCTAAAGGACATGGTTGTGTTGAGTGATTGGTTTAGCTAAAGGACATGGTTGTGTTGAGTGATTGGTTTAGCTAAAGGACATGGTTGTGTTGAGTGATTGGTTTAGCTAAAGGACATGATTGTGTTGAGTGATTGGTTTAGCTAAAGGACATGGTTGTGTTGAGTGATTGGTTTAGCTAAAGGACATGATTGTGTTGAGTGATTGGTTTAGCTAAAGGACATGATTGTGTTGTATATAAATTGAAAACGTAATCAAAAAGTATTGACAATGTTTTCCGTCGTCTGTTGGTTTCAATGAGGGCATCGTGTCGTCTGTTGGTTTCAATGAGGGCATCGTGTCGTCTGTTGGTTTCAATGAGGGCATCGTGTCGTCTGTTGGTTTCAATGAGGGCATCGTGTCGTCTGTTGGTTTCAATGAGGACATCGTGTCGTCTGTTGGTTTCAATGAGGGCATCGTGTCGTCTGTTGGTTTCAATGAAGGCATCGTGTCGTCTGCTATCCACTTCTAGCAATACCGACTTCATGCTAATTTTTTATCGAGTATTTCCGATTCTCATTGATTATAATCGGACTAGCAAGCTAGCAAATACACTAAAAATAAAGATCTGGAACATGAACTTTTGGAAATCACAAGTCGCTAATCAAAGACATGGAGGAAAAGAAATCAAATTGCGAGTTCCTAATTAATACTACAGATCTTTGAGATATGAGATGGTTGTGATTTAAGATCTTTATTATGTGAGATCTTTAAGTACTGGGATCATTGGGTATTGAAATCTTTGTTATGTGAGATATTGTGATTTAAGATATTTGTGACTTGAGATCTTTGTGAAGATAGATTTTGTGATGTGAGATCTTTGTGATGTGAGATCTTTGTGATTTCATGTTTATGTTTACTGTTTAATCAAATGACTATCCAGTATAATGTTCAGTGATATATAGATTCTCAAACAGTGCATCAGACGTGAGATGAAATCACACTTCACATACACTAGTATTAAAAATACAGATAAATAATTCCAAGGTGAAAGGTCAACCAATATCTCTACTGGTTCTTGCATATTTTATAAACGCTGTAGAGCGGGAGATTTCCTTCAACCAAATATGTAAGCAGACTCAAGGCCGGCAACCCAACTTCATTGATGAATGTCTCTCGTTTGCTTCTACCAAAATCTTGCTTCCTTTTCTTGAGTTCTACATGCGGAACTCTAGGATTGAAACACTGCTCTAGATACATGCGGAACACTAGGATTGAAACACTGCTCTAGATACATGCGGAACTCTAGGATTGAAACACTGCTCTAGATAGATGCGGAACTCTAGGATTGAAACACTGCTCTAGATACATGCGGAACTCTAGGATTGAAACATTGCTCTAGATACATGCGGAACTCTAGGATTGAAACACTGCTCTAGATACATGCGGAACTCTAGGGTTGAAACACTGCTCTAGATACATGCGGAACTCTAGGATTGAAACACTGCTCTAGATACATGCGGAACTCTAGGATTGAAACACTGCTCTAGATACATGCGGAACTCTAGGATTGAAACACTGCTCTAGATACATGCGGAACTCTAGGGTTGAAACACTGCTCTAGATACATGCGGAACTCTAGGCTAGGGTTGAAACACTGCTCTCTAGATACTGGAGTTATAGCGAGACCAGTCGTTATAGAAGGCCTGAACACTGACCTGCATGGGCGTAATGGGCAGTTTAGACCAATAGCTCGTCGCCACGTCACAGGTCTGTTAGGATGAACACTAAAAGCGCGGGAAACACTTGTTTGGTCCAAAATACATCTTTCTAGTAATCTATAGAAAATAATCTATCAAATGGACATTTGCTTATTCGTTTCTGTATATATTGAGCTCTTTAAATTGTATATGCGTGTTAAAAATGTCTGCAATTATAAATCTTTCTAAAACAATTTGGAAGTCTTTTTTTTTCCTGTTAGACTCGGATAAAAGAGCTTGCTTTTAGTTCACATATGACGTCACTTTATGCGCTAATTCTATCCAGAATAGGAATGAATAAATAAAGACTTCAGGGGATTGATAGCAAGATCGAGGTATTAACAATGTCAGGTCAAAAGTCGAATTCATAGGCGATTCGGTTCAATGGGTAGTGGTCAATTAGAATATAGGAATAGACCTTTAGAATATTACTGTAGGTCAAAGCCAATCCAAAAGACTAAAAGAGTAAAGGACATTTGTAATGAAACAGAAACACCAGGAGTTTGAATACTAATTACAATTTTTGCTCATTTAATGTTTTTTTTATCATACTAAAGTTTCCATTTTAGACATTGCAATCTATAGGGCCGACGATGTAAAGCTCATCTGTTTCTGTGATCCGCAGTTAACGAGGGTTTCATGTAGCCAGCACAACGACCTACCACCTTTAAATTTCCCCAACTTATGTCATGTAACATTAGAACTGGGTGGATTCAGAGGCGCCCCTAGGTTCCCTAAATTAAAAATCATTGGGTTCCGAATCCGGGACCCCCCTCGGTTCGGAAGCTAAGCGCTTTACCCCTCAACCAATACCATTTACAATTTTATATTCATCGAATGTTTTTATTTTATCATAACGCTTTCAAAAATTGTTTTCATTTTCTAATCAGCGCCCTTCTCCTCGCGCCTGTGAAACCAAAAGTTACTTTACATTTGCACACATTTTGTTCTAGAAGCAAACGAACAGAGTATCGATTACACCAAGAATGTATAAATCATTGTGCAAGTTCTGGATCGTTCTCTGTTACAGGGGGAGACTAACAAACTCAAACGAAGGATTGATTGCCGCCCCTAGTTATTAAAAATCAGATTTAGTGCTGTAGTGCTACCACCTACCCGCTCCTCCTTATATTTTTTCCTTTGTTATTTCTATTTTTGTTTTGATCTTTCGAGGCACAATTAACACGCGTCTGTCGGCATTTTTTTTTTTAAAACTCCTAAATGTTCACTAAATGTTCACTAAATGTTCACTAAATGTTCACATTTCTTCATTCAAAAATTGAACACCAAATTTGTTCAGACCAAAAGAAATATAAAACGATATCATAAAATGCTTGTACACGTTCGAAAACGATTTCTACACTTCAGCGAACACCAAAAGTTAACAAAGAAGAAAAAAAAAACTTAGTCTCTTTAAAAAAATCTTTTTATCCCATTCCACTATAGTCCAGTGTTTCTCAAACTGTATTCCGTGGAACTCTCCCATTCCACTAGACCCCAGTGTTTCCTAAATTGTATTTCGCGGGACTCTATAGAGACCTTGAATATGTTTTCCACGAACTACTGGACTACCGAGTTTGTTCTTTTAGCATTTCATTTGATGGGCTAGTTAGACTAGATATATATATATATATATATAAGTATTAAAGACGCCTTTTTTTTCTGTTGTCTGTCAGTTTGTCTGTCCGTTATGTTAAAAGCAAGAAAAAAAAAGACTTAAAGCTATTGAAAATTTAAATTAAAATTAATTTCCCTTCCGAAACATCGCATAAGTTTTAAGTTTCTATTATAAATTATTCCGGATGTTTATATATTTATTGTGAGAAAAAAAAAGAATTCCAGATTAATCAAATGCCGTTAATTAAATTTCTGAGATGGTCTGTTTATGGAGATTTTATCAAACCATACTTTGGTGTTAGGAAGTTGTTTTCCTTAAAAATCAGAGCGTAATATTAACGATAATTAGATTTTTTAACGTTTTAGATAGAAAGTTAAATGTAGTGTAAGAGAGAAGTGCAACTTTACATAAATAGAGTTAAACTATTTTTCATAAAAAATCCGGAACAACCAATTTTCGTAAATGAGAAAATTATTATTTTTTTTATTAGAAGAGGGATTTCAAACATTGATAAGCGTTATTAGATTTTTCATATAAAATTCGGATCATTTTTGGCGACGATTTGTAAGAAAATTAAGGTAATGTAGGTCGATTTCTTTTTCGAAACAAAATCCGGAACATTCTTTACAGATTAAACAACTTATATTATGTTTCGGCAAGAAAATTAACTGTAAAATAAGTCTAAAAATTGATTTTCAATAATCGTTTCTAGTAAATTACTTTCTTATTTTAAAATCCTGATTAACCTATTGTCGATATTTTTGAAAAAAATATAATTATTTGACATAAATTTGTTTTTTATAAAACAATATCCGGACAACTTAATGAAATATAAATCAGTATAGATATTTTTATTTAGCATTTTTATGCTATTTACATTAAAAAACCGGAACAATATATTAAGGATCATGTGTTTCTTGCAACGTTTAAGCATGGAAATAAAATCTACTATAGCTTAGAAGAGCAAACAAATATTCATTGAAATTGATTTGTTTTTCACAAAACATCCGGAACAATCTTTTATAGATACTTTAAACTATTGCAATATTAAAAATTAAAGGTTAAATGACATTTACAATAGCCTTTAGTGTTATTTGTTAATCTAATCGTGACGGACAGACCGACCAACAGACAAAACGCACAAAAGTAAGCTTCTTTTATTCGGATGGGGGCACTAAACAAAAAATAAATAAAATCTGATTTTTTAAAAAAGTTTAAGGAATTGGTTTAGTACATCATTATGTTGCCACGTTACGCTACTGCACGAAAGTCGCTGCTTAAAAAGTCCATTTTAAAAAATGTGCATGATATTTACATACAAAGTGCATTATTAGTCTTTATAAACAAACAGAAATCTTTTCTTTTAATTTTAGCAGCTAGTTAACCAGAAAAAACATCTTTAAGTATTATTTATATTTGTTGTAAACATTTCCTGTGCATTTTATAAATATATTTAACTTAGTGATACTGAAAATAAAAAAAATATTCACCTTTGTTAGCATATTGTAACATTGCCTCCCTTAAATTTACGTAATTGTTTTAGAATTGGTGTATTTTTATGAAAAAATCGCTTCCATAATTAATTTGATAAATTAAACGGTTTGCTTTTAGAAAACCAAAAGTAGTTTTCAAGCCGGATTTAATGATGAAATAATATTTTTCATATCTCTTCTAGTTTTCGAGATCTGAGTGTGACAGACGGACAGATAGACAGATGGACATTTTGCACAAATCTAATAGCGGCTTTTTCCCCTTACGGGGGTCGCTAAAAATGAAAGTGTTTGACAAGAAGAGCTTTAGTGATTGATAACTTCTACAGATCAGCCGGGGCGTGGTTCTACACAAATAGGAGAAATTGTGGAGGGCAACACATTGAGACCTAACGAGTGGATATAACATTGTTGTACCCCCCCCCCCCACACACACCAGTCTTGTTGGTACCTCAATTCTCACAAAAGTTGCCGCCCCTGTCTCTCAAATGATATTATCATTACAGCATGCTCATAAGTCAAAGGTTCAATCTGATTAGAAAAAAAATGTATTCAAGTTAGTTTCTGATTCGTCTTCCCCCCCCCCCCCCCTTAAACTTATATATCAGCCCTCGACATTAATGATTAAACCACGTTGAACTTGATAATCCTATCCGTAGTTTCTTGGGTTTAATGAAGGAAGAAGAGGGACAAGACCGGGACGTTGTTTTTTGTTGTTGTTTTTTTTACCCGAAATGTTATTTCTGTCAAAATCACAGTTCGTGATAGAGGAACCCTTGACGTAGCCTTTATCAAAACATTTCTTGTTTCGTATCTTGGTTCTAGGCGAATAAATCACTTAACACTTTTCAACGAATTACTTGCAAAATACTTTCTTTCATGTGTCAAGAGCTGATAACTCCTGTTCGTCGTTTGCTGATAGAAATCTCCCGCTATTTACAATAAAGTTACAATTTTAATACTGTGCAGTGGTCCGATTGGGTGGTCGGCTTTGTGCTAGCTAAAAACTCAGACGTTGCACCTAAGAAAACTTAAATTGACATAAAAAATAAATTATGAATAATCCTGGGTATCGAAGTATGTCAGAAGAGAAAAGTCAAACATCTTTATTTTAAGCCAAATAAAATCATTGAAAAGCAATTTAAAATATCAAGAAGCTAATCTAGTCCTCCAATCTAGAACTGGGTGTGTCAGACGTCACGATAAGAACATTTGCATGCTTAGCAGACGAAATGCACTTACTTTGCAGACATGAGTAGCTATTTTCAGTGGAAGACCAAAGGTAGATAATCAGACGTAGACATTTGGTCTTTCGCTTCAAGTCATTAATTGTAATTGATCATATCTTTTAAAAAAATATAAACTATATTTAACTATAAAGAACGTTTTCGTTTCAAGTAGCCGCCCTTTGATACTGAGCTCTGTGTCAAGACAGTGCTTGCTAATTGTGTAGAATAAGTTCAAGTGGTTTGGGAACTAAGTTCTCCTAGATATCTAGATGGCTCCCTAGACGAAATTCATATCCCAGTAAATCCAAAATTTAATATGCATGCATGTTTTGTAATTTTTTATTCAACAAGAAAAATATTAAAATACTTTCTAAAACAAGATTACAAATACAGTTTGTATGGAAACACAAACTCAAAATCGGCCCCCGAAGTGATCCACCCAGGCAGGCTTCAATATTTTCAGAAAGAACATCCAAATGAAATTATATCAAAGACAAATGAGAGATAAGAATGGAGAAAGAAGGTTGACAGATCTTGTGTGGTGCCCCAACGGTACAGCAGATCAAAGGATAGGTGCAAGTAAATGCAAAGTTAGAAACTAACTAGTTCCCCTTTCAGACCTTATGGTCTATAGGGCAGATGATGTAAAGTTCATCTGTTTTTTGTGGCCTAGGGTGTCATATAGCCAGAACAACGACCAACCGCCTTTACTTTTCCCCAACTAATATCAGGTACCCATTTATCAGGTACCCATTGGAGCTGGGTGGAATCAGAGGCGCCTAAGGATTCCGAAGTTGAAAATCCCTGTCTTCACCAGGATTCGAACCCGGGGCCCCCGGTTCTGAAGCCAAGCGCTTTACCGCTCAGCTACCGCGCTTCCCCTGGTCTAACTGAAGTCTGATAATAGATGTAATTGTTTTTGAAAAGGATCAATATCTTTTTTTTTTTTTTAAAGGAAACCTCAGAATTTGCGCTATTCAATTTTAGCTTTATCATCATAGGAATCCTTGTGCCTTAGGCCTCTTTTATTTTCTTTGCCTCTTTTTTAGGCTTAATGTGCCTCTTGTATGGGCCATCTTGCCTCTTTTGTGGGCTGTTTTTTTTTTTTTCAATATGTTTTTATTTGTAAGTTCTCATAATTCACAAGTATTAAATCATAAACAATTGAAAATTGATTAACCTAAAAATACAACAATAGTAACAGAAACATTATTTAATATCAAAAACATACTACCTACTCAAAAAAAAAAAAAAAAAAAAAAAAAAAAAAAAAAAACGCATTAAAATTCTATTTTACGAAAATGAAATTTACAAAATTATTATTCGTTTTAATTTAGGTCTAACTTATAATGCATACTAATTAGCTTTTTCTCTTTAAAAAACTGCTTGCATAACTGATTTTAAAAATTAGATTTTCGCTTTCAGAAAAAAAAAGTAGCCGTTGCATCAAAACTTTGAATGGTCTAAAATATTGTGATGTCGGATTTTTAATATCTTTTCTAGTTTACGAGATCTAAACGAGACGGACGGACAGACTGACAGACGGACAAACATTTCGCACAAAATTAATAGCGTCTTTTTCCCTTTCGGGGGCCGCTAAAAATGACAATATCTCCTTTATGTAAGTTATAGAGAGATTTTTTTTCTCTTTAGAACTAATGATTGTTAGATTTAAATGTAGACTGACAAGACGATACGCACAATTTTCCTAAACATAAATTTATTAACTCTTTAATAAATAATGCCTACATGCGTAAAAATCCGAAGATAAACTTATTCTAGATCTCTAGTCAAATTTGAATGTATATTTTTTTTAATTGAAAAATTATAATGTCAACAAGAGTTTTTCTATTGTTGCCAACGAGCTAGAAATTCTTTTCTCAGCGAGATACATCAACTGTTACATTTCTAGGAAAATCAGTACTGCCGTTTTTGAGATCCGTGTCCAGGTTCCATAAAGATACGAGTTGACTGTTATAATAATGAAAAACTTTGTCTATTTTCCGGTTGTAACTTTCTAGTGATTCTCTCTACACGCTCAGGTTTGAGACGAGGCCGAAGGCCGAGCACACCGGGCAAAGTCATTTAGTCCTTCTTTATATCACACCAGCCGTGCGGGTGTCTCGCCCTAAAGTGTCCCCGGTATGCTGACAGTGGCATTTTTAATGGGGCTCTCTTCCATTCTCTCCAGTGCTATTAGTTCGGTCTTTAGGTAACCCAACGAGAGTTCTGTTGTTTTGTCTTTAGGTAACCCAACGAGAGTTCTGTTGTTTTGTTTTGTTTCCTCATTTCCCGTCTCCTCTAATGACCGTTTCCATCCGCGCGCCACATTGAGGCCTAGAAGCATTGCCCAGGATAAAAGGATAGGTTAGTCATTTTCCACATATAACGATACCAATGTTGGCTAATGAAGGTGTTGTGTGACCACCCACAATAATCAGCCTCATTCATTAGCAATTTACTGGGTGAGACCTTCAAGCTTATTTCTACAATCCTGCCTCCGCCAGGACTCGATCCCTAGACTTTCAGATTTTACCATTGATCTTACCCACTTGACCACACGGCAGTGCGTAAAGTCAAGGCTACTTCAAATTCGAGTCACCTCAGAAAACTAAATTTACGTGCAGTTACCTATTTCCACTTATGGTCCCTGGTCGTAGTAGATCAGCGTTGGAGTGCTGTTGAAACACGAGAACATGGGGGGGGGGGGGGGAAGGGGGGGAACACGAGGTATATTTTGTGTATACTAACAAAAAAAAATGACAAGGGCAGACAAACATTGTCACTTGTCTTGCGAGTGTGGTGTCTGTCGAACCGGAAGCTGTTCATATAGTAGGTCATGTATTGAATTTCAAACCAGTCCCCCCCCCCCCCCCGGAGAAAGACATTAAAACAAAGACTAGAACGACCTAAAATAAAAGATATAAATAGAACAGCCCAGTGCGACAGTCTTATGTAAGAGAGGGCACCGGGTAAAAACAGGTCCACAAGAGGTTCAAGGGGTCAAGACCTGATGCTTGACGGATGAGGCAAGGGTGAGATAGCAAAGAGTTACAATTAGTGACAACGACGGGACATTGTCTCCGACGCGGAGTTCTCACGGGCCAATATGTCTACATTGTGACAAAGCTTTGTCTGACATGGTCTGGTTTACACTGCTTCTCGTGTTCCTTGCATAGCTGGGGGGGGGGGGGGGGGGGGGGGGGGAGAGGAGGAGGAGCAAGGGGAGACAATGTTTTGTCATGCGATTGTCTACCTCCATCAATTTTCCCATTTATGATAAAATAATCTTTTTTTTTAGTTGTGCAATGCAAATTCAAAATTCTCTGTCTCTCTATGTCTCTCTCTC
The DNA here is from genome assembly GCA_030265305.1 of Biomphalaria pfeifferi. Classification (NCBI taxonomy): domain Eukaryota; kingdom Metazoa; phylum Mollusca; class Gastropoda; family Planorbidae; genus Biomphalaria; species Biomphalaria pfeifferi. Next base: position 307,499 of record JASAOG010000239.1, read on the forward strand.
TCTCCCTGTTTTTAGTTGTGTAATTAGAATTCAAAATTCTCTCTCTGTCTCTCCTGCCTCTGTCTCTCTATCGCTCTCTGTCTCTCTTTATTTGTCTCTCTCTGTCTCTCCCTCTCTATGTCTCTCTCTCTGTGTCTCAGTCTCGGTCTCTCTCTTCTTTTTTTATTTGTGCAATGAAAATTCAAAGTTCTCTGTCTCTCTCTCTTTCTCTCTTGCAAAACAAGAACACCTAAATACAAAAAGTTAGAGACACATTTCTTATTCCATATGCTACGACAGGGTCATACAAGTGCTCCTTCTTCCCTAGTGCCATTAGAGAATGGCCTGAATCAGCCTGATAAACCTATGACTTAGCAGATTAACTGATTAACATGCATGACTAGATAAACACATGACATGCATAGGACGTAATTATATCCTTTTTTTGAAGTCACGTGTTGTCATCTTGAAGATTTACTGAAGAACTAATCTATGTTGAAAAAAAATATAGATATAATCTAAAAGGTGGTCCTAACTTTAAGTGACCCAATCCCTCAGGAGAAATCAAATATTACCATCAGATTGTGGCTGCAAGAACGTCTAGTGGCGATGGGGAGATACAAGCTAATAGGGCAGGAGGGCGTCAGAGGAGACTTATGAAAGGCGACATTAGACATTAAGTCACGAAGTGTCACAAGTAGCTACAAACGTCTACCAATCCCCCCCACCCCATAACAGACACACACACACACAAGGATCTCTTGACACCATCGTCCCAACCCACTCCCCTGATCTCCGTCAAACTGATACTGTCAATAAAAGTGTCATGAAGCGAGTCTATCTCGGACGTATGCCGCAAAGCTACCTGGGGATGAAAGGAACTCACATCGCCTACCCTAGGGGTGATGCCCTCAGGTGATGCCATCACCCAACACCTTTATCTGGAGATAAAAATGTCAAAAACAATACGCCTGGTTATCTATCTCTATTAGTTGAAACACAGTGAACAGCAGAATCAGCCCTGCCTGATCTTTTGTTTTTTTACAAAGTCTTTGAGATTTGAACCCAACGGTCTGCATTACAGTGTTTTGGCCTAATAAACCAATAAGTAGTGTCAGTCTAAAGCAGCGATTCCCCAACTAAAGCCCGCTAGCCAATTAAGAGCTGCTTCAAAACTCCAAAACTTCTGCTAAGTGTGTATAATGAAACATGCCTATTTTTGTATTTGCTGTGACATGGATGTCGCAAATGTGACCCCCTCCCCACAGTGGTCGTCAATTTTAATGGTACCAGTGGTCTAAAGACGCTATCCACAAAATAAAATAATAAATAAATACATTCAAATAAAAAAAAAATGTAACCTATAAAAAAAAACTTTCATTGAAATATAGAAAGTCAAAATCTAAAGTCAATAACTTTCATTGAAATATAGAAAGTCAAAATCTAAAGTCAATAACTTTCATTGAAATATAGAAAGTCCAAATCTAAAGTCAATAACTTTCATTGAAATATAGAAAGTCCAAATCTCAAGTCAATAACTTTCATTGAAATATAGAAAGTCAAAATCTAAAGTCAATAACTTTCATTGAAATATAGAAAGTCCAAATCTCAAGTCAATAACTTTCATTGAAATATAGAAAGTCCAAATCTAAAGTCAATAACTTTCATTGAAATATAGAAAGTCCAAATCTCAAGTCAATAACTTTCATTGAAATATAGAAAGTCCAAATCTAAAGTCAATAACTTTCATTGAAATATAGAAAGTCCAAATCTAAAGTCAATAACTTTCATAAAAATAAACAAAATGAAAAAAAAAATACTTAAAAAAAAAAAAAATTTTATATAAGGGAAAAAAAACTTTATATTTATAGCCATATCTATCTATACATTAAGATTTATTTCCCTTAATTAATACCAAAATAAATTTATCAATTACCACTAATTACAATTTTGGGATTGTTTTATATTTTCTTAGGGACAATGAATAATTATGCAAAGTTTCACCTTAATCTGAGAATGGGAAGTGAGAGAAATAACGTGTACAAAATTTGAACCAGACAGACAGACAGAGTTGATAAAAGCTTTGCAATGAAGTGTGCGCAGGAGAGAGTTATGAGAGGAATACAACACATGGGAAGCCAGGCTGAACAAAGGTCCACTGAGCTGCACAGATGTGGGCGTACAAACAGAAGTCATACAGGTACATGGTGGAGGGAATGAAAGGGGGTTACTCAACATTGCCAAACGACTATATCGTCTGCTGAGACAGTTTGTGAAATTTTAATAGTGCAAAGTTCATTCCTTTCTACTTTTACTGTAGCAGATTGAGCCCCGATCTATACGTGACATTAAAGAATATGTAGGACTTGAATGAACTTGTCCCTTCTACTGGGATTCGAACTTCAGCTATTAGATCCAGTACCACGTCGGACACCACACCACTCCTCGACTTGAATGAAATCGTCCCTGCTACTGGGATTCGAACTTCAGCCATTAGATCCAGTACCACGCCCGGACACCACACCACTCCTCGACTTGAATGAAATCGTACCTGCTACTGGGATTCGAACTTCAGCCATTAGATCCAGTACCACGCCCGGACACCACACCACTCCTCGACATGAATGAAGTCATCCCTTCTACTGGGATTCGAACTTCAGCCATTAGATCCAGTACCACGCCCGGACACCACACCACTCCTCGACTTGAATGAAGTCATCCCTTCTACTGGGATTCGAACTTCAGCCATTAGATCCAGTACCACGCCCGGACACCACACCACTCCTCGACTTGAATGAAGTCATCCCTTCTACGGGGATTCGAACTTCGGCCATTAGAACCAGTACCACGCACGGACACCACACCACTCCTCGACTTGAATGAGCTTGTCCCATCTACTGGGATTCGAACTTCAGCTATTAGATCCAGTACCACGTCGGACACCACACCACTCCTCGACTTGAATGAACTTGTCCCTTCTACTGGGATTCAAACTTCAGCTATTAGATCCAGTACCACGTCGGACACCACACCACTCCTCCACAAAACCTCGACAAATATACCGAGATAGTGGCGACTTCCCTCTCTTACTGTTAGATCAACTCTAAACAATCACAGATTCTAGATATTACTAATTCAAAAAATGAAGACGCTATACTAATTTAAGGCCTCTCTATGCGCCTAGTACGCTCCATTAATTGAAAGCCATACCATGATTAATTGCTTGCCCGGCTCACTTGTAATTATTCCAAATTTGACAAACGACCGTTTTCAGCGGGGTAGTCTGCTGTCATGCTTGCTGTTCAAATCAAAGGAGGGGCGGGACAAAAAAAAAGTATTTGGTGTCTTTGTGTGGCATAGGCGTCGCTGAGATTTCAAGAGAGGGAGGATGGCGGCTAATATAATTGCACTATGTCGTAACTCAGCGTCATCTGTTTGTTGCAGACGATCTGAAGGTTTGAAATCAGAAGTCATGTGTTTTATTGCCTGAAGAGTCAGTTCATCATTTTGTGGACTAGCTCTTTGAGCCGGCTTTAGCTTGTTACATGAGTTAGGCGGTAGGGTAGTAGAATTAGATGGTCACTTTGACATTGTCATCAAAGGTGCAGAAACTTCCAGTGTAGCATGCGAAAAAAATCTGCTATTGCAAAAAGAAAATAAATGTCAATCTCCAACCTGATATCATAGTCAAATAGTTATTTTTTTTTATTATCATGCTATTTGTTATTGTAATATTTTTGCAGTTGTCATTATTTGTTAGTGTAATGTTATTTGTTATTGTAGATATTTGTTATTAATATGTTATTAGGTAATCGATATATGTTATTTAATATTGTTAAATTATGTGTTATTTTTACTTTATTTACAAGCACACATGTTGCAATATTTTAATTTGTTTGTTATTTTTATGTTATTTGCTATTGTCTTATAATTGGTAATTGGAATATTATTATTTATTAATGTTCAATTATAATATATTAATTTTATTCTTTATTGATACATTATTGTTAATTATTATTTATATTGTTTTCCCTGTCATATTATATTAAAAGCGCAAAATACAACATAGTGATTGACTGATTGATTCATTTATGTACCAAGAGATTTTAGCAACTCCCGAACGGATTTCTATGAAATTTGGTGCTCAGGTTCCTTTTACCTTTTTGGTGCATGCTAACAAACGTTTTGACATATTCGCAACCTGATTTCGCAATAACCGCAAGCTTTCTATTAAATCTTTGTATTTTAATTTCGGTGTTTCCCCAAATGGCTGCATTCTTCATATATACCATAAATACATATAGCACAACAATAGGGCTTATTGTTAAATATTTTGAAAACGCTACGGAGTATAAAACAATACCAAAAATAGTGTCAGAAAGACTAACTGCTGCAATACCAGTGTCTCTAATAACAAGTTCTTTTACTAACAAATTCATTTGCTAACAAGTTCGCTTACTGACAGTTTTAATATCTGGAAAAAAAAGCAAAAGCTGTTTTTTGACATGGTCAAACTAAATTCCTCGGTTAAGACTGGTTTTAACAGTAGCTTGACATCATTGCCAGAATTTGTAATTTGCATGCGATTATGTCAGTCAGCCATTGTGACAGTGAACGACTACTCCATCCTTAAGACATACATTCCTGTTCTGAATTATCTCCCTGTGAGTGGTGACATGCAATGGACATGTCATCTGAGATTACAGGGTGTTATCACCCAAATGAATCGCGGCCCTTGAGTTTGTTATGTAAACAATTAAAGTATGTAAATCAGTTGCTTCTAGATTTTTTTTACTTATTTATACAATTTACTTTTCTGTTTCTCTTTGGTAATAAGAGTTGGGGGAGTTAGGGGGGGGGGGGGATTAGCGCTAAGCCCTAGTGACAGATTTCTGTAAGGAACAATAGAAGGACGGTTTTCGAAAGACATCTAGATGTAGGTCTAAGTAATCCAACGAAAAATTTGAATATAAAGTTTTCAATGTGGGGAAAAAATATTAATTTTATGTATTTTAACTTTTAATATTAATGTATTAGTAGTTAAAAGTTAGGCAATCCATCATTGAGTATCGGCACCTATTTTTGTTACACAAAAAGCAATGTAAATATATATATATAGTTGGATGAATGGATGGATGGACGGACGGATAAACGGACGGGCGTAAAAAAAAAGACATACCATATCACTGAACTACGCCACGGACTAGTCTACATAACAAATCTTTTTTTAAGGAAAATGTCTCGAGTAACTTTGTGGTAGTTGAAGACGAGAGAGTCACTACTGCAACCCCATGCAGTGCCATGACCTCGGGCCTTATGACCAATCACAGGAGATCAAGTTCGCTTTTCCATTAGCCTGCTAGTTTCTTCTTCAACACAGTTTTCTATGGATGACCTCGAGCTAATCGGGAAAGTATAATCCGCCACTGCCTTATAGGGTGTAAAGCTAAACTTGGTTTGAGGGCATGTGTCTGAGTTAGGAGTGAAGAAGACATTTAGAAGGTGTTGGCCAGTATAATGCGGATGAGTTCACTTTCTACAATAACCAGCTGTCTGTGTATAAATCTATGCGTTGTTAGAAATTTCGTAACGAGATGAGAACTCATATTGACCACAGGAAGACAATACGTTTGACTTTTTTAGATGTGGCAAAAAATGTGGGTCACAGCAGGGACTGCGTCGCCTTTTGAGAAGCAGCTCTTTTCCTTAATCTCCTGGTTCCAAAACGAGGCTTATTCTAATATTCCGGCTTTCCCTCTACTTGGGCGAAATGAATACAGTCCTTTGTAAAGGCTGACGGTAAAACTTGGAGTGAGCTTCACAAGGACACTGGTGCCGGTAAACTGGGATGGGATGGGGGTGGGGTGGGATGGTCAAACGTTTTGAAATCTTGTTGGAAACATTATTTTAACATGGCATTTAGGACATGTACTTTAGGGAAACCCAAAGTGTATCTTACTTAGTGAGTTGGTCAATTTGCTGAATACGCCTGTCAGGACTCATTTTCTCTAATATACGTATGTGTAATACTAAATGTTCCCAAGTCCTGGGCAATACCATAACGACACATACATCGACAAAATAAGATTCAGAATGCCAATTCACAGACATATAACACGTTTATTATATTATCTGCACTATAATACAGAATCAGTTCAGACATTTGAAATATTCAGTATCGATTAAAAATATACCAGCTTAATATTCCATAGACTGAATAGTGACAACACAGAAAAATAATTAGAGTCTACACTTAGACTATATCTATATCCAAAAAGTCCATCTGTCCTGGACTAGGAACAAAACCACACTGCCTTATTATGAGTTACATTCTTCAACAAAAACATCTCACCAAGTAAAAACAACCCAAAACAATAACAGTTTTGAAGTCAACAACCTGAATTGCACCCCTTCTCCTCTACAGTAAACAGGAGACCCAATCTGACCAGAATCAGTCCTGACATTTCTCCCCCCTCTAATTTTTGTCTGTTTCTGGGTTCATTTAAAACAGACAAACTTCCAATAAAGAGATTTCCAAAACGTACATATATCAACATGCCAACAAAAGTAATCTTGGTACTAAAACATTGCCGACAGTTTGTAAACAAAAAAAAACCCACAAAAAAACACGATGTATCCCCATGAAATGTCACACACACAACCTGCTAGGCAATCATATATATATATATCAGCATGTAAACAAAAAAATAGTCAGTGAACAAGCATATTTTTCGAAATGTAAATGTTATATACAACATACTAAGCAATTAAATTTCTCTATATATATATCAACATGTAAACAAAAAATAGTGTGCAAACATATATTCTACCTTTTGTAAAAGGCGTTTAATTACATATCCCCAATCCTAGCAAACAAATAACTTTGAAATGAATAAATATTAAATTTCAGTTATCTGTAATCAATGTCATGTTGGTCTATTCTGTTAGGCTAGATAGAAAGTCAGCAATTACATTTAGTTTGCTCTTTAGATGTTCTACATCAAAGTTAAATGATTGTAATAGTAGAGCCCAACGACAAATTCTATTATTCCCATATGTTGCGTTCTTCAAAAAGGCCAGTGGTCTATGGTCACATTGAATTGTGAATTTAGCGCCATATAAATATCTGGACAAGCGTTGCACCCCCTAAACAATGGCAAGGCATTCTCTCTCAATCACTGAATACCGTTGTTCTCTGGGCAACAGTTTTCTGCTTAAGAACTTTACAGGATGGAATATTCCTTTTACTTCCTGCAAAAGACAACATGATATGGCTATGTCCGACGCGTCTGTTTGCACAATAAATGGTCTATTAACATCAGGTAATTTCAGTATAGGATCCCGTGTCATGCACATTTGAATTTTTCCTAATGCCCGGTCACATTCTGGAGTTCAATTGACCCTCGTGGGTGTCCCTTTTTTTAACAATCCAGTAATTGGAAATACTATTTCCGCGAACGCTAGAATAAATCTGCTATAAAAATTAGCAATACCTAGGAAACATCGAACCTTTTTTTTTCGTTTTTGGTGCTTTTATATTCAATACCTTGTCTCTGTTATTGGGTTCTGGGTATATGTTTCCTTCACCTACAATATTACCAAAGAAAGTTATTTTAGGATACGCGATTTCAAGTTTGCTTGGCTTGATAGTAAACCCATATTCTTTTAGCCTGGACAACACTTTCTCTAGTGCTATAGTGCTAAGTGTGATAACCAATCACCCCGAATAAGCAAATGTCATCAAAATAAAACAACATTTTCCAGTCCTTTAAGAATGGTCCTAACAGTGCGATTAAAAAAACTATGAGAATTAAGCAGACCAAATGGTAGATATTTAAATTGAAAGTGACCACTTGGTACCCTGAATGCAGTGTACTTCCTACTATTCTCTTCTATTGGTATTTGCCAGAAGCCTTTTGTTAGATCTATCTTTGTAAAAAATTGGGCACTATTAAGTTGTAAGAAAAGATCTTCTTGGTCTGGAATAGCCTCCGCGTCAAATTTGGTAACCGCGTTTAATTTCCGAAAATCTATGCAAGTACGTACTGTTGAATCTTTTTTCTTAACCAAAACAACAGGAAATGCATAGGGCGATTGAGACTCTTCAATAATGTCCATTTGAATCATGTTCTCTATCTCCTTGTCTAAGACATCTCTCATATGAATAGGAACTGCGTATGGCCTCAGTGTAATAGGCTTTTCTGTTGTGTGCTCAATGTTGAATGCTTTAACCTTCGCTTTACCCGGTATATCAGTAATTATATCTTTATACTTCTCACCTAGCGTCTGAATCTTTTCTCTTTGGGATTCGGTTAATTCAGTATTGATATTAATTTGTTCCCTGGAATTAGTACTCTCAAGAGTAGGTAACTCAGTAACTTCATCCTCTTGGTTATCATCTTCCTGGTCGGTTACAAGGGACGCTATGCACGCATGTAATAATTCTTCCCCTTGACCCCCATACAAGACATGTGACGCAGTTCCCGAGAGTTGTAGATCACTATTTTTCTTAACCGTACATTCCATGTTGTTTTTTCATGATATTTTACAAGTCTGTTAACTTGAGGAATTTTTACTCGATTGCCTTTCTTTATTTGTTACATGAAACTTGTTCATTCTTTTTTCTACTTTATAGGGCCCCTCCCAGTGCAAGGCTAACTTATTCTGTCTCTGTGGTTTCAGTAAAAGCACAGAATCACCTGTTTGAATATCTTTTTCTTTGCTATTTCTATCATTATCCTCCTTTTATAACTTTCCTTACATTTTGAGCTATTTTTCTGAGCTATTTGACAAGCCACAGCCAGCCTACTTTTTAGGTCTAATAAATAGTCAAACACATTCTTTATTTCTGGTTCTACCTGTTGATTAGTAAAAAGATCTTTTAGAATTGACATAGGCCCCCTGACTTTCCTTCCATACAACATTTCATAAGGGGAAATGTTAGTAGACTCATTTGGTACCTCTCTGTACGCAAACAGAAGTGCATTTATAACTCTATCCCAATTCTTAGGTTCTGCTTCGGCCGTCTTTTTCAGCATGCACTTCAAAGTCCCGTTAAAGCGTTCTACGCCCCCATTTGACATGGCATGGAATGGTGTTGATTTAACAATCTTTATTTTAAAAAACTGACATATTTCTTTGTATAATTCGGACCTGAACTGAGATCCATTATCAGAGAGTATCTGCTCCGGGAATCCTATTCTAGTAAAAATAGCACTTAGAGCTTCTATTACTACTGGTGTTGTTGTATTAGGTAGTGGTACAGCTTCCGGCCATCTTGTTGCCAAATCAACCAACGTTAAAATGAATCTATTCTTCCGATCTGTCATTTGGAGTGGTCCTATGATATCAATAGCAACTTTAGCAAATGGAGTGGAAATAATATTCATGCGCCCTAGTTCTACCTTTCCAGCGTTTCCTGGGTGTCTACCTCTTTGACAAAGGTCACAACATTTAATGTATGTTTTTATATCTTTATCTACCCCAGGCCAAAAGAAATGCGAATATATCCGATACCTGGTTCTATTTATAGACATATGTCCAGCTAAAGGTGTAGAACGTGCGATTTCTAATATTAGTTCCCGTCTATTCGTAGGGATTACAAGTTGTCGTTCTATTACCCCAGGGCTATCTTTTCTTTCAAATTCTTTGTACAGTAGACCTTCTTTCACTATAAACGATACCAATCCCTTTTTCTTATCTTCGACCGTTCCTGCTTTCGCTTTTCCCCATAATCTAACTAACGAACTATCATTTCTTTGATCCTCTCTAAAATCACTGTCCAATTCCATCCACTTACTTAAACCAATCCTGTCCTTATCTTCCGATTTGACCCTAGTGTCTTCTGCTTTCGCCATTGCCCTAGTTACAGCATTCCCATATAAAAATGCTTTAGCCTGATCAACATTTCCAATAATAATATCTGCTATTGGGTCCTTGAACATGGCCGCTACAAAGACTCCTTTTAAAAATGGAGTATCAATGTCTATCCACGCAAGTGGATACTGAAAAGTTTGTCCATCTATTAATTTTAAAGCGAAAAACCCATCTATCTTCTGACTTTCTTCTATCAAACTTTCTCGGACCCCAATTATGCTCGTCCCTGTATCTCGTAGAACAGATACCCTTCGATCTCCTAAAAATCCCTCAACTATTTTCAATCCACCAACTGATTTATCTTTATAATCTAAAGAATTACATGTATCAGTGTGACATGCAAACAATCCCACTTGTTGCCCACTTTCTGGTAATACTCTTAGTCATTGCTGTGTTGGACCTCTATTCTCATTTATCTTTACCCGACACCATCGAGCAATGTGTCCGCCCTTTCCACATCTATAGCATATCACTTGTGTACCCTCAGTGTTTATATTATTCGGGCGACGACTGTTAGATTGACCAGTGGCACCGAATGCTACATATGGGATACCGTTACTAGTTACTTTGTTACTTCCCTTTACAATAGGTGTAGAGCCTTTCGAGGCATCTCTAAATTGATCAATACAGTCTAATACCTCTTGGGCTGAAGTAGGCTTTCGTAGCAAAATATCTTTCAGGGCCTCAGAAGATAGCACACTGTAAAGTCTGTCTCTCATTATAAGGTCAATTATACCGTCTACTGTCATTGGGGTTTGTGATGTTTTAAGCCAGTTTTTAAATCTTTCATATCGTCCGTCTTTGGGGAAAGTTCATGCCACAGTGTCCGGCAGGCTTCTTCCGTGAGTTGCGCTTGTTTTAGGAGCTCCCCCTTAACAAAATCAGTCAGTGTTATGTATCAGTTTTGTTTGTATCATAAACAATTTTAATTTTTCATTTAATTTGTGAGAGAGTACAAGTGGCCATCTTGTCTTGGGTATGTCGTTAGCAGTTACAGTCGTTTCGAACAGTTCTAAGTAAAATAACAAGTCCTCGTTGTCTGTCATGCATTTTAGGTTTTTGTCTAACTGTTTACTCTGTTGGGGGTTGTCGTTATCTGTCATGTCTTTCTTATCCATTTCATGTTGTTTTGCTAGTTGTTTGTCCTCCATCTCTCTTATATGTCTTTTCTCCTCCGCTTCCCTTGTCAGTCTATCTAAGTCAATTTTCTGTTGGGCCTCTATACATTTCTTTAACGTTTTGCCCTTAAACCCCAACATTTGAGCCTGGACTACTATCTCCTCAAATGGAAGAGGTATAAACTCTGACATTTTCCTAGAGCAGTGTCCTTTATTACAATATTACCTCACAAAATGATATACATACAAAAACAATTAAAGCAAAATTAAAATAATACTAATACCTCTGCTCCTACTAATCTTGTTCAACTGGTACTCCAACAGGTTAAAGACAATAGTCCAAGGTTATCCAATAATGTGATTTCTCTTAGTCTATTTCAGGTACATAATCCAACAGGTAATCCCAACATGGCTTTATACCTACGCGCGGTACTGGTACTTGGAATGTATCACAAAAGTTAAATTCATATAAGTATTATATCCAGCAGCAGCTTCTTCAGTATAATCCAAATAGAATGTACCACAAAAGTTAAATTCATATAAGTATGAGATCCAGCAGCAGCTTCTTCAGTATAATCCAAGGAATGAGCGTATTGGTAATCTAATTATGAGAAACGAAATTGGCCATGCATATACACTTATGTTTAGACGTATGAAAGGGTGCTACTATGACTTGCTAATATTGAACACATTCGGCATGTTAAATCATTATTATTAGATAGTAACTGCCTAAAATACCGACGAGTTTCCGCTCCTTGTGAACTTGAACTCTTTCATTAGTACACACTCAGAGGTATGCGCTGTCTGGGTGCAGCAGATACTTCAGGTTACAGTACTCAGAGATATGCGCTGTCTGGGTGCAGCAAATACTTCAGGTTACAGTAATCAGAGATATGCGCTGTCTGGGTGCAGCAGATACTTCAGGTTACTGTACTCAGAGATATGCTCTGTCTGGGTGCAGCAGATACTCCAAGTTACTGTACTCAGAGATATGCGTTGTCTGGGTGCAGTAGATACTTCAGGTTACAGTACTCAGAGATATACGCTGTCTGGATCCAGCAGATACTTTAGGTTATAGTACTCAGAGATATACGCTGTCTGGGTGCAGCAGAAACTTCACTGGAGATTGATGCATCCATCGCATGTACTTGTTTTGGACGGGTTCCCAAAATGTCAAGACTCATTTTCTCTCTCTAATATACGTATGTGTAATACTAAATGTACCCAAGTCCTGGGCAATACCATAACGACACATACATCGACAAAATAAGATTCAGAATGCCAATTCACAGACATATAACATGTTTATTATATTATCTGCACTATAATACAGAATCAGTTCAGACATTTGAAATATCCAGTATCGATTAAAAATATACCAGCTTAATATTCCATAGACTGAATAGTGACAACACAGAAAAATAATTAGAGTCTACACTTAGACTATATCTATATCCAAAAAGTCCATCTGTCCTGGACTAGGAACAAAACCACACTGCCTTATTATGAGTTACATTCTTCAACAAAAACATCTCACCAAGTAAAAACAACCCAAAACAATAACAGTTTTGAAGTCAACAACCTGAATTGCACCCCTTCTCCTCTACAGTAAACAGAAGACCCAAGCTGACCAGAACTCAGTCCTGACAACGCCCCTGTATACACTATTCAGTGTCAATGATAGCAATGAAGCGATGACGAGCAACTAAAGACAATCTCTTAGAAATAGTTTCAACTGACACTACAAGTGGAACAAGTATTCATACGGAGAACAAGTCTTCATACGGAGAACAAGTCTTCATACGGAGAACAAGTCTTCATACGGAGAACAAGTCTTCATACGGAGAACAAGTCTTCATACGGGGAACAAGTCTTCATATCACAGAACTATACGTACAAAAAAAAATATACGACTTGAATTTTTGTAAGATAAACTGATTAGAGTTTAAGCGAAGAACCAGTGACGTACACAGGGCCAGCCTTAGGCATAGGCAAAATTAGGCAGCTGCCTAGGGCCTCCGATTGGTGGAGGCCTCGCACAGGACAAAGAAAATTTTTTACAGAAAAAATTGCGAAACATGGAACAAATCTCAAGCATAGATTTCTATGGCAATATGTCGACTTGCCTAGCTCTAATTCACTATATAATTCAAGGTTTATTTACAAATGTTTCGATCTACTTGTTAGACTGCATATGTTCGAAGACCATTGTTTCTTCCTTTTGGTGAAATGTCATAACGTCTTGTAATCACGAATCGTTCATGAAGCCCATTAATGCTATCGGCGCTCTATAAATTTAACATATAAGTTGATGTAGATATAGATACAGGACCGTTTATAATTCATTGTGTATTTAATTTTTTGTTTTTCTATTTCTTTTGGGGCCATTCTATTCACTTGACCTAGGACCTCCAATGACCTAAAGCCGGCCCTGACGTACATCTGTATAACAAACAAACATGACCAAAAAATATTTTGCAGATTCATCATTTAAAATTTAGTTGTGCGCCTAACACTACAAACTGACCAGCCAATTATACAGAAATATTTTCCAATGGAATTTTATATTAAAAAAAAAAGCTGTGCCCGTGGTGTGCGGGAAGTCATCCACCCCGCCCCAATCCATTCCTTGTCCACGTTTAGTTCCACATAAGGTCAGTATACTGGACCTTAGAATTGACCTTCTTGAACAAGAATAAAGGAAACCGATGAGGATAAAAAAAAAAGATTGGAAAAGGGGGGGGGGGGGCTTAGACCTCCTGACCAGACATATTGTCTGCTAACTTGGTTTGTCTTCCAGACGTGAAAACAAGTTGTATGTCTTCCTACCAGATGTCTGCTGCTTAGTAACCCGGTGTTGTAGGTCTAGCAGACGACTGGCTTCTCCATGCTTGAAGAGTTCCACTCACTTCCCTTGTTTAGCTCTTGAGAGACTCAGGTCTGATGAAGCGAAAAGTCTACTTCGCAGCTTATAGAACTGAATTTAACGGCTACTGAATAGTACTAAAGCTATATCTATATATGATATACAAACTATATGATAGCCAAATGAAATACAAAGTATATGACATTACTCAAAAAAAATCGTAATTTTTTATTTTGTTTGTTTGCTTTCAATAGAAAGAAAGTGTATCTTTATAAATTCCAAAATATTTAAAGGTAGTAAAGGTAGTTTCGTATTCAATACTATATTCGTATCACAGCACAAGAATTTAGTATTTTCGAAGGCGAATGTTTAGTCGTGTTGCCCCAAACCAAAGTTACTGTTGATTAGATTTATGAAGATTTTCTCATTTCCCAAACTCAAAAGATATAACAAAAATGTTTGGGTATATTGTTTGGAATCTGAACTCACTTTGAATAAGTAATACACAAAGGAGAGCTTCGGGGATGTGTATCTGCAGACTCACTTGGCCTGTATGGGAGCACTACGCCTAACAGCAGAGCCCCTCGCCAAGGCTCTACGGGAGGACCAGCCCTTCCAGCCTTGCTACCTAATGGAGTTCATCTCAGATTACAAAGGACCTCCCCTCACTTCTCCGTTTCATCGGTACTTTTTGTTTCGAACGCGTTCTCTTTGTCGTCACCTCCACGTCTGCTTGTCGAGTGTCACGTGACGTCACGGCCTGCTCATCATCGCGTCACATTTGTCAGTCACACCACCGGAAGTGCACGCCCTCCCCTAGTTCGTCACTAATTACCTTTACTATCAGCATGTCATCGTGCTGCTATCACACACACACAGAGAGAGAGAGAGAGAGAGAGAGAGAGAGAGTCTGAAAGGGTGGAGAATGTTCAACGTTTTTACGACCAAACAGAAAGACTCCTCCCTCCTTCTTTTTTTCTCTACCCCAAAATTCCCCCCCCCCCCCGATCAGACACACACACACTAAAATACTCGTGCTTTCGTCAGGCCAACATAAAGTAACAAAGGCGTGTCTCCAGTGACGGTACCGAGGGCAAAGGGGGGAGGGGGTTGAGGAAGAAGAATCGGAACCAAAACATCCGCACGATGTGTGAAGCCGGCCATTAGCTTCAAATAATTTAACAATGAAATTGAACTTCACCGCCCTTCCCTCTCCTTTTGTACCCCCCTTCCCTGCCAAGTAATTATATGTCCGATTAGAACTTAGAAGCACTAAGTAGCATTGAGAAACAAAAGTATAAAAGTTTATAGCTCCTTGATCAGGCACAACTGGGTGAGTTTTGAGTTTTTGGCCCAACAAAATGTTTCTAGAAAGTCTTAATTCGTTGTTTTTTAAAATTATTTTCTGGAAGTTGTGTGTGAGTCTACAAGAGCACTGATAGTTTCAGAGTGGAGGGCAGTGAACATTTTTTAATGTTATACGGTGTACCAGGAGATTGTGAGTCAATGTCAGTGTCCAGCCCAAAGGTTCTCAAATGTCGCCTTCTTTTGTCAAGAGTTTCAAAACAGTTTTGTTGCCAACCCAATGACCAATCACATTTACTTTTACAGCAGAAGTTAGATATCTACTAGATCTAGATCCGGTCAGTTCAGGTCCAGAGTAAGGCATCATCATCAAAAACAACAGCATCAATATAAGGAACAAAAAACAGGATTTTTTTTCCACTAAGAATTGAACCGCTACCCCTGGCTCATCAGCAAAAGGTTCTGACACTCATTAGCAACTCCTCGAGTCTATCCATTGATGTTTTTACCGCTCAGATAACTAACTGTTTATTTCTGTTGGGATTGACCACTAGGTTTGATGGCAACTGGAATTCCAAAGCAAGGGTCTCGAATACATGTCCATGTGAAGTCTTGGATAATAGATTTAAATTTAGGTCTTCGTTTGGGAAAGTAGCGGTTGTTGATCTCTGGGGGCCACAGGCTTCAAGCTGTAAGCTGTATGTATACAGAGGTAACTCGCATTTTGAGATCCCTAAACAACCTTTGCTGGAAAGTCTCCAAGTTATCATTACATTGCTTTCGTGTTAGTAGTGTGTCTATACACAAGCTTAAATTGGTTGATTGTCCACACGAGCAGTCCTTAACATCCTTGAAAGTACTCACGGTTTGTACAGAGCACGTGTGAAGATCACATTTACAGACAAACACTTCGGACAAAGAGACAGCTGAAGACCACGGGCCCTGGCTGGTACCACTGTGCTCTTTCTACGGAACCCTTTTATTTTTTTACCGTTCTACAACAGCAAGTGTGCTTCGGTGTGTGTGTGTATATGAGTGTGCCAAGAGTGTGTGTGGGTGTTCCAAGGGTGTGTGTGAGTGTGCCAAGGGTGTGTGTGAGTGCGCCAAGGGTGTGTACTTCAATCACTCTGACAATGCATTAGTTTTTATCTGGAATCGAGTTTGAAGGCTGCAGAGCAGCGGCGGAGTGGGCTGTGAAGTCGAGAAGGTTCTCAACTGTCCAATCTTGATGGTTACATTACTAGACTATTTGTTGGTGGTCTAGGGGGGTAAGTTGTCAGGTCATGACAGACCCGGGTGGAAGCAAGATCGACTTAATCACGACTCACGGTGGTAGTCACTAGTTTATATGACTATAAGGTATTTGGTCATTAGCTCTTGGGCATAGCGTAAAATATATTTTTAGCCGCTAAATGGTGAAAACAGAGATTTTGTAGGGAAAGGTTGTGTCACATACAAGAAAGGCGAGTACTTTCCTAGACCTTGTGACAGTTTGTCATGTAAGTCTACATCTACCTTGTGGGGAGTTTTGACGATACGAAACTTGCATGCAAAAGTTCATTTGAGTTTTTCACAGCAAATCGTGGGAAACTTTAATTTTCAACTTAAACAATTATTTTCTTGTCCACCCATAACTAATTTCTTATAGGATTTATCTCCCCTCGCACTGTTTCTCACGGGACGAATCTCAACGTAAAACATTAACTAGCTTCTCTAGGGCTAACTTTTAAGTTTTGACCGCTGGACAGGTAACCAGCACACAATGGTCGCGGCACCAGCGCTACACGCAGCGGCTTAATAACTTTTCACACCCATTCCCCCCCCCCTCCTCCCCCCCCCCCGGCAGGATACGCACCGCTCTAAGAATAGCGTTGCACTCGGACTGGACAAATGCATATTCGCCTTAGTCCCTACTTTCACGGTACAGGTCATAAATCTGACCTGACGCCTGACATCTCCGGTACATCGATACATGTGAGAAAATCAGCTAGATTTCTTCCCCACCCGTTAAACGAAATGCCCCAACTATATATATAGAGAGAGACCAGAGCATTCTAAGTTAGACCCGCTAGGATTCATACAGTCTCCTCTGTTAGGAAGCTTAGTTGTGAGGTTTCATTAGGGACAAACGGGTAAGTGTAAACATTTTACTATACTTATTTTATCTTATAGGAATGTGTGAGTACACATTAGTACACAACCACGTTCCCCGTCATTACATTATGACTTTATTATGTATGTACATTGTGCTATTCTATGTCAATGTTATATCTTCATTTAGTATTATTAATGCCGCTATGGTTGTCTACATTTGAAGCCATAGTTATTGTATTTGATTTATGTGTCATCCATTCCTGTATTTTAGTGATTGATGTAAACAATAACCTTTCGTGAATCTAAGTACTGTCTAAGAACTTAGATCACAGTGCTCTAAACTTACAGAGCCCATGTGAAATTAATCATTTCACATTTCTATTATATCCCTCATACATATTATTATGTCTCACACGCTTGTGAACTTATAGTTCCTTAGATGAGTTTCATTGTGATTAATTATATCAAACCCTTATACTGTATCTCGATTCCTAGTGATATATTTTCATCTTATCCTTTAGTATATAATATACTCATTCCTCATTGTACTATAACTGATTGCTTATCGTCGTAACCAAATTTAATGGATGAATCTTGACTAGTATCATCCTACATTGTATGATGACACATTTATTGTGGTTATCTTACTTGTATCTTTTTGTTATTGAGTTATATGCGTACTTTAAGATTTTATACATGATTGTCTTGAATGCCTTATTGGGATTAATGCCAATGCCTGCATCTGAATGATTGCAAGGCATTTGGGAATCCCTGCTCAATGCCTTTAGGAGGTTCCTAATT
This sequence comes from Biomphalaria pfeifferi, assembly GCA_030265305.1. Taxonomy (NCBI): domain Eukaryota; kingdom Metazoa; phylum Mollusca; class Gastropoda; family Planorbidae; genus Biomphalaria; species Biomphalaria pfeifferi. The sequence continues at coordinate 325,538 of JASAOG010000239.1, forward strand.
GTCTGTCTTATCCCCAGCCTGGTTGATACCCCTGGTTGCTACACACGATTGCTACACCCGATTGCTATAACTACCAGATCTCCATAGAAAGCTGTAACAGGAGCAGACCACACCAGATACCCCCCCCCCCCATTATATACCTGTTAGCAAGAAGGCATGCCTACTGTCCTTGGCCTTAACATATTGCCCAGTGTCCACAGTGCCTTATACTGCCCAGTATCATCTGCCCAGTACCCGGCCCAAACTGTCCATAGCCCAATAGCTATTGCACAATGCCGACTGATTAAAGCAACCTTCGCTGCAGAAGATAAATTGGTGTTGAGTTAGCACGGCTCTCTACAAGCTAGAGATCACAGCTGAGAGATCGGCCCCCTACAACTTAGTCTGCAGCACCAACCCTCTCTACTGCTAACCAGGCAGCGGCCTCACCCTAGAGCTAGCTTGCCTACAGTATAGAGACTATCCAGAGCCGACGTCCTTAGACAGTGCCGGATGAATCATCCTTCTGAGTCCCAGTCCTTCGACCGCCAGAAGACGACCCACGACCCACGGGCTAGCAGCTAAGAAAATGAGTAGCCAGACATAGGAACACTCATCTCTTCCAATCACTCACCAATTAGCAATCCATGATGAGCAGTTATGTTAGATATTAGCACCTTCATTTCATTTCTTAGTTATAATTTTATTTGATCATTTATCCTTTGTAAACTTTCATTTATTAAATTATTTATTTATAAACGTAATATACTGGGGTCTGTTCTTACCGTTAGTTGCGGTGTGCCTGTACAAAATCTTATATGTGAGCGGGATAAATTAATAAAATATCCCCCTAGACTTAAATAAACAAGCCAAATATTAACTAATTAACATCTCCTCACAGGAGTCACTCACATTACCAGACGTTATGGAGACGAAGATACTGATAAAGACGGGCAAAGATGTTTCCATTTTTGCAAAGGTTACATAAACTCATTCCGTCCGTCTGTCTGGTCAAAAGTTTGTACACGTTATTTCTCCCACATCCTATTTCGGATCAAGCTGTAATTTTGCACAATTATTTCTAGTACCCGACAACACAAGAATCAATTTAAAAAAACAACCAACCAATTAGTTAATTAATTATTGGTAATTAATTATTTTGTTTGGTATATCAAACAAGGGAAAGAATTGGTACTTGACTGGTCACTGAAGTAGTGATATAAGCTGAATTTGTCCCTTTTATACATCGTCGTGTGAGTCTTAGTGAAACATGAACATGAACAACATGAAAAATAGGCCGAATTCATAGAAACAACTAGACACTATAGGCTTTCCACTAGCAGAGTGGTTACCGTGTAGGCTTGAGATGCCTATGAAGGCTTGAGCCATGTGTTCTGATTCAAATCGTTTCCGCCTTTTTATTTTTATAAATGCTTTTGTATTGTTAGTCTAGACTAGAGCTTTAAAGCTTGTACAAATGTAATGAGACGACTGATCCAAACTAATTGATACATTCATACAAACGTTGTTATTTTTTTATTTTTTTTTTCTACCAAAACTTTTGACTTGACAACATCCTCCTCCCTGATTTAGAACTCTAGAACTTAAATGCATTACTAGATTCTAACAAGACATCAACTTCTTTCTTTCTTCTTGTCTCCACTAATTCAGTCCTTCACAAGTTACTTTCTTCTTGTCTCCACTAATTCAGTCCTTCACAAGTTACTTTCTTCTTGTCTCCACTAATTCAGTCCTTCACAAGTTACTTTCTTCTTGTATCCACTAATTCAGTCCTTCACAAGTTACTTTCTTCTTGTATCCACTAATTCAGTCCTTCACAAGTTACTTTCTTCTTGTATCCACTAATTCAGTCCTTCACAAGTTACTTTCTTCTTGTCTCCACTAATTCAGTCCTTCACAAGTTACTTTCTTCTTGTCTCCACTAATTCAGTCCTTCACAAATTACTTTCTTCTTGTCTCCACTAATTCAGTCCTTCACAAGTTACTTTCTTCTTGTATCCACTAATTCAGTCCTTCACAAGTTACTTTCTTCTTGTCTCCACAAATTCAGTCCTTCACAAGTTACTTTCTTCTTAACTCCACTAATTCAGTACTTCACAAGTAACTTTCTTCTTGTATCCACTAATTCAGTCCTTCACAAGTTACTTTCTTTTTGTCTCCACTAATTCAGTCCTTCACAAGTTACTTTCTTAGCTGCTTAGTAAACTAGTTGTCCTAAATTCATTGGTGTAATAGGTGTTCATGTGAATGGTACAGATTTTCGTCACCTTATTGCAGGGGAATGACGTTCAGCTAAACAAAGAATGACGTCCTGACAACAACAAAGAATGACGTTCAGCTAAACAAAGAATGACGTCCTGACAACAAAGAATGACGTCCAGCCAAACAAAGAATGACGTCCTGACAACAACAAAGAATGACGTCCAGCTAAACAAAGAATGACGTCTTGACAACAACAAAGAATGACGTCCAGCTAAAAAAAGAATGACGTCCAGCTAAACAAAGAATGACGTCCTGACAACAACAAAGAATGACGTCCAGCTACCAGCTGCCTGGTCGTGCGGTTTGCGCGCTGGACTGTCGTTCAGATTTATCGATGGTCCATGGTTCAAACCCTGCCCGCTCCCATCCCCCGTCGTCCTGCGGGAGGTTTGGACTAGGAAGTAATTATCTTCAACTCTGAAGGAACATCAGAAACATGTAAAACATTTTACAAACATTTTTAACAAAGAATGACGTCCGGAAAACAACAATAAAAGGCAATAATTGCAAGTAAAATGTTTTTAAATTTGTATTTGAAAAAAAGAACAGCTATGACTCAGCTGGTACTAAATGACCAGTGTGCCTTTGTTTCAGTTTGTCTTTGCATAATGTCGGGCGTTGGGAAAGGCAAACCCTACTCACTTTGTCCATTAAGCTACAACCCCCCTCCCAATGATATAAACCACCTCAGCCCATTCTTTTCCTTTTTTGTGTCTGTTTTTGAAATATTATCTTCCAACAATAACAGTCACTTGGCTATAAGGTATACGTGGCGCCCCCTGCCTACAAATCTAATTATCCCTCCTGCCACGAGGGGCCATTAAAATTTTGCTGTCCGACTGACACAAAAAGTCAACACATAAAAGAAAATGGGACATGGGCAGGACAGGTAGGACCAAATAAAACGTAAGCGCTCTCTCTCTCTCTCTCTCTCTTTTATCTCTCTGTCTCTCTTTTCTCTTCCATCTCCATAATTTAAAGGGTGAGTTACCGTTAAAGTCTAAACTTGCAAGCACGTGACTCATACTAAGATGAGAGAGGTCATAAAATTGACCCGAGTTAACCCCCCCGCTCTCACTCCCTTCACACTACACCTTTAAAACAACAACAACAACAAAATATTCATGCCAGTGACAGGACCATGCCCTACTTTAACACATTTTCCCATTCTGCATTAGATTTTAATATCTATGGACGATTATCAAATTGTGGTACTTCTGTGTGCACATCAATAAGTTGTGGTACTTCTGTGTGTACATCAATAAGTTGTGGTACTTCTGTGTGTACATCAATAAGTTGTGGTACTTCTGTGTGTACATCATTACGTTGTGGTACTTCTGTGTGTACATCATTACGTTGTGGTACTTCTGTGTGTACATCATTAAGTTGTGGTACTTCTGTGTGTACATCATTAAGTTGTGGTACTTCTGTGTGTACATCATTACCTTGTGGTACTTCTGTGTGTACATCATTACCTTGTGGTACTTCTGTGTGTACATCATTAAGTTGTGGTACTTCTGTGTGTACATCATTAAGTTGTGGTACTTCTGTGTGTACATCATTACCTTGTGGTACTTCTGTGTGTACATCATTAAGTTGTGGTACTTCTGTGTGTACATCATTAAGTTGTGGTACTTCTGTGTGTACATCATTAAGTTGTGGTACTTCTGTGTGTACATCATTAAGTCGTGTTATTTGTGGCCTGAACGAAGTTCTCATTCTCTTTTGTTTCTCTTTTGTGGTGAATTAAAAACTAACACTCTGACCAAACCAACACAGGAAAACAAAATTACGTTTACACTACATTAGAACAGACATAAAACATAATGATAACAACACTAATATTATAGAAAGAGACCGAACGTTTTATTCTCTACATTTAAATTCAAAGATAAGAAAAGGAAAGAATAAATTATTTAACAAAACTGACAATTACCGAAGCACCTTCATCTATGCTTTAGTCTGTTAAACCCTTTGGGCACCACGCAAGATCTGTTGACCGTCTTTCTCCACTCCTCCATCGTTTGTCTTGAATAGAATAGACATATCCATTCTTTCTCTTTCTGCCTCTTCTTTCGTTTCCTGCTACTGTTCCATGAAAGAAGGTGTCTTTGCGAGCCCCGAGGAACTTGTTATTTGACATTAGTGAGAAGGTCATCGCAGGTCTGATTGCTGTATTAATAGCGATTCTAATCTCTTCATTTGTGATGCAGTCTTTGCAAGTGATACCTAGGATCTTTCTGTAGCATTTCAATTTACTACTGAAGCAGCAAGCTATTAAAACAAAGTGCTCAAGTCTAGAGACACAAACATATCGTTAAAGCTCAATACACTTTAATGCCTTCAGTTCAGATCAAATCAATACGAAACAAAGAGACTTTATAAACAAGAATTATGACTTGTGCAAAGTTTTTTTTTGGTAACTTCTGAATGAAATAGTTAAACTTAAGCCTCAGTTGTTGTTTTTTTTGGACAATTACTAGAGTAAAAAAAATATTACTATAACAAGCCTAAGTGCACTTCCGTGCCACAGTAAGTATTGGGGTCAAGAGTCAAGAGTATAATAAATCACTCGTTTTACAATCTCAAAATGGTTGCTGCATTACTTCCGTCTAAAAGGCAGTGACAGATCTACACTACACGCATTATGTCAAGAAATAGTTCAATAATGAAACAGCCTATTTCCGGAATCGAATTTAAACAATCAACGATGTTTTACTTAACATATGCAAGCGATAGTGTCTTATATTTCTTATGGAACTAGACACTTTCTTGTGCATATAGAATGAAATGTTATAACTAGGGGTCAGCTTCAATGTAAACTAAACAGTTTCTGAAGAGTGTATGTATTTAATCGTATACATTGTAGACGTTACTTCAAAATAGAAGACAGTTACGTTCTACGTGTATCAATGTAACAATCTATTCATACAATAGAAGAGAGCACCTGGTTGCATGCGGCCTCAGAACGAGACAGTTGGAGGTCACTCACAAAGGCCGCAAGATACACATTTGAGACCAAAATAAAATGCGCTACCCAGGAAGAAATAGACGGCAAAAAGAAAATCCTAATCGACCACTGGCGGACAATGGTTGTGCTTGCCCTAGATGTGGCAAAATATGGAGGTCACAGCTGGGGCTGCGTAGCCACTGCAAATACTGCATTCCTCATAAATCTTCGGACTGGAAGACAAGCCTTATTATTATTAGTCATACAAATTAATAAGTGACTTGAGATATGCGAAGTCGTTCCTAGCTGTTTCAAGAAACCCATTCCAAAAGCAATCTGCACAAGACACATGATATCACAAGTACTATAAAACTCTGTTCAGAAATTGTTCATAGTTCTTGCGTTCATTTCCTTGTCCTATTTTCCCGCTCTAGAAACGTGAAGGTCCGCATACATCCCACACGAGCTTGAATCTCACACGAAATGCATAATCTTCGGAGTTTTGAAGGTCAATGTCTTTATTTACTAGTAGTCCAACTATTCTGGGACACATACACACAGAAGCTTTTATAGAGCGTGTGTTGTCAGTAATCAGTCATTCAGGCTCTGTATGCAGGCTCTGTAATCGTGTAGTTATAGAAATATTGAGGCGGACCAATGTGCAGTTGTTATCAATTACACTATTCATTATAATAGGCCCGCTGGCGTTCATCAATTATAATGTCATAGTCGCAGATATAAGAGCATTAGCGAGTAGTCAAAACAAGATCAATTTTCCATGTTCATTACAAGATCGAAGATCCAAAATTTTTCATAGTTAATGTTTTTGTTGGATCTTTTACCAGCTGACAGATCAGACTGAAGTCCTATTGATCTGATGTTTTTATGTCCAACACCCAAAACTGGGCTAATCAACAATGTTCCTGGACATCACGTTGCGAAACTTTACAATTGGACAGACCGGTACGATTTCCTGATGTTAACTTATCGTCAACCCAAGACTGAGGACAAAAAGCATAAGGAGTTTAGTGGACTATATATAATCTAAGATTGATCATTCTTTACATATTGTCTGGTATGGCGATATTTTTTTTCCACAATGAAGTCTCGGGAAAACTATCTTCACCACTTGACACCGAGGGATTTATTTATTTATCAGCATTTTTTTTTTTTTTAAAAGGAAATTACACCTAAGGAATAAATACCACAATTAAGTTGCAAATTTGACTTAGAGATAAATATTTCTTTTAAATGAAAAATGTAGTGAGGCATGTTCTGCACAATCATACAAATATAATAGAAATTATTTTTACACAACTGTCTGTCTGGTACACTTTTTGTACACGATATTTCTCCTAGATCCATTCTCCAATCAAGTGGAAACTTTACACAGTTGTTTGTTGTACATAACCAAAAATAAATGTATTAAATAACACTAAATTAATCCATTAGTTAGTTAATTATTGGTAATTATGTATTTTGTCTGAGTATCGAAATATGGCGATAAATTTTACGTATGTGGCTGGATATGTGGAGTTATTTCCCTTATTATGTTTATGTTAACCTTTTTTTTTGTCCTTCCCATTCTTGGATCCAGTTGAATTATTTGCACCATTGTTCACAGTGGAGGACAATACATGAATCATAACAGAAAAAGTTATCAATTAGTTAATGTTAATAGCAGTAATTTTGTTGTTTTTTTTAATAGAAAAAGGGAGCTTACTCCTGTAGTATTGTGGTATATGGCAGTGATTTTACATTCCTCACCTTAGATAAGCCTTTTTAATATATACATTTTTTAATGTTTTGCTTGCTTTCTATGGTCTTATCATCTGTTGCTTCATATATTCCCTAATAAAGTTAGAAGTTCTTTATTGTGATTGTGAGGGAAAGGTACAAAAAACTATTTCGCCTCTCAGATTGACTAGAGGTTTGTGATTTCATCCACTGACACATGTCTGAGAAAGGCTAGTCTGACAATGAAGACATTACATCACATTCTTTGATCCTTGTCAAAGATTTACGTTTTACAGAAATGTATCGACAGATCTTTATGTCAAAATTCATTAGAACCATTCGACAATCAACTTGTGAAAGCACATCCTGATCATTTTCTAATAAGTTTCTCCCATTGGCGTAGCCAAATTATTTTTTTAGGAGGGAAGAGTAGGGGGCTCAATAGCCAAAAAAATAATAAAGCAAACTCCAGTCGCCGAACTCCATGGAGGATTGAGGTTCAAACTCCTTGCCACAACAAAAAAATAAAAACTTAAACCAAAGTACAACTTCTTCCATGACCGTAGTTAAAGGGATCCCCCCCCCCCACACACACACACAGCATCAATACAATATCTTAGAAATGGATTTGTTTTTCTACCAATCGCTCGGATCAATTAATTAATTAATTACAAGTCAGAGAACAAAGTAGCAGTCACCTTATTCCCTGGAAAGAGCCACAAGTTGAGGTGCGCTTCAAACCTCTCCCAAAGAAAACCTTGTCCTACCAGCCCCAGGGCTCAAGAAACAAAGGGAAGCGACTAGCAGGGTTGATATTCAACCAGTGAGAAGAATAGCAAGATATGCGATATAGACACCTCAGAAAAGTCATACAAGTATGTACATATGTGTGTGGGAAAAAAAGAAAAAAAAATTCATCTCCCTTCTCAAGTAATCAACTTTAATGATTTCAAAACGAAGTCTAAATCTAACGATTAGAAGAGATGTTAAAATAGTGGCGCCCCCTTTTTTTTTTTTATTGAAATTAAAAAAATAAATAAAATGAAGGTATAAATAAAATAGAATGAAAGTAGAGAGAGTATAAATATTTCTACTCGATGTACGGGTCTAAAGTTAAGAAATGTGAGAAATGGGTTTGATTTTAATTGGCAATCACACATTTACCTTTAAGCTGAAGAGTTAACTCACAGATTCATAATGAAATGAGCAAAATTTAAAATTGTCTCATAGAACAGCCCAGAGAAGGACTGGTCATTCGGGCCAACGCTTAATGTGTTGGAATCAACGGGTCAGTAGGCCGCCGAATCCGAATGGTTCGCATAAATGTCAGTGTTGTTTGTTTTACATTTTTTAAAATGTTATAATAATCTCTTACACAATGGGCCCTCGAAGCAAGGTGATAGGTCCTAATACTACCTTTTGTACGTCGAAATCTGAACAAAAAATGTGTACGGTGGAACTGTGCAATCAGTACAATGCTAAGTATGTATTAGAGCTCTTGAAGCAAAATGTCTCCACACAAAACTCTTCAATTGAGAAAACAACTGCCATGTTTTCTCTTTTCTAAAACCTTTGGGATTGTCCAGACAGAAGGAATGGCCCCTCCAGATATGAGGTCGTGTGACACTGGGAGTGTTGGTGCACGTCAGATACTTTGAGCACACTTTTCTTGTAAATTAAAACAGAAACACATAAAAACGTTCCTTTTATTATCCTCTGACTCCTACATAAGCATTTACTTCAGACTCAAATCTTAAGACACTTTACAAAGAGTACAATTTTCTAGAAAAAATTAGAAAAATTGCGACCAAAACTTAAATGTCATAATTTTTTATTTCTTTAATGTCAATTTTGTTTTTTTTTTATTTCAATTTTCTTTTAAAAATGATTTAAGCATGTGTGCATACAATTGAAAATTTGGTTTAAACCTACAAATATGTTCGTTTTCAGAAAAGCACATAAAGATCTAGGTCGAGTAAGTTGGCAGCGACAGTAAAGTCGGATTTTCAATAGCTGTACCTTTCTGTTTGTTATAAGAAATAAAAAAAAGACAAACAGATGTATAGACAGACAGCACAACTATACTTTTTTTTCCCATCAAGAGGCGATTAAAAAAAAGGTAAGCACCATATCAGGTCAGCGTGATATAGATGATAATAGTAAAAAAAAAAAAAAGACCTTGCGATCTATAGATGTTATTAAAGTTGTCGAAACAATCAACACTATAGTCCATGCGATAGACATCACATCTGTCTATCATTGCCTCAGATTTGATCTTCTGCCATTTAGTTCTCCTGACTTTTGTTTCCTCTTGGACATGGAACCTATCATACCTACCATTGAAGTGGTGTCATGCAACTCTGTGAGGACCACTCGAAGAATGGCAGTCATACTAAATAACTCAAGTCGTTCATCGGCCACCCCCCCCCCCCTCCCTTTCCGGCCGACTCCCTAACCTTTCAACTGACTTTGGTCAAGATAAACTACTCACGTAGTTACTACATCACCATCTACAGCACTGCTCTCCCCATGACAACCTCTTGACCTCAAGCTCAACTGTCTTTCTCCCATCATGCCCCTCTCTCTCCTTGGCTCCCTTCCTTCAACAGACCTGCCCCCCGCTCATCGACTACCTACAACAATAGACATATTGTAGAAATAGTAGCTTGGTTTAAAATTTGAATTTTATTTTACGTGAATATTTCTTGACCGTTTGTTTGGAGAGTAACCAATAATCACTTCATTCATTGCATTACTCTATCTAACCATCACTCAATCTGATCATACGTAACTGAAACAGTCTTCTTTATCCTGCCATTTCTCTAATTTCATCGCTGCTCTTATATAGCCTCACAAGTCTGGTATTAAATCTATAACTCTTTGGCTTTTTCATATAAATCAGGGGGGGGGGGGGCGTGTGTGTGTGTTTACGATTCATTAGTCGGCCCAATCCTCCACCAGATTTTTTTTTTCAATATTTTCTTCACCGCACCATAAGTAAGTTGCCTCGAATTACTTCCCTTGTACTTGTAGGATTTATGATCTGTGGCCTTCACCTTCCGTCTCTTCATCTATCCACTCTCACCTCATTAGTTCTGGAGAGAGGGACAGTCAAGAGTAGGGTGCCACGCTTTCTCGTTTCTTTTCATTATGTCCAATTTCTCTTAATCCCCCCTCCCCCAAATGTTTCCATCTTGTGGACATCAAATGAAAGGCCGCCCCCACATTGGCAACAGAGTCGACAACTTCTAGACCAATTTCATTTTCATAGAATCGACTGGCAAATCTCTATCTTCCGTCTCATAAAACTGTTCAAGAGAAAAATGTCGGAGTGGTAAAGGGATCATGATCTGTTTGCGTTCATCAACGGTTAGGACATTTGAGAAATGGACAGAGGTAAACATCTGACCTACAGACCATTTAACATCGCCCTAAGGACGTGTCGGGATTGTTGCCACCAGGCGTGGGGGTTGAACTTGGGAGATGAACGATAAATACGACCGTTAGAGAGTAACCAAACAACAAAATTTGGTTTGAGATTATTTTATGTAAGGCCGAAATGAATCAAATAAATCTGAGCGCAATGATATTATGGACTTGTAAAGGCCTAGGGGCATGACAGGTACCCAATAGAGATGGGTGTCCTCAGAGGCGCGTTAAAGGTCCCGAAAGTAAAAATCCAAGTCTTCACCAGGATTCGAGCTCGGGACCCCCGGTTCGGAAGCTAAGCGCTTTACCACTCAGCCACCGCTCCTTAAAGTAAACGATGCAACATTTACATTTTAAATGAAATACTCTTGAAATAAACTTCTTTTAAAACAATCTGAAATCAAATTTTTATTTATAAATATTTAAATACACAAAACTTCAACTTGAAAATAGATCCATGTTAAGTTTTAAACAAAATAATAATTAAAACAAAATCTAATCCACTACCAATACAAGTCTTGTCCTGTCTCACTTCTCTTGCTAATAACCCCTTCAAAGTTCACATCAGTATTTATTCTTTTGAATTACGCCAGACCACCTCGAGGTTTCATCAGAAACTCTCCAGCCTACACAACCAAATAGATCCGCCCTCCTTTCCTCGTGGCGACACCAGCAGCACACACACATACACTTCTTAACTTTGGTTAATCTTTGGTTGTTTTTACTGTTCTTTATATTATGCACTCATCTGCAAACAGAGGCGTAGCCAGCAATGTGCGAATGGTGCTGGCCGCATGGGGCATCAAGCTGAGGGAAACTTTTGTCAGTAAAGGCTACACATTGGTATAACACAGGAAGAAACATAAATGTATTTTTGTCCATGCTTTTTTTTCTCCTCTTGAGGTACATGGCAAAATGATACATCATTGTTCAATGCTCTGTATTTATATGAGGGACAATGCTATGTTGGTACATTTTTTACTAAGTTGTTGAGTACTCTGGTTTCATCTAAATCTAGATTGTAATAATATGCCTCTTGACTTAAGTTAACTATTGTAGCTTATTTTCATTTCACTGTGATTCTTTTTAGTTTCAGTCATTTGGGAAACAATTCACTGCTTTTTTTTTATTGGACCATATTATCAAAATCAACATATTGTTAAAGAAATTATCATCAAATTTAAGCAATATTATGACGTGGTATGTAGTTGTGTCACTTTCCCAATCCTCGGATGAAAAAAATAATTTAGATGGTAATATTAACAAAAACAAATTTCCTGTGGATAGAAAGAGAGTTCAACAGTTGTCGCAGTTTCTTCAGAAGCCTTCAACTCAAGAAACAAGGTTCCTTTCAGCGCTAGAGTTAAAAAAAACAACATATACGCTAGATGAATCAGTCTCGAATATCGCTATCTTGATTCGCATATTTCTGACAATTGTGGTACATTCAACTTGCAAAAGAAATAGTTCTAAGCTTTAGTTATTCTAGAATTACTTTCGATCGACTGATGACATATTTACGACAAACTCATTTTGGCAATTATGTCAATGGAACAAAAGCATTTAGAAAAAAAAAAGATTTTGATAAAACTGTTGATAAATTGCTAGTAAGAAAGCACTAAGATTTTTTGGTAGTATCTTTTTGAAAAATTGATTTTATTTCAAATCAGCAATACTTTATTGAATACATATTTCTTTTGGAGAAAAAAAGGACGTTTTACTGTTTCATTCCCATCTATTCCTGAAGGGCACAATGAGGACTTGCCGTTCCGGGCATCAAATACCCTAGCTACGCCACTGTCTGTAAATAGTCTAACTATAGTTCTAGAGCTAATATTTTTACGTACGTCATCTATGTAATTTAGAAACAGTAGTAGACCATAAAAAATTTCAACCTGGAAATACGTAAATATTGAATTAATGAAAGTGTCATTTAATGTTCACGCGCGCGCATACGCACAGACACAATATTAAAAGGTATTTCGTTTGAGACCAAAGATTGTGGCCTAGCTAGATCTACGACCCACATATTTTTTTACATACACCACGCCAGTGAAGAGCCTTGAACAAAGGCTTTGTCTGTTGGATGTTGATGTAATATTTCTCTTTAATCGACTGTTCTTGTATTTCGTAGACTCTTTGACTGTAGTGGACATTTCAAGTGAACTGCCTCATTAAAACACATTTTAGTTTGTTGCTTTTGTTTGTTTTTTCAATCCAAATTTCAAACACATTATTATAGAACATTCTCCGATTCCGAGATCTAACGTGCTAAGTCAGGGTATCCGAACAAAGGAGATGTTCTTAAATGGTGATATATAGATTATATTAAAAATATTTCAATATCCTCGGTAGTATAGTGGTAAGTATCCCCGCCTGTCACGCGGGAGACCGGGGTTCGATTCCCCGCCGGGGAGGTATAATTTTTTTAATTTTATTAATATTAGGTAATATGTAGTTTAAATAAGCACATAAGATGTTTCAAATGAATACCGATACATTTTTAAATATATATAGTTAAAAGAAGTTACAATATCTATACTATAGAGTAGAATGTAAGGCATATGTATGTATGTCCCGTTTGACCAACCTTGATAACACTTGGCAGAAATGTTCCTTGGGTACTAACTCGAACCGTGACGTATGTATAGTAGCCCTAAAACAAATTTTAGTATAGAATTTACACAATTGTATACGACTTTATTACTTATTTTAATAATATATACTAATTATTTATATTTAAACCTATTTTTAGATTATTTCGCCCCCCCCCTCTAGTATGTTGGTCGACATGGTGGGGTCAAGAGGGGGCGATGGCAGCAATTCCGCCCCCGCCCCCCCCCCCCCCATAAACTCTCGAGTGTGGGGGGGGCGGTCCAATTTATATGTAGAAATCATAGCTTGCTAACAGAATCAATTGAATATCTATATGTTTAAAACTTGTTGTTAGTATTTTAACCGATCTGTATATTATGTCGTTCCCCTGTTTGCCGCTGGGGTGGGGACCGAAAACCTGTACTGCCCTTCCCACCTAAAACCTTTAAGTGGGGGGGGGGCATCCTACTTTTTGGAGAAATCATAGTTTCTGAACAAAATTAGTTGAATTAATATTAATTATATTAATATTATTAATATATACATTTTATATTATGTCGCTCTCCTTCAGGTATTTTTGCCGATTCGGTGGGGTGGGGGGGGCGATTGCATGTACCGCCCTCCCCACTCTAGCCCTCTAGTGGGGGGGAGGGAGGGCGATCCTATTTTTATGGAGAAATCATTGTATGTGAACAAAATTAGTTGAATATGTATATAATATAAACTACATGAACCCATTGTATATTATGTCGCACCACACTCTAATCTAAAATTTTATCATTAGTAAATATAAAATGAAAAAAGATTGTACCAGGTGGAAGGGGCGATACATGCAATCACCTTCCCCCCATGGGACAAACCAATACTTTTTCTCTTTGTATTATAGTTCAGAAATTACAAAATAAAAAAAAATCTGTCACTAATATAATTTATACATGCTATAAAATTAAATTCTTATATCGAGTCGCCCCAACCATATTCTTTAATGCCAAATGCAATCATTAGCATTATAAAAAGGAGTGAGGATTAATCATTTTCATTCTATCGCCCCCTCCCCTTTTCAGACAGAGTTTATGTAATTTCACATGAATTTATCTTAATTATTTTAAGAAAGACTTTGCTTTGGAAAGTTTTAATTCAAATGAAATTTTTCAGTATAAAGAGTCACGATTGAGATGAGTTCTAAACCCAAATAATTTTTGTCTTAGTTGCCTTTTTCCAACCTTTACTCAATCGGATATTTTTCTAGTTAAATAAGTTTTGGACTATAACTAACAATTTATGCTTGTATTTTATTGAATATTATTTATCGAATAATTTTTTTTCGGCGGCGATCCTCGAAGAATATAATCTAAAGATGTGGGGTATCTTATCTTGTCAAGGAATAAATCGGTTTTATTTGCAATGCATTAAGGGCGTAAAAATTTATATTAGAATATTTTTCAACATTATTCAAAAGGTCCTTTATAATAGGATGAATAATGATCTTTAGGTCAGGAGAATGCGTTTCTTCAGTGAAGAATGCAAGAAAACGCTTTTTGTGATTGGGCTTCGACCCGAATCCCACTGATGAATAATGAGCTATAAATGTTAGGAGAATGCGTTTCTGCAGTGAAGAATGCAAGAAAACGCTTTTTACGTCGGGGCTTTGCCCCGAACCCCACTAATAAATAATGAGCTGTAGATGTCAGAAGAATGCGTTTCTGCAGTGAAAAATGCAAGAAAACGTATTTTGCGTCGGGGTTTAGCCCCGAACCCCACTGATAAATAATGAGCTGTAGATGTCAGAAGTGTGCATTTCTGCAGTGAAAAATGCAAGAAAACGCTTTTTGCGTCGGGGCTTTGCCCCCAGACCCCCAAGCTTGCAAGAGAAAAGCCTCAACATGACTTTTTTATTTGTTCGCTTAAAGTTGAGAAACACTACTCTCTTTTATTTTCATATATATATATATATATATATATATATATATATATATATATATATATATATATATATATATATATATATATATATATATATATATATATATGTGCTGTACGCACGTTTATGCATAGGGTTAAGGTTTACTCGGAGTTAGGGTTAGGGTTTGGAAAAAAATCGCCCCCCACTCCAAAGTTCTGGATCCGCTAGTACCACATCCTATTATCGAATCAAGGTAAAATTGTGCATAATAATCAGTAGTTGATGACAATACATGAATCAATAAAGAATCAATCAATTAGCTAATCAATTAGTTTAATTTTTCTTTAAAAAAAAATAATTTTTGGCTTGTTTTAAAACTGTGCTTTTTGTTTGTTTATTTTGACGACAAAAGCAGATATTTGTTTACCTTGTTAGGTCACAAAACTGAAGTTTTTTAATTATTTTTAGCGGCCCCCGTAAGGGGAAAAAGGGGCTATTAGGTTTGTGCGAAATGTCCGTCTGTCACACTCAGATCTCGAAAACTAGAAGAGATATGAAAAATATTATTTCATCATTAAATCCGGCTTGAAAAGTTTAGGTGCAACGGCTACTTTTGGTTTTCTAAAAGCAAACCGTTTAATTTATAAAATTAATTATGCAAGAGATTTTTTCATAAAAATACAACACTTCTAAAACAATTACGTAAATGTAAGGGAGGAAATGTTACAATATGCTAACAAGGACGAACCGTTGTAGTGTATTTTCAGTATCACTAAGGAAATGTTTACAACAAATATAAATAATAGTTAAAGATGTTTTTTCTGGTCAACTAGCTGCTAAAATTAAAAGAAAACATTTCTGTTTGTTTATAAAGCTAATAATGCACTTTGTATGTAAATATCACGCACATTTTTTTAAATGGACTTTTTATGAAGCGACTTTCGTGCAGTAGCGTAACGTTGCAACATGCCATGGTGTTAAACCAATTCCTTAAACTTTTTTTAAAAATCCGATTTTATTTATTTTTTGTTTAGTGCCCCCATCCGAATAAAAGAAGATTATTTTTTTTGCGTTTTGTCTGTTAGTCGGTCTGTCCGTCACGATTAGATTAACAAATAACACTAGATTTCATTAGAAATCTGATTTAACCTTTAATATTTCATTCCTAAATATTGCAATTGTTATACCTGTAATAGATTGTTCCAGATGTTTTGTGAAAAGCAAATCAATGCCAATGAATATTTGTTTGCTTTTCTAACTTATATTAGATTTTATTTCCATGCTTAAACGTTGCAAGAAACACATGATTTTCAATACATTGTTCCGTTGTTTTTTTATGTAAATGGCATATAAAAGCTAAATAAAAATATCTATACTGATTTATATTTCATTAACTATAAAGTTGTTCCGGATATTGTTTTATAAAAAATAAATTATGTCAAATGATTGTTTGAAATCGCATAATTGACTAATATTACACTTATATTCTTTGACACAACGTCACTATAGTTTATTTATGAATATCAATTTTAAATTTAAAACAAATTTATGTCAAATAAGTATATTTTTTTCAAAAATATCGACAATAGGTTGTTCAGGATTTTAAAATAAGAAAGTAATTTTCTAGAAACGATTATTGAAAATCACTTTTTAGACTTATTTTACAGTTAATTTTCTTGCCGAAACATAATAAAAGTAGTTTACTCGGTAAAGAATGCTCCGGATTTCGTTTCGAAAATGAAATCGACCTACATTACCTTAATTTTCTTACAAATCGTCGCCAAAAATGATCCGAATTTTATATGAAAAATCTAATAACGCTAATAAATGTTTGAATTCCTTCTTCTAATAAATAAAACAAATAATTTTCTCATTTACAAAAATTGGTTGTTCCGGATATTTTATGAAAAATATTTTAACTCTATGTAAAATCGCACTTCTCTCTTACACTACATTTAACTTTTTAGCTAAAACGTTAGAAAATCTAATTATCGTTAATATTATGTTCCGATTTTTAAGGAAAACAACTTCCTAACACCAAAGTATGGTTTGAAAATCTCTCCATAAGGCTATGGTACATCTTATTTTCATAACAGACCATCCCACAAATGTAATTAACGGTATTTGATTAATCTGAAATTCTTATTTTCTCTCACTATAAATATATAAACATCCGGAACAAACTATTTTAGAAACTTAAAACTAATGCAATGTTTCCGAAGGGAAATTAAATTTTAATCAGATTTTCAATAGCTTGTAGTCTTTTTTTTCCTCGCTATTAACATGACGGACAGACAGACTGCAGACAAAAAAAAAGCGTCTTTAATCCTTTTATATATAGTCTAACTAGCCCATCAAATGAAATGCTAAAAGAACAAACACGGTGCACCAATGTCTATGATCCCTCGAGAAGCTGCTCGTATAGATGACATTTTTTTAGTCTAACTAGGCCGTGTGACGTAGTGGATTTTTTTCCTTTGACGTCATATGAAGTTAATTCTTTAAATGAAATGCTAAAAGAAATCACTCGGTGCACCAATGTCTTTGAACCCTCAACAAGCTGCTCGTATAGATGATATTTTTAGTCTAACTAGGCCGTGTGACGTAGTGGATTTTTTTCTTTTGACGTCACATGGAATAAATTCTTTAAATGCTAAAACAACTCGGTATAGTAATGTTTATTAAACCTCGTAATGAGACTCGTATTTTAAAAAGACATAATAGCTAGATTTAGATCTAATCTAGATTTTTTACACTAGATCTAGATTTTTTACACTAGATCTAGATTTTTTACAGTAGAACTAGATTTTTTTTTCTTACACTAGAGCTAGATTTTTAAAACTAAATTTAGATTTAACTTCTAAATAAAATCATTATAAAATTTAGATCTAGAATTTTTTGATCTAATTAGAATGTTTGTTGTTTTACATGTTTCGGATGTTTCTTCAGAGTTGTAGTCCAAACCTCCCGTAGGACGTCGGAGGATGGAAGCGGCCCTAAAGCGGGCAGGGTTTGAACCTGGGATCATAGATGAATCCAAACGACAGTCCAGCGCACAAATCGCACTACCAGACAGCCATGATTTAGACTAGATCAAGATCTATAATTTTAATTTCTAGGCTTAAAGTGTTGATTTTTATTTCTAAAGTCTAGATTGTCAATATTGCAATGTTATAAAATACTAAAACTAATCTACTATTTTAATATTTTATACTGCAATTAGTCTATTAATTGATTATCTAGTGTTTTTTTAAATAAATCTTATCTAAATTACATCTACATTATCCCAAATATTTATATTCTAGATCTAGTAGATAAAGATATTAAGAGTGCTAAATTAGTAGTTTAATTTAGGTAGATCTACATCCTCATTCTAGTTCCATTTAAATGAAAATGCTCAATACCAAAAGATTATCTAAAACGCTCTTCTGACATATGGTACACATCCGGTAGTTGTCATTCCGTAATGTGTAGGTATATTATCAATAGTGGGCTATTAGTTTGTAACCAGTTTGTCATTAGATTAAGAGCAATGCCTGGTCGTGCGTTTAGCGCGCAGGACTGATTATCTCTACGGTCTCGGTTTTATACCCTGCTCAATGCCATCCTCAGTCGACAGGGATCCGTCTCCCACGGGGGCAGCCTCTGAGTTTGTGTGGCAACACAAACTCTCTTTGTAATCTTGTTTTTTTAAATCTAGGTCTAAAAAATAGTCTATATATAAAATTACGCTAATTTTTTTTTGTAAACAAGACAGTTACAGAATTTGGTTTTGGAATGTGTATGGTTCAGCAGTAGGTCTATTGAATATGCTTTAACAATAATATGGGCCTACATTAATATCTAATGTCAGAGCTACATATCAAAGAAACATGGAGAACCCTGCTACTATATCGTTTGAAAATAATTCTTAATAAAAAGAGTAAATCATAAAACATTCACGACCAGAATAAGTTACTGTAAAATTGTTCCCATGTCAATATGTTCCTGTCTGAATATCTTCCCATTTAAATATATACCTCTGTGTGAATATGTTCCTGCGAGAGTATGTTTTCATGTGAATATGTTCTTGTGTGAATATAGTTTATGGATATGGATGGCTGATTGGTCATGCGGTTTGCGCCCTGGACTGTCGTTTGGATTTATCGATGGTTCCGGGTTCAAACCCTGTCCGCTTCCATCCCCCGTCGTCCTGCGGGAGGTTTGGACTAGGAAGTAAACTATCTTTAACTCTGATGGCTTCCTGGTCGTGCTGTTTGCGCGCTGGACTGTCGTTCGGATTTATCGACGGTCGAGGGTTCAAACCTTGCCCGCTCCCATCCCCTGTCGTTTGGACTAGGAAGTAATTATCTGAAGGAACATCCGAAACATGTAAAACATTTTACAAACATTTTCACTCTGAAGGAACATCCGAAATATGTAAAACATTTTTATTCATCATGATATAAACAATCGAGCCAAACAAGTGACTGCCTATAATGTAGGTCAACCAACATATTAATAAAAATCAACGAATGCAAAGATAAGTTTTTCTACTTGATAAACTGTCCTAGGAAGAATCCAAGTACACCATTACATTTAGATAACTAACAGTACTGTTGACTTACATGGTCCAAAGTGCTCTCATAAAGATATGTTTTAAAAAAAGAATCACTGTTAAATTATATTTTCAAATATCTAGGTCCACCGCTGGCATCACCAGGTGTCAACCCCCCCCCCCCCGCCCACATTCGTTCCACCTATACTATATGAGCCTCTCACCCATTCTCAATGTTCCCAGGATAGGATTATCTTGATGAAGACATTATCAAAAGAGCGTCATTATCTAGGCCAGTGTTTCCCAAACTTTTTCCTTAACGGAACCCTTTACACAATCTCAGTATTTATCGGAACACTTTACATTCACTTGGCGGTGAACTAGTTAATTTTTCCAGTATTCCGTGGAACATATTTTTCAGTCCTCGCGGAACACTAGGGTTCCGTGAACATAGTTTGGGAATAACTGATCTGTGCCATCCTTTTTTCGAACACATCCACCTCCCCTCCCCGTAGTGTCTACTAGCTTGCGACTTAGTTGGTCGGCCAAGTCTAATGCTGTAGTGACTGCGGTGTACTAATGCAATAAATCAGGTCAACATTCACCTGTTACCTAAAATGAATGTAAATTGGCTCCATCTCTACTTCCCAGATGGTCCACTCAGAGGAGAGACACAATGGGGGGGGGGGGGGGGTCTAATGCTCTAAATAAATCTTTTTTTTTTTTTTTTTAGCGTTCACAATTTTTGTTGAATTGTTTTTTAAACCTTCAAAGTTTCGGATTTTCTCAGAATAAAGACAGGACAAATGTTTTAAAATACTTTAAAATTAAAAAAAAAAGATTCTCTGAAGCAGTTTTTCCCAAAGTGGGGTACGCGTACCCCCCAGGGGTACGAGAAGAGTTTGAAGGGGGTACACGTTGCACTTGGTTAACTATGTTGATATTTTAAAAAATACCCAATTAGATTACAAATTTATAAAATTATCATAAGTTTTAAATCCTTTTTATTATTTATTTAAAGTTTTTACAGCTCGAATACGGTGCTAGTGTACATTTTAATTTCTACAAAGATCCGGAAATGGAGAGGAATGTTACAACTTTTTCAGTGTCAAAACTGTTTCCATTTTTTTAAGAATGTTATTGTTGTGTCTCTGAAGCATGCAAAAAAAAACTCACTATTTGAATACTTAAGTGTAAGTGTGAGTCATTATTATTTTGTGCATGTAGGCTTACAAAAAAAAATATTGGTTGTTATTAAAATAAATCCTTTTTGGGGGGGAGGGGCGAGGGGTACTCAGCGTTACAAAACTTCTAGAAGGGGTACGCATAAGTCAAAAGTTTGAGAAACAATGCCCTAAAGGAAACAACTTCACATTTACAACGATAAATCTCAATAATCTAGAAGTTATTTCCTTTTTCGATATCAAACAAAATAAATACCAATAATTTACTAATATGTTAATTTATAATTACAAATTATTTTACAAAATAATTAATTACATGTAATCAACTGAATAATTTTTTTCTTTTGGCTCGTGTATTGTCTTCGCCATTGAAGGATTGTGTGTAAAGTTTCAAATTGATCCGAGAATACGATGTGTAATAAATACATCCTCGCCAAAGTCTTTTGCAGAACGCGGCGGGGAATCGAGACAAGCAGGGTTCGAACCCTGGACCGCTTTGACGGCAGTTCAAAAACACTTTACAAACAGGACTAGGCAACCATCCAAGTAAATGAATGTATGTAGTTCTATATTCCAATATTAATGCTGTTATGATACATGTCCTATACCAGTGATCGCCCAACGTGTCACCTCAAAGAGCCAAATGTAATTAAATACTGAGATCATGTGGAGTTCAAAGAGCCATTAAATAACCTTTAATACATTTACCATATTTGGAAATAATAAGGATAAAACGTACAATGTAAAGCTCGTTGTAGTTAAATCTGCCGTAGTTTATAACTAAATTTACATTTAAAAAAATCTTTATATCACACATACATACATCATATACAGATTTTGTGTATGTGTGTGTGTAAAATTAAAACAAATTGAATGATGTTAAAGGCATTCCTTATAAAAATCTGCAAATATTCTATGATGTCAACAATGGCTTTGTCTTTCCCTGAAAACTAAAGGGAAGATAATTGAGTTGTTATAGCTCATCGTTGAAGCCACGATTCCAAACATTCGTCGATAATTCGATTTCTTAATTTACTTTTGATAAGTTCACGCTTGATTGTATAAATATGTAGACCCAAATAAGATAGAACTAGCAAGCGCCAGTTTATTCAGCCAATCCTACGAGTCTGGAATACTTGCTTTTCTCTCCAGTTCTTTCAGAACAAGTCTCTATAAACCCCTTAATGTTTGTTTTCTCCAATTACACAAGACAGACAGAAGGACGCTCACATTTCAAACTTACCATTTTTTTTTAAAATTCAGGAACTTTATTTCAGAGCTAACAAAATCAATTGGCAATAAATAGTCAAAAAAAAATAATTTCTGTAACCTTTCTGCAATCTTTGCACTGAGACTTTTTCTTGAAAACAAAGGCTAACGGTCGCTTTGCTGTTCCTATTGTCTTTATTGACTGCTGAGAATAGTTCCTTTCATAGTTAACATGCTCTGGGATAGAAAATGTCCTACAGGTAGGAAAAGAGAATTAGAGTTTCTCTTTCAAAATATTTAGCAAATTGGAATGAAATTACTTCTCATAAAGAAATGCTTTTTCAATAAACAGTGAAGGAAACTATTTACAAATGTTTCATCTGGTTAACTAACCAAAATTCTTATACAACATAAAATCTTCATATCTTCCTCAAAAAACATTCTTTAAATTTGTGATAGTATAAAGCATCAGTTACAACTGACATGATAATCGTAATCACCAATTTCAATAATTTGCAAATCTCGTTAGGAAATGTCTGCACGCAAGTACTGCCTCTTGAGGCACTATACACGGAGATGTATCTCGTGATTTTATTTTGAAATACTTTGTCTCTTTGCCTGCTGACATCGAGGCAATACTTATAATAGAAATAGATGTTGTTCAAATCACTCGGTACCAACATTTGCTCAATCTACTGCTTGAGCAACAATATTATCCTTCAAACATCACATGCAACTCTAACGCGACCGTCTTGCCGCCCAACCGACCGAATAACAGTGAAACAATATAGTTTGTTTTTTTCTGTACCTTTGTTGATATTTTTTCTTTGGAATGAAATCTGCTAAGTGGAATGGAGATAATGATAGACAATGCTACACATATAAACGAGCGACTATCCTTCTCATGTCTAAAGGCTGACGTTTCCTATTCCTTGCCTGCACTCAACATTTAGGGAAAGAGCCACAGATTCGAGATGACCTTTTTGATCCAAGAAAGGATTTTATCCTATGTCCAGGATGAGGAATCGTCTCCTCACCGATCCCTCTGTCTGGAGACCCCCGTCCACAAAATGATCATTAAATCACATCCGTTTGCTCATGGGTCTCGGTACCTTAAGCCAACGCATTGGGTTTCCCCCCGACCCATGCGAGGCTGGAGGCCGAGCCCACGGGTGACCTCCATATTCGTATAATGTGCCATTGCCACCGTTGTGGAGCCATCACCACCCGTATGCTCCCGTTGTGGAACGACGCACTGGGTTTTGGTCTTTCTCACATCCTCCCCACGTGCAGGTACACTCGCTATAGCATACAGTGGTAGCTCAATGGGAGCCCTGTTTGCTCTCGTTCTTAGCCTTTCCGCTTCTATGGGTGGACGTTTCTACGGAGGTGCCACGCTGAGGCGACGGGGGCATTTCCTTTTTAGATTTAGTTCAGAAATGCTCTAAAAATATTCAGTGGGATATTTTGTTTTGATGCTAAATTGTCACAATATAAAGCCAAACTTTAAAATGTTACATTGACATACTTTAAAATGTTACATTGACATACTTTAAATTGTCACAATATAAAGCCAAACTTTAAAATGTTACATTGACATACTTTAATTATCACAATATAAAGCCAAACTTTAAAATGTTACATTGACATACTTTAAATTGTCACAATATAAAGCCAAAATTTAAAATGTTACATTGAAATACTTTAGTGCTCAGCTTTTATGTCCAAAAATGGATGTGATGAAATACGATTTGTTTAGAGATATTAGATGTAGTCATGACACGTTTGTCGCAAACAAATCACATTTACGACTATTTCATTTGTAATAAGACAGTTTGTAGCCTAGTTATAGTCTCAAGGAGAACTCCCAACAAATTGTTTGTTTTTACATTTGTAGCCTCTTTACTGTACATTTATGTAGCCTTTTCACCCAGGGGTCCGTGGGCCAGTTTTGACTATATAAAGGGGTCATAAAAAAGCTTGAGAACCTTTGTAATAACTCACACACTCACACATACACACATACATATAGATGTATGTAAATCTAGGTCTGTGTAATAATATCAAACTCTATATGAGTGAGGTCTTCAGAGGCTCCTTCAGACTAAGACGCCTAGTGCTCATCCTGTAAAGGGCCTGAGGCTGAGAGTTGACACAAAAAGCAGCTGCCTCTCTCCACAAAGTCGTGTGAGTTCAAAGGAACGGCAGGTGTTGATACAGTTTGGCGTCAGCGGCGTCGCTCAGTGGGGGCTACAAGCTGCCAAAGATAACTGCCCAGAGTTGACTTCCAAAGTCTTTCCCTTTTTGCGTGTAGATGAAAGGCTTAGAAGTTTTAAATTCAGAGTTTTCGCTCTCCTAGGTGGGTAGACAATTTAGTCTAACGAGCCCCTTCTGCCCGAAAATGTCTGATTTAGTCGCCAGATACTCGCCTTTACCTCTTATCCTGCCAGACCTAATAACTAAGCCACACGTGAAGGCAAGGAGTCGGACTGCCCCAAAGAAAAGAGAAATTAAAAAATAAGCAGCGAAACAATAAAATAACACAATTCATTAAAACCTACAGTAGTCCAACAGTAACACTGGACACAAATTTCGCTATCTCTTGAATAAAAAAAATGTTTTGAATCTTGTGCGAGGCTACCATCAATAGGATGACCAAGGCGGCTGCCTGACTTGCCTATGCCTAATGTTTACATCCAATACAGCTTTCGGTAATAATAATTGTACAGAAAGATGCTTCAGTAAATGCCAGTACTTCTATTTGTTTCTATTGCTGTTTTTCTTCTAGATAGATTTTCTTTTAACCTCAAAAACACATGGTTCATTCGTCCTCGATCGATTGTTCTGTCTATCTCTATTGTGACTAACACATTTGCCGAGCGATTATATGAAGAAGTTGACGAATTCATATGAAATGAAGAAAAAAACATCTCTCTGTATTTTCTTCAAACTTCTTTAATAACTTCTTCAACTTTCACATCAAATTAACTTCTTAATTCAATAACAACTTGACTTGATACTTCATAAATAAAACTTAAATGATACATGAAACTTCTCTAAGTATAACTTCAACTTCAAATACTAAAACTTTACTTAACGGACCCGCTAATATCACAAAACTTATTAGTAATCAAGGACTGTGTGAGGACCAACGCTCTACAAGAACTACTACTATGCGAGGACCCCGTCTGACTGACTTTCCCCTAATTTATGCTTTCTTTGATCGTACGTTCCAGAATCCTGGAACCTTCTCCGATAATTATTTTAGTAACTTTGACCTTCTAGAAGCTGACGTGTGCTATTTTTTTCCTTAACCTCTTTCTTCGATTGGATATCTAAAATTAACTTGTTTACGCTGGACACTTGCACTGGTTTGAACTCAAGCTTCAAGAAACTGGTCGAAGTAGGTCACAGACTCGACTCGTGACATTACCCCCTTGCCTTTTTAGCATTTTGTATGCAATATAAAATGCGTAAAATAACAATACAAAATATGCCTAAAACATTGATAAAATTGCATATAAAAGCAAGTAGTATAGCATATGCCTAAAACACTGATATAATTGCTCTATTGAATGTACAAAACTCATAACTAAAAAATAAAAAAAAATTTCATTATGTTAACATATTAATATCAAACGAATTCAAAATGTTGTACTCATTCAGCATATATAATTAATATATAATATACATCTTAGGTCTATACATTTATTGTTTATTGATATATCAATATGAACATTTCCCAACTTGTGTAACTAAAATATGTCAAAAACAACTGAATAATAAATCATATTTCCTTTGCTACTTGTGTTTATAGAGTATTTGAATATTGAAATGTCTTTAAACACATGGAATAAAAAAATGAATAAATTTTGTGTTTCTGACTTAAAACAAAATATACTCAAACAATAAACAATATATTGTATAGTATCTAAATACATCTAGACAAAGTATCAGCAAAAACATTTAATTTTCCTGGAACAGTTTTTACATCAAACTGATAGTCCATTAACTGCAAACTCCATCGTGTCAGACGACTATTTGACATTTTTTTAGAGTTGAGAAATGCCAGTGGTGCATGATCTGTCTGTAAAGTAAAGGGTTCTCCTAACAGGTACTTGCTAAATTTTGAAATAGCCCAGACAATCGCCAGGCACTCTCGCTCAATGGTAGAGTATCTTGTCTCTGCTGAAGATAGTTTTCTGTTTATAAAAAATACAGGATGTAGAATGCCTTCATATTCTTGCATCTGACATGCTCCTATTGCTGACGAGGAAGCATCTGTAGCAAGATAAAACCGCTTCTTCTTGTCTGGTAATTTCAAAATGGATTCTTGTGCAAAAGCATACTTAATTTTCCTTATGGTCTCTTCTAATTCTGATGACCATGGAATTGTGTTAGATTGTCCTTTATTCGTAAGGTTAGTAAGAAGTGTTGTAAGTGATGCGTAATTTGGAATAAAGCATCTGTAAAAATTACAAAATCCTAATATACTTCTAACCTGCTTTTTTGTTTGAGGTATTTTAATGTCCAAAATTCCTTTTATAATATTGTCCTGTGTTTTCAGTGAATTGTGTCCAACTTTATAACCTAAAAATGTAACTTCTGATTTTGCTAATTCAACTTTGCTTGGTTTTACAGTAAATCCATTGTCTTTCAAGTGTTGGAAGATTTCTTTGAGTCCTTTTATATGATCGTCCCATGTATTATGAAACACACATATGTCATCAATATAGGACACTGTCTTTTCTTTGTCCGAACATCCTATGAATCGCTCGGTTAAAAGTACTGCTAGCATTTACTAAACCGAATGGCATGTAATTATATTGAAAAAGGCCAAAGGCTGTAGTAAAAGCAGTGTATTGTTTTGAATCCTGTGTCATAGGTATTTGATAATATCCTCTTGTCAAATCGAGTTTCGTAAAATACTAAGCTCCAGAAAACTGTGACATTAAATCCTCTGGATTAGGCATTGGAAAAGAATCAATGCATGTTATTTTATTCAACTGTCGAAAGCCTACACACATTTTTGGCGATGATGACTGTGGACGTTTTACCAGCACTATTGGAGCAGCATAAGGTGAATTCGAGTGTTCAATTATGCCTTGTTCTAAAAGATCATTGGTTTCTTTCTGAAGGAAATCTCTATAGTGAATAGGTAGTGAATATGGACGTGACTTGGTAGGTTTGTCACGTATCAATTTAATTTCATGATTTATAATGGTTGTTTTACCTGGAACATCTGTAAATATATCAGCATATTCTTGGAGTAGATTCGTTATATCCTTTTTTTTCTCTGTGATGATAAATTGTCCAGTTTGACATCTTGCCAGGTTTCAGTCTGTCTAGAAGTTGTAGTTGGTACTACTAATTCATCCATTTTCTTCTGGAATAATCGCTAAGCATGAAATATGTTTTTCAAGTTCTTCGTCTTCTTCTTCTGTATCAGTAGCTTCATTGTATTTTTGTAGCATGTTGATATGAAACACTTTGTTTCTGTTATTGATATAGATTTCATAATCTACATCTGTGACTTTTCTTAAAATAGTAAATGGACCCTGCCATTTAATAAAGAACTTATTTTTCTTATCAGGCAATAATAATTTAACTTTGTCTCCTGGTTCAAAGTACTTAAGTTTTCTATTTACAATTATTCTTCTATGACTTTCAACGTTAGCTTTGGCTGTTGCTTCCTTAGCTTTTTCACATGCATTTATTACTGTATTTCTTGTATTGAGAACATGCTGAAATGCCGTTTTCTTAACTGATGCATCATGGTTTGACTTTAGTAGTGATTCTTTGAAAGTAGTTATAGGACCTCTTGGATTAGCTCCATATAACATTTCAAAAGGAGAAAATCCTGTGTTATCTTGGATACATTCTTTATAAGCAAATAATGCAGCTGGTAAAAGGAGATCCCAATTCTGCGGATTATCATTTGCTATTTTTGATATAATTTGTTTCAATGTTTTGTTAAATCGTTCACAAAGCCCGTTGCTTTGAGTTGGTATGGTGTAGTAAACTTCCTCTTGATGTTGTACATCTCCATGAATGTCTTAGTTATATCTGCTGTAAACTGACTTCCTCGGTCAGAAAGTATAACTTCAGGCAACCCTGTCCTTGAAAAAATTTCAAATAACGCTCTGGTAATATCAATTGCAGAAATATTGACTAACGAATAGCTTCTGGCCATCTAGTACATGTGTCTACTAAAGTTAAAATATATTTGTGATTTCTGCTGGATTCAATTGGCATGGGACCAATTAAGTCAACTGCTACTTTTTGAAATGGTTTCTCAGTCAATTGCATTGTCTGCAATGGCGCTTGTATTTTGTTCCCTTTTGGACTTCTCATTTGACAAATATGACAGGTACTAATGTGCTTCTTTACTTCTTTAGTAATACCTGGCCAGTAAAAATCTTGAAGTATTCTTTTCTTGGTAACTCCCTTATGTCCAGCAAACGGTACATCGTGGCTTGTATTAATAATGGTCTTTCTGTATACTTTTGGAACTACAATTTGCTCAACAGTTTTATTTTTGTATTGACTTTTCTTCATAAGTATTCCTTCTTTGAAATAAGGATCATTATTTTTTTGCTGATTGATGTTCGATTGAGCCTTTTTGAACATTTTAAATAATGTTTCATCATTTTTCTGGTCAACTTTAAATTCTTCACTATGAAATTTTTCAAGTTCATTTGTCTTTAGATGCAAATGGTTTGCCTGCTTATCATTTTCATTTTCTTGAACAACTTTATCAGAATTCTTGTGTTCAATATGTTCAGTTTCAAGTCTTTCCTTTTCTTTTTGCATTGACCTTGTGACTACTACATTGCATTCTTGACTCATTTTTATTGTATTGTTCCATTCAATAAGATCTTGTGTAGTACAGTCACGCACTCCCTGTATATACTAACTATGAGATCAACAGGTAGATTTTGAGCTACTAATGCTTCTACATGTCCACTGAAAAATGGAGTCGTAATATGTATCAAAGCTTCTGGTAGTTTACTTACAGTACCGTTGAAAGCAGTGGCTTCGATTTCATTGCCTGTATATTGATTTGATCTCACAAAAATTGCACGTATAACAACTGAAGTGCTACCTGTGTCTCGTAACACCTGTACTCTTTGAGAACCGACTAATCCAGGATAAAACTGAAGTCCTTGTGATTTAGTGATAACAGTCATTGTTGAGTGATGTGCCTTGGAGTTTTTTTGTAAAAACCTGTTTCTTATTTCCATATGTTGAATTCCTAACATTTAATGATCTGTTTTGCGAATATGCTTGGTCACTAGATCTGTCACTGATACTATTATGTTTCTTTCTGCAATCCTTTGCTAAATGTCCTTTCATGTGACAAAAACTGCACTCTATGACCTTCACTCTACACTGTGAGGCGAAATGACCTCTAGTATTGCATTTATAACATATTAAAGTTTTGTCGGTCTGAAAAGATGGCAATGCTCTGTTGTCTCTTGAAAAGCAAATAAAGTTTTCATCAGTTGCTGATCTGATTTGCTTACTTGGATAAGCAGTTTTATATTGACGTATTATTGTTGTCAGGGTCTGCAGATCTTTAGGATTTCTCTCGATTATGAAGGATTGAATATCTTCTGCATATGCGTGAGTAATGGTATCAATTAATATGTGGTCTCTTAATGCTTCATACGTTCTATCAATATTAGATAAAGATATCCACCTATCAAACCACATTACCATATCAGAGACAAAGAACTGTGGATCATCTTCCTGCCTTGGTCTTTCGAAAAAAAAATTCTTGCGAGAAGCATTTTGCGTAGCTCCAAACTGTCTTAGTAAAGCTTCTTTTATTTCTTCATAAGTACGCTGCTTATGAGATGGTATCTGTGCACATACATCTAATGCTTTACCCTGTAATAAAATCAAGAGATGGTGTGCATATTGTTCTTCTGGTAAGCCTGATGCTTTCGCTAATTCCTCAAACCGCATCAAATACGAATCTATATTATCTTTATTTTCTTGAAAAGGTAATATTTTAGATAAAGGTTTATACTTGTCAAAAGCATTGCTAGTTGGTAAGGTTGATTGAACCTCTGTTTTTTCTTTTTTTAATTTTAACTCCTCTTCCTGAAGTTGAAGTCTGAATTTTTCCACTTCTAATCTTTTTTTTTCTGCCTCTATGTCCTCTTTACGTTTCCTTTCTTCTGCCTCTCTATCCTTTTTACGTTTCCTTTCTTCTGCCTCTCTATCCTCTTTACGTTTTCTTTCTTCTGCCTCTCTGTCCTCTTTACGTTTCCTTTCTTCTGCCTCTCTGTCCTCTTTACGTTTCCTTTCTTCTGCCTCTCTGTCCTCTTTACGTTTCCTTTCTTCTGCCTCTCTGTCCTCTTTACGTTTCCTTTCTTCTGCCTCTCTGTCCTCTTTACGTTTCCTTTCTTCTGCCTCTCTGTCCTCTTTACGTTTCCTTTCTTCTGCCTCTCTGTCCTCTTTACGTTTCCTTTCTTCTGCCTCTTTTTCTTCATTTATTTGTTTCCCCACCATTCCCACTGATGTCCTTGGCTAGTTTTAAATATACTTTAAATAAGTCTGCGTGAGACGCCATTGTATGAAATTAAGAATAGCAGAAATGTAGGTGTTTAAATGTTCTGCCGACACTCTCATCAAGAAGAATCTAGCCAGCAAACAGCGACTACGTTGGACAGGTAAAAAGTGAAAGAGAGCTGACCTAGTTAAATATCGATCGGTGTCTCCTCTTGAGGAATGCAAGTGGTCAGTATTTGTAAACAAACTAGTGTACAACTAGCTTTAGTAACGTTGCCTTCACAGCTTAGTAAATATAGCTTTCACAGCTTAGTAAATGTAGCTTTCACAGCTTGGTAAATATAGCTTTCACAGCTTAATAAATATAAAATGTAAGGTACTGACCTTAAAACAGATGATTTTTCCCGTTTCGTTTCAAAGATAACACGTCTTGTTGAAGTATTCTGCAAGAGGCTTTTCTTATGCGGCTTTATTTGAGGCTTTGTCGTTCAGAGAGGCTATAAATCCCTCGTTAGAGGCTTTATAAAAATTCGTACAACTTGCTAGAATGAGACGACTTTATTCTTTGAAAATGCAGTATGTGATGCTTGACTTCGTCGGTGTCTTTATTTATAGATGCCTTTTTTCGTCAGGAGGTGCCAATATATGTGACGAGCAGGCCGAGCAATTATATTAATAAGTTGACGAATTCATATGAAATGAAGAAAGAAACATCTCTCTGTATTTTCTTCAAACTTCTTTAATAACTTCTTCAACTTTCACATCAAATTAACTTCTTAATTCAATAACAACTTGACTTGATACTTCATAAATAAAACTTAAATAATACATGAAACTTCCCTAAGTATAACTTCAACTTCAAATACTAAAACTTTACTTAATGGACCCGCTAATATCACAAAACTTATTAGTAATCGAGGACTGTGTGAGGACCAACGCTCTACAAGAACTACTACTATGCGAGGAGCCCGTCTGACTGACTTTCCCCTAATTTATGCTTTCTTTGATCGTACGTTCCAGAATCCTGGAACCTTCTCCGATAATTATTTTAGTAACTTTGACCTTCTAGAAGCTGACGTGTGCTATTTTTTTCCTTAACCTCTTTCTTCGATTGGATATCTAAAATTAACTTGTTTACGCTGGACACTTGCACTGGTTTGAACTCAAGCTTCAAGAAACTGGTCGAAGTATGTCACAGATTCGACTCGTGACATCTATAGTCTGTCTATCTCTATAGTCTATCTTTATAGTCTGTCTATCTTTACAGTCTGTCTATCTTTACAGTCTATCTTTATAATCGGTCTATCTTTATAGTCGGTCTATCGTTAAAGTCTATCTCTATAGTCTATCTTTATAGTCTGCCTATCTCTATAGTCTAACTTTATAGTCTATCTCTATAGATTGTCTATCTCTATAGTCTGTCTTTCTCTATATTCTCTATATTTCTGTTTCTTGAACGTAGATTAAAACGGTCTCTCCTGTTACGCTTTGCTGATAAAACTGTGGCTATAATTGTCACGGCTGTAACCCATCTCATTAGCAACTGTTCATTAACTGCCCCCGGGGCTAGATTAGTGCTCAGTCGGCCATTCCAATAGATCAAGACAAACAAAACTTGTTTTTCTAAAATATTATCATCCATTCCTGTACACATTTTTCTCTTTATATTTTTTCTTGTTATAAATGTACACACACACACGCCCACACTCATACATATATATATATATATATATATATATATATATATTCACGCACACACCATTTCGTTGTCATCACATAATCGCCATTTTGGTGAACGTTGACCCAATCACATCGACGCGCATGCGCCAGCGTACACACACACGCGCACGCGTAGTGTTGGCGTGTTGAAACACACACAATCACTCCTCCACACGCACGCGCACGCACGTGCGAGAGTAGGAGGGCAGAAGAGAAAAATGAGCCGATTGATTGGGAGGCCGATAAAAAGGTTACGGGTGTTGGGTAAACAAGACAATTTGTATGGCGGACCAAAAGATCAAAGGGAGGCGATGTTCTAGTTGACATTTTCAGCGCCGCGTAGCGCTACACGCTTTGAAGACTGGTACAGTCGTTACCCATAATCCATTATGCTACCCCAAAGAGTGAGCAGACGTGAATCTGGGGAAGAGGGCGGCCGAAAACGTATGTGTGTGCTGGATGGGGAGAATATGCGGAGCCGGAAATGATTTAACAAGTTGTCTTGTAAATATGGTTTCCAAATATTGACTATTTCTTCCATTGTTTGTAGTGTATATATATATGTATGTATGTATGTATATATTGACCCCTTTTATCTGCCCTGGCATTAAGGAAGAAGTCATCATAGTTCGCCTACACGTAACACAAAAAGCCTCATTTTAAAATTGCAATACCATTATACTCTTGTTTTTACAAACAAACCTATCTACATTAAGTATTAACTCATTTGGAATTTTTTATTTAAAAAAAAAAACACATCAATATTTGATATTTATTGGCTGTACAAAAAAAAACACAACAACTAAACGCATCAGTATTGCATGATCTCACTTCATGATTAGGCCTACTGAACCTGATGTTACTTTGTTACAAAGCTTCTATCAACTCACTCTGTCTGTCTGGTAAAAAGTTGTACACGTTATTTCTCTCATACCCAATCTCGGATCAAGTTGAAATTTTGCACAATTAATTCTTTTAACTGACAAAACAAGAGTCAATTAAAAAAAAACAAAAAAAAAAACAAAAACAAGCAAACAATTAGTTAATTAAATATTGGTAATTAATTATTTTGTTTGGTATCGAACAAGGGAAAGAAATCGTACTTGAATTAGTCCTCTTGAGGAGGCTTGAGATCTGAGTGACCAAGTATTGTTCATGTATACATACAGAGTGTATTAAGAAAGCTAAATGCATGAAGTTGCGCTAAATGAAAACTAATGTTAAAAATATTTGTAATCGTATATATATATATAGTTCGTCCATCGTGGTTCGATGATGACCGCTTTGTCATCCAGGGGGCTGTAATCGTATAAAGTTATCATTGTTAGTCTAGATCTTGTATAAATGTAATTACATGACTGATCCAACCTACAATTATACTTAATATAAACTTTTTAAAAAAAGTGTTTTTTAAAAATGTTTTTCTTGTTATAGTGAATGAATTTAGGGACAATAATATAAACACATCATTCACAGCAACTTTCAATAGTGTAGTCTTCATTTCAATTTATAAATCAAACTAACTTCGCAATAGATAGGGTCATTATAAAAAAGACTTTATGCTTCATAATAAAGCAGAATATGATAATACATATCTCTATACCAGTCTTGCAGGCGAGACTTGTTTCAAGTCAAACTGCTTCCAGGTTTGTAGCCTGCAACAAATCTCTCATCACAGCATCAGGCGACCTCCCAACATTGTGTGATAGAGCACCGACATAGACTCACCTTTGACCTCTTACCTCCTGGGAGGATTTCATTCCTTTACCTTTAAAAAAAAAGTTGAGATAGTGTGTTTGTCTGTGTGTAATGAACAGTATGTGTGATTGTACGATTGCAGATATACATTTGAGGGTGCATTCCATTTTTGGTTCGTGAAGAGAAAACAAAAGAAGTTTTGAAAGCTGAACAAAATGGGTTATTATCAATGTGCATATAACTTGATTCTCATAGGACTTGTGGATATTCTGAATATTAACTATTGGTATTTAGTGTTATATATTGTTCTTGTTCAGCGATCGTTGACCACTTATTTACAGTTCGGTTAATATGCAACTTGGTTTGCTGTTCTTCGGTTAATACATTAGGTGTGGTGGGGAATCCGGTTAATAACATCGTCCACTACAGAAACCCGTAAAACTCCCACCCCTGCCAATAATACAGGATAGGTGAAGGTGATTTAACACTGAACACAAATCTACTTTCGTACTACCAATAGGTCAGCCCCGATATTCTGCTCTTTGATATCAGTGTCTAAAACCATTTGGATATGAAGATCATATCCTTCACTGACTCTCCTTCTCTGACTCTCCTTCACTGACTCTTTATCCCCTCTTTCACTGACTCTCACTGATTCTCCATCCCTGACTCTCCATCCCTGAATCTCTTTCACTGACTCTCCATCCCTGACTCTCCATCCCTGACTCTCCTTCACTGACTCTCCTTCACTGACTCTCCATCCCTGACTCTCCATCCCTTACTCTCCTTCACTGACTCTCCTTCACTGACTCTCCATCCTTGACTCTCCAACCTGGCTCTCCCCCCTGACTCTCCATCCCTTACTCTCCTTCACTGACTCTCCTTCACTGACTCTCCATCCCTGACTCTCCATCCTGACTCTCCTTCACTGACTCTCCATCCCTGACACTCCATCCCTTACTCCCCTTCACTGACTCTCCATCCCTGACTCTCCATCCCTTACTCTCCACCCCTTACTCTCCTTCACTGACTCTCCATCCTGACTCTCCATCCCTGACTCTCCATCCCTTACTCTCCTTCACTGACTCTCCATTCCTGACTCTCTATCCCTTTTTCTCCTTCACTACTCTCCATCCCTTACTCTCCATCCTGACTCTCCTTCACTGACTCCATTCTGACTCTCCTTCACTGACTCTCCACCCCTGACTCTCCATCCCTTACTCTCCTTCACTGACTCTCCATCCTGAATCTCCTTCACTGACTCTCCATCCCTTATTCTCCTTAACAGACTCTCCTTCACTGACTCTCCATCAAATACACTCCATCCCTGACTCTCCATCCTTGACTCTCCATCCCTGACTCTCCATCCCTGGCTCTCCATCCCTGACTCTCCATCCCTTACTCTCCTTCACTGACTCTCCATCACTTACTCTCCTTCACTGACTCTCCATCCCTTACTCTCCATCTTTGATTCTCCATCCCTGACTCTCCATCCCTTACTCTCCTTCACTGACTCTCCATCCCTTACTCTCCTTCACTGACTCTCCATCCCTTACTCTCCTTCACTGACTCTCCATCCCTTACTCTCCATCTTTGATTCTCCATCCCTCACTCTCCATCCCTTACTCTCCTTCACTGACTCTCCATCCCTTACTCTCCTTCACTGACTCTCCATCCCTGACTCTCCATCCTTGACTCTCCATCCCTGGCTCTCCATCCCTTACTCTCCTTCACTGACTCTCCATCCCTTACTCTCCTTCACTGACTCTCCATCCCTTACTCTCCTTCACTGACTCTCTATCCCTTACTCTCCATCCTTTACTCTCCTTCATTGACTCTCCATCCCTTACAATCCATCACTGACTCTCCATCCCTGACTCTCCATCCCTTACTTTCCATCCCTTACTCTCCTTCACTGACTCTCCATCCTTGACTCTCCAACCTGGCTCTCCCCCCTGACTCTCCATCCCTTACTCTCCTTCACTGACTCTCCATCCTGACTCTCCATCCCTTACTCTCCTTCACTGACTCTCCATTCCTGACTCTCTATCCCTTTTTCTCCTTTACTACTCTCCATCCCTTACTCTCCATCCCTTACTCTCCATCCTGACTCTCCTTCACTGACTCCATTCTGACTCTCCTTCACTGACTCTCCACCCCTGACTCTCCATCCCTTACTCTCCTTCACTGACTCTCCATCCTGAATCTCCTTCACTGACTCTACATCCCTTACTCTCCTTCACAGACTCTCCTTTACTGACTCTCCATCCTGAATCTCCTTCACTGACTCTCTATCCCTTACTCTCCATCTTTGATTCTCCATCCCTGACTCTCCATCCCTTACTCTCCTTCACTGACTCTCCATCCCTTACTCTCCTTCACTGACTCTCCATCCCTTACTCTCCATCTTTGATTCTCCATCCCTGACTCTCCATCCCTTACTCTCCTTCACTGACTCTCCATCCCTTACTCTCCTTCACTGACTCTCCATCCCTGACTCTCCATCCTTGACTCTCCATCCCTGGCTCTCCATCCCTTACTCTCCTTCACTGACTCTCCATCCCTTACTCTCCTTCACTGACTCTCCATCCCTGACTCTCCATCCTTGACTCTCCATCCCTGGCTCTCCATCCCTTACTCTCCTTCACTGACTCTCCATCCCCGACTCTCCTTCACTGACTCTCCATCCCTGACTCTCCTTCACTGACTCGCCCTCCCTTTTCTAGTTACCATGTCTAAACGTTACTATCCATTTTGTCTTTTGGGGCAGCACACATGATCTGTCGACTGTCTTTTGCCAGAATTAGAGTATCTTCCATAGAAGGCCTGTCCATTCTTTAATGTTGTCTTCCCATCGCTTCGTTCGTCAGCCTCTTCTAGTCATAGCAAGTCACAATGTAAACTTCGGTATATGAAGAGTTCCTGTTGATAATCATGTCTGTATTGGACGCCGTGCGTGGGATCAAGTCT
Organism: Biomphalaria pfeifferi; assembly: GCA_030265305.1. NCBI lineage: Eukaryota > Metazoa > Mollusca > Gastropoda > Planorbidae > Biomphalaria > Biomphalaria pfeifferi. Next base: position 362,251 of record JASAOG010000239.1, read on the forward strand.
GGGATGAGTGACAAGTTGACACGTGAGTGACGTTGATATCAACCTGAACACACTCCCAGACACACTCACACACACACATATACACAGATACAGTCTACGAAACTGAATGTTTTGGCGCAATGTCCAGGTCACCTGGTAACTTTCATCAAAAATGTCCTGATCAATTTCAAAACAAACCAAACGAACAAAAATTCAAAATCAGGCTTCACGCAAATGTCAGAACAATCACTGAGGTGTGTCTTTACTACCTTTAGGCAACCGCTACATCCGGTACCTCAATCCTAATTATCATAGACTCTAGACATGTCCCTTGCATCTGTGTTCGCTCACAATGAGATGTAGGCTAATATAATAACACAAACTAATTACATACATTCATGCGCGTAATTTTGAAGAAATACAAAAAAGACATAAAATGGTAAATATATACTCTGGGAACCTAATAGTGTAATTCCAATATATATATATATATATATATATATAATTCTCTTCATGGCTCAACAGTTTGGACACCAAGAGGTAAAGAAAAATCACTCTTTTTTTTCTTCAAGTAGGACTAGAGTTACCCCACGTAATTTTAGTGGCAAAAAAGAAAAGAGGGAGTGGGGAAGTACAAGTAGTATTCACTCGTCAGTAATAGCAGGGCCGGACTTAACCATGGTGGATTTCGTACATTACCAGGACTTTTTCGTATATTTTGCAATTTAATGATATATTTCTAGGATTCGAGCTCTTTCTTGGTAAATCAGGAGGCCGCGGGAAATCTGTTACAAGTTTTAAAATGGTTTAATTTTATAATTTACACCTAGAATTAGTGCGGGTCCTATGAAATTGCGGGGCCCACTGCGGTCGGATAGGAGGTTGCAGTTGTCTAAAGCCGGTTCTGCAAAATGTTTTCATACAATATGCTGTGGGTCGACTAGTATATAATATATATATTATAATAAAATGTGTAGGCCTCTGTAGTGTTCGTTAAAAAAACCTATTGGGTATTAAAAAGTAAGAAATGATCGTAAAATGAAATTATTTCGTTCTCCTTCAGGGGCGGACTGGCTATATGGACAATTTGGCAAAATGCCCGGTGGGCCGGTACCCAAATGGGCCGGTAGGGCCACCGGAATGGCCTGATCGAAGTCACTATGGCACATATCAAGTTGTTAAAGGTTTTATAATATTCTTATTATGTTATTATTATTATTATTTGTATAAAAGTCCCTCTGAGTGTCGTGTTTAAACAAAAAATCTTTCAAAGACATTGCAGTGTAATACTCTTTTAATCAAACACATTTTTCGAAAATAAAATGTCGAATGTAGACAGTGCTACTAATAGGTTTCATCTTTTTAGAGCCAACATAATTGCTGATTTCAAAAGACGCTATATTGCTTATTAAGATATAGAGTTCACTGTATGCATGCATATCGATACATTATCAAACTTAACAATGATTTTTAAGGACCGATACACCTAGAAATGGATGCCCATCACATGAAAGAGAATTTGTGGGCCGAATTTTATAGAACTGGGCCGATTTTGACACCCAGTCCGCCCCTGTTCTCCTTTTTGATTTATCACTAATCAATACCTATTTGGAAAGTATTTTATTTTCAAGAAAACACAATTGTTTTCGTCTGCAACACTGTACGTAAAGTAATTAGAGTTACTTCCCTTGAAGAATTTCTTTCCCATCAAAACGTGATACTGTTACAAAGTTTTACATAAAAATGGAGTACACAAAAACTTTAACGAAACATTTCAAACTGAAAAAAAAAACCTAGATAAGTATTTCAACAAAACTTTTTTTTTCTCTACAGGTGCGCAGCTACACAGCAGATACAGTCTAGAGCACTCTACAGAATACATAGCTAAGTGAAGAGAGCTATTTTTAGATCCGAACTCTTAAAAAAAATAATAATTTTAAGATGGTTTATGAGGTCAGCTCAGGTGAAATCTATTAAAATGACCGAGATAAATAGTCTTTACTTGATGCAATTATGTGGGTACGATGGAGATAACGGTCAGTACATAAAGAGATCCTGGATAGAGCTGCAAGGAACTTAGAGAGAGAGAGAGAGAGAGATGTTAAGTGTGAGCTGGGAGGTAATATAGAAAGATGACAAGAGCACTGAGAAGGTAGATAGAGATAGAAAGAAGGAAGAAATAAGAAATGTCAGGAGATTAAAAGAACCGGGGCTTTTTTTTTGTGACAGTACCCACCAGTACGGCGTACAGGCACCATTTTCAATGTGGGGAAAAAAAAGATTACTTTTCATGTATTTTAACGTTATTATTATTAATGTATTAATCTAATAGAAGGCAGGAGAGCCGCTTGTCGCCCACTTTTACGTTATACGGATGTATGCAAACGCGACATGAAGCTCTTCAAAATCGACACTAGCAGCTGGGAAAAAATAGCACTGGAGAGAGAGCATAAAGGAAGGTTTCACAGATTGCAGATGTCATACACAGCAGAAGCAGAAAGAAGGATGAAAATGCAACTGCGCCTGGTGATTACATATGCCCAACCTGTGACCGCAGCTGTTTATCAAGGATTGGCCTCTTTAGTCACACAAGAAGTTGCAAAGGGAAATTATTCTCTCTCGAGATGCAAAATGCTACAGATTAATGTATTAGTAGTTAAAAGTTAGGCAAACCGTCAATGAGAACCGCACCTATTTTTTTTTTTACAAAAAAAAAGCATTTGCTAGAACAAAACTCTCCATAACACGGCTTCTACGGTTCTAAAAATAGTTGTACTGTTTGTATTTCGTTTTCAACTATAGACATTTAATGAATAAAGTAGAATGTTAGGTGTTTGTGTGTATGTCTTTCTGTGTTTGTGCGTATGTCTTTCTGTGTTTGTGTGTATGTCTTTCTGTGTTTGTGTGTATGTCTTTCTGTGTTTGTGTGTATGTCTTTCTGTGTTTGTGTGTATGTCTTTCTGTGTTTGTGTGCATGTCTTTTTGTGTTTGTGATTATGTCTTTCTGTGTTTGTGTGTATGTCTTTCATAGCCATAGGACGAACAAACTATTGACCAATCTTGGTGAAATATGGCAGGAATGTTTCTAAGAGTTTCGATCTTAGGAGAGGTGAAGTTACAACAAGAGAGTTGACTAGATCTAGGAGAGGTGAAGTTACAACAAGAGAGTTGACTAGATCTAGGAGAGGTGAAGTTACAACAAGAGAGTTGACTAGATCTAGGAGAGGTGAAGTTACAACAAGAGAGTTGACTAGATCTAGGAGAGGTGAAGTTACAACAAGAGAGTTGACTAGATCTAGGAGAGGTGAAGTTACAACAAGAGAGTTGACTAGATCTAGGAGAGGTGAAGTTACAACAAGAGAGTTGACTAGATCTAGGAGAGGTGAAGTTACAACAAGAGAGTTGACTAGATCTAGGAGAGGTGAAGTTACAACAAGAGAGTTGACTAGATCTAGGAGAGGTGAAGTTACAACAAGAGTGTTGACTAGATTCAGGGGCATCTTGACATAGATTGTTACTACTAAATAGATTCTATTCTAAATGCACACAAAATAGAACGAAAAACACAACACGATGGGTAAATATGGCATATCAATCTACCTGGAGAGTAAAAGCCTGACTTGTCTTGGGTTACCAGGTGTCCGGCGTGCATTGGTCTAGAGTGTTGAAATGTCCGACTTTATTATTTAGTGAGACGAAGTAGTATCAAACGAAGTAATTGAATCCTTTGATAGTTCATGTAGTCAACACAAACGCTCACTTATAAATGATGTGTTTTGCTGTGTTTACAGTGCCAGAGCCAATATTACTGTCAACGATGTTTACTTCTTAGGCCAGTGCTGCTACTTAACATCATGTGAAGGTTAGAAAGATGGCTTTTTTTTTTTTTTACTAAGTTACTCGGTTTTTCTGGCCTAAATCTTTTACACGTTATATCTCCCACTTCCCAGTCTCGGATCAAGTGGAAACTTTGCACACCTATTCATTGTCGATGACAATACATGAACCAATTTAAAAAAATTAATCAATCAGTAAATCAATTTGGGGCATAGGGTGTACTGGAAAGGGGTGGTACCTTTGATGGTACGGCATGCTGCACCTTTAGATGGACGGCCTCACTGGAGGCCTCAAAATCTCTCACATGTGGCTCCAAGCGCCATGCCCTGGAAAACCGATTCAGCTGGCGGACTAAACAATGTGAGAAGGTGGTAATAACATGGGCGAAAGGTCTTTTTGACTAAGATCACCTGCCAGGGAAGAAGAAAAGAAGGACTACAAGGGCCACATGTTCAGGACCACGGCGTACCACCTAATTGGGGGTACTCGGCTGTGGTCAAGCATGGAGAGGAATGGGCGCCGCCAAGCAAGTTTCTGGCCCTCGTTACACCAAATGAGATCATGATCGTAAATAAATCCATACCGGCTCGGCCGTCGCCAGGGTTACCAAGGGCCGCGCCTACTGTTACAGACCAGGGCGGGGGTGAGAAGTATACTACTGGTCCATGCAAAACTAAAATAAATACCAGAAATAACATCACCAAAGGGACATGGAATGTGAGATCACTAGGAGACGATGGAAAAGTTGAAGAGGTCACACATGAACTTAACCAAATCCGTTTCAACATCATAGGACTCTCTGAAATGCGCTGGAAAAACATAGGGGAAACAACAACAGAAGATGGCCATAAACTGTACTACAGTGGACTACCAGATGTTCACGAACAAGGAGTAGGATTTCTTGTACGCAGGAACTACAACAACTGCGTTGTGAACTGTTACCCTATATCCAGTCGACTCATCTCCATACGTTTAAAGGCATCACCCTTCAATATCACCATCATACGCTACTACATCAACATATGACGACGAGGCAGTAGAAGAGTTTTATGAGCAATTACAGGAAGTGGTCAATAAGGTCCAGAACAAGGACATCCTTGTTGTACAAGGAGACTAAAATGCCAAAGTAGGAAGCGACTCCTACCAAACCTGAAAAGGCACATGTGGAAGATACAGTAACCTCTCAACCAATGAACGAGGTCAAAGACTATTAGAATTTGCGAAATACAACTATCTCTTACTGGCTAACACACTAGGATGCCACAAAAAATCGCGTATAACCACATGGCATAGTCCGAACGGAGAGCACCACAACCAGATTGACTATATCATGGTGCAAAAGCGTTTTAAGGCAAGCATCCTTACATCCAAAACAAGAAGTTTTCCTGGAGCTGACATTGGAAGCGACCATAACCTTGTTATGATGACCTTCAAAATACACCAAAAAAAAACAAAATAAACAAGGACCTACCAGGATAAAATTTGATCTAGATAAGCTGAAAGACCCCCAAGTAGCCGCCACATTCGAGCACAAGTACGAGGACGTTTTGCAGCCCTTGGACTCCAATGAATATCGACACACAAGTCAATATGCTAAACGCAGCAGTCACAGACACAGCCTTGGAAATATCAGTGAAGCTCCGCCCGCCCAAAAAACACTGGGTATCAGAGGATATACTCCAGCTCTGTGACAAGCGATGGGACCTTAAAGGGAAAAACTTGTCCGACCCAAAACGTCCACGAATACAATAGCGTTAACAAACGGATTAGAAAGGGAATGAAAGAAGCGAAGAAAAAGTGGATAAAGAAAAAGTGTCAAGAAATCGAACATGGACTTTACAGTACCAACTAGTGAAGGACCTCACTACCTCAAAGCATGGAAGAACTAACACAATACTAGACCAAAACAATACATGCATAACTAAAGAAAAAGAAGATGAACGGAATACTGTTCAGAGTTGTATAACTTTGAAATCTCAGGAGATATAGAGATACTAAATGTCCCGGCAGTATCCAACATAGACGACTATCCAATTCTTTGCTCGGAATTAGCATCAGCAGTAAAAGCCCTGAAAAAGGAAAAATCGGCTGGAGTTGACAACATTCCTGGTGAACTTCTACAGGCGGGAGGAAAAACCATTGATAAACGCACTTTGTACGATTTGCAACAGGATCTGGCATTCAGGAGAATGCCCCAAATCCTGAACCCAATCACTCATCATCACCCTTCCAAAGAAAGGCAATTAACAACTCTGTCAAAACTTCCGCACCATCAGCCTCATAAGCCATCCCAGCAAACTACTGTTAAAATTATATTAAATCGACTAAAACCGATAGCAGACAAAATCATATCAAAAGAACAAGCGGGTTTTAGACAAGGTTGCAGCAAAAAAGAACAAATTCTTAACCTCAGAATACTCTGTGAAAAATATCTCCAACACCAAGAAAAACGTTTTCATGTCTTTATTGATTTCAAGAAAGCTTTCGATCGAGTATGGCATGGTGCACTCTGGGCGACAATGGAAAAGTACAACTTAATTAAATAAAAACATAATTAAAGTTATCCAGAACCTCTACAAAGATTCCACCAGTGCGGTGTACTTCAACAATAATATTGGGGACTGGTTCAAAGCCATTGTTGGAGTAAGACAGGGCTGCCTACTTTCACCAACACTTTTTAATATCTTCCTTGAAAGGATAATGGAAGATGCTCTCGAAGGCTATGAAGGTAGGCCTACTGTAAGCATTGGAGAAAGAAGAATTACTAACTTGCGCTTCTCAGCTGACATCGATGGCCTAGCAGGGACAGAAGAAGAACTAGCTGACTTGGTGATGCGCATTGACAAGACTTCCGCAGTTTATGGCATGCAAATAAATGCCGATAAAAAAAATTATGACCAATAGCGAACAAGGCTTTAAAAGGGACATCAGTATGGGACGTTGATAGCTGACTAGATATGGGAACGAAACCTAAACTACTGGCCCGAACAGCACAGTCCACAGCAGCCCTTTCAAAACTTAAAATAATAACAAAGGCTTAGCCCTAGGCACCAAAATCAGACTGATGCGCTCCCTAGTCATGGCCACATTTTATATGCTTCTGAGTCTTAGACGCTGACGGCAGAGCTAGAGAGGAGGATGCTATCAATGTAATTGTGATGCTACAGAAGGATCCTAGGTATCACATTTAAAGACCGCATCATAAAAATGAGATCAGAGACAGGGTATCTATAGCGATTGGACCCCATGATGACCTGCTATCGTAAAAAAACGCAAGCTTCAAATCTATGGCCATTTTACAAGATCTTCGAGGCTCGCAAAGACCTTCCTTCCTTTCTTCAGGGAACAGTACCAGGAAAAAGAAGAAAAGGCAGACAGAGAAAGCAGCGATGGGAGGACAACATAAAAGAATGGACGGGCCTGCCATTTAAAAAGGTTCTAACTAAGGCAAAAGACAGAGAGGTATGGAGAAAGATGGTCGATGAGTCTTGCTTGGTGCCCCAACGGTCCAACAGACTAAGGAATAGGTAAAGGTTAAAGTAAAATCGATAGTCGTAAATAGTTCATTTTGTTTTATGTAGGAAATGTACTGAATCAGCGGACAGCGACCCATGACAGTAGTTTTGCACAGACGCACCACGCAATAAGCTAAAAAATTTAAATTAACAATAGACTGATAGAATCTGCTATTTTTGTAAGTACTTGAATAGCTTGGTGGCAAAACACACCGGCCTTCCATCATGGAGTTTCGAATTCCCATTCAGACTGAAACAACTTTCTTTGTGTTTTTTTACCTCGTTTATATCCATGGAACTCTTCGTCAACTGGCAAGATAATAGTAGACGTGTAAAAGCCGCTAGCCCAGGGGAGTAACTTAACGGAATTGTGTACAGTTATCTGTATCTCAACAAGTTCTATGCAAAATACAAATAATAAAATAATATAAATTCCAATAAGACGACACAATGCATACGTCTCTGTTATTGGAAAGCATGGTCGAGAGGCTTAGTGCGCTTGAACTTGGCTTGGCTACCTATGACTCGGGCAGAGTTGTGTTTACTGAGCGCCTAAAGGCAGCACGGGAAAACTTTCTCCTAGATACCCCATCCCCCCACTGGTCCACAAATGAGATTGGACCAAAGCGCTCTGAGCATGCTATACGCATGAAAGTAGCGCTATATAAAAGCCATTATTTATTGGAAATACTTTTTTACATAACAAAATCTATTCTCGGTACTTCTGGGAACTGATATTTAACATGGCCAAATTTTATTATGAAATTACACAGTGGTTTCAATTTTTAAAGTTGTTCTTCTACCCATGTCACGCTTATATTGCCGATGTGTCTTTTATGCAACAAAGGGTTATTTATTAGCACTTTTTAGACGATGCCACCCTGATAAAATGGATAAAGATTTGAAAAGCTTTGGAACAATCAATGATAAAGTTGAGAAAAGATATATAGTGGACAAAATCTTTGCTTTGGCATAAAAAAGCGAAGATGATGGTTTGCAAATGTCTTAAAATATCTTTTACTTATTGCGAAATTTGGAAAACATCACACAATAGGCGAAAAAAGGATTTTTCCCTCCACTGAAGAAGTTTTAAAAACTATTTTGTCCACAAACCTACATCTGATATTATTATAGAATTCCTCTAAGCAGCAAAACAATCTAAAGCCTATTGATAAAATGCGGTACGTGACGTTTTGGCGCCGCCGTTTTGGCGCGAGCCGTTTTGGCTCTGGGGACGTTTTGGCGCGAGATATAATTTGACGATAATTTAATGAGCACGTAGTGTTTATAACGTATTTATAACGTATTTATTTCACTCTACCGTAATATGGTATGCATAGTTTGAATTCTAACACTTTCCAGCGAATTGTTTTTTATAAATATAAAGGTTTTGCTTATTTCATGAATTAGGCCTATAATAAGTCAGATTCCTGAATGATAATGACATGATATCCCCTCCCTTTATTTATATGTGAGTTCTGCTAATCGCAAAGGATGACATTTTTCGATCTTTCCAAAAGACAATATTTCTTAATTTGACATTAGTGTAATACTTTCATATAACAAAAAACATTTTAGCATCTAAAGCTTTATTACGCTGAATGACGACAATAACTCCACACATAGTAGAGATCAAGACACGGAATGTTGTCAGTACAAACTCTAAAGTGAATCTACCAATGTAAACAAACACTATGGGCGACAATAGATAGAAACAAATTCACGACACTAAGATACTTTGAAAACATATATTTTGAGAAATAGGGTAGGGGTGATTTGGGTGACACATCTCGCATTGACGCAGGTAGAGTTACACAAATGAAGACAAGACCAGCACCGAGCACTGGTCGTTGGCGTTAGGCGATCATCTCCTTGGGACTGGTCATTACCTGTGACATCTATCTCGCCCCCTCTCTTCTGGACACAATTTCGCATCTAGGATACTCTATGTTTATCTCAATGTTTTTGATAAGTTTAGTGCAGACCATAAGTATGAAAGAATACTCTATGTTTATCTCTATGTTTTTTATAAGTTTAGTGCAGACCACTCTTAAGTATGAAGTATGGATGGCAGCCTGCTGTTGTGTAATATTAGAAATTTAACAATAATTACATAACAAACTTAAACACCAAAAATAGCGGACAAAAACATTTCTTCTTCTGTACGTAAAAAAATGTCTTAACACAAACAAAAAGATAAATATACAGAATTCTTTTTCAAGAAATAATACAATGGACGTACATAATGTATTTCGCGCCAAAACGGCGGCGCCAAAACGGCGGCGCCAAAACGTCCTGCTTCGATGAAATGAGTTTCTAATACTAAGGGACAAGTCAAATTTGTCTGGTAATAAGCATTTAGTATTGGCGAATGTTCGTTTTAGAATGGATCAAGAAATCCACGAAAAAAAACCCACTTCTTTTTGTGAAAACTGATAATTAATATTGAATGTTTTGAAGGACTACTTTAAAGAAGAAGCACTCCCTTAAAGTATAATGCCAGTAGCAACGGATGGAGCACCTTTCATGGCTGGGTCCTATTGTGGATAGGGAAAAAGTAATAGATGCTTGAATATCTTCAATTTGTTATTAACGCAGTTAACTGAAGCAACATGTCAAATACGCCATGACTTGCTCAAATGTGTTGAGAACTTTCATCGGTTTGTCCTTCACACTGAAGCTCAATGATGGTCGAAAAGCTTTATTTTCTTTTTTTTTTATTTTGTATCGGAGTTCTTGGATATCAAAGATCTATTTTAAATTGAAATTTAATCATACTGAAATCAGACATTCCTTATTTAACAGGCTTGTTTCATAAATTTAATGTTAACTTACATGTGGCCATAGGAGTAGCCAGGATTTTTTTTGGATGGAGGGATTTTTTTATTTTTGTACTCCCCCCCCCCTTTCAGCTACTCCGATGCATGTGGTTGTTATTACTTTTTCAGTATTCATCTTTAATACGTTAGAAATCATTTAAAAAACACATTTGAAGTTCATAAATTTGAAAAATTACAATTCAGCACTATTAGCTATCCAGGGGGTCTACTGAATACTGGAAAACATGACAAGTGTCTACGAGTCAAAAAAGTTAGGGAATCACTGATCTAGTGAAACTATTTATTAAACTAATGATTAATGAACTATATCTAAGGAAGTCTTACATACACACACACACACATATATGTATATACACACCATAAAAGTCTTTCACCTTGTAGTCTAGAGACTTGGTTGGGACTGAACTATTAGTTGAACGTTCAAGACTGATTCTGGAGGATTCCATGTTGACAATAATGTATACCCCTGTGACAATTTCAAAACCTCGCAAAGCAACTCATTTAAGGTTTAATTCATTAAGTTCTTTTAAATAATAGCAACACAAAAAAAAGAAAAAAGTTTAAAATTGCGTATTGTCCAAAACTGAATTCGTTACAAATATTTACAATTTATCGCAAACTAAACAAAGTAATAAACAAATAAAACGCCAACAAATCGACGAGGCGCTGAATCTTGGGAAGAAGAAGAAGAAAACGAGCCAGTGAAGAGAGAAATAGATCTATAGGTCACGTGGGTTGAAAGGAAAATGTCTTCACTGAGGTCATCCAGCAGAAGCGGACAGTGTATCTATCTTTGCCTCATTTACTGTGGGGCTAACTTCTTGAAATTCTCAATCTCGCGATCTCCTTTTTTTTTAATACTCGCCATCTATTCCTCCCCCCCCCCCCCCCTTTCATCTTTTCCAAGCTGACCCCACTTTCCATTTCTATTCAGCCCCAATCGTCTTCATTCAAAAATACTCTATTTAGCTCTTAGTTAATCTCTGACAGATGTTTTATGTTCTTAGCGTTGAGACGCTGCCTTCAGATCTCGTTCAAATCTCACATGAAATCTCGATTCTCAAAAAATCAACAGCATCTTAGTTTTGTTTTGAAAAGGTTCATTTTCTGTCTAAAAAAAAAGTGTTCATAGCCATTCATCGTTTGTCTAGTCTTTGTCATCATCTCCAGCAAATAGAGAAGAACATTCTACCTTCTTATCTTCAAGAGTTCAAATTCTGCAACACTCTACCTTCTTATCTTCAAGAGGCCAAATTCTGCAACACTCTACCTTCTCATCTACAAGAGGCCAAATTCTGCAACACTCTACCTTCTTATCTTCAAGAGGCCTAATACTTCAACACTCTACCTTCTCATCTACAAGAGGCCAAATTCTACAACACTCTACCTTCTCATCTACAAGAGGCCAGCGTTTCTCTTGTTGGAAAGATCCTTGAGCTTATGAGTGCCTCGACGAACTTCTTGGGGCTTTGAATAGCTTCTGGGTGCCTCTATGAGTATTTCGGCCAAGTTTATTTCCTACACCACGAAGAAAATAAAATGATTATTTTATTTTAAAGAAATGTTCTGTTCTGTTCAGAGGTGTGCCATGGGAGTCTGGGGGAGAGGAATCTCTCAATGTAAGTAAGCACTTCCTAATTGAAATAACAAATAGAACAATCTAACGATACTAGGGGGAGGGTTTTGATGGAGGAATGTGGCTGAGGGTGACACCCTGAGATAACAAACCACAGCGGCATTGATGGTTAGGTTATTACTCGTAACATATGTTTCACACCGTTACCGAAAAGGTATGGGAAACATTGATGATTGATATATTTCAATTATCTCAAAAAAACTCATTTCATTTCTGCATGGAAACCTATATGACGTGACAAGCCGTTCTTTTCTGCTCAAAATAAAAGGTGGACATTATAACTGTGAATGTAAAGGTTCACCTCAACAGAAACTCAATTGAATCTTGTAATTTTCTAAAGTTATTCAAACAGAGGATGTTTCCGCCTTGATCGTGTTCGAAATAATTGTCTTCAGCCCTCCGAAAGTATATCTTTTTATTATAATATTTTTCTATTTGCCTTTTTATTTACAAGCATACAAACCTTTTCTAAGACGATTTGATAATGAAAGCAAAGCTTAAAATATTGGACTCGCTAATTACAAATCACCCCAGAATGGTTAATGAAAGAATGTAAATTATATAATTAACATTTAATCTGTTACGTGGTGACCAGGAACAATGTCTGTTATCCCAGCTATAAGTTTGTAGTGTTGGACATAAAAACATCTGAACAATACGAATTCAAGCTGATCTGTCAGCTGGTAAACGCACCAACAAAACCAATAACCATGAACAATTTTGGGGCTTCCCTTTTTGTAGTGAACATGAAAAACTGATCTTGTTTTGACCACTCGCTTTTGCTCCTATATCTGGGACTATGACTTTATAATTGATGAACTCTAGTGAGTATATTACAATGAACACTGTACTTGATCATGACCTATATACAGCTTCTCAATAACCTTGACTTCTCAACAGTATTATATGGTCTGGCCGTGGATGCGTTAACCTGTTTGTCTTGTGTGCTAGTGTAAATGAAAGTATAATCTGAATAAACCACACACACACATACTACATTATTTGAATTGTAACTAAAAACTTCTCATAGAAACCTAATTTTGTTTAATATACTAAATCTGTATTGCGTCACCAAAACAAAAGTCATCGGTATTCTATGAACGTCACTAACTAATTTGTCATTTTGCTGGCAATTGATTTTAAAATATGTTAAAATGCATCATTATTTATATTTACAAATTTTTGCTATGAAACAATGCAAACTGCTTGACATATCCGTCCTTCAAGAGGTGAATATGCTTGTAGGTAATGAAAAGAATTTATTAGAATAAGAAAAAGATATTCGATTTTTTTAAATAAATGTTTTTGAATCCAAAGAAATCAACCCTTTTGCCCTACTTTGCATATCACTGGCAGGTCGTGGTTTGATTTTCAAAGACTGTGAACTGAAAACTCACATATTAGTTTTGGGAAAGTATTTTTATGCTCATATTGTCATAAGGTCCAAGATATCTTTCCAAAGGCTGACCATAAATGACCATGAATGTCACCCGGGAAGTCGCGAGAGACTAGTAAATCATTGGTCAATCCAAGTAGCCAATACTGGACAGTGGATACATGGACACGGAATGATAAACTCCCTCTGGCTTGCGGGGAATCTAGAGGCGGTCCGGCAGATTGACCTAATTACTTCAGTGGTTGACAAATATTTGTCTCAGCTGACCCTAAACTGTGTGCGTGTGGTACTATGTCTTTGTGGTTAGGTCTGTGTGTGTGTGGTTATGTCTGTGTGCGCGTGGTTAGGTCTGTGTGTGTGTTTGGTATGTTTATGAGTACAGCATCAGCTATTCTTTATCGTGTTTGTAGGTGCATGTGTGTTTGAGTAGCTAGCAGAAGTAGTGTGACAGAAGGTTCCACGACAATTCATTCCCTGACATTTCGTTCATCGACAAATTGTTCACCGACAAATCGTTCACTGGATAGTAACATATTGTTAATATTGTATATTATATAATATTATATATTCTAGTCGCCTGAGGAAAAATCAGGAGCTGGCGACCTTAAGGCAGCTTACAGCACCCAGTGCTACACCCTGGCAGAACCTGCGACGCCGCTGACTGTATTGGCATTGCCGTTCCTTTGGATACATCAGCTGCGTGGAGAGGGGGGAACTGATGTTTGGGCGACATCGTTCCGACCACAGCTAATGCCCAGGTATTCATGTCATTTCCATGAGATGATCCATTGTCGCTTCGCGACTGAAGGAGGCTATACAAAAGCCCCCACGTGAATCTGAAAAATGAAGCAATGTGTATCGCCGAATGCTAAAAGAATGTGAGAAGTTTTTACGTTCAAGAGAAAGTTTTCGAACCACTCTTCTAGATAGAAGGAAATTCTCAAAGACACAACCAATGCTCGTAACAAGGAAAAATAGTTTGAAATAAATTAAAAAAAAAAAATATTTGAAAAGTTCACATTTACTTTTAATGTCCTAGTTTAACCAACTCTTAATGTTCCTATTTTAGTATCGAGAGAAATCAAATGCTGTTACATAGATCAGTCTGACGAAACATGTTCTTGTCCAAGTAGGGTTAACATCTTCATTAATTTAAGCTAAAGACCAGAAGTCACCTAAAAGAAATACTTACAAGCTGATAACAAAATGTCAATTCTCAATCTTTGCTTCAAGTAGTCTTGAAGATTTTTGTAGGACCGGCGTAAGGTAATCGAAAGACAATTTCGGGAAATAGGTTAAACCTTTCTGAAAAAAGATTAATACTTTGATGTGTTTTAATGAAAGTAAAAAGTAGGTGAGACCATTGAACAGCCTAAGGGTTGCCTGCTGATGAGTGTGGGGAGAAACAAGCTGAGAACTGCTCGTGTACACTTTGTTTTAAACATAATCACATCCAGTAGATCAGCTTAATGGCAGGAACTCCCAAATCGATTCAGTTGATATCATCCAAATCCAATCCCATAGGAAGTTCAATAAACATCAGGTTCAAACACAATAAATAGAAAACGACCGAAGTGTGTATTTGAACCGGAAACATACAAAACAAATCTGCAGGGTCAACATAATGTCCAGGCAGACATTTTTTTAAATGATCACTGCAAGAAGCTATCGTCGATCAGGTTGTTAAACAGTCTGTCAAATCAGTGTATGGTTTCACTCCAGACATTGTGTTTTTGGTTGCTGTAGCAAATCTGTGGATAAGGTAAACAATATTATAGGTCACGAGACTGTCAAGTTCCAAAGAAAAGCAACCGACGGAGAAATGCGCAGTCGGTGAAAAGAGATCTTACATAGTCCTAGATCCACCTCGTACAACAGCTTAGTCATAGCTGACAATGGCTTTGTCTACGTCATTATACAAAAAAAAAATTACGATCACTTTAAAAACTGATACATACAGGAAAGAAAGTAGTGAATTCTGTCCATAGACATCAATAAATATAGACTGGCCGATTATAGAGTTTTATAAAACGAAAATTTGTGATTTGCAATTTTGTGTACTTTATTATACAGCATTTATGAGCAGTATAAAAGTTAAGAATTCATATCTATTTCAGCCATAACCTGTATAAGTATTACATTATTTTCACTAGTGTTTTTTTTTTAAATCTCTAAGAATGAAGATCATGAAATTTTTCATAATTCGAAAATCCGAATACAATAGATATACATGTTTTCAAGTTACATGAAGTTACTTCCTTCGGCCAGTCTAAATTTAATAATATTTATTTATGTCTTTGATTCTGTCATTTAAAAAACTTGGTCCCGGATGCTGCTGTTTATTTATATCATCATTTGTTTCAGCACCTAGCTACACTTCTATATTCACCTCAAAAACTGTGTTCGACAATGAAAACAATGATTTATTTATAATTAATATATAAAATAAAATATTAATGAATCATTATTCTATCAATTCTTTCCTAGTCTTTCATTACTAGATTCTAGTTGTCCCAATTCACATCTTTTTGTTTTCATTTCTGTTTTCTTTTCTTGCACGGAACTGATTCAAACAAAGGTGTCAGTTATCACACCTGCCTGGGCAATCTCATTTAATGTCTAGGCAGGGTTACGTAAGGGTGCAGGTCGAAGATGTGATTTGGGAGCACAGAGGAGCAGCTCGCCCTCACCCCAGTGACAACTCAGTGAAATCAATCGCCTTTGGCCTTTCTTTAAAATTTGTCATTTCTCTAGGCCAGATAATACTCGAGCAACCAGCCGCTGACCAGATTTCTGTACAATTAGCAGACGTTTCCACTGGAGACGTTTTCCCGCCTTTTCTTCATAACCCCACTTCTCCCCCCCCCCCCCCCTCACTTTCCATCACTGCTAAGACAGACTCTTGTGTTCGACTCTCGGGAATTCTCACACGGACGTTGTCGTGGATGTCCCGAAGATTGCCGAAATCGAAAGGAAAAGCATTTTTTAATCAAATCCTGCTGATCGGGTCTGAGTTACACAGCGTCCGCCCAGTTGAAATGGACTATCGCAACTCATTTCATCACAAAGGACGGGAGTTAGAGGGGGGACACCACGGTGTTTTGTCTGATTGTTCAGGCCAGCCATCATTGTCGTTGTCCCTCTGGGACGGTGGCTGCAGCAGTGAAGGCCATGTCAGGAGCGAGCTTGTGGGAATAGGTCATAGGAGAAAAACTTGGCCCGGGTTCCATCTCGGACTTCGAAGATAGAAGGCGATGGGTGTGGAGGGGGGAGGTCGAGGAGTATCTCAATTCATCAGTCTCTCCCTGTGGACATGGCACGAACCCCTAGATCTGTGCGACTGTCATGTCCACTGATGGATGGTCAGTCAGTCGTCCATTTCTTGGCCAGTCCCTAACCCCAGAAATGTTTTATGAACATCAAATAAGGAGAGAACAGAAAAGTCTTCCCATGATTCTCCATTCATCTTCAGGAAGAATGAATTTGTTCTTTTGCACAATTAGAATCAAGCTTTGTTTTAAGACTTGGATAGAGCGAGGGCGGGGGGGGGGGGGGGGGGGGTAACTGATTGTGCAAAGTTCTACGTATGATTTGCAAATGTAACACTTTTGGTGTCCATAATTAGTGCAAATAGTATTGACATAGTTGTCATAGAATAATGGTGCCTGTAGGTTGTAAGGAAACAGAAGAAAACTATTAGCAGGAAAAAAGCTTCTCTCGATAAAGTCATGGCGAAGTCATGATAAAATCAAGGTGATGTCAGAATAAAGTCATGGCGAAGTCATGATAAAATCAAGGTGATGTCAGGGTAAAGTCATGGCGAAGTCATGATAAAATCAAGGTGATGTCAGGATAAAGTCATGACAAATCAAGGCGATGTCAGGATAAAGTCATGGCGAAGTCATGATAAAATCAAGATGATGTCAGGATAAAGTCATGGCGAAGTTATGATAAAGTCCAGATGATGTCAAGATAAAGTCATGGCGAAGTCATCATAAAGTCAAGATGATGTCATGATAAAGACAGGGCAAAGTCATCATAAAGTCAAGATGACGTCAGGATAAAGTCAAGGTTACAGGAAATCGTCAAGATAAAATTGGGTTGAAATCAGGGTAAAGCCAGGGTGAAATAAGGATAAAATCAGGGGAAACTTGGAAATCAGGAAAAGTGAGGGGAAGTCAGTATAAAACAAGTGGAAAGTCATGATAAGTCTTGGGGGAGGGAAGTCAAAAAAAGGATACGTCAGGAGAAAGTCGGTATAAAATCAGTACAAAGTCAGGATAAGTCTGGGTGTGGGAATCAATAGGATAAGTCAGGGGAAAGTCATTATAAAATCAGTACAAAGTCAGGATAAGTCAATATAGGTCAAGGACGCGTGTTATCATCTCAGTGCTCATTATTGGTTGTCAATAGTGGGTGTGACCTTGTTTTTTGTGCGTGTGTGTGTGACCTTGTTTCTTGTGCGTGTGTGTGTAACCTTGTTTCTTGTGTGTGTGTGTATGTTCATGTACACATCTCAAGATCCCCGTGTCTGTGTAGCAGTGTCTATGAGTAGGTATTGTTGGTTCTTACTTGCTCACGTGTTATACTTCCTATACAGTGTGAGTGTGTGTTCACACCAATGTTTATGTGCCAATCAAATATCATCTCATCATTACATTGATCCCGTGTTTCAATCCACAGCTATGCTTGAAGACTTGAACCACCTCTTTCAAGCCACCTAGCTACCTCCATGTCTGTAAATTCAACCTCTCCCATGATGTTTAGACATCTCGAGTAGAAACAAAACATCTCCAGAGAGAATGTTACAAAGGTGGGGGGAATGGGTCGGTTATCTTAAAGTCCCAACTGTAACTTGCGTCCAAGTGGTCCTCTAAGGCCACTCACCGCGGCTGGAGGCCAGCCGCAGACCTGGACGAGCCCCGTTTCTTTTAGAGTCGATGGCTCTCAGGAGGACAATAGTTTATCACTCAAAGTAACGCGGATTTGAGAAACTTCTGGAAAAGTTTCCTCGCCTGACCTTGATTCAGAGATAACATGACGTCTTCCAGTTGGTCAATAAGATTTACTGGACTGGACTTGAAAGATGGACTGCGGAAGATTAGTGGCTAAAGTAGACATTATATCTGTCAAATGGTCTCAATTATGTTCATTATGAAATTCAAGAGACTTTTATTTTACAGTTAGCCTCTAACATTCATATATTTTCAGAACATTTCATATAACTTTTTGAACTTTGCTATCTACAGGGCGTATGATGTAAAGATCATCTGTTTATATGCCCGACAATTTAACAAGGGTGTCATGTGGCCAAAACAACGCCCAACCACATGTCAGGCCGCCATTAGAGTTGGCTGAACTCAGACAGGTCTTAAAAGATCCAGAAGTTCAAAATCCAAATCTTAACCGAGATACAAACCCGATACCCTTTGGTTCTGAAGCTTAACCACTCAGCCCACCATATCCCTTTTGATTGCATTAACGAAATATATTTTTATCCTCTATTTGCTGTCCGGATTTATATCATTTTGGTGCCTCCTAGTACTCTGTCTAGGGCCGCACATAGTGTGGGCTCCGTTACTTTCAGCATTTCATGCTCCCGATTTCAGCCCACCTCATCTGTATTATTTAAACCGAACACATGTTCTCTTGTCAGACTTGAACTTATTGTCTTGTCCGCCTTGAACTTATTGTCTTGTCCGCCTTGAACTTATTGTCTCGTCCGCCTTGAACTTATTGTCTTGTCCGACTTGAACGTATTGTCTTTTTCACCTTGAACTTATTCTCTTGTCCGACTTGAACGTATTCTCTTGTCCGCCTTGAATTTATTGTCTTGTCCGCCTTGAACTTATTGTCTTGTCCGCCTTGAACTTATTGTCTTGTTCGCCTTGAACTTATTGTCTTGTCTGCCTGATCTTATGATCCTGTCCGCCTTGAACTTATTGTCTTGTCCGCCTTGAATGTTTTGCCTTGTCCGCCTTGAACTTATTCTCTTGTCCGCCTTCAACTTATTCTCTTGTCCGCCTTGAACTTATGGTCTTGTCCACCTTGAACTTTTTGTCATGTCTGCCTGATCTTATGATCTTGTCCGCCTTGAATTTATGGTCTTGTCTGCCTGATCTTATGATCTTGTCCGCCTTGAATTTATTGTCTTGTTCGTCTTGATCTCATTTTCTTGTCCGCCTTGAACTTATTGTTTTCTCTGCTTTGGCTGTGATGACTCCCGATGCCGTCACTGTGGAGAGAGCGTCGAAACAGTGTCACAGTGTCACATATCTTGTACGAGTGTGCCCAGCTGCGAAAGCTAATGGGGAATGTGTCTGAGCAGTCACTCGACATGTATGGTAGCTACGAGGTAGATCACTACGGGAGGATTTAGTCCATTCTGCTCTGTTCCCAAAAAGAGTTCATCTCACGTTATGTTGGGGAGACGATGAACTCATGAATGTTTTGAGCCGCACAGCGATAGACTTGAGTTCAATCCTCTTGTGAGTTTCGATAGGCTCATTAATAAGCATTCTAGGTTATTATAATCATTTACACAAACATCAAGTTATATTTTTACAACTTTTCTTAAATCTTACTCTCCTAATCGACGAAACCATCGTTGATTTTGACCTCATTAAATTAAATTAATGTTTAACTTTTTAAACTTGACTTTGGATTATATAAAAAGAGCATGCATTTCCCTTTAATTCTAGACCAAATACAACATTTTCTGATAACAAACACCAAAGCTATTAAAACCCAATCATAACAGGGGTAGTGAAATAGTAATGAGCAAATGAAGAATTCCTTCAAACATGGAAAAATATTTACGGAGAGAAAGAGTTAACTCACTCTTTATCTTTCTTGGATCTCTGGGTTTTCGCAAATCAATTTTTCTACCACGTCATAAAATTTGGCAGACATGCTTATGATAGATGACAACACATGAATCAATAACAAAATAAACAAGGTTACAAAAGACAGTTTGTGTGGAAACACAAACTCAAAATAGTTCCCGAAGTAGTCCACCCAGGTAGGCTTCAATATTTTCAGAAAGAACATCCGAATGAAATTATGATAGATAAGAATGGAGAAAGAAGGTTAACAGATCTTGTGTAGTGCCCCAACGGTCCAGCAGATTAAAGGATAGGTGAAAGTGAATGTAAAGTTAGATGTGAACCTGACCTAACTATTCCCCTTTCAGACCTTGTGGTCTATAGGGCAGATGATGTAAAGTTCATCTGTTTTTGTGGCTTACCGTTAACGAGGGTGTCATGTAGCCAGCACAACGACCAACCGCCTTTACTTTTCCCCAACTAATGTCAGGTACCCATTAGAGCTGAGTGGACGCCCAAAGATTCCAAAGTTAAAATTCCCATTCTTCACCAGTATTCGAGCCCGGGACCCCCGGTTCGGAAGCCAAGCGCTTTACCGCTCAGCCACCACAACTCCCCTGGCCTAACTGATGTCTTATAATTGATCTAATTGTTTTGGAAAATGTTCAATCTCTTATTTGCATCCCCAAAAAAAAAATTATTTTAAAAACAATGCTTACTTTACAACGCACTAAAACGTTAAAAAAAACAAGGTTACAAAGACAGTTTGTGTGGAAACGCAAACTCAAAATCGGCCCCCAAAGTGGTCCACCCAGGCAGGTAAAAAGGCAGGTATTTTCAGAAAGAATATCAGAATTAAATTATATCAAATACAAATGACAGAGAAGAATGGAGAAAGAAGGTAAACAGATCTTGTGTGGTGTCCCAACGGTCCAGTAGACCAAGGGATAGTTGAAAGCGAATGTGAACCTAGATGTGAAACTGGCTTAACTGATGTCTCATTATGAATATCTAATTGATCTAATTGTTTTGTAAAGGGTCAATCTCTTATTCAACCCTCTGCATGTCCTCATTTCCGTTAAAAAAATATTCTATAGTTAAGGGACTATAGTGTCTCCACTACTGTTGGTTCAGGTGCTAAGGTGCAAAATAACTATTTAATTGATGTTTTAAATTATGTTCCACTTATATGCATTCTAAATAGATTAAAAAAAAAACAAAAAAACATTTTTTGTAAATGTAGTATTTAGTGACAGAACCTATGTAACTTAGCAATACAATTGTAAAAATAAAAAAAAATATTTTACACACAAAAAAAATATAAAAAAATAAAGAAAAACGTTTGCATAAATGTGTTAAAAATATGGTAAATTGTGATCTCCCTTACTTAATAGCCTCCCATTTTGTTACTATTAATAGTGAATAGTTGTAAAAATGGTGAATTTTTATGGAAAAATCTACTTGCATATTTGAATTTTAAAAAATAAATTGTACTCTTTCAGAAAAGAAAAAACTAAAAAGGGTTGGGTGCTTTTAGTTTAAGGTGAAGTGAAATTCACACCCAACGCTTTTTTTTTATTCTCTACATTTTAGCTCTTTAATATAAGCGTATTTTTTAAATTTTATTTTATTTAATGACTTTTTAAAAATATTTTTGATTATTTTATGTAAAAAGGATAGACAACAAATGACACCTGGTTCTTCTTTAAATATCAATTCACTGTATCCTATCCCTTGGTGTGCTCTGTATACACTAGGAATTCAAATGTCTTTTTGATTGATTTAAAGTAGGAACACCAGAAACTTTTGTAAATAATTGCTTTATTTATTCTCCGCAATTTCCGAATAAAATTAGACAAAGAATTTTCAACAGCAGGTAGAATGAAGATCTTAAGATCGGCAGTCAGCTTTAAATAGGGGGCACCAAAGCTGAAGTCCTTAATTCGAATTTCGGCGATGACTGGGATTTTTAAGTCCAACCAACTCTAATGGGTACCTGATTTTAGTTGGGGAAAGTAAACGCGGTTGGTCTTTAACATCGTCTGCCCTATAGATGGCAAGGTCTGAAAAAGGAACTTTCCTTTTCTTTTTTTATTTACAGGATTAAATATATCTCTTAGTGCTTTTAAAAACAGATATTTATTTATATATTCCTGACGTCTCTCTAGGCGTTTGTCTAATGTGCCAAGCGGATAGTTGAAACCAACTGACAAGCGTGTCATGCAACTCAAATTGATTACAGGTGGACAGTTATCTTTATAGCTGCGTTCTTCACAAGGTATTCTATAGAATTATGGGCTCTTAGTGAGCAGTTTTATACATCCAGTTGTATACCTCCAGTTTTTTACATCCAGTTGTATACATCCAGTTTTGTACCTCCAGTTTTATACCTAGAGTTGTATACCTCCAGTTTTATACCTCCAGTTTTATACATCCAGTTTTAAACCTCCAGTTTTATACCTCCAGTTTTATACATCCATTTTTATACATCCAGTTTTATACCTCCAGTTTTATACATCCATAGTCATCCATTGAAGGAGGAAATAACAATCTGTTGAACGTATACAAAGTCAAATGAAACACATTCACTATATCACTTAGAAGACTTGCTGTTTGACCTATAAAGACAAATTGTTTTTCACCTTCTCACTTGAAAACACTAAACAAAAATGCAGATTAAGGCCAAGATCTGGTTCAAGGTCATTATTTGGGTCAAGGTTAATGTTAGTATGTGGGTCAAGGTAAAGGTCTTTATGCTGTGATCGTATACTCAGCCATGTCTTTCTTTATTTCAAAACTGCACACAAGTCTATGCAATGTCATGAGAGCCGAGGGTAATTTTAGCTGGGGGCCTTTGCACCCCACTTAATTATTTACGAATGCGAGATAAAATAAACATCTCTCACGCATTTACGCCCTGCTATTTACCCCCTCACCCCTCCTCTTACGAGATTGTTTTTATCGGTTTCTGAAGGGGGGTGAGACAGAAACTTTTTTATTTCCCCCTTCCCCCGGGATCTATTTCTTTTCCACCAGCTCTTTTCCGCAGCCAACTTGTCTCTCAAAAAGAGTGTCTAGACGAGACTATTTTAGTCTGCCGATAAGACAGATAACTCCACTCCCCCTGAGGCCTGTCCACAGAGTGCTTCCACCTCTCCGCATTTTGTTTTTATTTTCTGGACAAGTCTCTAACCTAATTTCGATAAAGCCTATCGTCTCTATTTATTTTCATAATAGCCTGCATTCGGTCTCGGAAAATAGTTTTAGTTTTATCTTTGTCCGAGACGCGGACACCGTGTGGGTTTTATCTGCTATTGGGGCGTCCGGACAAATACAAAATATATGGTTGATAGAAAAAATAGTAAACAACTTGAATAAAGTAGAGCTTTAGGTCTATTTTTAGCGCAAGGAAAATTCCGGTAGATCCAAACTATGAATCTACTTATTGTTTCTTAAATTAATCTTTTTTTTTTTACTAAAATTAATTTAGCGAGCTCTTATGAAGTAGCCTACTTCAGAAGTACGCACTAATTCTGACATTACGACTAAAGATAGCACCACTGGCGGATCCAGGGGGATCGGTAGGGGCGATCGCCCCCCGCCACTCGGCCGACGAATTTTAGAGAAATTACACAATTTATAAACGAATTCTATACTTATGTTAATAATATAAACACATTATTTATAGTTTAACCTATTTTTGGATTGTATCGCTCCATACCTCTAGTGTGTTGGACCATCTGGTGGGGTGGGGTGGGACAATTGCATCAATTCCGCCCCCCACCATTAACTTTCGAGTGGGGGGGGGGGGGTGGGCGATCCATTTTTTTTTTGTTTCAAAAATCAGTTTGTTAACATAATTAGTAACATATGAATATGATACAAGCTACTTATTGATATTTTAACTAATCTCAATATTATGAAGTTCCCCTTCTGGTATGTTGGCCGATTTGTTGGGGTGGGGAGGGCGATAGCATAAATCTGCCCCCCCCCCCGACCCTTTACTTTCGAGTGGGGGGGGGCCGGTCCAAATTAGTTGCAGAAATCACGGGGAAACAGCTACCCAGCTAACCAACGAAGCTCTCTCCAGTGCGGAAACTAAGGATGACGCAAACACACACAATATTTTAGACAACAAAACGCACCTAATACAAACTACTTCTTTACACTAAAACACATATAATTAAACACAAAAAGAAAACTTCAAGCGCACACGACGTCGCCTTATCCCAACCTTTACTCAATCTGAAATTGTTCTATTGCATAAATAACTTTGGGACTATAACTCACATTTTTATACTTCAATTCTAAAATAGATAAAAATAAATTAGAATCAATTGGTCGACCTGATTTCTTTTGAGTCTTCCATATTTTTTAAATGATTTTTTTGCTCAGTGCTTTGTATTATAGTTTTTTAAACTGGCGCACAGGTTGCAGAGGAAAAGAGAACAATACTGGCAGAAGAAAAGCGACAGAGAAGAAAAGCAAGGCCAAGGCCAGCTGGAATAACCTGCCAAGTGTGCAGCCGTACATTTCGGGCTCACACCAGCCACATGAGGAGGCTCAAAAAACCCCAGTGCAAAGCCCTCAGCCCCCTGGATGACAAAAGTGGTCATCATCGAACCACGATGGACGAACTTTGAGTCCTTTAACAAAACGAACTTACAAACAGGCGTATTGAACAAAATTAATAACTATATATGAATTTTTTTAAAATATTATTTTTCAAAACATTTTCTTTCGGCGGCGACCCTCAAAACCTTAATCTAAATCTGTGGAGTATCTCATCTTTTTCAGGAACACATCTGTTGTAGTTGCAATGTACTTAGGCATTATACATTTATGTCATAATTTTTTAAAGTAAAAAACATAATTCAATTTAAATATTTTGCGCGCGTCAAAACAGTCGAATATCTAAAGAGCGTTTAACCATCATTCTTATGGCGTCTTATTCTGACCAAAGAAAAAACATTAAAAGAGGTCTCGCTTAACGTGAAGATAATATTACGATAAATACGCGCAATACAAATATACTTACACTATTTGTATCTCGATTGTCACTCACACTACAATATCGGCCATTGCCCCCACGTTACTTTATTTTACTAAATTTGACCTGCCTTTTTAAATAGGATGAATAATGAGCTGTGGATGTCAAGAGAATGCGTTCCTGGCAGTGAAGAATGCAAGAAGACACTTCGCGTTGGAAGACCGCCCCGAAGCCCACTGGGGGGAGTTTACAGCGCTCCCCAATACCCCCCTAGCTGACAAAGGAAAGGCCACCAACATGACTTTTTTGTTTTGGCCGAAGTTTGAGAAACACTTCTCTAGTTGTAATATGACCACTTTTTGTTATTCTCTGTTTACATATATAAGCCTTAATCTAAATATGTGGGGTATCTTATCTTTTCAAGGAACAAATTGGTTGTATTTGCAATGTAGTAAAGCCTGTAAATTCATATTAGAATAGTTTTTAAGTAAAACATTATTCAAAAGGTCCTTTTTCAATATGATGAATAATGACCTCTAGACGTCAGGAGAATGCTTTTCTGCAGTGAAGAATGCAAGAAAAAGGCCTCAACATGGCTGTTTTTTTTGTTTTGTTTTTTTTGTTGTTGTTTTTCGCCGAAGGTTGAGAATCACTACTTTTTAAAAAATATTCAGTTGATCTATCCAACAATAAGCTGTAAGCAGCACAATAGAAACAATAGATACATTCATTACATTTTTATTTTAAAATTGTATGTATCATTATAGTCATTTATTATTATTTGAACGGGTGCAGTGCGAGTCACATGACGCGTAGGACGTAATCATCTTCTGTTTTGAAGTAACGTCTGTAGTCTATAAGAAGATAAAAAGAAGAGTCTTTATTTCACGTAAGTCCTAGTCCTGAGATTTAGGAAAGGCTGACTGGCTTGACTATCTATCAAGGGGGTTCAAGTTTCAATCCTGATGAGAAGAGCTGTGTTTGTAATGCTTCAAAACGTCCGCATCAAAACCTTCTTTCAGAAATGTTGGGTTAGAAATGAGTGAGTACTTACTCTCCGGCACTGCCAGGGTTGAGTTTCGTTAAAGAGAAATAAAATTCATTGTAGTCCCTATGCGAAGATTATTGCGATTAGATGTCTTCTTTGATTTTATGTCAGATGTGAAAAGAATTCTTAAAACTTGGCATTTTATCTCACTATTGGGAGGAGATCGTTGAAACTTTTGGGTTGAGTTCAAAGCTTGTTCTCGTACAGTATACAACAGAGTAGAAACAAACAACTTTGTGATGGCTAAAAAATGATCTCCTGAAGACTTCCTGTCACCTGTACACCTCCGTCATGTGTACAAGTACCATACACCTGGAAGAACTCGTTGAAACTCTTTCTGATGTACCAAAGTATCCAGCTTAATATTTATCATTTGTTATACAGGTAGATCTGTTCTCTACAATAGGGAAACATCGCCCAACCCTTTTATCCATAATATATTACAATGTTTGTCCCCCCCCCCTTCTCTCTCTCTATCTCTCTCTTTATTTTATTTCTCTTATCTCTTTCTCTCTCTCTCTATTTATTTTGTTACTTTTATCTCTGTCTCTTTCTATCTTTCTCTTTCTCTTTCTTTCTCTCTCTTTGTTACGCTTGCTCCTTCTCTCTCTCTCTATGTCTTTCTTTCTCTCTTTCTTCTCTCTCTCTTTCTTATTCCCTCTCCCTCTCTATCTATATATCTATCTATCTTGAATTTGAGTATCATATGTTGGTGTCACTTTTAGCTATTCTACACTTAGCTCTAGAAAGTAACAATTGACAGTACATAACAAATTGGCTTCCAGTGCTGCCAAAGAGACATGAACAGAAAATACCTAACTAAACAGACAGAACGAGACTGGGCAGAACAACAAACTAGGGAAGTTTAAAAGTAAAAATAGTAGGCTATTATGGTCATGAAACTGTGACATGGAAATAATCATGAAATCTTCAATTTTTTAAACACTAGTTACTCACCCCTTCTGGCCCAGTCCTTCTGTATGGTTATCTCATTGATCAACCTCGACAAATACCTGCCAACTTTAATACGTTTTGTTCATGCTCTGTGGCTAGAATCTTAGGAGCCATTCACCACAGCTGACTTCTATTGGTATTGTCTCTGCGGCTCTATCTGCAAGGACACACGCGGCGATGACCGATGGACTAGACGTCTAAAAAAGTAATGACCATATAAATTCATTAGAACGAGCAGAGCACGCGCCGCTGACCTCATTTGTCATTTATCGCTGACCACCCTTTCTATAGGTTCTCCCTAGGTCAAATACAATAAATGACCTCTGGTCAACCCGTGCAAACGCTTTGCGCGTGCGGTCACGGTAGCATTTTTTTTTCGTCGTCAAGAGTTTTATGCCAGATGTTTGGTGTCCGGGGCAAGATAAGTGAAAGATGGTTGATGGATGACCACAGTATGTAGACGATACAGTGAAAGGAGAGAATGTTTCCTTCGCCAGGCCGCGTGGACTGTGTGGATTGTTGGTGTGGACTGTGTGGATTGTTGGTGTGGACTGTGTGGATTGTTGGTGTGGACTGTGTGGATTGTTGGTGTGGACTGTGTGGATTGTTGGTGTAGACTGTGTGAATTGTTGGTGTAGACTGTGTAGATTGTTGGTGTGAACTGTGTGGATTGTTGGTGTGGACTGTGTGTATTGTTGGTGTGGACTGTGTAGATTGTTGGTGTGGACTGTGTGGATTGATGGTGTGGACTGTGTCTGGATTGTTGGTGTGGACTGTGTTGATTGTTTTTGTGGACTGTGTGGATTGTTGGTGTGGACTGTGTGGGCTGTATGGATTGTTGGTGTGGACTGTGTGGATTGTTGTGTGGACTGTGTGGATTGTTGGTGTGGACTGTGTGGATTGTTGGTGTGGACTGTGTGGACTGTATGTATTGTTGGTGTGGACTGTGTGGATTGCTGGTGTGGACTGTGTGGATTGTTGGTGTGGACTGTGTGGACTGTATGTATTGTTGGTGTGAACTGTGTGGATTGTTGGTGTGGACTGTGTGGATGGTTGGTGTGGAATGTGTGTATTGCTGGTATGGACTGTGTAGATTGTTGGTGTGGACTGTGTGGATTGCTGGTGTGGACTGTGTGGACTGTGTCTGGATTGTTGGTGTGGACTGTGTTGATTGTTGGTGTGGACTGCGTGGATTGTTGGTGTGGACTGTGAGGATTGTTGGTGTGGACTGTGTGGACTGTTGATGTAAACTGTGTGGATTGTTGGTGTGGACTGTGTGGACTGTATGTATTGTTGGTGTGGACTGTTTGGATGGTTGGTGATGACTGTGTGGATTGTTGATGTGGACTGAGTGGATTGTTGATGTGGACTGTGTGGATTGTTGGTGTGGACTGTGTGGATTGTTCTTGTGGACTGTGTTGATTGTTGGTGATGACTGTGTGGATTGTTGATGTGGACTGTGTGGATTGTTGTTGTGGACTGTGTGGACTGTACGTATTGTTGGTGTGGACTGTGTGGGTTGTTGGTGTGGACTGTGTGAATTGTTGGTGTAGACTGTGTGGATTGTTGATGTGGACTGTGTGGATTGTTGGTGTGGACTGTGTGGATTGTTGGTGTAGACTGTGTGGATTGTTGGTGTGGACTGTGTGGATTGTTGGTGTGGAATGTGTGGATTGTTGGTGTGGACTGTGTGGATTGTTGGTGTGGACTGTGTAGATTGTTGGTGTGGACTGTGTCTGGATTGTTGGTATTGACTGTGTGGACTGTTGGTGTGGACTGTGTGGATTGTTCTTGTGGACTGTGTAGATTGTTGGTGATGACTGTGTGGATTGTTGATGTGGACTGTGTGGATTGTTGTTGTGGACTGTGTGGACTTATGTATTGTTGGTGTGGACTGTGTGGATTTTTGGTGTGGACTGTGTAGATGGTTGGTGTGGACTGTGTCTATTGCTAGTGTGGACTGTGTAGATTGTTGGTGGGGACTGTGTGGATTGCTAGTGTGGACTGTGTAGACTGTGTCTGGATTGTTGGTGTGGATCGTGTTGATTGTTGGTGTGGACTGTGTGGATTGTTGGTGTGGACTGTGTGGATTGTTGGTGTGGACTGTGTGGATTGTTGGTGTGTCTGTGTGGACTGTGTCTGGATTGTTGGTGTGGACTGTGTTGATTGTTTGTTTGGACTGTGTGGATTGTTGGTGTGGACTGTGTGGATTGTTGGTGTGGCCTGTGTGGACTGTATGTATTGTTGGTGTGGACAGTGTGGGTTGTTGCTGTGGACTGTCTGGATTGTTGGTGTGGACTGTGTGTATTGCTGAAGTGGACTGTGTACATTATTGGTGTGGACTGTGTGGATTGCTGGTATGGACTGTGTGGACTGTGTCTGGATTGTTGATGTGGACTGAGTTGATTGTTGGTGTGGACTGTGTGAATTGTTGGTGTAGACTATGTGGATTGTTGGTGTGGAATGTGTGGACTGTTTGTGTGGACTGTGTGGATTATTGGTGTGGACTGTGTGGACTGTATGTATTGTTGGTGTGGACTGTGTGGATTGTTGGTGTGGACTGTGTGGATTGCTGGTGTGGACTGTGTGGATTGTTGGTGTGGACTGTGTTGATTGTTGGTGTGGACTTTGTTGATTGTTGGTGTAAACTGTGTGGACTGTGTCTGGATTGTTGGTATTGACTGTGTGGACTGTTGGTGTGGACTGTGTGGATTGCTGGTGTGAACTGTGTCTGGATTGTTGGTATTGACTGTGTGGACTGTTGGTGTGGACTGTGTAAATTGTTGGTGTGGACTGTGTGGATTGTTGGTGTGGACTGTGTGGATTGTTGCTGTGGACTGTGTTGATTGTTGTTGTGGACTGTGTGGATTGTTTGTGATGACTGTGTGGATTGTTGATGTGGACTGTGTGGATTGTTTGTGTGGACTGTGTGGACTGTATGGATATTTTGTGTTGACTGTATGTGTTGTTGGTGGTGACTTTGTGGAATGTTGGTGTGGACTGTGTAGACTGTGTCTGGATTGTTGGTGTGGATTGTGTTGATTGTTGGTGTGGACTGTGTGGATTGTTGGTGTGGACTGTGTGGATTGTTGGTGTGGACTGTGTGGATTGTTGGTGTGTCTGTGTGGACTGTATGGATATTTTGTGTTGACTGTATGTGTTGTTGGTGGTGACTTTGTGGAATGTTGGTGTGGACTGTGTGGATTGTTGGTGTGGACTGTGTGGATTGTTGGTGTGGACTGTGTGGATTGTGGTGTGGACTGTGTGGATTGTTGGTTTGGACTGTTTGGACTTATGTATTGTTGGTGTGGACAGTGTGGGTTGTTTGTGTGGACTGTCTGGATTGTTGGTCTGGACTGTGTGTATTGCTGAAGTGGACTGTGTACATTATTGGTGTGGACTGTGTGGATTGCTGGTGTGGACTGTGTGGACTGTGTCTGGATTGTTGATGTGGACTGAGTTGATTGTTGGTGTGGACTGTGTGAATTGTTGGTGTAGACTGTGTGGATTGTTGGTGTGGACTGTGTGGACTGTTGGTGTGGACTGTGTGGATTGTTGGTGTGGACTGTGTGGATTGATGGTGTGAAGTGTGTGGATTGTTGATGTGGACTGTGTGGATTGTTGGTGTGGACTGTGTGGACTGTATGTATTGTTGGTGTGGACTGTGTGGATTGCTGATGTGGACTGTGTTGACTGTGTCTGGATTGTTGGTGTGGACTGTGTTGATTGTTGGTGTGGACTGTGTGGATTGTTGGTGTGGACTGTGTGGATTGTTGGTGTGGACTGTGTGGATTGTTGCTGTGGACTGTGTTGATTGTTGTTGTGGACTGTGTGGATTGTTGGTGATGACTGTGTGGATTGTTGATGTGGACTGTGTGGATTGCTGGTGTGGACTGTGTGGATTGCTGGTGTGGACTGTGTGGATTGTTGGTGTGGACTTTGTTGATTGTTAGTGTGGACTTTGTTGATTGTTAGTGTGGACTGTGTGGATTGTTGATGTGGACTGTGTGGATTGTTGTTGTGGAGTGTGTCTATTGTTGGTGTGGACTGTGTAGATTGTTGGTGTGGACTGTGTAAATTGTTGATGTGGACTGTGTGGACTGTTGGTGTGGACTGTGTGGATTGTTGGTGTGGACTGTGTGGACTGTTGGTGTGGACTGTGTGGATTGTTGGTGTGGACTGTATGGATTGTTAGTGTGGACTGTGTGGATTTTTCTTGTTTTTAAGTTAAGGTTCAGTGTTTTATGTATTATTGCTATTATACTAACTACTTATCTATCCTG
Organism: Biomphalaria pfeifferi; assembly: GCA_030265305.1. Classification (NCBI taxonomy): domain Eukaryota; kingdom Metazoa; phylum Mollusca; class Gastropoda; family Planorbidae; genus Biomphalaria; species Biomphalaria pfeifferi. Next base: position 393,553 of record JASAOG010000239.1, read on the forward strand.
AAATGTCTCTAAATTAGTGATTATACTAATGGTATAACTGTAATGACACTTGTGTCTAATGTGAGTATGTAACATTTTTTTAATTTTTAAAAACCGAATTAAAATGTAAGAATGTCAGCATGCTCCTAGACATCTGTGGTAAATATTTCCAATCATAACGTTGGATTGATCGTCGTTCATTTCCCTTCTAAGTAGAATTAATTAAACACAGGGAGAAACAAATGTTAGAACAAAGTTGATTAGATGACATGGGCATTGAACTCTGCAATGTAACGATCTGTGTCTTAGAAAGATTATAGGAGTCATGTGATTAGAGTTGATACAAATTCTCCGTTTTCTTGTAAATGTGATGTTTTAAAAAGTCAACATTCATGTTGTTCAAATGTGTGGATGAAAAGTCAACAGAAAAAAGAATACGTTAATTTGAAAAAAAAAAGTTGTTTTTAAAGGCAGATCTGCGTAAACATACACTGGATAGATAGATAGATAGATAGATAGATAGATAGATAGATAGATTCGAATACATAAACAGTAATCTTCACTTAACAGCAGAACTCTAATTAATCACTTGCTGACGTCCAACTGTCCAGTAGTCGAGAGTGTTCGCTGGTCAGCTTTCAACAGTTCCAAAAACACGAGCTTAGCACGCGTCCAACCCCCAAGCATTGTTATCAGGACCATTTAATTAGGACTCCAGGCGACAGACTGCTAATTGTTCCTGGGGCAGTAGCTTGACCTGGGTCAGCATGGGCTTCAAGTTAAAGATTATGTATTACAGAGACCAGCTGGTACTTGTGTTTGCTCTACTGACGAGCATTCAATGTGCTGGTGATCCATTCCCCCCCCCCCCTCACCTCTGAGAGAGGCGAGTGTAGTTTGGGGGAGATCGTACACCTCCAGTGCTAATAAGTGAATATTTTAATGATAGAATGGCGACATTACAGATATTTTTTACCTAGCGGTTACTGTAAGCATACGTCCCAATTCGTTTTATATGCCCAAACCCGAGCCCCCCACCCCATCTCCACAGCTAATGGAATAGTCGAATAAAAAAAAAACGAAGGGGTTGTTTATGAAGTATTTAGTTGTTTTGTGTAGCATGTAAGAAGAAGACAAAATGCAAATGAAACACAACTACTTTGTGTCCTTTTCCTGAGGCTGATGCTGTCGGACTACAGTGAGAACACTAAAGTCGATGTCACCCAGTGCGGCCCCACACCTATGTTTGGCCGTGTTGTTTCGACTCTTTCGTTTGAGATCATGGAGGTCACGGCTGTTTCGACTCTTTCGTTTGAGATCATGGAGGTCACAGCTGTTTCGACTCTTTCGTTTGAGATCATGGAGGTCACAGCTGTTTCGACTCTTTCGTTTGAGATCATGGAGGTCACAGCTGTTTCGACTCTTTCGTTTGAGATCATGGAGGTCACAGCTGTTTCGACTCTTTCGTTTGAGATCATGGAGGTCACAGCTGTTTCGACTCTTTCGATTGAGATCATGGAGGTCACAGCTGTTTCGACTCTTTCGATTGAGATCATGGAGGTCACAGCTGTTTCGACTCTTTTGTTTGAGATCATGGAGGTCACAGCTGTATCGACTCTTTCGATTGAGATCATGGAGGTCACGGCTGTTTCGACTCTTTCGATTGAGATCATGGAGGTCACAGCTGTTTCGACTCTTTCGATTGAGATCATGGAGGTCACAGCTGTTTCGACTCTTTCGTTTGAGATCATGGAGGTCACAGCTGTTTCGACTCTTTTGTTTGAGATCATGGAGGTCACGGCTGTATCGACTCTTTCGATTGAGATCATGGAGGTCACGGCTGTTTCGACTCTTTCGATTGAGATCATGGAGGTCACGGCTGTTTCGACTCTTTCGATTGAGATCATGGAGGTCACGGCTGTATCGACTCTTTCGATTGAGATCATGGAGGTCACGGCTGTTTCGACTCTTTCGACTGTCGTCTGGATGGTTTCTGTTTCTAACCTTTCCCGCTGCCAACTGCAGGAGATTTGGGGCTAAAATATAATTCTCTTCTTTTCTGTAGGAATGTTCTAAAGACAAAGTTTTATATTTATATATATATCAGTGGTCTTCAACCTTTTTTGGCCTACCGCCCCCTTTTTCGAATTATTTCTTTAAAAAATTCCGCCAGCGCCCCCCTCTAAGAAAAACAGTTATAAAGAAGCGTGAGAAGGCAAATTTGAACAAAATATTATCCATTTATTAATTTTTATGCTGTCAATAACACTTATCCTGCGTGAGAGACGACCGCATGCCAAAGGCGATTGTTGTGAACTCCTTGGCCTATGACTGACGAGCTTTGAGGAGGACTGAGTTACAGAGGTGCCCCCCTCCCCCGTGAGAGCTATAAAGATTTATTCAGGCGCCATTTCGCTCTCACTGGCATAGAAGAAAGTACCTGGCAGCATTCTCTGGCAGCAGATAGCCTCTGAGAGAAACAGTTGGAGAGCTCTTACAAAAAACTGCGGGACAAACATTTGAAACTCAATGAAAAGCCATTATTGAAGACAGGAGCAAAAGACGGAAAATATGTAGGTCGCAGTTGGGTTTGCGTAGTTATGTGAAACACTGGACTCAGCCGTAATCTTCGAAATTAAAGGCAATAACAGCCAATATTATCATTATACAAAAATTATGTCAAATAATTTGCAGTGATTACACAGAAAAATTAATTGTAAAGACTTTCTTTCAAATCCTAAGAATAGTCTCCGTTTAATTTTTTGAATATTAGGGCCTACTGTTTGTAGGTTTAATTGTAAATTTAGTTTTATTTTTTAATATAAATATTATTATTGCTGAATTCACTAAAAAAAGAAATCAAGCTAATGGGAACCTTGTGCCCCATGCAGTCTGACAATATTAGAAATTTTAAGCTTTAAATTTGCCAATGCAAGGCGAAGGTCTCTTCTAGTGGCTACATCCAGTCTATTTCTTTGCTTATTCATTAACTTTGTTACGCACTAAATCTATGTATGTTTACTGAAAAGCTAAAATATAATTCCAATTTCGAAAACAGTTTTGGAATTTTACTGAAACATTTAAATGCAGCCACATCTCTGTTGTACCTCCAGGGGCGTAGCTAGGAATTTTCATCGTTTGGGGCTAGGGGCTTGACATCTTTGGGGGCCGCTGCATTTTGCTTAATATTTGCCCCCCCCCTCCTTAAATGGGGGCCCGGAGGATTTTTAAATTTCCTTCCACCCTAGCTACGCCACAGTGTGCCTCCTATGTTTACATTCTTTTTACTGAAGAATTAGTTTTGTAAACCTATTTTTTCATGCAACTCAATTTGAACATCAGTGACAGATGTTTAATAATTGTCATTTATATATATATTTTTTTTTAATTTTTAGAAGCGAATCTTAATTTCTTCACAGAGCATTGTTATGTGAATTGCATAGATATCGGTGTCCTTGGGCAGTAATTCATTTGTCAACAAACAAGTGATGTGAGATTCTAAATCTCTGTAAAATAGATTTAATATCTCGATAAAAGAGAACATGAGACAATCAATAAAAGTCTCTTCTCTTGCCTAGCAGTCGGAGGCTCGTTTCATTCAGTTCTGTGAGATGCCTGCCATGTCAAACATTTTTTTTTAGCCTTCTTTAAGTCATCGCCAACCGTTGAATCTTCCCGTTTCTCAAAAAAAAAAATTATTTAAGCGCTTCAAAAAACGAGCCATAACAATTAACAACCCCCTTTCTAAATCCAGCGAACTTCAGTTTACAACAAGAGTCTAACACCTTTTTTATCATTTGTTTCATAAAACTGTTGAAAGATGACATTATTTTCGGCATGGGTTTGTATTTTATTTACAGTTTTATAATTAGATTCAAATAGAAATGAAATTGCGGGCTAAACTTTTCTTGTGTATCATAACTCACAAGGTGAATAGTGAATAGATTTGTTCTTTATTCTATATTACCTATGAAGTCATTGTAGCGTCCAACCACTGATAGTTTCCTATATGTCCTCATAAGCTACATAACTAGACAATTGTGAAATAATATTTCATCACTAACAGAAAAAAGTATATTTGTGTTACATATGTTTTAAAATAAATTTAGTTTTAATCAATTTATTTTAACAAAATCATATGAAGTTTTAAAAAGCTATGCATTTTTCTAAGAAGCCATTAAAACATATCCTGTTTTACCGATTTTTGTTTTTAATATTGTTTTAATTGTGGATTTTTATAATTGTTCAGGAATATTCTTAAATTATTTTTGGATATCGCTATAACTTCGTGAAGCCGACTTGGTTTCATAACCTCATCTGAAAATGCCATCAAAGTAGAACTTACTTTTTTTCTAGTGGCAATTCCCTAAATCTCAAGGAAATATTACATGACATACCAGTGAGTTTTTGTAACAGCATTTTATCAATACTTTTTGTTTTTAAAAAGTTAAATTATTCTATTAAATGTTACCCTTAATGTTTTTTGCAATTCACATTTACACATCAATACATTAACATATGTAGATAAAATAAACTAGAATCTAAAAGGCGTATTATCTACTTTGTTTATCAAATCTTAAACGTTCATACGCGCGAGATTCAAGGACAATAAATACACTCCAATGATAGCAAAAGAGTAAGAATTTAAAAATAGAAAATGGGATTCCCGAACTCAATTTCTAACGCTGTTTCTGTTCTTAAATTAAAAGCAAGTTAACTATAATTTGTCCCCCCCATAACTATTCACAGACACAAACACCCACACACACAAAAGCCAGTCTCGTATGGTGCAGAATTTCGTATTTGATCTTTTCTTGTGTTCTAAAATATTTGCAAAGTTCATGAAGCTATTTATAATAATATCTTAGAGTTTGTACTCTCTTTACTTTTGAAATCACCCAATCAAACTGACGCGTCTGCTTTGTTCTCGTAACTTACTTTTTGTCCAATTGGTTAAAGGCGCCGAGCTCCGTAGAAGATGTTCTTTCTTTCTTTCAGACTCTAAAGACGTTTCTCTACGTCACAACTGCTGACCTCACAGCACAGTTCTACGTCACATCTGCTGACCTCACAGCACAGTTCTACGTCACATCTGCTGACCTCACAGCACAGTTCTACGTCACATCTGCTGACCTCACAGCACAGTTCTACGTCACATCTGCTGACCTCACAGCACAGTTCTACGTCACATCTGCTGACCTCACAGCACAGTTCTACGTCACATCTGCTGACCTCACAGCACAGTTCTAGACTTTTTAAAATATGGTAAGGATTATCCTTCAGGCAAACAAAACATGAAAAAGAAAAGAACACGAAACAAACAAATAGATGGATGTGCGTGCATACAATAATTGTAAATGAACTATCAGATTTCAACGTGAAACAAATCTACCCGGACGTAAGAGCCAGTCCATTATACACACGTGCGTTGTTGACTTCTGATAGAACTCTAGTAAACGTTTAGAAATGTTTCTAATTAGTTGAAAAAAAAAATTGGCGTCACTGATGGTGGAAAAAGGGGGGGGGGGGCGTCACGATACATCCGCTTAGCTACTTACATAAGACTCACACAAAGACAACACACTGCACACACTGAATACTTGATGCACAAGATATAAGGTGATTATTAACAGAAAGTAATCACATTTCATAAAATTGGTCTAGCTGACGTCTGCCACCACACTTCAATGACATACGTTGTGTAACAGTAATACACATTTAAAACCAACCAATTAAACGCAAGCGTTTTATAGTCTGCTCAGTTCCATACGATACTTGTCACAGTCACAGACCTATTACCTCCCCTCCTACCAGCCTGGAGCTAACATTAGAGCCTGATCTAAATACTATTTATCAATAGCACTCTCCCGCCAGAAAAATAAAATAAAATAGTGTAGCGTTTTCAAACTACATGAACAAGCTGCGATCGCGTTCCAGTATCGATAGCCGTTAACAATAAAACCCCAATTATTAAAGTTAGACGGCTATCGAAAATACTCTAACCCAAATTTTCCTGTTCCTCTTTTCCCCCTTCGCGTTCTAGCATTTTATTAACAAAAAAAAAAAGATAAGAAGCCGAGGGCAGTGTTTAGTATTTACGGCTGCTTCGATATTAGCAAACGATCCCGATTACCTGAAGTAATTTGATATAGTTTATGGACTATTACCAGAAGATCGAATCTTGATTTATCGTTTACGGCATTTCACCACGAGTATCGAAAGATTAAATGTTGTTGACTTCGATAGGAGGGAATTAATCCTTAGGAATCGATCATTTGTGAGATTTCTCTCGCATAGCTATTTAGGGGCGATACTCGCTCTCCCGCTCTTTCATCTCTCCATCTCTCTTTCTCTCCCTCTTTCTCTCCCTCTTTCTCCTTCTCAATCAAGTTCTTAAGCAATTGTTAAATAGACCATTATTTCTCCGTCTCCTTCATCTAAAAATACTCTCAAACTTCCTTGATGGTGGTATACAATGCCTTGAAAGAAAACTAAAAGGCTAAAAATATTGACGTCCGTTTGTATACGTCTGCTATGGGAGTCGATAAGACTAATTGCCGAAATCAATACATGTTTCTGAGAGTGTCTGTTCAACGCATGTTAGCAGAGTAACACTGCTCTTGGCATTCAAACTTTGACCCGGAGGTCAATGTATAATTTAAAAAAAAACAACCTTTGAGCGATGACTATTGTTAGTTATTTTTAAGCAAGCCTCGCCCAGCGTGCTGGGTTTAGCTGCATCTGCAATGTATGTCATTGTCAATAAAAACATATGTATACACCTTTCAATCAAACGTTAATCCAACAAACAAAAGTCATGGGAACGATTACAGAAAGTATTTTAAGTGGAAGATATATCTTTATATATATATAACCAGATGAGATTAATTAAGTTTTCTCTTAAACTTATGAAGTGGCTCTTGGAAGCAATAACAGCTCAATTGATATTTTTTTAGCACGACGAATATGAGAGTGAAATTAGATTGCGCTTTTCTTTTTTATTTCGAAAGCTGGACATGTCATTATTGACCTAGAAGATAAGATAAGATAATTTTATTGATCCAATCAAATGGAAATTCAGTTTGACTACAATTGACAACCTCAGCGTAATTACTGTACAATAACAATATAGATGAAAAATTCCAACAACATTCACACACGAAAACACATACACATTCACCACTAGCGCTTTATGAATTTGACTTCTCTTTACTTCTCGATGACGACAGTTGATCTTGTAACACTCTGCCGACAGTGGGACAAAGGAGTTTTTAAATCTTTCTGTTTTAGTCCTAATGGAAAGGTGACGACCACTTCGTTGAGATCTTATGTAAGATGGACATTTCATACTTAATCTAGAAGATGAACATTTCATAAGTGACCGAGAAGATGAACAGTCCATAATTGACCTAGAACATTTCAAAACTGACAGAGAAAATGGACATTTTATAATTGACCTAGAACATTTCAAAACTGACAGAGAAGATAGACATTTCATAATTGACCTAGAAGTGGACATGTCATAATCGACTTAGAAAATGGACATGTCATAATTGACCCTAAAAGATGGACATGTCATAATTGACCTAGAAGTGGACATGTCATAATTGACCTAGAAGTGGACATGTCATAATTGACCTAGAAGTGGACATGTCATAATTGACCTAGAATGGTCGTCGAATGGCAAGAGTTAACATTGCATTTTATTTTTCAACATATTTGTACATGAAGTGTACATTGTGTGCATAAAATGAGCACACTTAATTTTTTTTAAAACCAAAGTACACAAAAACCGTTAAACCTTAAGCAGCGGATGCACCTGAGAACATACATGAAACTCTTTTAAATTGTGTTTATTTTATATTTTTACTGAAAACAAATACTTGACAAATTTACAAAGCAGTAGTGTCTTCCAGCCCTACCCACTACCCGCCTTTGTTTGTTTGTTGTTGGGGTTGTTGTTGTTTTTTGTTGTTTTTTTTTTGGGGGGGGGGCTAAAATCACCCCATTTCCACCTGTATTTTTTTTTACATTGTTTCAGATGTTCCTTCAGAGTTGGGAATTATTACATCATAGCCCAAAACTCCGACAAGACCGGGAAGGGGGGAGGGGTATGGCGGCAGGCAAAGGTTCGAAGCAGGGCCCATCGAGTTGGAAGTCCAGAGCGCATACCACAGGACCAGGCAGCCACCAATAAAAAATAGCTTGGGTAAACTAAAACCCATCATTTAAAAAACAAAAGGGAAAAAAAATAAAACCAAAGACCGTTGGAGCACTTAATTATAAAAAAAACATTTCGCAGTTCTGAATGGCTTCTATAATTCAGCCAATCGAATTGCTTAATGTAAACAATGATGAATAAAGGGACCTGTCAAGCTCTGTGATTGGTCCGTCAAAGAACTTTCGAACTCTTTGCTTGAAGAAGGCTCCTTTTATTACCTCCAAGCAAACGTGATGTAAAGCTAAGCCATTGTGTAAAGATGCGTAAATATTTACAGGTTCCGGCCTGCTGCCGGTGACTCAGAGAAAAGCATTAGGTCCAGATGGCCACAGTGGAACAAGATAAGAAATCTGCCTGCATCTGAAAGTACGATGATAGTCCGACGAGAAAATTTGTACCTGGTAGTTAAGGACGCAGCTAACCTTTTGTCGATAAGGTATAGGTCTAAGTTATAGTAAATAAAACGTTTTAGTAATGAGTGTAACTCAGACAGAGAGAGAGAGAGAGAGAGAGAGAGAGAGAGAAGTAGAAAGGGAGAGAAAGAGACGGATATAAAAAGAAGAGACGGAATGAGAGAATGTGAAAGAAACTGGGAGAGAGAAATAGACAGAGAGAGGGAGAGAGAGAAACGGAGAGATAGACACACTGTGAGAAAGAGAGGGACAGCGTCAGAGACAGGAGAAGAGAGCGAGAAGAAGAAAGAGAAGAGAGAGACTGGGGAAAGAGAAAGAGATAGCGAGAAATAGAATGACAGATTGATGATGAGAGAATGACTGAGGCTAAGAATTAAAATTTGTGTTTGTGATAATCGATCTGTTTGAAAATCCTATTTTTTTACAATACTCGGTGGACACGGATCTCGAAAATGGCTCTAACGATTCTCCTAGATATTTGACAGTGGATGTGTTTCGTCGGATACAGAATTACTAGCGCGGTGGCCACACTGGGACAACTCTAGTTTGACGTTATAATAAACTAATGTTCAGGAACATTGTGTGTATTGTGGTCTAGATCCAAAGGCTTATCGTTGGAATAGTATGAAGTCCAGTAGATCTATACATTCGTTTAAAATCATTATTCTTTCTTGGGGGGGGGGGGGGGAGGAGCGGGAATGAAGAGGGGTCAAAAATGTTCCATTTTTTAAAATCTAACATTCATGCGTTATCAAGACAGAATATAAAACGTACTATAAGTTATAAAAAGAATGTAATCTTTTTTTGTTGTTTGAAATATATTTAGTGCGTTTTCCTTGTTACAGTACCTCTATTCAAGTCGCATATTCAGAATTGGTGCGCAAAACCTTTGGAACAAGGTGGACACGGTTCTCGAAAACGGCTCTAACGATTTTCCTAGACATTGGACAGTTCATTTATATTGTTGGGATAAACAGTTACCAACTCATTGGCTACACTACGTCTTTGGGTATTTCAGAATGTAGGTCTTATTCATTACAGAATTGAATACATCATTGTTCGGGAACATTTTCGAGCACCTTCTTCTAAAGTCTAGATCTGAAGGCCTTTCATTAGAATAGTGCAAAGTCTAGTAGATCTATACATTCGCTTAACCAGGTTTGTTTTTAATCGGGGAGGGGGGAAGGGCGATGGAATTTGGTAATTTAAAAAAAAAATCTAACATTCATTAGTTCATAAACGGTTAGTCCAGAAGGTTTTTTCTTGTTAAATTTCTTCAGCAATTACCTGCATGTATATATATATGTACTCTTCATTCATTGATTATATTTTGAAGAAAAGTTATTCAATTAAAAACTTTGTAGAAGGTTCTGCACCTGTTTGAGAATAGGATACAATACCAACCCCTGCCGCTAAATTCCACCCTTCCCAGCAGACGACTATACACATACACACACGCACACACACAAAATGGAGGATAATGTAAACAACCACACATTAGACGGTTTCTAAGTGACGTCAAGTTGATGAGACTAAACCGATCATGTCCCCTTTTAGCACCTTGTGTGGCTGGCTTCAATCCTTTTTCAAGTGACCCTCTAGATTAGTCTTTCACCTTCCCAATCGTCTGTGTGAATTTTTCTTGTGGTGAACTGGTGGCAAAACCTTAAATTGAGACAACTACTTTTCGGATTTGTTAGAGCCGTTAGGCAAGTACTAGCAACCATTGCGCGTAGGGGTTCAATGAACCCGAATCCACAACCTATAGGAGAAATTAAACAAAAACACTTTTAAAGTGTAGTACCTTAAGCATGCTTTTTTTTTTCAAATGTAGAATATTAACAATGTAGAAATAATAACATTTATAAATCTCAAACAAGGCAAAAATTTGTACTTTACTGAAATTATGGTATAAGCTGAATTGGTCTTCTTATCTTATCTTATAAAATACAGATGTTACTTCAAAAAAAGAAGATGATTACGTCCTACAAGTCTTGCATTTAGTCATGCTTATTAACCAATGACCTAAATTCTGCCAAGTCAGTGATTTTCTTGGCTAGCTCAGGCAACCCATTCCATGCTCTAATAGCGGTAGTGAAGAAGGAGCGTTTGTACAAATTTGTCCTAGAATTTGGAGCGAGGAATGTGCCTTTATCTTTGTGTCTTTCTAAGTATTTTATTAAATTTTGTTTTTGTATTTGAAGATTATGGTTCAGTGTTTTATGTATAATTGCTACTTTACTTTTAAGTCTTCTATTCTGAAAGCTTTCTAAATTTAGTGATTTTACTATAGGTGTTACTCTAGTCAAATGTGAATATTCGTTTGTTATGAATCTCACTGCTCTATTTTGTGTCTTAAAGTTTTCTTGAGTTGAGGGGTACCAAACAGAAGATGCATATTCTATTATTGGCCTAACCAAGGTTAAATAACATTTTAGTTTTATGTTCTTATTTGATTTATAGAAATTTCTTTTAATAAACCTTAATGCTTTGTTTGATTTTTTGAAAGTTTCATCAGTATGGGGATTCCATGACAGTTTTTCAATAACACCTAGGTATTTTGCATTTTTAATCTGTGTTACGGTTTACCATGAATAAGATAAGTGGAATTAATTTGTTTTATTTTTTTTTGTTACTCTTAATAACTGACATTTTCCTGGGTGGAAAGACATGCTCCAGTTTGATTCCCATTTATGTAATTCATAAAATTCTCTGTAAAATGTCTGTGTCTTGTGTTGTTTTTATTGTTCTATATACTATGCAATCGTCTGCAAATAATCTGACTTTTGTTCCTGTACTAATGCAATTTGGTAAATCGTTTATGTAAATTAAAAATAGTAGTGGACCTAAGACTGTTCCTTGAGGTACACCTGAGTTTACTGTTATTGGTGTTGATTTAGAGCCATTAATTATTACAGTTTGTTCTCTCCCTAACAGAAAATCTTTAATCCACTGATTTTTCCAGGTCAGTCCCCTTTATAGGTGGCCGCTTTAAAGTAAGTTTGAAACAAACATCAGTTACCTAACTACCCTACCCCACAACACTAGCGGAGTGGTTAGTATGTCGGCTTTAAGAGGCTTCAGAACGTCTCATCTTTTTATATCGACGGAGATAGGGTTGTAGTTATTGATAGGGTTGTAGTTATTGATAGGGTTGTAGTTATTGATAGGGTTGTAGTTATTGATAGGGTTGTAGTTATTGATAGGGTTGTAGTTATTGATAGATTGTAGTTCTTAGTTTCTGACGGAGATAGGGTTGTAGTTATTGATAGATTGTAGTTCTTAGTTTCTGACGGAGATAGGGTTGTAGTTATTGATAGATTGTAGTTCTTAGTTTCTGACGGAGATAGGGTTGTAGTTATTGATAGATTGTAGTTCTTAGTTTCTGACGGAGATAGGGTTGTAGTTATTGATAGATTGTAGTTCTTAGTTTCTGACGGAGATAGGGTTGTAGTTATTGATAGATTGTAGTTCTTAGTTTCTGACGGAGATAGGGTTGTAGTTATTGATAGATTGTAGTTCTTAGTTTCTGACGGAGATAGGGTTGTAGTTATTGATAGATTGTAGTTCTTAGTTTCTGACGGAGATAGGGTTGTAGTTATTGATAGATTGTAGTTCTTAGTTTCTGACGGAGATAGGGTTGTAGTTATTGATAGATTGTAGTTCTTAGTTTCTGACGGAGATAGGGTTGTAGTTATTGATAGATTGTAGTTCTTAGTTTCTGACGGAGATAGGGTTGTAGTTATTGATAGATTGTAGTTCTTAGTTTCTGACGGAGATAGGGTTGTAGTTATTGATAGAGTGTAGTTCTTAGTTTCTGACGGAGATAGGGTTGTAGTTATTGATAGATTGTAGTTCTTAGTTTCTGACGGAGATAGGGTTGTAGTTATTGATAGATTGTAGTTCTTAGTTTCTGACGGAGATAGGGTTGTAGTTATTGATAGATTGTAGTTCTTAGTTTCTGACGGAGATAGGGTTGTAGTTATTGATAGATTGTAGTTCTTAGTTTCTGACGGAGATAGGGTTGTAGTTATTGATAGATTGTAGTTCTTAGTTTCTGACGGAGATAGGGTTGTAGTTATTGATAGATTGTAGTTCTTAGTTTCTGACGGAGATAGGGTTGTAGTTATTGATAGATTGTAGTTCTTAGTTTCTGACGGAGATAGGGTTGTAGTTATTGATAGATTGTAGTTCTTAGTTTCTGACGGAGATAGGGTTGTAGTTATTGATAGATTGTAGTTCTTAGTTTCTGACGGAGATAGGGTTGTAGTTATTGATAGAGTGTAGTTCTTAGTTTCTGACGGAGATAGGGTTGTAGTTATTGATAGATTGTAGTTCTTAGTTTCTGACGGAGATAGGGTTGTAGTTATTGATAGATTGTAGTTCTTAGTTTCTGACGGAGATAGGGTTGTAGTTATTGATAGATTGTAGTTCTTAGTTTCTGATATCTTTTTCAAAATATTGAAACCTGTCTATTTACCTGCCTGAACGGACAACTTGAGGGGACCGATTTTGAGCTTGTGTTTCCACACAAATTCTCTTTGTAGAGCCTTGTGCTTTTAATGATTTTCTTTTTGTTTGTTTGTTTTTGACAATGAAGGATTTATGCAAAATTTGAAATTGATCCCAGAATGTGAAGTGGAAGATAAACGTGTAGAAGAATCTACCCAGACAGACAGACAGACAAAGGGACTGAGTTCATAGAAGCTTTTTTTTTTTTTAAATTATTAAAGGCTTCAGTGCAGAATTTACGTATAGGTTACACAAGCTATAGCTTTGTGCTTCTTCTTTCTTTAGAGGCCCCCAAAATGTTTTCAATGCATTAGAATGAATGTAAGTTACTAATCTATTATTTCACTGTCCACTCATTAATTGTATATCAGTTTAACCCTATAAGTCTAAAAATAAAAAACATATTTGGCACTGACTTATAAAATCTTGATTTATAAAGGACACCATATCTTAAATAGATTTGGGCCTTTTCAATTCTAAATCCGGTCCTGAATGGCTTAACAAACATATGATAAAAAAACAACAACTGAACTTTTCAAGGACATTTGAAGGTTAAAACATCAGATGTCCCCTATATTAACACTTAGCACCAGCCCTTAGAAACAATAAACAGATTGTCACCTAATTGATTTGTAAACTGTTGTTGGACAAGACCCGTACAACAAACAGAACGTTACCTGCTGGCAGACATCCCTGATGATCTCACGATGAGTAGGGGGGGGAGAGGGAGTTAAACAGTGTCAAGGTTGACCTTTCATTCTCACCCCGCCCCCTACCCAAATAAAAAGAAATGGGACAGTGGGATTCAAGCAGTTGGCTGGGCGCAGGGGCGACTCTCTCCTGACGTGTTATCACATAGCCTGTTGTTTTGACTGCCCCATCGTGGCGTCATTTGGCAGTGGTAGTGCGTGCGTGCGTCAGTGTTGCGTGTGTAGGACGTTGAGAATGACGGTAAAGGGGGGGGGGGGGGGGGTACGAGAAGTAAAGGTACGGGGGGGGGGGACCTGAAGTAAGGGTACCCTTCTTTAGACATTGAATAATTAAAACCTTTATGCAAAGTGGCCGTGGTGATTGAGTGGTAAAGCGCTTGGCTTCTGTGCCTAGGTGTTTCGGGTTCAAATCCTCGTGAAGATGGGGAATTTGACTTTCGGGATTTTCAAGGCCCCTGACATAATTTGGGAAAAGTAAAAGCGGTTGATCGATGTGCTGGCCACTCGACACCCTCGTTAATCGTGGATCACAGAAACAGAAGACCCTTACATCATTGCCCCATATATCGCAAGATCTTAATTAGGAGAACTTTACTTTTTTAAAATTTTTCTCAGACCTTTAGAACTATAGGGACAGAGAATGTAAAGCTGGTGTGTTTCTACGGCCGAAGGTTAACCGCGCATATTTTCCCTTACGAATGACCGGTAACCATTCCGGTTTGGTGGACTCAATGTCGTTCTAAAAATTTTGAAGCTCAAAATCCCTTTTTTTTTTTGTTGTTTTTTTTTTCTTTCCGAGATTCGAACTCGAGACTTTACGTTTCGGAAATCAAACGCTTTACCACTTGGCCATCATGCCCCAGATGACAAGAAGTGGAGCCAAAAGTTCACAGTAATGTGGGTCTCTCATGTCTCATCAAACACCTCAGCTTCCCAAACACCCACGCTGAGAACAAAAAAATATCTCTTTCACTGCCGTCAGTTGCCTCCCTTGGTGTTTTATCTCTGATCAATGCCTAGAGAAACAAAAAGAGCAATGTATCGTTGTCAGTAATATTACACCTGGTCAAGGTAGGAACTTGCCAGGTAAAAAGGAATGTCTCCCAGAATTCCCAACAGTATAGACGGTATCTCGCGTGAACGTTCGCAAGATCAAACGGCCTTCCAAATAGTGTAGCGAGGAGGGTACTGATTGGTGCAGACCTGGACACATTCATTTTTCTGGAACATTCTTCAGGAATAAGAAGAGGAGGGGGGAGCAGAAAAGGAAAGAGATATACAACTTCACTTTGCAAAACCGATCGTCCAATCAGATGCCTTTATATCGGTGCGAAAACGAGGCGATGTGACGTGCTAGCAAGTTTTCTTTTCTCTTAAGATGATTTCTTTGCCTTCCTACGGGTGAGGACCATACTAACAGTAATCGTACGCGCGATGAAAAAAAAAACGTCATTATGCAATACCCGTAATTGTGGAATTAGTTAAAGAAGCTTCTCGCGCCTCAAACTAATGAAGAATTACTTGAGGTCAACAATTCTCGACGTTAGATTGAAACTTATGGTAGTTCTTGCTATTGAGCGTGATCTATGTAGGAAACAGAATTTTTATGATATACTGTATGACTTCGCTACACGCAAGGCTCGTCAAGTAATTCTGTACGTAGTGAAGAATTAATAAAATGCAAAGACGAATTTATTTTCTAATACAATTTCGTTATTTTCACTTATTATCCGTATCCCTACCCAAACTAGGCTCCGCCAAATCCGTTGCGCATAGAGCCCCACAAGGTCGAGTCCGGCCCTGCTATTTAGTGACGGGTGAATACAGATTACTTGTTCTCTTCCCATGACTTCTTGGTCACAATGGTTAAGTCCGGCCCTGCTATTTAGTGTCGGGTGAATACTACTTGTTCTCCACCCCCCCCCCTTTTTTTCACCTCTTAAATTACGTAGGGTAACTCTAGTCCGTCCGACTAGCAAAATAAAAGAGTGATTTTTCCATTTCGTGGTGTCCAAACTCTTGAGCCATGAAGAAAAAAATATATATAGATTATAATAATAACAGATTCACTAAAAACGCTAACTATTTCTATTGATCCGTCATAGATGGTAATCTCTAATACACTTAAATACGGATATCAATAAATAACTGTACATAGAGGTGAAACCTTTTTTTTTTTAATAGCAAAATGTTTAAATAATAATGTATGATTTTCTTGTTATTTTGACTGCACACATTGCTACCCTACTCTTCCCAACTCCTCCCAATGTTATACCAGTTTTTTTTTGTTTTTTTTTACTTTTCCATTACCATAGACTTCTGTTCACACATGTCGACTTTCATCGCGCGCCTGGTTTATACCGGAAAGGCAAGAGTATGCACGTGCCCACACGTCTGCAAGATTTACAACGTCATCACGTCATTTCTGAAAACAAGGTCTGGATCAGAGTGTCTCAAATTGGTGGCAACTATTAGCCCATGTGCAGCAGAAACTTAGGTTTATATTTTCATCAAAACATCCAAATCTTGTCAACGTTCTTGACTCAGTCCTCTTTGAGACTTTTTCTTGTCTATGTTCTTGACTGAATCCTCCTTGAGATTTTTTCTTGCCTATGTTCTTGACTCAATACTGTTTGAGACTTTTTCTTGTCTATGTTCTAGCATAGTGGCTTAGCCATAGCGCAAGTGGTTCCCTGAGTCCGGGCCATGACTATCAGTGGCCCACAATGGTCCTTCAAAGGAAAACAATTTTTGACTCACGCGCTGAAAAAGCCTTACTGAATTGAATGTAATGACACCAATACTTATCAAAGGTTGTACCTCCATTCAAATGTGGCTCAACAAAGATAGCTAAGATGGATGTTAATAGTCAGTTATAGAGATTGGGTCTCAATCAAGAAAATCCTTTGCCGAACTGGGAGTCGACCCCATAGTAAGATTGTGACAGAGCGTCGCATGAGGTTTGCGGTGACATGAAGGCAGTTATGAGAAAAGCGCAAACAGCGACATCCTAGTTCAACTTGGCGGGGCACACTGTCATGGAGGTCCTCAGAGCAGGAGGAAAGAGGCTTCAGGCATTGCCAGGGACAGATTTTTGTGGAAACAGCTTGCCGTCCAATGCGCCGAACGACGCGGGAGGATCTAAGTCAGTAAGAATAGCACATTAGGTTTTTGAAATAAAACTTGTGCAATAGCAGGATAATGCACTGTAGATACCTCAGAATATACATTTTGTTGGCTTTCAATACCGGAAATAGAGCTCCTAGCGCTCCCCCAGACCCCCTTGCTGGCAAGTGCGGGGAGTCTACAATTTTTCCACCGCAGGAAAAACCTATTCTAGGGTATAATAAACGTCTTCCGAAAGAATGAAGGGTCAGCATGTAATAAAGATTAATTATGTACAGACACACACACATATATGGACGGAGGGGGAAGAAAAAATCCTCCTAACTCCCCCCCCCCCCGAAAAAAAATCCTGGCTACGCCCATGGTGTATTTACTTGGATTAAACATGCTATTAGTTTCTGTACTCTTGTTGGGAAATGTACAGCAGATGAAAGTCGACGGGAACATGCTTTCAATATATTGATGACCAAATATCCCCAACCGATTCTTCTTCGAATGGCTACAATGAGGATCTATTCTCTACCAATCCTTCTCCGATGTAAACCTTTGATTCTACATACTTATATCGCCGCCTTAGCCTGAGACTTAGTGTCAGAAGACGAAGCAGTCTGTAGTCTGAAATCCTTTTCTAGCAGAGTTGTTTCCACTCCTTTTATCCATTTTTTCCCTTCGGCCTTGAATTTTGAGGTCGTGTGTCCACTTAAGGCACCAAGAGTATGTTAAGCTTATTCTTTGTTAAAGCATACAATCAATTGAGCTAAGATGGGTTTTTTTTCTTTGGAAATTTGAGTATTTTATAAATTTCAATCATATTTAGGTAAAGAAAAATAATCTAAGAAATTGGTTTATTCCAAGGAAAATTCATTCGTTCGATTAGCATTAGGGAAGAAGGAGCATTTGTACAGCTTAGTCCTAGCAGATCTAGATCAGTAGATCTTGTCAATGCAGAAATCTAGACCTGTAGATCTAGTAGTAGATAGCATAGATCTAGATCTAATCTATTCTTGATCTAACTTAGTATTAGTAGCCTACTTTTTGACTAATATTACTATTCTAAATCCATACTATTTAGATCTACAATCATATGACTCATATGTCGTATGATATTTGTCTTTATAAGTTATAGATATCTAGTTAAAGATATATAGATTTAGATCTAGTTATAGAGCTCTTATCTTATATAAGACAGACGTTACTCTAATCATGCATGTTTGATGTCACCATGGACTTAAATTCTTCTAAGTCACTGCAATGGTTTTCCTGACTGGCTCAAGCACCCCATTCCATGCTCTAATGAGAATAAGGAAGGATGTAGAAAGTAAACATTCTATAGTAGTACATACCTTGAAGCTTGAATTCATCCTAAGTCCCTTGTGTCTTGTCTTGACTCCCCGTCTCTAGACCAGACTAGATCTACAGTTTGTAACGTATAATACAAGGACGACAGCAAATAGTTGTTTTTTTCTAGTACCCTGGCCAGGTGTACGGATCAATATTATCATTTTTTGAATGCTCTTACTAGATCTAAATCTGTATCTTTTTTTTTTCTCTGCTCGATTCATCTATGGTAGTGCATAAAGCGTGCATAGTAACCTGATTTTTCCTAACAATATGTCTGCCGTGCCCTGATCACGTGACTATGCCTACCAACCAGAAGACAGTTCCAAGACTGACACCGACAGGAAAAGAAAGCAAAGAATCGAAGTTCACTGACAAAGACCAAACAAAGAAACCATGGCAACTAGCCTGGCAGTCAGAAAAACAACAACTGTGAACCTATTGGAGAGAGGTTTGGAACCTATTGGAGAGAGGTGTGAAACCTAATGGGGAGAGGTGGTGAACCCGAGTGGTAGAGAATAAAATAAAGCAGATTGCGAATTAGGTTCAGACATTTTTGATCATAACTAGACTTCATCTGACAGTTGTTTGTTTGTAAAATGTTTCACATCTTTTAGATGTTTCTTCAGAGTTGAAGGTAATTTACTTCCTAGTCCTAGCCTCCCGCAGGACGTCGGGGTATGGGAACGGGCAGGGTTTGAACCCGGTACCATCTATAAACCCGAAAGACCAGCCATCCAGGCATGACAGTTTACAGAAACTGCAGATTTCCAACAGTATCATCTCCCCCCCTCCCCAAATTGTTTCCCTTTTTTTTTAAACCATCTCGTGACTTCTCAGCATCCACGACCAACATTACAGACAATTCATTTCGTTCCTGATTCTCTGTGTAAACTTGTCACAGAATTCTACAGGAGGCTGACACTGCTAACAAGAATAGAGGGCGTTGAGGTGGCAGGGCGCTAGGAGGATAAGGGAGAGTGAAAAACAATACCCAGCGAACTACTAAATTGATGATGGGGAGAGGGGTAATTGGTGACCTATTTTGACATAGCCCTTCCAGAGCTAGGGCTGTTCTGGATGTCTGGTGTGAGCAAGTAGGATCTCTGGGATACAAACATAATGGCTCAACCATTCCTTCCGCTCGCCCACCTCAAGACTGACCCGATTGTGATCCAAGTTAATTTGGTCTCTCCAATAGGTTCACCACCTCTCTCCAATAGGTTCCCTACCTCTCTCCATTAGGTTTACCACCTCTCCAATAGGTTTACCACCTCTCTCCAATAGGTTTACCACCTCTCTCCAATAGGTTCCACACCTCTCTCAAATAGGTTCCACAACTCTCTTCAATAGGTTCACCACCTCTCTCCAATAGGTTCCCCACCTCTCTCCAATAGGTTTACCACATTGGAGAGAGGTGTGGAACCTATTGGAGAGAGGTGGGGAACCTATTGGAGAGAGTTGTGGAGTTCCAGAGCTAGGGCTGTTCTGGGTGTCTGGTGTGAGCAAGTAGGATCTCTGGGATACAAACATAATGGCTCAACCATTCCTTCCGCTCGCCCACCTCAAGACTGTCCCGATTGTGATCCAAGTTAATTTGGTCTCTCCAATAGGTTCACCACCTCTCTCCAATAGGTTCCCTACCTCTCTCCATTAGGTTTACCACCTCTCCAATAGGTTTACCACCTCTCTCCAATAGGTTTACCACCTCTCTCCAATAGGTTTACCACCTCTCTTCAATAGGTTCCACACCTCTCTCCAAAAGGTTCCACACCTCTCTCAAATAGGTTCCACAACTCTCTCCAATAGGTTCACCACCTCTCTCCAATAGGTTCCCCACCTCTCTCCAATAGGTTTACCACATTGGAGAGAGGTGTGGAACCTATTGGAGAGAGGTGGGGAACCTATTGGAGAGAGTTGTGGAGTTCCAGAGCTAGGGCTGTTCTGGGTGTCTGGTGTGAGCAAGTAGGATCTCTGGGATACAAACATAATGGCTCAACCATTCCTTCCGCTCGCCCACCTCAAGACTGTCCCGATTGTGATCCAAGTTAATTTGGTCTCTCCAATAGGTTCACCACCTCTCTCCAATAGGTTTACCACCTCTCTTCAATAGGTTCCACACCTCTCTCCAAAAGGTTCCACACCTCTCTCAAATAGGTTCCACAACTCTCTCCAATAGGTTCACCACCTCTCTCCAATAGGTTCCCCACCTCTCTCCAATAGGTTTACCACATTGGAGAGAGGTGTGGAACCTATTGGAGAGAGGTGGGGAACCTATTGGAGAGAGTTGTGGAGTTCCAGAGCTAGGGCTGTTCTGGGTGTCTGGTGTGAGCAAGTAGGATCTCTGGGATACAAACATAATGGCTCAACCATTCCTTCCGCTCGTCCACCTCAAGACTGTCCCGATTGTGATCCAAGTTAATTTGGTTTAGGTATCTGACGTATCCGTCCCTTAACTTAATTTAAGCCCGGTCTGTCTGTCTCACGACACTGCACTGCTGGGGTATGTGTGTAGTTTTGTATGTGAGAGAGCAGGAAGGCTCTGGAATGGTGTGTGTGTATATGTATGAACTCATGTGTATGTGAGCAAGTATGCGGTGCTCGAATGCGTGCATGTATGTGTCACATCCGTTACCTGTTTCTACCTGTGCAAGCATGCACTTGGTTTTAAAGTATAGCACGGAAAGCCTTTGCTATTTAAGATTTAATATAACTGGACATATAGTTATAAACATTTTAGAACGGAACAATTGAAATTGCTCACTTTTATTTGGGATATCTAGGATGATTTGTAATCTGCTCTTAAAGTGCATGTTAATTTTAAAGGTCGGCTCACATTCCTAGGTAATAAAATACAGTCACTTAAAAGAGATAGGGATATCGTGGCTTGGAACCTTAAGGAAAACAACAAAATGAATAAAAGAAGATTGGGAAATAGTTTGAAGAGCAAATAAGCAAGGTCAAGGACACTAAATTAAAACATAGCTGTTGCCAACTAACAACTCAAGAGAAGCAAT
This sequence comes from Biomphalaria pfeifferi, assembly GCA_030265305.1. Taxonomy (NCBI): domain Eukaryota; kingdom Metazoa; phylum Mollusca; class Gastropoda; family Planorbidae; genus Biomphalaria; species Biomphalaria pfeifferi. The sequence goes on from JASAOG010000239.1 coordinate 414,869, forward strand.
CGAATTTCGTATCGACTCCGCTTTATTACCACTAGTTAGTTTCCCATTTGTATTAAATATGTATTTAGCTTTGTAAGTATAACACATTGGGTATGTTAGGCTTATGAGTGTTTAATAGTTAATAGTTGTCAAAGTGGTGTATTTTTATGAAAAAACTGCTTGCATAAGTGATTTAAAAAATTAGATTTGTCGCTTCCAGAAAAGAAAAAAGTAGCCTTTGCATCACAACTTTGAATGGTCTAAAATATTGTGATGTCGAATTTTCACTATCTTTTCTAGTTTACGAGACAGACGGACAGACATTTCACACAAAACTAACAGCGTCTTTTCTCCTTTCGCTGGCCGCTAAAAATGTGTAAAAAGAATAAAGCATTTTAAAAAATAAATACAGTTTAGTTTCGTTAAATAAACAATTTTATTTTATTGACTATCCAAGTTTTTCATAATTCATCGTAATGAAAGCGTGGCTAAGTGTTGGTGCCTCTTTATTATTTAGTTGAACCACTTCAACTTTTATTATAGCCAGTACATTTCTAGAACATCTACTACACAATTCTTTCTATGAAATCTAACATGACTAACTATATTTATCTACATACATTTTAGCTGTGCTTGTTCATTAGCATATTACTTATTTAATTATATGCAACCAGATACTCTTACAGATTAACTTAACTTTAACCAACTCTCCCAAACTCTCTACAACGACCATCAGAATTCGTTGTCCCATATGCAGGGACAAAATCATACTTGTTTCCTTGTGTGTCAGCTATTTAACCAGCCAGAAAAAAAATGACCCATGGAATCTATAACTGATAATAATACGAACGACTAGACTTGCAAGCGGATTAGTGCTTTTTACGCGGTCTCCTAAAGAGAAAACGCTATTAGTTTTCTGTTTTGTGTGTGTCCGCCTGTCTGTCCGTCCGTTCCACTTAGATCACAAAAACTAGAAACGACATTGAAAACCAGTGAAAATACATGCTGAGTGACAGACAATATGATTGATGTTCCTGATGCCCCCTTAGCCCAGAGATTTACGTCACAAACATAATATATAAATAAGTTGTTTGTCATAGAGACAGACAGACAAGCAAACATACAGATAGACCAATATGGCTCGTTCATATTCTATTTAATTAAGCGTGCTTTGTTTATGCTGATGGGCTTAATCTCTTATTAATGAATTGATTACTAATTAATCAAGGGCAACAATTCACCTGTTCAGCGAGCATTTTGACATCAAACCGGTCATTCAAAAAATCGGACCATAAAAGTTGTTTTTTTCAGATGAGATGTACAAAATTTGCCCCAAAATAAAGCGCGCCGCATTCCCTATGGCCCACAAGGGACCGATAACTCCGGCGTTGAGAGGATTTCACTGTTGTCATCGATTAAGCCCCCTTAGAATTAACTTGGGAAATGTACGATAATCTAACTGATTGTAGCCAACCTCCCTCCTCCAGCCTCTCAACGCATATCTCATTGTTGCATCTCGAATCAAGTCGATTATACTGAATTCTTTCGACCTCTCTCTCTATGACTGTCTTTAAAACTAAAACCTATCATCTATACACTCTCTACAAGTTGTCTTCACACACACAGACACACATATATAATCTCTTTCTTTCTCTTCATCTTCACTTCGTGTCTCCTCTCTTTCTTTCTCTTCATCTTCACTTCGTGTCTCCTCTCTTTCTTTCTCTTCATCTTCACTTCGTGTCTCCTCTCTTTCTTTCTCTTCATCTTCACTTCGTGTCTCCTCTCTTTCTTTCTCTTCATCTTCACTTCGTGTCTCCTCTCTTTCTTTCTCTTCATCTTCACTTCGTGTCTCCTCTCTTTCTTTCTCTTCATCTTTACTTCGTGTCTCCTCTCTTTCTTTCTCTTCATCTTCACTTCGTGTCTCCTCTCTTTCTTTCTCTTCATCTTCACTTCGTGTCTCCTCTCTTTCTTTCTCTTCATCTTCACTTCGTGTCTCCTCTCTTTCTTCTTAGCTCTCATTTTACGTCTTCCTTTTCTTTCTCATCTTACCTTCCTGTATTTCTTTTTCCCTTTCTTTCTCTGTCTCTCTCTCTCTCTATCACACACACAACCTTTGGGTAAGTTGGGATTTTTGTTTTTGTTCCGTTAGCTACCTAACTTCTTGCTCTCAAACTTCCATGTTTTTGTTCCGTTAGCTACCTAACTTCTTGCTCTCAAACTTCCATGTTTTTGTTCCGTTAGCTACCCTAACTTCTTGCTCTCAAACTTCCATGTTTTTGCCCTACACCTTCAAATTATTGAAGCAAAACACACACACACAAAAGATTCGCAAAAAAAAAAAAAAAAAGGGTTGACGTTTCTTTCTTTCTTTCTGTTCGACACATCAGGAAACATTTGGTTCTGAATGCTAGAACTTGGAAGACCTGGCTGCCTTGTAACTTTTGTTCTGCATGAGTTTGTGTGTTTCCAGTTGGACATGTGGCGCCCAAATTGTAAGCTCACATTGGCCTCACCTATTGGGCACTCCACTGGGCGCCACCTGGCGCATTTCATCTTAAACATAACCCATAACATGCCCCATTTCTCCCTATAAGCCTCGCACTGATTTCAAGAAAATCTCCACAACTTAAAATGTGTTCTCCAGAGTCGTAAATGCCTTTCACCTTCAATTTCCGCTTCCTTACCTCCCCCCCCCCTCCTCTTTTGTGAACATGCATTAGTCATTAATTGCTAAATAACAATTTGCACACATATTGCAAGCATAACACTAAATCTTATACACAGATGAGCTAACCTCACTTTGGAATGAAGTAACTTGGAGACATTCACAATAAAAAACATGGAACTATACTAAAAATATACAATATTAAGGACTTGAAATAAAAAAAAACCACTGTTGCCAACTACAGAATAAAGAATTGAGCTATAATTTTAACAACATCTCAATACGTGGCAATTGGTCTACATATCTCCCCCATCACTATTCGCTAGCTACTCATTAGCTTTTTAGGTCTATGTTACAAGTCATAGGGTGAAAATATACAGCTTCCCCCATGTATAGACTCTGTAGTGCACACAAAAGAGTGCTGAAATATTATCATAAATTTTTAAAAAATTAACATAGCCTTTATTTTGCACACAGGATACACCAAAAAGCGAGTTATTTTTGGTTTTCACGCTATTTAAAAAATATCTTAAACACATTTACAGTAACGGGAAGCCAATTCAAGGTGAGTTTTTTAAAGTGCATTCTTTTCATGTAGCCCTTTCCAAGATCATCATGACCTTGAAGTAAAACCTTGAAACGTAAGAAAGGATGCGAATATTACATTCATATAAGGGAACCGATTACTTCAATATTCGGTTATCTCAAATATAGATTAACGAATAAAATTCGTTATAGTTCATGTCATTGAAGATCATAACAGATAGTGATCTCCCCTACTTCCCGATATAGTTCAATTACATACCTATGGACGTTTATATATTTACAGCTCTAGACTATTTCAGTCTCGCATAATAAACATTTTCCAAGTTTATTTTTAAAACGCAGAGCAATAGCTATTTTAAATAGAAAATTACTGATATATCTAACCTGGAACTATTGTTCCGCCTCTGCCTACTGCTTGGTAAAAATTGCTCACCTCGGACTCAGTATGCATTTTGGTACTCGTTGGCTACGCCTCTGAGTACAACGTTATTCCTTCGTTAAAAAAAAAATGTGGGAACATGTGTTGTAAAGGAAAGGCAACCAGCAAGAGAAATGTTCAGGGGAAAAAAATCCACAAAGTAACAGACGACACGCAAGAGAGCAGACGAACAAGGGAGATAAGCAAACAATAAGTCAGTGTTAATGCAATAGAATTATGTCATGCGAGGCACCTTTTCTTTTTTTTAAAGAGATATGCAGAAAGCAAAAAGATGTTGTTCTTTTTAATCAGTCATTTGTTTATCACGTCAAGCTGAATCAACAAACCTGCATTGTAAGTTGGTAGTTTTTGTAGTCCTAGCATTAGTGTACACTTTCGTCATAGCGCAGGGAAAATGGTAAAATGGTGGAAAATGATTGGCCCAAATGTACAAGTTACTACACTTTTCATTTCAAGCAAACACTTCATACACAGTATAGCTGAGTTGATAAGGCGTCGCGGTAATAACGCAAATGCCGTGGGTTCTATCCCCATTCTGGCCATGTTTTTTCTTTGTCTTAGTTGTTCAAAGACCTATTCTGAATGTTTCATTTACTGCGGGCTATCTTTGAAACATAGAGCAGAAATAGCTTAAATACAAAAATAATATCACTTGTTGGTAATTCTATAGGCTTGTATTTATTGTTTACTCATAATTTAAAAAAAAAAAATTTTTTAAATTCCATTAATTGAATAGACATCCCATCACACTGAAAAAAGTTTTAGGGTTAAATTGAAAAAAAAAAGTCTAAAATAATAATGGGAAATAAAGCTAAATGGAAACATGCTCGTACCATGGACTTAGCTAGAATTGGACATCCGGCATTCGTTGAACACGTTAGAGTCCTGGCAAATTGCCAATAGTTACACTCTTTTACATATTTACCTGTCTTGAAGTCGATGTCTTCTCTGGTGCTAGACGTGTAGTCCTGATTACCAAGTCGTTTCATTTTTCTCTGTTTTAGCCTTTGAAATTTTTTTTTGGGTGGTGGAGGGACCCTGACGGCCTAGTCATATACTAGACTAGTGTCTGGTAGCTTCTTGGCGATTGCGGAGGTTCGTGGTTCGAGTCCTCCACAGAGCTCATTATTATTTCACCACATTTGTTGTCCCTTTTCTCCCAATCACCTCTGGACCTTAGATCTGCATATTCTAGAGTTCACGTCATGTTTATGCATAATTTGCTTCACCTCTAAAACTTTCTTGTTTAATGGTCATATGTGCAGGTAATTACTTAGGCTAATAATACAGAGATACAAACGTAAGCCTTTCAACTATAACAATCCTAGAGTAACAATGATGCTTGAACTCCACAACGTACACATGCTGTTTGTTTGCAGTTTCATTGAGTCAAATCTAAACCACTAGGTCTAATTTGATAAGAGTACATTCCCTTAGATTCTTCCTTTTAGTATACATATTTCTATAAACATATCGCATTTTAACGTAAAACTTAATAATAAAAAAAATATCATTTACCACAAAAAATCTCAAATATTTATGCCCGTGGCTAAGGTAAACAAGCAATACCCCCTACCCTCTAAAAATTTAAAAAAAAATACTTCTAGTTCGAATATTTTCATCAAATAAACTGATTTGTATAGAGAAATGGTTGTATTTTAATAATATTAAAAGAATCAATTAGTGACATTTTTGTCATTTTTGACTATTCTCTAACCTTAGATCCACCTTAATGTAACTAGTCAAGAATTAATAAAGTTCCTGTGTGCCTGTAAATGGTAAAACACTATGTGTTTATCATTCCTGTTGTTTGGTGTAAAAAAAAAAGTCTCTATAAAAGGTTTATCAAGGGTGTTTTTGAAGGTTGTTATCTAGGGGGTTAGATAGCTGAGGAGCCATTCTAAACCCCAATTAAGTCTTTTGACGACAGCGACCTATGTGGCATTAGCAAACTCTTCGGGAAGACTCAACTTGATCAGATAGTATCTTTATTCAACAAACTATTGAACATATGCACATGAAATACAAGAATGTCATTTAGATGGTCATACACTCCACTACTCAGACTATATACCTCAGATAGAAAAAAAGTCTTCTACTTTAACACAAAGAAAAACTTCTCTCTCACTAAACTCTACACAGACTTGTGACAGTCGTCTCTATCCTTTTGCCTAGAACTGATCCTTGTAGGAAAGTCTGTCACAAGAGTTTCAATGTTTTAATCTCTCATACATGCTTTGCGTCGAACTTGTAAAAATGGACGGGGAATAAGAAACGTTCTCTGTCTCTGTGTCTCTGTCTCTGTATATGTGTCTCTGTATATGTGTCTCTGTATATGTGTCTCTGTATATGTGTCTCTGTATATGTGTCTCTGTATATGTGTCTCTGTATATGTGTCTCTGTATATGTGTCTCTGTATATGTGTCTCTGTATATGTGTCTCTGTATATGTGTCTCTGTATATGTGTCTCTGTATATGTGTCTCTGTATATGTGTCTCTGTATATGTGTCTCTGTATATGTGTCTCTGTATATGTGTCTCTGTATATGTGTCTCTGTATATGTGTCTCTGTATATGTGGGTGTCTCTGTGTCTGTCTCTTGTCGCTCTCAAACAAGGGAGAACACTCGGCAGTAACAGCTCTCCGAAGAAACCAACTGAAGAACTCTCACACTGACCATGCACTAAAGTTCTGAATCTCTCTTGTAAGTAGGTCCCCAATGAGCATCGTTTATATTCGTTTTGTATAAGTGACTATTGTGTTCATCCACCTTTGTAGTTTAGTTTGTCTCGGTTGTTTTCTTCTTGATTTTTCCTATTCTTGTTATTTCCTTTTTTTTTTTTTGTGTTTTGCACATAATTCATTTCAAGATATTGTCCAGCGTCGTCCTTGTCAATTCTCTCTACATCCGGCCACCACTATTGTAAGTGCCGGCACGTAGGCTCTAAACTCTGTGTGAAAACATTACTCTAGTTCAGCGTTTCTCAAACTTTACAGGAGGGCCTGACGTGCTGAGAAGGGGGCGAGGAGCCTTTTTTTTAAAGGGGCCAATCATCTAGTTCCATTAATTGTATATTCTCATATAAGTATTAATTCAGTAAAAACGATAAAAGTTTTTAAAAAGTATTCACTGAAGATGACGTGACCGACGTTTCAGTCTCTAAATACGATCTTCGACACAATTAATTTTTGGCTAAAGATGTCTACAACAAAATTTATTCAATCTGTTTTTGTTTTTTTTTGTTTCTTTTAAAAAGACATTACAAAGCGTCTTCCACATTGCGATTCTGCAGTATAACCGTCTTTCGTCTGTCAGAAAGGTCAGATTTCTCTAAAGTGACTTACCAACGTTCTGTGCACAAAAACAACAACAAAACAACTATACAGACGTGGGGGGGGGGGGGGAGGGGGAATGTTCTAGAAGTGTTTTTTTTTATTTCACTTATCGAGGACGCCCCTTTTTAAAGCGGGCATGTGAGAACCACTCACCTTGACGAAGCTACTTGCTTGCAATGCACTACTTGCCTCATCTGAGGCTCTGAGCTGCACTTTAGATAGTCGCGAGAAGCGAGTATGTCTGCTAGGAGGCATACATTAAGCCATCGTCAGCCCATAACGTTAGTTTGAGCAGACAAGACACTGACCTACACAAAAATGTAAACAGCAGAAGTGTGAGGCAGCAACTAGAATGTAAATATGTCTGCCATTATCTACATATATCAGGTAGGTTTTTTTTTCTGGATTTGTTTTTATAAACTTAGAACATAGATCTAAGTTTTTTTTTCATCACATTATAACAAAACGAAGAATACGAACATAAAATAGTAATAAAAGATATAAATACATCCGCAGTTTTTATTCCCTGTGTTGTTTTTTTTTCTTTGTGATAACTGTTGTGTCAAAAGGTTGAAACAGGAGAGAAACAGAAGCGATGTTTGTGTGTGGCAACGGGCGTGGCCAACGTATTCCCCGGGACCACTTGCTTCACCCGCGCATTCCCCGGGACTTCACGCACGTATTCCCCGGGACTTCACCCACGTATTCCCAGGGACTTCACCTACGTATTCCCTGGGACCACTTGCTTCACCCACGTATTCCCTGGGACCACTTGCTTCACTCACGTGTTCCCCGGGACTTCACCCACGTATTCCCCGGGACCACTTTCTTCACCCACGTGGTTCAAGCCTGTCAACTTAAATAATTTATTCTGCGTCAACTGGAAAAACGACAAGAAGTGATCATTAAAATCCTTCTTCAAGGTCGAATTAAGGTCGCCTCGCCTGTAGTTGCTTCTCCGCCCGTGTTTCTTTAACTTCTCGTGTGGGTCAGTTCCTTCTGGTCCTATCTCTTGTGTGGACATCTAGGTGAGCTGCTAACGAGAAGATCTGGGCGCTAAACAAACGCAGCACAACTCAAGACTCCTCTCAATTAAAAAATCTCCTGGTGTACTTTGAGCCTCGAGCTCCAGCTCCTTGTTAGGGGGCCAACTGGTTATTTGCCACTAAGCCACACGTCCTTTAAGTGGTTGCAGGGACTCTCTACATCGGATAACACATACACACCATCATGCTGTCAGTCCTACGCTAGACTTAGTGCTTTAAAACAATCCTATACCAGAATTACCAGTATACTCCCAATGACACGCATACCCTTTACACAATCACACGTATATAAAATGTTATGACACCGTCACACATATACCAACACGAATTTTTTAAAAGTAATCCCTTCCACTTTTCAGACCTTGAAATTGATAGGGCAGATGATGTTAAGGTCATTTGTTAACGAGGGTGCCATGTGGCCAGCTTAACGACCTATCGACTTTACTTTTCCCTCAACTAGTGCCAGGTACCCATTAGCGCTGGGTGGACTCAGAAGCGCGCTAAAGATCCCGAAATAAAAAATCCAAGTCTTCACCTTGATTCGAACCCGGGAACCCTAAGTTAGGAAGACAAGCGCTTTACCACTAAGCCACCGCGCCTCCTGTATCTTGGAAAACAAGCCATTAATTAATTACTTTCTTTAAATAAAAACTAAACTTTTTCTTTTGAGTTCAAATTTGTAAGAAACCCAGCAGTCATCGACCTCCTGTACAAGTGTACGCCTAGTAGAGTCGACATATTTAGGCACTCAAAGTTAAGCTCGGTAAATGTTTACATAGCAAGTAACAGCCCAAGACCTGCCCCACATGGTTGTATTTCAGGAGCCCACTCAAACATACACCGCTGATGTTTCGTCCATATCTAGAACACCTGTAATTTATTCCAACACATGTTCAAGTTTGATTTATGTATTTAATATTTAATCAAATATATAAAGCACAAATCAGTTGATCTCTGAGAGTTGACGCGCTTGTTTATAGGCTATCTTTGTGCAAAGTCATAATATGTTACAGATCAGAGAGATGTTTAACTTTCGGAATGAAGTGTTCTTACTCATATGCTGATCTCTGACGAATATTTGATTTTGTTTTCTCGGAATGACATTTTTTTCCAACTTAATCAGTATTCTATATAGTAATTTTTAGTGATTTTTTTCTAGAAAAGCTTCGCCTATCAATGAACATATTGCTTTGTATTTTAAATATTGTTTAATAGAGAATCAGAGCCAACAGTTAATAGAGAGAGAGAGAGATTTATAAAGGCAAAAAAAAAATGCTTCATACGTGGAATACAAGGGGTATTCTAGACTGACTGTTTTGAATAATAAAACCTCAGTCGTGTAGATGAGTTGTATGATTATGTATAGATATGTTGTATGATAATACTTCATTAGTGTAGACTTTTGTGTATGATACATCCCTAGTTATGAAGACTGTATTGTATGATAATCCCTCGACTTGATCTAACCTCGTGTTTTCAAATCTTTTGCAGTATTGTGAATGTATTCCCTCTCAGCAATTCATGTTCTTCAAAAGTATCTACTTTTCAGACAAGACTGAGATTCAAACTCGCGACATTCCGTTCTGCCTCTATGTGCTTTACCTAATAAGTACTGTAGCTACCAAAATCTTCATAGGAAAAGAAAGACAACCCCTCGACAACTTATTTTCTAGAACAAATGCGAACGAAATTCAAAGATGGTTATCTGGCGATATATTTTTAAAGATAGCACCACGTGACCAGTCAGTAAACCAGGAAGTCATCAGCTATTGGTCACGTCAAGACGCAACGCTCTACCTGTGTCAGCTGACATTCAGCTGCTCCATGCTTCGGCTTCGAAAAAAAAGAAAGTGACATTTGCTCTGGCTGCTTTGACATCTCATAAAATTTCTAGGACTTTATCACGTGATTTATTCTTCTGCTGATTCCAAACAATCAGAAAATCACTCAGTTATTCGAGTCGAGCCTGCTTACCTTGCGGTTTACTGGTCAGGTAAAGTGTAAAGAGAATTTTTTTAAAAAATCGAAAACAAAAACAAGAAAATAGATGCATAGATCAAAAATGATTCTCTAGAATATATGAATAAATCAAAGACGTTTCATTAGAAGAGATACATTAACCAATTACAGTTAACTAGAATAAATACATAATTCAAAGACATTTCAGTAGAGTCTATACATAGATCAAAGACTCTACAGCAGAGCCCATACATAAATCAAAGACTCTACAGCAGAGCCCATACATAGATCAAAGACATTACAGTAGAGGCTATACATATTTCAAAGACATTTCAGTAGAGGCTATACACATTTCAAAGACATTTCAGTAGAGGCTATACATAGATCAAAGACATTTCAGTAGAGGCTATACGTAGATCAAAGACATTTCAGTAGAGGCTATACGTAGATCAAAGACATTTCAGTAGAGGCTATACGTAGATCAAAGACATTTCAGTAGACGCTATACGTAGATCAAAGACATTTCAGTAGAGGCTATACACATTTCAAAGACATTTCAGTAGAGGCTATACGTAGATCAAAGACATTTCAGTAGAGGCTATACGTAGATCAAAGACATTTCAGTAGAGGCTATACGTAGATCAAAGACATTTCAGTAGACGCTATACGTAGATCAAAGACATTTCAGTAGACGCTATACGTAGATCAAAGACATTTCAGTAGAGGCTATACGTAGATCAAAGACATTTCAGTAGAGGCTATACGTAGATCAAAGACATTGAAAGGAAAGAGATACTTAGAAAGAAAAGAGTTAAAGAGAAAGTCTAATTAGAAATAAATCTGTATAGATAGAATATTGGAATTCTGAAATAAGAGAGTTTGTTGGGGTTATGCCATAGTAATTTTCTAGAAAAGCTTCACCTATTAATGAATATATTGCTTTGTATTTTAGGTTTGTGTCTTAGAACCAACAGTCAAAATATCATTCAATACAATTGATTATCAGTGATCATCATAAGGGCTACACACACACCGCGCGAGCGCACACACACTTATATATATATTTATTTATTATTTATATATATTCAAATTTATATTTATATTTAAGAAGAAACCAATCCATACCACAGTGTATTTGTTTTGCATATTTTGGCGTTCTCTAAGCGCATGAAGTGAGCAGATAAACCGAAGTTTCTTTAAAATGTTCAACTTAACCAGACGATCATTTGAGGCCCCGATAGGGCAAGGTCGTCATTGAATTTCTGCAATCTGTTTGTCACGTTTAGATCTGAAAGCCTAGAAAGAGTAACTTAGTGTTTGCTAAATTTAATCTTAAAGGTCAAAGTTCAGGGGAACTCCAATGTTTTACCTTTGTTGATATCATTTAAGTAGATAGTTGATTGAGCTTTAGAATTCGCAAATTTTCGCTGGTTAGAGTTAGGTTTTGGGTTCCGTTAAAATTAAGGTTAGGGTTAAAATCAGGGCTTGTGAGAAACTCAGGATTAGGGTTTAAACTTTACGAAATATAAAGTCAGTAATGGGGATTTGAAAGATGTATTCTGTGATGCTTTGTTTGCGCTTAAATATCTATATCTTATTTCTTGTGAGTATGGGAATCAGGAAATGCATTGTCACAGCTTTTCGATTGCCGATTTGTACAGTTTTTATTACGAGAACAAATTTAAAATATAAGTTAGCAAATCATTTCCTCTTTGTACACACTATCTTGGCAGTTGTGTTGCGGAGAAATGAGCCATTAAAGACGAGTTCAGAGTTCACACATTATCTTCTGAGTACAGAGAGAAAGAAGATTAAAAAACACGACTACAACGCTATCTGCGTTGTCGTTTTCTAATATAAACTACACAGTAGGACAGGCAGGATAGAGTTAAAATAGCTTCAACAAATTTGGTTTGGTTAAAGTTCTTCACAAGACATCGAAACCAATGCTCTCTTGAGTTGTTGAAGAAAGAAACCAACTGATGGAAACCAAACCTCATCTGCCTCAACATTAAAAGGCATCATTGGTATGCCAAATCATAAGAAAAAGGTAAAAAGAATTGAAGACAGCTGTAATGGGGCTCTGACTGGGGAACCCATCTGTTCTCTGGTCGACATTTCAATTTTCTTTAAAGTCATTTTTAGTTTTAGTTGAAGATTGAAAACTTTTCTCAACTATTTCTGTGATTGTCTTGCGACATTTGGAGCCAAAACTTTAAAAAAAAATGTGTATCTTAACCTAGGAGTCATTCAATGTGTCTTTCATAGGAATCATTCAATAAATTTGTATAGGAGTAATTCAATGTGTCTTTTTTAGGAATCATTCAATGCGTCTTGTATGGGAGTCATTCAATGTGTCTTGTATAGGAGTCATTCAATGTGTCTTGTATAGGAGTCATTCTATGTGTCTTGTATAGGAGTAATTCAATGTGATTTTTTCGGGAATCATTCAATGTGTCTTGTATAGAAGTCATTCAATGTGTCTTGTATAGGAGTCATTCAAAGTATCTTGTATAAGAGTCATTCAATGGGTCTTGTATAGGTCTCATGCAAAGTGTCTTGTATAGGAGTCATTCCATGTGTCTTGTATATGAATCATTCAATGTGTCTTGTATAGAAGTCATTCAATGTGTCTTGTTTAGGAGTCATTCAAAGTGTCTTGTGTAGGAGTCATTCAATAAGTGGTATAGAAGTCATTCAATGTGTCTTGTATATGAGTCATTCAATGTCTTGTATAGGAGTCATTCAGTATGTCTTGTATACGAGTCATTCAATGTGTCTTGTATAGGAGTCATTCAGTATGTCTTGTATAGGAGTCATTCAATGTGTATTGTAGAGGAGTCATTCAATGTGTCTTGTGTAGGAGTCATTCAAAGTGTCTTGTATCGGAGTCATTCAGTATGTCTTGTATAGGAGTCATTTTATGTGTCTTGTATAGGAGTCATTCAATGTGCCTTTATATGAGTCTTTTAATGTGTCTTGTATAGCAGTCATTCAATGTGTCTTGTATAGGAGTCATTCAATGTGTCTTGTATAGGATTCATTCAATGTGTCTTGTGTAGGAGTCATTCAATGTGTCTTGTGTATGAGTCATTCAATGAGTCATGTATAAGAGTCATGCAAAGTGTCTTGTATAGGAGTCATTCAGTGAGTCTTGTATAGGAGTCATTCAATGTGTCTTGTATAGGATTCATTCAATGAATCTTGTATAGGAGTCATTCAATGTGTCTTGTGTAGGAGTCATTCAATGTGTCTTGTATAGGATTCATTCAATGTGTCTCGTATAGGAGTAGCTCAATGTGTCGTGTAGAAGTCATTCAATGTGTCTTGTTAAGGAGTCATTCAAAAAGTCTTGTGTAGGAGTCATTCAATGTGTCTTGTATATGAGTCATTTAATTTCTTGTATAGGAATCATTTAGTATGTCTTGTATAGGAGTCATTCAATGTGTCTTCTATAGGAGTCATTCAGTATGTCTTGTATAGGAGTCATTCAATGTGTCTTGTATAAAAGTCATTTAAAGAGTCTTGTGTAGGAGTCATTCAATGTGCCTTTTTATGAGTCTTTTAATGTGTCTTGTATAGGATTCATTCAAGGTGTCTTGTATATGAGTCATTCAATATGTCTTGTGTAGGAGTCATTCAATGTGTCTTGTATAGGAGTCATTTAGTATGTCTTGTATAGGAGTCATTCAATGTGTATTGTATAGGAGTAATTCAAAGTGTCCTGTGTAGGAGTCATTTAAAGGGTCTTGTATAGGAGTCATTCAATGTGTCTTGTATATGAGTCATTCAATGTCTTGTATAGTAGTCATTTAGTATGTCTTGTATACGAGTTATAAAATGTGTCTTGTATAGGAGTCATTCAGTATGTCTTGTATATGAGTCATTCAATGTGTATTGTATAGGAGTCATTCAATGTGTCTTGTGTAGGAGTCATTCAATGTGTCTTGTATAGGAGTCATTCTATGTGTCTTGTATAGGAGTAATTCAATGTGATTTTTTCGGGAATCATTCAATGTGTCTTGTATAGAAGTCATTCAATGTGTCTTGTATAGGAGTCATTCTATGTGTCTTGTATAGGAGTAATTCAATTTGATTTTTTCGGGAATCATTCAATGTGTCTTGTATAGAAGTCATTCAATGTGTCTTGTATAGGAGTCATTCAAAGTATCTTGTATAAGAGTCATTCAATGGGTCTTGTATAGGAGTCATGCAAAGTGTCTTGTATAGGAGTCATTCCATGTGTCTTGTATATGAATCATTCAATGTGTCTTTTTTAGGAGTCATTTTAAGTGTCTTGTGTAGGAGTCATTCAATAAGTGGTATAGAAGTCATTCAATGTGTCTTGTATATGAGTCATTCAATGTCTTGTATAGGAGTCATTCAGTATGTCTTGTATACAAGTCATTCAATGTGTCTTGTATAGGAGTCATTCAGTATGTCTTGTATAGGAGTCATTCAATGTGTATTGTATAGGAGTCATTCAATGTGTATTGTAGAGGAGTCATTCAATGTGTCTTGTGTAGGAGTCATTCAATATGTCTAGTTAGGAGTCATTCAATGTGTCTTGTATAGAAGTCATTCAAAGTTTCTTGTGTAGGAGTCATTCAATGTGTCTTGTATAGGAGTCATTCAATGTGTCGTGTAGGAGTCATTCAATGTGTCTTGTTTAGGAGTCATTTAATATGTATTGTATAGGAGTCATTCAATGTGTCTTGTATATGAGTCATTCAATGTCTTGAATAGGAGTCATTTAGTATGTCTTGTATAGGAGTCTTTCAAATTGTCTTCTATAGGAGTCATTCAGTATGTCTTGTTTAGGAGTCATTCAATGTGTCTTGTATAGGAGTCATTCAAAGTGTCTTGTGTAGGAGTTATTCAATGTGTCTTGTGTATGAGTCATGCAAAGTGTCTTGTATAGGATCCATTTAATGTGTCTTGTATAGGAGTCATTCAATGTGTCTTGTATAGGAGTCATTCAATGTGTCTTGTGTAGGAGTCATTCAGTATGTCTTGTATAGGAGTCATTCAATGAGTCTTGTATAGGAGTCATTCAGTATGTCTTGAATAGGAGTCATTTAAAGTGCCTTTATATGAGTCTTTTAATGTGTATTGTATGGCAGTCATTCAATGTGTCTTGTATAGGATTCATTCAATGTGACTTGTATAGAAGTCATTCAAAGTATCTTGTGTAGGAGTTATTGAATATGTCTTGTATAGGAGTCATACCATGTGTCTTGTATATGAATCATTCAATGTATCTTGTTTAGGAGTCATTCAATGTGTCTTGTTTAGGAGTCGCTCAATGTTTCGTGTAGGAGTCATTCAATGTGTCTTGTATAGGAGTCATTTAGTATGTCTTGTATAGGAGTCATTCAATGTGTATTGTATAGGAGTCATTCAAAGTGTCCTGTGTAGGAGTCATTTAAAGGGTCTTGTATAGGAGTCATTCAGTATGTCTTGTATAGGAGTCATTCAATGTGTCTTGTATAGGAGTCATTTAATGTGCCTTTATATGAATCATTCAATGTGTCTTGTATAAGAGTCATTCAAAGTGTCTTGTGTAGGAGTCATTCAAAGTGTCTTGTATAGGAGTCATTCAGTATGTCTTGTATAGGAGTCATTTAATGTGTCTTGTATAGGAGTCATTCAGTATGTCTTGTATAGGAGTCATTCAATGTGTCTTGTATAGGAGTCATTCAATGTGCCTTTATATGAGTTATTCAATGTGTCTTGTATAGGAGTCATTCAAAGTATCTAGTGTAGGAGTCATTCAATGTGTCTTGTATATGAATCTTTCAATGTGTCTTGTATAGGAGTCATTCAATGTGTCTTGTGTAGGAGTCATTCAATGTGTCTTGTATATGAGTCATTCAATGTGTCTTGTATGGGAGTCATTCAATGTGTCTTGTGTAGGAGTCATTCAATATGTGTTGTATAGGATTCATTCAATGTGTCTTGTATTGGAGTCATTCAAAGTGTCTTGTGTAGGAGTCATTCAAAGTGTCTTGTGTAGGAGTCATTCAGTATGTCTTGTGTAGGAGTTATTTAATGTGTTTTGTATAGGAGTCATTCTATGTGTCTTGTATAGGAGTCATTCAATGTGCCTTTATATGAGAGAGAGACAGAGAGAGAGACAGACAGAGAGAGACAGAGAGAGAGACAGAGAGAGAGAGACAGAGAGAGAGAGACAGAGAGAGAGAGACAGAAAGAGAGAGAGACAGAGAGAGAGACAGAGAGAGAGACCGAGGGGAAGACAGAGTGAGAGAGAGAGGGAGACAGAGAGACAGACAGACAATGTTCTAAAGAGGACCAAACTCTAGGAATAAAACCACTTAGAAAGAGGAAGAGATTGGATGTTGTTGTTTTACTGTTTCATATCCTGCAGCTGCCTTCAATGTCGAGTGTAAAGATCCGAAATCCTTGAGATGAGAACCTAAGTCAAGGTCAAGGATACATCCTCCCAATTCGTCTGCTACCTTTAAAAACAGTAGACTTTGCTACCGGGATGGGGGCTGTAAAATGTTATTTATTGTTTTGAAGGTTGGCTGAAATCGTTGCAATGCCAAGGGAAAATCTGTGGGTCTGCATTACAAGATGGATGATAGTTCAATTTGAGGCAGAGGGTAGAGCTTCACATCTTTTTTTTTAGGAGGGGCGGGGGAGGAGGTCAACGAAAAGTGGGCATCTCCAAGGTCATGGACTCGGTCGGAGAGGTGATTGGGGCGCTAATTGTGCACCCCACGTGTTGCAGTTAACTTCTCCTTATGTAACGCTCTCGTCAATCTGGCCCCCACTGAGGAGTGACAAATTCAATGAGGCCGAACAAGAAATCTTTATCCCGCTCTCACACTTTATGGCCGCCTTCAAGTCAGACCGGAAACAATCCCAGCAGACGATCTGTCTTGTTTGTTGCCGCTCATTTACGTCTAAGATGGTGAGAGTTATTTCTCTTGGACGAAAAGAAAAAAAAAACGTGTTAAAAAAAAAAACTCTTCAATATTTTAAAAGTTCATTTATAAATAGATTGATATGAAGAAAAAAAAACTTATCTTGTAGAAGTAGCAATAGAAATACATTTCTTTCAACAGTTCTTACATCTAGAAGTCTACAAGACAACGGTAAACGAAATGGTTAGTCAATTCATGTCAAACTTTCTTACCCATACTGCCTCTCTTTCACTCTCTTTTTTTTTTCTCTTTTCTGTCTGTCTGTATCTCTCTCTTTCTTCTTACTCTTTCGACCTTCTCTCTCTCTCTCTCTCTCTCTCATCTCTTTTTTTTTTCGCTCTTTCCTTTTCATCTGAATTTCTCCATTGACTTGATTATTTCTCTAACTTCCCCTCCCTCTATTTCCACAAAACTATCAAAAGTCCATCCGCTTCACTACGCCTCAAGTTCTTCTAAAAAAAATAATTGACAAATTTCGCTTTTTAAATAACATATGATGGATCTATCAAGGTTCTTTCAAAATTTTTGTCTAAATCCTAAAAAAGTCGTAGAAAAACTTGCTTGCACAAAGAATCATTTATATATCAATTGAGACTGCTAGATTTAATAATTCAAGCTTTTAGTTCAAGTCTCGTGTTCTTAATTAAGGGAATTATTGTTTAAGTCAGCTCAATTCAGTGGCACTTGAACATGTTTATAGTTTAAAAAGCTCAATTGCTATGTTAAAATTTCTAAACAGGACTTTATGTAAGAAATACACAATTCTACTTTTGTCTTGTTTCGAATGCGTATTTCGGTACACTAAATGTTTGAAATACTATTTATACATATTGTTTTTACATTTACATGTATATAAATAACCTTTTTTTTAAACAAGATATAATAGGCAAGTGCTAATCCATGGGAAAAGTTTCTTGGGGAGCCGTCCTTTCTTGTATGAATTGTAGTCCGTTAAGGTATTATAAAGTTAATATGAACTCACTTTGTCTGTCTGTCTGTCTGTCTGTCTGTCTGGTACAAATTTTGAGAACGTTTTTTCTCCCACTTCCCATTCTCAGATCAAGTTAAAATATTGCAAAATTATTTATTGTTCCCGACAAAACATGAATCAATAAAAAAAAAATAGTTATTTAATTAGCTATAATTAATTAATTATGTTTGATATAAAAAGGGCAATACGTATTACAGTATTTAGATATATTGTTGTAAATCTGGAGTTCTTCCTCATGAGATAAACTTTTTATTATCAACAAGTGTTCTTACAATACCTCTATTCATCTCGTGTCTTTGTGGAAACTTCTGGGGGGATGGAAAAAAACAAAACATGTATCTCGAAAACGGCTTTAACAATTTTAATAGAAATTTGACAGTTGCTGTTTATTGTTGGGAAAAGAATTATTAGCTAATTAACTAACCCCCCACAACTCCGCACGTGCAGCATCTCATATACAACAGCGCACATACCTACTTTCGACCCCAAAAATATACTCCAGTAGCCCTTAAGAATGCGACTCAACTGTTTGTTCCTCCCATGGAACAATCTCAATTACACCCTTTTTGACTATTTGGTCTTCATCCATTAGACATCGTATCTTTACTTTTTGGTGTGTACCTGTTAGTTTAAACCAATACCAACAGAATATTTCTTTGTTCTTTCTCTCTTCACAGGAACTGTGCCATTAGGGCTCTCCATTTTTTGTCTTTCTCCCGTTTATACACACTAAAAAGATTTCCTTGGCTTATCATCAGTTCTAGACCTTTTACAGTACCTCTATTCAAGTCACAACTTCATGGAGGGCGGACGTTTGACATAGAACTCGAAAAACGCCTCTAACGATTTTCCGAAAATTTTAAAAGTTAATTTATATGGCTGAGAAAAGAATTTTTAGCGCGTTGGCCACACTGGAGTAATTATGGCTTGACCGTTATAACTTTTCAACAAAAATAAACAAATAAAAATAAGTTTGGCTATAAAATATGACGTAGTCAGCGTAGTGTACCGATGATTGAGATGTTTATAAAAAATAGAATGTTGCTTTCAGTTTATTCATAGATTATCTTAGCTTGGCTTATAATTTTGCATAATTCTAATTTAGATTACATATAGACTAGATCTTAAGATTTCTAAATCAGAAGTTTAGGTAGATATAGATCTAGTACTAGATGTCTATATAATAAAAGTACCAATTAATAGTAATTCATTTACACAATGGTAGATTTAGCTAACGGCGTTGGGACATTTACCTGACGGGGCTGAAGTATGAGTTCAATACCCGGCTTGAGCAAAGATGTTTTTTAGCGGCCCCCGAAAGGGGAAAAGACGCTATTAGTTTTGTGTGGTCTGTCTGTACGTCGTCTGTCCGTCAGTCCGTCCGGTTTAGATCTCAAAAACTAGAAAAGGAAATGAAAATCGGACATCATGTTATTTGAGGTCATTCAAAGGTCAACGGCTACTTTTTTCTTTTCCTACATCATTTGTAAGCGCGTTGTCAAAAGTTCTGTCCGGAAGTAGAATTGAACATACGACAGGTTTCCGTTCAAGACGGCAAGGGGTCTGAACATTTTTTTTTCGCCGCCCCCACCTCCCGTTGTTGGTCGGTTGTTGGCTTATAGCTCCAAACAGCTCAGTACAACTGAATGATGGAAGCGTTTTATATTTTTTAAATAACTACCTGAACTTTAAATAAACTTGAACAAACATTTTTGTGAACAATAACTCAATAGGATTGTTATTATTCACGATTTAACTTGAGATAAAATATAGATCAAATAGTAATGAAACAAACTGATATTTAAACACAATCTAGCTCACAAAAATAGTCTTTTTTTTTTCATGTCTAAAGATCGTCTCACATTTATAATAGGTACGGTAATTTCATCATTGTCACTGCCTAACCACCAATCAATCGCTTTACCTCTTCTTACTGCCGCCTAAGAAATACACACACTCCATAACACCTTCTTTTGTTAGGACGTTGCGCCCTCCCCCTCCACATGAGAGGAACTAGCGCCCTCCCCCCAGTGAAAATGTTTTTAAGATTGACTTTTTAATTTCCTGTAATAGATCTACTTACAGTGCGGGCTATTCGACTCAAAACAAATATTAAAAACAACCCTCGAAAATTCTAGACCAGAAATGAGTTGGTGCCTATGGAATAAACCCGTGGGAATCCCTAGTACGCTGCTCTATTTTTTTGGTCTAGTTTCCAAAATAGTTCCTTATGACGAATAACGTTTATATTTTCAATGGATAATGGAATAATTGGAATTTATATAACAATTCTTTAACTATTTTTTTAAGTCACATTGGAACATTGATTTGGTCGCCCCCTAAAGTCGGCCGCCTGCGTGCAATGCACACATTGCACAATAGGTAGTGGCGGCCCTGGATCTAGTGATAAATGGGTCAAACGGACAAGGATTTCGCTTTTTTTTTTTTAATGTATATTGACATATTTATTCATAAGCGCATAACATCTTTTAAATTAGGCATATTAAACAGATTTCGCGTCATCACTAGTCATTACATGACGTGTTCAACCTTTGACCTGATTTTTTTTTAAAGGCATGCTTAAGATCATTATTCAAGTGCTATTATTCTAATTCAACAGGCTTACAATCTAGATGTCAGCATTCAATTCATATTATCAAGTCAGCGGCAGATAACTTGTCTGTTATTCTGTGAATACTCTCCCCTTTGTGTCCGACGTTTGCACTCTATAGATTAAACTAAATATTTATTCTCAAATTGAAAAGGCAGAGGTCACAAGACTGAGATGAGAAAGAGAGAGAGAGAGAGGAGGGGAGAGAGAGGGAGGAGCACCAGGATTACATAAACTTGATTTATTTTTAAACTACGAGCCCCTCCTACCCACCCACACCCTTTATTTGGAGGAAGGGAACATCCAACTTTGGTTGGTGAGGGATAGAGGTATAAAAGAGGAGTCAGAGTTAAAGAGGTGTGAGGGAAGCGACACATAAAGAGAGATTTAACTTTTAGTTTAATAAAATTACAGGATGCACAATTGTAAAAAAATATAATGAACACGCAACATATAAATATGTTTATAAAAAAAAACCTCAAATCTTATCTAAGTGGCCACAGTGCCACACAGTTACATCTCTATATATATCTATCTGTCAGTGCCACACAGTTACATCTCTATATATATCTATCTGTCAGTGCCACACAGTTAAATCTCTATATATATCTATCTGTCAGTGCCACACAGTTACATCTCTATATATATCTATCTGTCAGTGCCACACAGTTACATCTCTATATATATCTATCTGTCAATAACGAGGAGTTGTATTTCCGTTTTCCGATATCAAATAAAATATAACAGGAAAGTAATTATTAATTGACTCATTAGTTAATTTCTTGAATTAATTCATGTTATTTTAAGGTACAATAAATTATCGTGTCCAAGTTGTCCGAGAATTGTTGTAGGAGAAATAACGTGTGTCATAATTTAACGGGAAAAAAACCCCACACATATTTAGCCACATCTCTTAATACTGAAGGATTAATTTCCCTTGTTGTTATTAAAACAAAAATTACCAGTAATTAGTTGACTGATTAGTTATTCCCTATATTGATGCATGTCTTAAGTTATACAAGAGATAAGTTTGTAACGTTTCAACGTCATGTGGTAGAAATAACGTGTTCAGTATCCGTGACAGACAGACAGACAGACAGAGTGCCTTGATATAAGCTGTGTCATAAATATCTATCATCATACAAGGCATGTTTTATCCTCATCTTTAAACCTATAATTTGACCTGATTTTTCTGTTAAGTATTTTTTATAGATCGGGAGGGGGGCTTTGCTGGAAGTGAGGTCAGAGAGTTGCAATGATTAAACAAACGTACGACGTCATCTGTGTTGATCTTTTCTCCTTCCTTTTAAATATACCCCCCCCCCTCTTCGCTTCCTAATCGAATATGCTGAACCTGACCCAGATATTGAGATAATTTATATTCAAGACCTGACCCAAATAGATTGCAATTATTCACCAAATCCACATAATGAATGCTTTGTAAACGACTTCAGTCTGTGACACAATATATAAATATACACAGAGAGAGAGAGAGAGAGATTGTGTATGTCCTGTATTTATTTATATTGATAAGACAGTAAGTCTAGCGGCGACGGTGCATGTTATTTATTTGCATATACAAATAGGTTACAGAGATGTACTTGAAATCACGGCGCTATCTATCAGAGATGTGTCTGATCTATCTCTACATTTGGTTATTATAAATAAAAACGAGGGAACTACATCCACACACACACTATTTTGTATGATTATTCTGTCACACACACACTATTGTGTATGATTATTGTCACACAGATGAATGTTATTCTGAAACGTACACAAATATTCATGATGTTATGAGTAAGTTATGACATTGGATATCAAACTGTGGTTTGCGCACACCCAGGGGTCCTCAAGACAACAATAGGGGTCCCGCAGAAAGATGATTCTATACAATTAAAATAACTTGTTCGCTTATAGCCAGTTTATTCGATCTAATAACTTGATTGTAATCAACGCGTCCTTTACTACTGTTTAATATATCTATTACAAACTATTCTATGGCGACCTAAACCAAAGATTTGAAAGCATTACCGACTGGGTATTGAACTCTTTTGCGCGTGGACAAACTCAGATCCCAATCACAGATGAATGTATACTAATACAGGAGCAGCTTTATGTAGTGCTCTCACTTTGGGATCCGTGGGCAAGTTTAGTCTTAATAAAGGGATCATGGTGTCAAAAAAGTTTGAGAACCACTGAGCTATGACACATACGCAACAAAAGGAAAATATATTCTGTCAGCCACTCTTTGATTGAACCATTTGTTGTTCAAGCTCTCGCTTGGATTGTAGTTCCTGACAAACCCTTGTGTACGCAAACTTGATGCAAAACTTTTAAGCCTCTTATTTTTCTTCAGTATAACACACCAACCGTGCGAGTGTCCGCAAGAGAGAAAACGTCCTCTTGACAAACAGTGCGTGGACATGTTGTTGGGGCTCCCTTCCATGGGGATCTTGGTGATTGAGGAGGCTTCCATCCCCGTCAGTGCATTGAACAGACTTACTGGGTTCTATTTTGCTTCTCTATTGGAATATTCGCCTTAGGTAAAGAAAGTTTTTACTTGGACGCCAGGTTGAGGCGTTTTCCAAACCTTCAGTCTAAATCTTATAAATGTCAGACCTCTGGGATTCAGCTTCAGTATTTGTTTACTGTTGCTTAGTTACTTAAAGTTATAAATATCTACACAGACATTATGGCCTCATTATGATCTTCGGGACTGTCAAACAGCCATCCAGAGACGCATGCGCAGGCGTAACATTACCTGCTGTCAGCACACCAGACGCACGGAAACGGATATCCAGCTTTAATGGCAGTCAAGAAGAAAATATGACCTATATTTTGTAATTAACCACACAATCTGTCATCTTAACGCCGAGATACCTCGGCAGAACGTGTTTGCGCCACCTGTTAAGCGGTTAACTGCTCCCTGCGTAGCTCGGATGTCTTGGTGGTAAATCGGGATGTGAGTTTCCCGTCTGGATCCTTCTGCTGCTGATTACCATCATTGTTAGCAGACGATATACATAGCCCAGTATGTCATTATCAACAAGATGGCTGCCAGACCGGAATGTAAGGTGTGATTTGCTAATGTTGTGGTTTATTGTTTGGAATTAATTCATGACACACTTCACTAGTTCCAGATCAACGACAAACTTTTTACAAAGCTTATTTCAACTCACTCTGTCTGTCGGTATTGTAAAAATTAGTCTTTTTCTACCATGTCCAATAAGTTAATTAATTGTTGGTGGTTAATTATTTTGTTTGATTCTGTAATAAGGGGAATATATGCTACTTAATGAGAGATGAATTTATGTATGGGTTTTGTCCCCTTTGATCACGTTCTTAACTCCTACTTCCCGTTTTCGGATCCAATTTATCACGTGATAACAAAATACACGAATCAAGAATAAAAGTAACCAGCTAGCTAATCCTTTAGTTCTAATTAATTAATTTGGTTTTATATAACAGTAAGGAACTCTGTAATTATAAGATAAATGGTAGTAATTAGCGGTTATTTCCCCCTTTGGTTTTAACATCTAGAGAGTACTCTTTTTTTTTAATGCTCGTCAGTCTATTGCACTGTGTGTGTGTGTCTGTCTCTCGGTAGGTTGGAGAATGTCAGGGGAGCTTATTCAAGGAGTTAAATTCACAAATAAGAAGCTTTATGGTGTCTCTGTTGTACGTAAGTATTGATGAATGACGCATTACAATAAACCATAAAGTCATTGTGTTGATGAACTTTTCGGCTCTGTAGAATCACATTTCTAAGTTCTTTTGGTTTTTAGAACAAAGTAATGGATTATTATTTGGTTGGAAACAGTCAACTTTGAATATGGCGTCTATGAAATTGTTTTATATTCTCAAATCTCTCCCAATCTTCATCGTTTCATTTTCTGACGTTTTTCTTTACGTTCCATTATAACGGCACCCCATTTCTCTTCTTTTTCTCTATTACTGATTTTTTTATTGCTTAAAGAACGAAAAGTAAAAAACAAATGTGTAAACAAAGAAGAGATGACTGTGATGAACTTTTAGTTTTGAAAATCCCAAAATAAAAAACATTTTTATACTCAAAGATCTCATTGAAGATTCTTTCTAAAGCTCGCTACATGGAGATCGGTTATAGGCGACTTCCACAGACTATTCACAGCTGGTGCCCACGGACTGTAGGTCTTCTAAGAAGGTGCGACGCCATTTTATACGTGGACGGCCTTGTTCTCGCTTTCCTCTTTTCGGCTTCCATGTTCTGTCTGGCTTTGGTAAACATGTTGCGTCCTGTCTATGTCCTTGAATCTGATACGACATTTGGTCATCATTTCAATCAGGGGACAATTTCCTGAGCAAGACCTTCTCTGTTGTTGACATGACCTCGGTGGTAAGCGCGCTGGACTTCCGTTCGGACTTCTGGATGGTCCCGGACTCATACCCTGCCCGTCGTCCTTCGGGAGGATTGGACTAGGAAGTAGATTATCTTCAATTCTGAAGGAATATCCGAAACATGTACAGCATTTTTTTTTATTCGTAGGATCCTTCTTAGGCACATAGTCTCTTTTCAACCTTTATGGATGACTTCCACGTCAGACGGAGTTTTATAGACTATTATATCCAGACGTTCTCTATTGAAGACACAATTAATATAAAATTATTTAGAGAGAGCATAATAGCCATGATACTTTTATGTCACTGAATATGATTGAATTGTTGTGTACCGAACATTATCACTTGGTCCAGTTCATTTTTTACATCTTTATATTTTATTGTTACGTGTTGTAAACGTCAGGGTGTCCAATTAGTGTAAACATGAAGTCAGTGGCGTAGCATCCATGGGGTTCAATGAACCCGTGCCCACGACCATTAGGGGTCCACAGTCGAAGGAGTAGCAACAATGGCGCAAAGGGGTTCATTGCACTTGGGCCCATGACTCTTGACTATTTGGGGCCCACGTGAGAACTTACGGATGACACTAAAGTCCTGATGTTCAGGAATTTAAAATTTCGACACAGCTGCTTAATTATTCAATTTTCTCAAAGCTTAATCTGTTTCTTTATTTTCCTGTATTTAAAATGTGTTACATAAGTTTTGTATTATGCTACAAATTATAACATTTAAACCACCGCCATACTACAAAAAATCAGTTGTCTACCTGGCGGTGGTTCTCTCAACCTTTCTGTATGTCTCTGAGACATGGACAATGTACAAGAAACATCTTGAGCGCTTCCACCAAAGATGCTTGCGCTCCATCATGGACATACGGTGGCAAGACCGCACTACAAACAGCGATGTCCTTGCGAACGCCGGTATGGACAGTATAGAGGGACTTCTTTTGGTCCGGCAGTTACGCTGGGCAGGGCACGTATCCAGTATGGGAGACGAACGTATGCCAAGGCAGTCTTTTTTAGTGAGCTAAAAGATAGTCGACGTAACAGAGGCGCACCACGGAAACGCTTCGAAGACCAGCTTAGGCGTCAACTTTCCTTGGCTGACATAGAAGAGACCACCTGGTTGCATGCGGCCTCGGAACGAGACAGCTGGAGGTCACTCACGAAGGCCGCGGGATACACATTTGAAACCAAAAGACAATCTGCTGCCGAGGACAGACGCAGACGGTGAAAAGACAATCTAAATCGACCACCTGCGGACAATGGTTGTGCTTGCCCTGGATGTGGCAAGATATGTAGGTCACAGCTGGGACTGCGCAGCCACGGGAAATACCGCATTCCTCACCAGTCTTCGGACTCGAAGACTAGCATTATTTATTATTATGAATTGAAACCAAGTCTGGGTATTTTAACTGACTTTCAACTGTTAAACAAATAGCCAACTGTCTCAACAGTTGTGGTTCTAAATAGTTTGTAGCGGAGCCAAAGAAGTAGAGACTTTGAAATAGTGTAAAACACACATTTGGGACAAACTTGGAGGTCTTCATCACATTTTGTTTTTGTTGTCTTCGTATTGTGTAAAACAAATGTGATGTAAGCATTAGAAAAGAATAAAAAAAAGGAGATGAAATAAAAAAAAATAAATAGCATGAAATATTTAGCAAGCAAACTAAACACCATTGTAGGCCTATGTTTCATATGTCTTGTTCAAGTTGAATATGTTTGGTCTGTTACAATGAATGGCAAAACCAAATTGGGGAGCAGCCTTATAGCAAAGATCTAGAAGAGAGAGAGATGTAGAAATTAATCATGGAATAGTGTCTTTCTCTGACCAATGTTTAGTAATTGGTTCATAGTTCTTATAGAAAGTTAACACCATTATATTTATACAAAAACTCTGACCAGGTTTTATTTGAAATTGTTATAAATATTGAAATTTGACAGGAAAACAAAGTGCATAAATTCAAAACGAGATAATAGACCTGTTGGACGAGAAATAAACCTGTTGGGCGAGAAATAGACCTGTTGGGCGAGAAATAGACCTGTTGGGCGAGAAATAGACCTGTTGGGCGAGAAATAGACCTGTTGGGCAATGCAGTTCTGGCACAAATCCCGAGGTACAATCCTCACCATTTTTCTCTTTCATTGTTGATCAAATTAGCATGATTTAAAATAAAAAAACTTGTGTGATCTCCGATGATAGAATACCCCCAAAAAATAGCAATCACAGAGTTATTTCTAGATTTTCGTTTTTGTGAGAACCAGACGTTTGCAGCACTGGCTGAACAAATGCTCCAAGTAATGAATAATCCCTATTTATCCTTAAAAAAATGCTAGGCTAAAGCTATGTTGGTGCTTCCAATATGAGTGGATATTAAGGCCTGCAATGGTCTTCAAGTATTGCTTCATCAAAAGAAGCCGATTGAGCATTTCCACTGTGCTAACCACGACTTAAACTTGGTCTTAAATGATTCCGTCAGCTGTGTTCAAGACGTCGCAGATTTCTAGGACTTGGTTTTTGTTTTTTGCTCACAGCATCTCAAGATGGGCGCATCTTGAATCCCATAGGAAGAGCATAGCTTACATTACACTCAAATACTTTTGCCCACAAGGTGGTCATCAAGGAATGCTCTAAGAAAATGAGATTCATATATTTTGATGTACTAAAGTTGATCACTCAAATTACTTTGTGTTCTTCAAAAGAAAAAGAACGCCTGGAAGATGCAGCACTTTGGGGAAAATTAGAAATATTCGATACAATTGTTCTGCTTATTGTTCAGTACAAAACTGTTAGAGCTGTAAGCGTTTATTACATAAAGCAGAAAGTATTGGAATGTCTTTTGGTTAATGTGCCCATGCATTCAGATTACTCAATTGTTCTGTCACACACTACATTCGTCTTATTTGGAGGAGGGGGCCCACCAAGATATTCTTGAACCCGAGCCCACAGATACCTTGCTACGCCACTGCATGAAATTTATCTACACATCGATTTCTGTTTGAAAACATATAAGTTGAGGAGACGAGAGTCCATCATTCAATAAATGTTAATCTTCATGTTAAATCTAATTGTGTACTTACAATTGATGTGGATTACCAGTTGTCCTTCAGATGTACTCTGGTTGACCTCGTAGAACACATTTTAATGTGACTGTGGAGCACTATTATTGATAGACATTCCCGTCCACATATAATCAGGTTAAGGTGACATTTGCTTTGTTGGTAGAGGAACCAGCCATTTTTCGTTACTGCATTTAGAGCTTCCTCGGTAGTGGAACAGAAGCGTGTCATCAAAATGTTAGAATTACCAGAACTTTGACGCCATTTTACTTTAGTAATTTAACTTTGAAGGAGTGTGAGTGTGTGCAAGGGTTTGTGGAACTGTGTAGGCTTATATAAATGTGTATGTTGATGTTGGGGGTGTATGTGTTTTTGTGTTTGGTGTGAGTGAATGTGTTTGGATGTAAGTGTGTGTGTGTGTGTGAATATCTGTCTAAATGTCTCTATATATAAGCGCACGATTATATCTTTAAAAACAAAGTCACAAATTACAATGCAACAGATTTCCAAAATACACATTCTGATAGTCAAACAAGTGAAAACAATCTCTTCATAGATTGAAAGTTTTTAGGGCGACAACCTGATTGAAACATTGCTAAACTCGCGTCAAAATTTCTTTGTTTATAAAATGAAATCTGTTCAGAGATTGATCACTTCATTAGCCGAATTAATCTTTTAAGAGCTTTTTAGAGTTAACGGCTTTTTTTATTTCTTTATTCAATAAATTCTTCTTTTTTTTTAAATTTCCCGTCAACAGTTCTAGTGGGAGTTGACGCCCCTGTTTATCTTAACCTTGCCAGCAACAATTGTCAATCATGAAGACGAGGGCTAAGCTTTGAACGGCGTTTAGGGGTGTCATGGAGAAAGGGGTAGCGGGGCCAGGGGAGCCAATGATGTTGTCACTCACGGAGATCGCGGCTAATGAGCCCTTCACATGTAGATCTAGGTCAAGTCGTGGATGTCGTAACAGTATTTGACAAACTTGTTGGGCAAGATGGCCGACTAAATAGACTTAATATAGTCGGCACATTTATTAGTACATCTTGTGATAGATACTAAAGAATAGATACCACCCCTTCATCTTTATACCTTGGTCTCTTGGACCGTTGGGGCACCACACATGATCAGTCAACCATCTTTCTCCATTTTTCTGTCATTCGCCTTGACTAGAAAATCTTTCTCTTTCTAGTATAGGCCCGACCATTCTTTGATGTTTTCCTCCCATCGCGTTCTCTGTCTTCCTCTTCTTTTTTGTCCTGGTACTGTTCCCTTCTGTAAGGTTCTTGCGAGACCTATGACCTCATGATATGGCCATACAGTTTAACTTGGTTGTCAGCGTGTCGTCGTGGGACCAAATCGCCATTGTTTTCCAATTTCGAATTTTTTCATCTGTTATGGGGTTTTAGTGACACATAGAATTGTTCTTAAGCATTGCGCTTCTGTGGCTAAGGTCCTCCTCTTTATCTCTGCAGTCAGCGCCCAAGAATAGCAAGTATAGAGGAATGTAGCCGATCAAGGAGCGCAGCAGTCTGAGTTTAATGGCCTTTTCATATTGTGTTGAGTCTTACAAATGCTTCCGTGGACTTTACAATGCTGTACAAATAAAAATAAGCTGATAAAGTTGATAAAATAAAGATGAGCTGATAAGGTTGATAAAATAAAGATGAGCTGATAAGGTTGATAAAATAAAGATAAGCTGATAAGGTTGATAAAATAAAGATAAGCTGATGCAGTTGATAAAATAAAGATAAGCTGATACGGTTGATAAAAAAAGATAAGCTGATAAGGTTGATAAAATAAAGATAAGCTGATACGGTTGATTAAATAAAGATAAGCTGATACGGTTGATTAAATAAAGATAAGCTGATACGGTTGATTAAATAAAGATAAGCTGATACGGTTGATTAAATAAAGACGAGCTGATAAGGTTGCTAAACAATTTTTGGAATTACTTTGAGACCTAAGTCGATGCCATTTATTTTTGTAAGCGTTCCCATGAAACCCATCACATCAACTTCCGCTTCCACATTCTATTTTTAAACTACATTGCACTATATTGGACGCCTTGATAATTGTTGTTTCGTAATTGAACTTTTGTTTTATCACTATTAGGTGCAATGGAAAGGCGGGATAGAAGGAGGAGACACTCAAGGCGGCGCACCAGAAAAGTAGATGTGCAGAAAAATATGCAGACCTTTAATTAGAGTAGTATTTAATTGTGTTCTTCCGTCCATCATGTCTGCTGAACAACCATTTCTCGAAACAATCTTCTGCCACTTAGTACGTTATTGCTCACTGTATATTGATGGGCAGTGGTCACCTAAACCAGAATACGACTGGTAAAACAAGGACAAGATTTACTGTGGACCCAAGAGATTGCAAAGCATTCATTCTGGCCGTCCAGAGATTCCAGTCCAAATATTTATTTTTTTTTAGATTTGGACTATAACCTGCTTTGTGTGTGTATGTGTGTGTGTTCATAAACCTGTTTTCATTTTGTTTGGTTTTGGTGTTTGGTTTTGGTGTTTGGTGTTTGGTGTTTCCTAGATCTGTTTTATTTTTTTATTTTTTATTATGTCGTAACCGGACATGACGTAGCGCCTGCAAGCCTAATGTTTTGGTATTACTGATCTGCTGGTTTGAATTCAGATATTTGACATGGAGAATGTTCCTTTCACATTTATTTTTATTTTGTCACGCAAATAAAAGTAGAGTGTGAGAATGTCTCTACCCGTTGAGCCGACATATTTATTTATAATATAAAATACTATGAAAACGAGTTTACCCGATTTGTTAAAAATCTCTGTTTTTAATAGAGATACAATTCGGTACTTTTAGTCTATTTTTAGGGTTATCCGGTAGTGGTAGGGACATTAAATATACACTACGGTCTCCGCCATGATTTAAGGAACACTAATACCAAGTTTTATCAAGGTTTAGATTTGTATGCCGGACATACATACATACTTTCTGCTTTATACATTAGATTTTTATCATTGTTTTTTTTTTTTTTTTGTTTCATAAACCTTTTTTTTTTTCAACAAAGTTTTTATCATCACATCTTTTTTATCTTTACATCTTTTTTATCATCACATCTTTTTTATCTTTACATCTTTTTTATCATCACATCTTTTTTATCTTTACATCTTTTTTATCATCACATCTTTTTTATCTTTACATCTTTTTTATCATCACATCTTTTTTATCTTTACATCTTTTTTATCATCACATCTTTTTTATCTTCATCTTGTCTGCTCTTAACGCCTGAAGTGAGTCAATAGAACAACGTCTTCACTTCAACAAAGTTGGGAAGCTGAAGAGATCATCCAGAATTTCAAAGACTTCATTCCAACTCTTGTCATTGCAACTCATTTTATTTCTTTCACAGAAATTAACTTACTTGTAAAACACACACCTGCCACTTGGTATGACTGCAACACTCGCACACCTCTCAGAACCACTCACACACCTCTCTGAACCAAACGAAATTTCTGTTTTATATATTTCTGTTTTATATATTTCTGTTTCCAGAAAGAAATAATTGCCTTCAATAAGTTAATTTCATCTTCAAAAAAAAAGTTTAAAAATCAACAGTGTTCTTTTTATCTTTTAAGTGGAAAGAGCTAGCTATAAGGCGCGTGGACGCCATGTTGTGTAGGCCCTCAACTCGCACCGACATGACATTGGTTTTCGAATGTTATTAGGAGGATATGTTATCATAAAGTTATCATAAAGTTATCATAAAGTTATCAGTGCTATCTACACAAATATGAATAGTTTCGTGAAAACCAAGGGGAGGAAGAAAATGGTTTATTTTTTTAGAAATTCAAACATAAATGTCTTAACATTGAGTCAGTCTGTCACATTTAAGTGTGTCAACATTGAGTCAGTCTGTCACATTTAAGTGTCTCAACATTGAGTCCGTCTGTCACATTTAAGTGTCTCAACATTGAGTCCGTCTGTCACATTTAAGTGTCTCAACATTGAGTCCGTCTGTCACATTTAAGTGTCTCAACATTGAGTCCGTCTGTCACATTTAAGTGTCTCAACATTGAGTCCGTCTGTCACATTTAAGTGTCTCAACATTGAGTCCGTCTGTCACATTTAAGTGTCTCAACATTGAGTCCGTCTGTCACATTTAAGTGTCTCAACATTGAGTCCGTCTGTCACATTTAAGTGTCTCAACATTGAGTCCGTCTGTCACATTTAAGTGTCTCAACATTGAGTCCGTCTGTCACATTTAAGTGTCTCAACATTGAGTCAATATGTTATATGTTTGAGGGGGGCGGGATTCTTTTGGGTTGGAACCTTTTTTTTAATTTCGACAAAGGCAAACGACACACAAAAAATATTGTCGTGTACAATAATCAAATGTAATTTTATATCACTCATTCACAAACAAACAAAACTATCTCTTCTTACTGTTTATTTCTCTCT
This sequence comes from Biomphalaria pfeifferi, assembly GCA_030265305.1. NCBI lineage: Eukaryota > Metazoa > Mollusca > Gastropoda > Planorbidae > Biomphalaria > Biomphalaria pfeifferi. Next base: position 447,272 of record JASAOG010000239.1, read on the forward strand.
TTCTCTCTCTCTCTCTCTCTCTTTCTCTCTCTCTCTCTCTCTTTCTCTCTCTCTCTCGCTATCTCTCTTTCTCTCTCTCTCTCTCTCTGTGCCTCCTTATGTTTGTTCTTCTGCATATCTCTCTCTTTCTCCGTTTTTCTATCTCTGGCTGTTACTTTAACTCTCTCTCTCTCTTTCTTTCTTTCTTTCTATTTATCCCATTCATTAACTAGATAAAAACGAATATGTACGAAATCCGTGTTATAACATGGAGCTACCTATTATGCCCCTTTATCTTTTGCAATAAATAGCCTCCAGGTTTGACGTACAAGGATTGGTCTCACTTTGGTTGAATGCTGAAAGCAATGTCTCAGCGTTTATGAGAAAATAAACTACAACGGAGAGAGAAAGAGAGAGAAAGAGAGAGAGAGAAAGGGGGGAATGGAGGGAGGGTCCTCTACAAACATATTGACAACCATTACAACACACTAAGCACTTGGGTCTCTTCGATTTTACAACAATGTCTTTTTAATTTCAATCACTTTGGAAACTATTGGTCAGTTCAAATGTCTTTCAAACCTAACTGTCGTGAGTGTGGTCAACAGATGGACCAGGACTTTGAGGCTTCAACAAAATGTCTAGATAACTTAGTGTATCTATAAAAAAAAAAACAAAGGTAGATAACCATTACACTGTCCAGATAACATGGTTTATCTATAAAAAAAAAACAGACATAGATAACCAGTAGTGCTTATGCCTATTCAAAGTGAACCATACTGTCAAATGACGTCATCCAATGTTATTTAGATGCTGACGGGTAGTGTGACACATCGCTCTCTAACACAGTGACTTGTTTACACTGTTAGAAGAAAGTAGGTCACGCCTGCTATTTTAATTTCAATATTTTTTGCCCATTGAGCGAGTTTTTATTTACATTAACGGCCAGCAGAATTTTCAAAACACCCCTTGCTTAAGTTCAGATTAGTCTTTAACTATGTAGTAGTTGGGCTCAGTGGAGTCTCGAACCCCTCCCTGGTTCACCTCACGTCCTCAATACACCAGAGCAGACATCAATTGGCAGGAAACCCCCCTCCCCCCTGCCCTAAACTCTCCTCTCTCAACGGCTTCCTCTAACGCACCTGTGCTAACTTGTTTACCTGAAGCACTGACACTAAAATTAGAGAGAAAAAAAGTTTTGTTTGAAAACTAACCGGTTACAGTTAAATAGCTTAGCCATTAAAAAAATGCTTCAAATGCCCAGCCATCATAAAAATAACAGAGATGGTTTTTTTAACCAGTGGCCTGTACAATAAAACCCCACCCCAAAAAGTCTCAGTAATTTACGGTAGTTTCAAAGATTTTTCTACCACATACAATGGCCACGTCATAGGTCTAGATATTTAAATAGAAGAACAATTCTGTATAAAAACGTGGGCCATTTCATGTCTTCTATAGGGGAATATTTACTCGATCAAATATTTCATGGGGAGTTTCGAGAAAAATTTCAAACATGGCAACTTCCTCAATATGGCGGAATAAGGCGAACTCCCTCCTCCCTTTTACACACATACACCACTTTTTGTCATTATTAAAAAAAAAACTTTTTTTTTCTACCTAATCAAAATATTCTAAACATTTTTTTTTAGGTGCAATAAATAATTGTGTGATGTTTCAACTTCATCCGAGAATGTTGGTGAAATAACGTGTACAATTATCTAAGGGGATAATCCCTGCATATTTGATTATATCTCTTAATACTGAATGATTAATTTCTCTTTTTGGTATCAAACACAAAAAATTACCAGTTATTAATTGGCTAATTGACTAATTCTTTTAATTGATTCTTGTTTTGTTAGGTACAATAAATAAATGTGTAAAGTTTCAACTTGATCCGAGAATAGATTTGAGAAATAATAACGAGTTTGAAATATGTGATTTTACCAGACAGACACGCGCGCGCGCGCACACACGCACACACACACAAATGGAAGTGACTGTTGGTAGACGATTGGGACAAGGGTTAGATAGAGAGATAACTGGTTCATGGCCGACACAAAGGTTGTCCTTGTACGGGGATAAGGCAACCTCAAGACTCACTGCTCGCTTCCTCTCACGTGATCTAGGGGAGTAATTCTCAGCATGTTTTTCGTTGTCAATGGGGTTTCTGACTCGGTAGAAAGGAGACAACTCGAGGGCGAGACATTTCCAAAGAATCCGCGAGGAAGGTAAGACAAATACCAACCAACATATCCAGCCCTGCCCCCCCCCCCAACCTGTGTGCCTCTGTTCCTTCAAAATATGGAGCAATTAGTTTTTTGTTATTGCCCGCCGGGACAGGGTGAAAACGTGAGAAACTTCTGATGGTTTCAGCAGGCAGACGTGACCTGAAGTCTATCAAATAAAAAATTCCCATTGCAACATATAATGTTGTTGTTGTTTTTTTAAGTTTGTGAAGCAAACAGAACAAAAACAAGAGAAAGTACCGTATGTCGGGGGCTTGCTACGCTCGATGAGCAGGCATTGTTTATACCAATAGACAGTCCAATGAACTTATAATCCGGCGACCTCTGGGCCGATGATTACGCTAGAAATGATGATGGGAGCGGAAATGACGTAGCAGCCAGACATGGTGTTGATGTGTGGTCATTGCAGCACCAACATTATCATCTCAGCACGCTAATTAAATAATCTATCAAAACATAGATTAATTGGGACATTCATTTGCACCGATACACTGATTGATTGATAGGCCTATATTTATTTACACTGAAATTCTGATTTTGTCATATGTCAGAGATGTCTAATTTCTCTCGACTCTCTTGACTATATTTCTTGACCAAAAATAAATGGTCATCAAAAAGGCAACTTACTTAACACTTAACTTTGTATTCCACAATTTGTTCCTTTACTCTCGAACTATGTTGCTTGACTCTCGCACTGTGTTCCTTGACTCTCGCAAATGTTCCTTGAATCTAGCACTGTGTTCTTTGAATCTCGCAATGTGTTCCTTGAATCTCGCAATGTATTCCTTGACTCTGTTGCAGTATCAAAACAAGAAAAATGTTATCATTTAAAAAAAGGGAATTTAGAGGTTGAAAACTTAAATGTGCGCCTCGCAAATAGTCTTTCAAGGTTTACATTTCTGATGACGTCATCTTGCTTTAGTACAGGTCATAGAAGTAAAAATATGTTAGTCTGAACATGAAAACACAGGACGGTTCTAGAAATGCAGGACAGTGCTAGAAACACAGGACAGTTTTAGAAAAACAGGACAGTTCTAAAAAAGGCAGGACAGTTCTAGAAACACAGACAGTTCAAGAAACGCAGGACAGTTCTAGAAATAAAGGACAGTTCTAGAAACACAGGAAGTTCTAGAAACAAAAAACAGTTCTAGAAACACGGGACAGTTCTAGAAATAAAGGACAGTTCTAGAAACACAGGACATTTCTAGAAAGGCAGGACAGTTCTAGAAACACAGGACAATTCTAGAAACAATGGACAGTTCTAGAAACGCAGGACTGTTCTAGAAACACAGACAGTTCTAGAAACACAGGACAGTTCTAGAAACACAGGACAGTTCTAGAAATACAGGACAGTTCTAGAAACGCAGGACAGTTCTAGAAACACTGGACAGTTCTAGAAACACAGGAAAGTTCTAGAAACGCAGGACAGTTCTAGAAACAAAGGACAGTTCTAGAAACGCAGGACAGTTCTAGAAACGCAGGACTGTTCTAGAAACACAGACAGTTCTAGAAACACAGGACAGTTCTAGAAACACAAGACAGTTCTAGAAACGCAGGACAGTTCTAGAAACGCAGGACAGTTCTAGAAACGCAGGACAGTTCTAGAAACGCAGGACAGTTCTAGAAACGCAGGACAGTTCGAACCGTACAAAACCCACCCAATCCACGAGATTGACACACACATACAAACTTTGTCATGACATACACCTTCAATAGGAACATATACACTTTAAGTTAGGACACATATACTTAGCCTGATCATACCGTGTGAGTCTCATCGCACTAGGGCACCGTGTTGAGAACTCTATTCTCTGATAACACGGACAAGGAAAGCGGCAGTTCTTCGCAGAACTTCTCTGTCTCCGTACAGAGCCAGTTCTTCATGCAAACCAGTTTTTGCTTCACTCATATGGCCATGTTTAGGGTGTACTGTTGAGCACTCGTAAAGGATGTGGTTTACTGTCTCGACGTCGTCCTGACAATGCCTGCAGCGAGAATCGAAGTTTGGTTTAAATTTAGAAAAATAGGCACCGATTGGACAGTGTCCCGTTCTGTACCTAGCGATTGTCACCTGTTCTTCCCTATTCAGCTGCCACCATTCGTCCGATTTTGAGGGCCCTTTTAAGTTTTCCCAGACTTCCCTTCCCGTATTACCGTTTTCCCAGCTTTTGCACCATTTATCTCTTGCCCATTCGTCCACTATCGCACGCGTCTGTTCAAAAGTCTGTGGATCGTTTACAGGGTCCAGCTTTGTGGCGAGCTTGGCTAATAAGTCAGCCTTCGTATTACCTTCGACCCCCACATGTCCAGGTATGTATTGGAATGTCGTCCGAATTTCGTGTCTTTCTTGGAGGCGTCCCACGCACGCCAGTGTTTTTGCCAGTGGTTCCGGGACTGTATTGGCTGAGCTTTCAATGGCTTGTAGGCTCGACAAAGAGTCTGTAAATAGCACTATAGGACTGGGTTGTGCTGTTTTCTCGTTAAGTCGTTCTTCGATGTACTCTACTGCATTTGAATTGCTACCATTTCGGCTACGTAATTGCTCCTGCCAGAACACGAACCTAGAATCTCATCGTTTTCGGTCGAGCCAGGGAATCGAACCACCACACCATACCCAGAGGTTTTTTGTCCAAGGTTCTCTCTCGTGGAACCATCTGTGTACACCTTAATAGAGTGGGCTGGGTATTGGGCGACAGTTTTCCTGGCTGTGTTTCGTAGGACAGTTTTTGTGCATTTCTTGTTAATTTCTGGGTCAATCAACGATTTCCTCACCTCCGGGATTCCAGGAGCATTCGCCGGAGAAGAAGCTCCATGCAGAGCGAGAGCTGCTCTGTTCTGGGGTAAATCGACTTCTTTGGACAATTCCCACACCGAGTGCATGAAAGAGTTCCGTTTCAGCCGATTTCCGCCCTGCCAATTGTCGACTAGACTTCTGACCGGACAGCCTTCTTCTAGCCGTTTGAATTTTTCGTAAGCAATCATAACGGCTCGCTCCCTTCGTAGTCTCAGTGGTGGGAGATTTGTCATGACCTCACATGCCGCAGTTGGCGTCGTACGAAATGCACCACAAATGAGTCTAATTGCTTGGTTCTGCACTGAGTCCAGCCCCGCTAGAGGCGTTTGTGAGGCGTAGACTTGTGCAAGAGACGAGTACTCCATTCTCGACCTTACCGCTCCAATGTAGAGGGCCCGTAACACGTTCACTTTGGCCCCCCATTTGGTCGTGGCTAATCGTTTGACTACCTTAAGGCTCTCCGAGGCTTGTTCTAGTACCAGTCTCACATGGTCGGACAAACCCATTTTAGGGTCCAGGGTGACTCCCAGGTATTTCGGCTTGGCTTCCATTTTTAGTTCGGTACCATTGATTGAGAGAGAAATCTTTTCTTTGTAGACATCTTTGCCAAGAGTGAAGAGGGTCCTGACCGTTTTCGCACAATTCACCTCCATATTCCACAACCGTGTGTAGCAGGAAATCGTGACTAGGTCACGTTGGATTTCCGCAGCTAGAGCGGCTGCGGATCTCCCAGTTTTCCAGATCAACAGATCGTCCGCAAAAAGTAGTGAGCGACACCCTAGGCGTTTGGTCAAATCGTTGATGAATACCAGAAAAAGTGTGCATGAGAGTGACGAGTCCTGAGGCAACCCCTGCTCCAGTACCTTCTTATTGGATAGTTGCTCGCCATAACGTGTCTGAACTAACCTGTTCGTTAGGAAGCTTTTGATCCACCGGTACATATTGGAGTTTACCCCAAGGTCAATTAACTTAAGCAACAGTCCTTGTCTCCAGACGCTATCGTACGCCTGTTTCAAATCTAGAAAGACCGCAAGTGTCGACTCACCCTTCTGCTCCCTTCCGCCTGTCTGGAAACCGTCTGCCACCTCTTGCATAAAGACTGTTACCTGGTCCATTGCACTACGCCGCTGTCTGAAACCACCCTGCTCCTGGCAAATTAAATTGTGGGACTCAAGGAACCACGTAAGCCGTCGGTTAATGATTCTCTCCGCAACCTTCCCCACACACGATGTGAGGGAAATTGGTCTGTAGCTCTCAGGGCTGTTCGCATTCTTCCCCTTTTTTAGAATAGGAACAATGGTAGCCTTTGGGAAATCCCCTTGTATCCATGTCCGATTTAGTAAGCCGTGTAGTTTTAGGAGGCCAATCGTTCCGAGATTTTTGAGCATCTCAGCGCTAATGCCGTCTGGCCCCACTGCCTTGTGTAATCTAGCCTTTTGATAGCGAAAGCCACCTCCATCATAGTAAAGGGCTCCGAGAATGTTTCCGTCCCAGCCTTGCCATCGACCCATTTGCATTTTTCATTGGCTCTTCTAACACGGTCAAGGGCCATCGACACGGAAGATTTTTTGTGAGCTTTAGAGACTCCAGCAAAGTGTTTGTTTAAAGCCTCCGCTCTCTTCTTGTCAGTAATAACAGGGCCACCTGGCGTTTACAGGGGTTCCGCCACCCTCGGTTCCCCCACTCCAGCCAAGTTGTTTAGTAACTTCCATGCCTGTCGTCCATCCGCAAGGTCCAGGTTCACACAAACGTCCGACTGTATCCCTTACCGATGTCGTAAGTTTATTGTAGGCTGGTCTCGTCTCTTCGGTTCTTTGTCGTGCATGCCTTCTTCGTGCTGCTTTTCGTTGCCTGTCAAGATGTGCCAACTTTCGAGACCAAAAGGATCGGTACTTGCGCTTGCCACTGGTTCGCGGAATGGCCCTACGAGCCGCCGATCAAAGAGCCTTCACAAAGAGACTGTAAGTTGCGTCAATGTTTTCAAAATCAATATCAAGTTTTTCCAGGAGCGCATCCGATGACTTCCTGAAAAGTTGCCAGTCCGCCTTAGCGTACACCCACTTACGTCTAGGGCAGGCTGTTTGTTTTGTCGTACCGAGATCAATTGAGACCATTAGTGGTAGATGATCCGATCCCAAGTCTCCCAGGACATCTAGTCGACTCTTGGCAACTATGTCCGCAGACACCAGGCACAAATCTGGTTTCGATTCCCCTCCATGCCCGGAGTGAATGAATGTGTTTGGGGAATCCACATCATTTAGGAGAACCAAACTCGTTCCGTCGCATGTGTCGAGTACCTTCAGTCCCGAGAGATCGGTTGTTGTACAACCTATGACCTGGATTTTGGCATTGAAATTACCCTCCACTATCGTTCTGGTGCTGGAAAGGCTTTTGTTATCGAGTGTAAGGACACTTCGCGGTGGGCTATAGACATTTAGGCATTCAAATCTCTGTCCGTCCTTAAATATTTCAATCAAGAGCGTGTCGGTCTCACCACATCCCCGTGAGGCGGCTTCCTTCACACGAGCAATCAAAGGATTCCTGACAAAAGTGACTAACTTCTGACATTTTACACAGGTACAGGTAAAGGCCGTGAAGCCCGAGAGCGAGGGCACACAGCTCCGTTTCCTACCAGCGTTGCCAGCTTCCTGCACCAAGAACACATCGACCAGGAGTTCCGACAGCAGTCTTACAATTTCAGGCTTCTTGAGTCTCAATTGCCTGTTCGCATTAAATGATATGATTCTGAGTTGCCCAGTACCTTTAACATGTTTGGGCTTGGAAGGATCGTCCCTCCAGAGTTTACTTTTTGAGCTTTTCATGGTCACATTTGGTGTGGGGGTCACGACTTCCCCGTGCGTGGTTTTAATATGGTAGCTTGGCTCGACTTGCGTCGAGGGGCGTTGGCCACCCGGCAACAGCCCTTGGTTAGTTTTTGTTGTCAGTATCGGTGAGCTTTGTGGGCGGACATCTTGTAGATCAACGACGGCAGGTAACTTATCGAACATCAACCCGTCGTCAGGATTGATAGTACGGGGCCTATCCGATGAGTAATGCCCATACTCGGGTTTAATAGATACATTTGTAAAGCCATATGAGTGAAATTACCCGAGTGCGGGCGAAACTGGTTGCATGTTAGACTGTTGGATTCGATCTCCTCAGGTGGGATCAATGCTACCTACCCAGGAACTCGTGCTCACTGAGCTAGCTTCCAATGCCACACTTGCCGCAAATACCTTGTGGTATAATGAGAGATTGTCTAGACTCTTTTCTTCCACCGCCAGAAAGTTCGCCATCAGTGGGGCGACTAGATGCAATGTCGTACATCTGGGAACGTACCTTCTAGAGCCTACGGCGTTTATGGGGCGCGCCTCACATTCCGGCGCACCCTAATCCAGCTTTTAACCAGGCACCCACACATTGGGTTGGACATCCTGGGTTTTGCAAGCTCTATCCACTTGGCCTTGAAAACCGTGGACGGAGGGGATCCCCGTTGGCCGCTGTTAGAGGCGTTCACAGCGTTTCCAAGGTCCGCCACGAGGAGGCCGGTGTCGCCAAAGGACTTCGCCTGATCATACCTACTTTTATTCAAGACACATACACATTCTGTTAGGATCTAGACATTTTTTGCATAAATTCACTATTCAGTCAAGACATATACACTATTCACAATACACTATGACTGGATGACAATTGTCCCTTGACTGACATGTCTGGCTTTTTATATACAAAGCTGCTAAGCGCATTGAGACTCCAAAGACTTCACCATTGTCCACTTCTAATGATAAAACTAAAAGCTCTGTGAAGAAAGACACTTATCTATATAAAGACCTGTCCTACAGATTTACTCCTTTAGAGATGTGCATTATGGCGGGGAAAAAAAAAACTATAAATAGCTAGCTTTTTGTTGTATAAGGTGTACAGAATAAAGTATTGACAACCTTTGTCTTTTCAAAGATCTAGATGTTGTCCACCTTTTAGCACTCTCATGTTTTCTAAGCTGTTCCGTTATAGTTTGTCTTTTTTCACTTCTTTATTTAGCTGTCAACATTGAAATTTAATTTAGCGTCCTTGACATTCTTTGTTTATAGTGAAAATCTCCAATAAAGTCGTCTGTTCATTTCGTTGCTGCATGTCGGAAATGTCTCTTATTGATGTTATGATGTATATTTCTTTTTTGAGTAAACATGAAGTTTTGTTAATAACATTGCATGCATTATTTAAACATTACCGACTCCCCCCCACCTCCATTTCCTACGGGTTTTTGAGAATACATTTTTTTTTCAACTACTATGTAACTGAGTGTGTTGTTTCTCTCAATTTAATCTTCACTTTACTTCTATTTATAGTCGTGAACTCCCTCTTATCTTATTATTTAGAACTGAGTGAGCAGAACGACATCAAAATAGACTAAGAAATGATATCTACGCTATGAGCACGACGCTCTCGTGAGAGTCTCGGCCACTAGGACACTGAAGCTGCTGTCTAACCTTGTCCCGCACGCTGGTGTGAATAAATTAAGGAACATTTCATTAAGTCGGTGTTTCACGCTATACTCTGGGCGACCCTGGATAAAACACAGGCAGCGTCCATCTGGCGCCCTACAGGCTGTCAATAGGATACGCGCCCCGTCAGGGGTAGGGAGCCGGAGAAAGAGGGGTATGTTGCAGGACTAGTCCCTATCAACATTTTGAAATCAATATTTCTACCATTTCTTAGACACAACACTAGCATGGGATTTGAAACACAATAGTTTCATTTCTTTCCTATTCTTTAAATAGGACTTTTCATGTGGTTGGTTGTGTGGCCGCCATTTTTGTTTGTGTTCATTTACGACGTGTGTTGGGATCAAATCTTTCCCAAGAAATACAATTCTAGACCATCTTTCATCCCGTTCCTACTTTTCAGTGACACGCCTTGAAAAAACAATTTACCAATCTTTTGTTTCCTGTTGACTCTATATTGACTACATACTCGCAGCTAAAGTTGACATATCTGAAAGGGGGGGGGGGTGAGGGACCTGAAAAGCAATCAAGTGAGACTACTGTCAGATTGCTGGAAAAAGGCTTGACGTATGTTCTATGTAACTGACTAATCAGACGTCAAACGTGTTGAATTAGGTTCTATGCGATACGATAAAATGAGATTCGATTTCTATCTTTTAAAATATAAAAAATCGATTTATTGTTATCAATATTTTTTGGCATTATATTATTAAGAATAGCATTTGACGCACACTCACAAAATACTGATACACTCACAAACCCACACACAAAATATGTATATTATAACACACTGCAACAATTATTTTAAATAATTTACAAGAATTTTCTATTGAAGATTTTCACGTTGAACTCTAACCTAGGTCAAGGACGTGAAATACAACGTTAAAGTGACCAACGAAATGAAAGCTACAAACCAAAGAGATTATCTCATTGAATTCTGCAGAGCTAAAAAAGAAAGCAAAAAAAAATGATCCTAAGCCTATGACTTTGATCAAAACCTGCCCCCTATTCTATACACCGGATAAACCAGAAAGTTCGCCACCATGTATACAAATTTACGCTAAAAATTAATTTCTAATCGGATCCTGACCACAGACTTATTTATATTATATCTAGACTGGACATGGAGATCTTTAACACTACAAAAAATGTTTTTAAAAATGTTTTTAAAAGATGAAACAAGGCGTTGTTTTGTAAAGTAATTATAATAAGTAGGTTTTTTTTCAACCCTAACCTATGTAACAAATAATTTAATGTTTAGATCTAGATCTAGTAATTAAACATCAAAAATAAGAGTACTGACGTCTCATAATTATTATTCTGCAATTTTTAGATACATAAAAACAAAATCAATCTATTTAAATGTACATGAGATCACTAAAATCAATAGAAGGGAATTATTTCGATCTAGGATTTTGGGACAGTATATTAATGGAAACTAACAGGAAATGGCTTCATTTCATGAATTTGCGTGAATATATAGTTCTGTTATTAATACATAACAATATATATATATGGGTCTGTGAGTTTGATCAATCGCGGATAAGAATTTGTTTCCTTTTTTTTTTTTACAGTCTAGACTCTAGATATAATATATTTAGGTCTGTGATCCTGACAATAAGATCTGTACATAATCGAAACAAACAATATTCTTTCAAAATAAAATGAATTCTAGTTCAATGATATTTCTACACTTTGATTTTTTTTTTCGGGGGGGGGATTTGATAAGGGGAGCCTCAATAGGCATTGCTATCACTTCTAATTAACCATGAAAAGGTCACGTGAGCAAAGAAAAGCCAGCAGCACACAAACTTTCGGATTTTCCAGAGCAAACGAATGAAATGAAATAATCCAATGAAATACACTTATCAGTTCAATTCAATGCTATCAATCACATTCTTCATCGGAGATCGAATTTAGTTTTGAAAAGTCTGGCTTCAAAGACATGGGCCTGGTCGGGAGTGGGTGGGGTTGCTCTTTGGATTGTCGTCTCGATCGTTGAACCCAACCCACTTCCTGCCGGCCTGCAGGTTTAGACCAGGCCTCTGATAGGATGTCCAAACCTAGTACAACACAACAGAATTGAGTCTAAATGTATTGCGCATTTATTAATTACTGGCAATGTCTTCAATTCCGAAGATTAAGGACGAGTTCAGTGTTTCATGACTTCGCAAACCCAACTGCGACCTACATATTTTGCTACAACAGATACAGACAAAGTCGTTGTTTAGTTAAGTTTTCTTTTCGTCTTCTGCGCCTGTCTTCAGCTAATTTTTTTTCCTTGGGACTCAACTGTGTGTCCCGCGGCTGGTGTGAGAGTACAAGACAAACGTATGATAAAAATAAAGCTCATAAAACTCATTTATGTATGCTACATGAAAGAAAAGGGGGGGGGTGGATTTTTTTCAAATAAAAAGATTCAGTGTCTGGAGCTATGATACCCTGGGCTATGTGTGTGTGTGGGGAAGGGAGTGGGGGGGTAGTAGAGCACTTTAGCAGGCGTGACTAACATAGGTGTTTCCTACCTGTCCTATGAAGTAACGGAATTGTGAAGGAATCGCTGATGGCATTCCACCTCTGTTTATGCCAAGGAAATAAGCCGAGAAATGATTATCTGCCCTTGCTCCCCTTGAACTCCATAATCTGATTACGTGAGAATCATGGGATACGTTCTTTCAAAATGGCAGCGTCATTTCTAGTCACTTCCAGGAAATGTTCATAGTAATATGCTTATATAGTTCTGATAGTTTCAATGAATAAAAAACGGCACCCCTTTCCGCAACAAACGTATGGGCGGGCGCTGTTATCAAGCAATACACTGTCCATAATCTGCGGCACCCCCTGGAAGCCCTCATATTGATAATACAGCGCCCCCGGGAGGTACTCTTAAGTGGTGAGACTAGAACTTTAAAGATGTCTGAGGTCTAAGATCATAAGAGGGTCGGGGGGGGGGTGAAAAAAAAGATGTCTGGATAAAGGAGGAAAGAATGTTTCTTCCCCAGGCTGTCAAGACATATCGAGATTTGCGGGGTGGACATCGGCTTTCTACGGATGTTTCCAAGTGTAAAGTGAGCCGGGAGTTTTTGGCATGAAATGCTATTCCAATAACTTGACGTGCGAGAACCGTTACACGTCTGAAAGATGCCGGGCATATAAGTATCGATTCTCTGTTGCGATGGAAGCCGCCAGATAGTTTAGAATCGACTCTGTTTTCATGAAAGCTACCAGACATTTTAGAATTGATTCTCTTGTCTTGGAAGATACAAGGCACCTATCTTATTCCGTGCGCTTGAACAAAATCGTACAAGTGTTTCTTCTTCCATTGTACCATGGAATCAGCAAAGCAAGCCAATGAGTTAGCAGAGTTTATACTCATTATTGTCGCATCATAAGAAGTGTCTTATTTTCTTCAACTTAAGAATAATCTTTCGACACTATAATGACCTAATTTTATTATAAAAATAAGAAATAAAAAAAATAATTTAAAATAAATAAGCTTATATTACGAGTAGTCGTATCAATTAGTTTGGACCAGCCATGTCATTAAATTTGTAATAGATCTAGACTGACAATAATAAATATGTGTGATTAGAAATATTTTTACCAATTGTTTTTGTTTAGCGCAATTTCATGCTTTTAGCTTTCTCACTACGCTGTGATCCTGTCACGTGTCTGGACCAGTTGAGAAAGGGCTGGGGAGAGACAAAAAGGGTTTCATGGTAAATGTTGCCGTGATCGCTTCTTAAGTGCATTTATTACATTTTAAAAAAAAGATAAACGACCTGTATTCAAACTATGGGCTAAAGCCTATTTAAGCCACCTCAAGCCAACACGCTAACCACCGTGCCAGGGTTTTATAGTAATCCATTGTTAATTTAAACTTTAAAACGTCGACATACTAAGTACAATGGAGACTAATTCAACTCATACCACCACGTCAGTCAAGTACAGTTTCTTTCCATTGTCCGATACCAAACAAACTAATTAATTACTAAAGTTAAATAGCGACTTTGTTATTTTTTTTTTATTGATGCTTGTGTTGTCAGATAAAAGAATTAATTATGCAAAATTGTAGCTTTATCCAAGAAAGGATGTGGGAGAAATAACGTGCAGAGACTTTGTACCAGACAGACAGACAGACAGACAGATTTAGTTGATGCAGGCTTTGTAATAATTACATTTTATAGGAAGAATCATTAATTTAACTGCATCTACTATTACTATCTAGTTTTATCTACGATTAATAGAACAACTTCTGTGTGTCGGTGTGTGAGTAGATTATGAATGTGTATAACAATGTGCGCGTGTGTCGGTGGACGCCTTTGCGAGGGGGGGGGGGGTGAGAGATTAAGAATGTTAGATGACAGGAATTGAAACGCTTGGAGCCAGAAAAGAATCTTCAGAGAAAAATATTTTGAGATTGAGCTGGTTTCTCAATGTTCTTCAGTGTTCTCAACACGGTAAGTACTCACCAAGAGGGCACGTCTATGGTACTCACGCTTGATATTTCAACACCGAAAAGAGACAGTGACGTCATTGAAAGTCTGACCTACTTTTCAAGTTGATCAAAAGCCTTAAAATGATGACCTACTTTCAAACTGGGGTTAAAACAAACCAAAGAAACAATAAAAAACGATTTCCATCTGACACTGCTGACCCACTTCTGTCTGACACTGCTGACCCACTTCTGTCTGACACTGCTGACCCACTTCTGTCTGACACTGCTGACCCACTTCTGTCTGACACTGCTGACCCACTTCTGTCTGACACTGCTGACCCACTTCTGTCTGACACTGCTGACCCACTTCTGTCTGACACTGCTGACCCACTTCTGTCTGACACTGCTGACCCACTTCTGTCTGACACTGCTGACCCACTTCTGTCTGACACTGCTGACCCACTTCTGTCTGACACTGCTGACCCACTTCTGTCTGACACTGCTGACCCACTTCTGTCTGACACTGCTGACCCACTTCTGTCTGACACTGCTGACCCACTTCTGTCTGACACTGCTGACCCACTTCTGTCTGACACTGCTGACCCACTTCTGTCTGACACTGCTGACCCACTTCTGTCTGACACTGCTGACCCACTTCTGTCTGACACTGCTGACCCACTTCTGTCTGACACTGCTGACCCACTTCTGTCTGACACTGCTGACCCACTTCTGTCTGACACTGCTGACCCACTTCTGTCTGACACTGCTGACCCACTTCTGTCTGACACTGCTGACCCACTTCTGTCTGACACTGCTGACCCACTTCTGTCTGACACTGCTGACCCACTTCTGTCTGACACTGCTGACCCACTTCTGTCTGACACTGCTGACCCACTTCTGTCTGACACTGCTGACCCACTTCTGTCTGACACTGCTGACCCACTTCTGTCTGACACTGCTGACCCACTTCTGTCTGACACTGCTGACCCACTTCTGTCTGACACTGCTGACCCACTTCTGTCTGACACTGCTGACCCACTTCTGTCTGACACTGCTGACCCACTTCTGTCTGACACTGCTGACCCACTTCTGTCTGACACTGCTGACCCACTTCTGTCTGACACTGCTGACCCACTTCTGTCTGACACTGCTGACCCACTTCTGTCTGACACTGCTGACCCACTTCTGTCTGACACTGCTGACCCACTTCTGTCTGACACTGCTGACCCACTTCTGTCTGACACTGCTGACCCACTTCTGTCTGACACTGCTGACCCACTTCTGTCTGACACTGCTGACCCACTTCTGTCTGACACTGCTGACCCACTTCTGTCTGACACTGCTGACCCACTTCTGTCTGACACTGCTGACCCACTTCTGTCTGACACTGCTGACCCACTTCTGTCTGACACTGCTGACCCACTTCTGTCTGACACTGCTGACCCACTTCTGTCTGACACTGCTGACCCACTTCTGTCTGACACTGCTGACCCACTTCTGTCTGACATTGCTGACCCACTTCTGTCTGACACTGCTGACCCACTTCTGTCTGACACTGCTGACCCACTTCTGTCTGACACTGCTGACCCACTACTGTTTAACACTGCTGACCCACTACTGTTTAACACTGCTGGCCCACTACTGTTTAACACTGCTGACCCACTACTGTTTAACACTGCTGACCCACTACTGTTTAACACTGCTGACCCACTACTGTTTAACACTGCTGACCCACTACTGTTTAACACTGCTGACCCACTACTGTTTAACACTGCTGACCCACTACTGTTTAACACTGCTGACCCACTACTGTTTAACACTGCTGACCCACTTCCATCTGACACTGCTGACCCACTACTGTTTAACACTGCTGACCCACTTCTGTTTAACACTGCTGACCCACTTCTGTTAAACACTGCTGATCCACTACTGTTAAACACTGCTGACCCACTACTGTTAAACACTGCTGACCCACTTCTGTTAAACACTGCTGACCCACTACTGTTAAACACTGCTGACCCACTTCTGTTAAACACTGCCGACCCACTACTGTTAAACACTGCTGACCCACTTCTGTTAAACACTGCTGACCCACTACTGTTAAACACTGCTGACCCACTTCTGTTAAACACTGCCGACCCACTACTGTTAAACACTGCTGACCCACTTCTGTTAAACACTGCTGACCCACTACTGTTAAACACTGCTGACCCACTACTGTCTGACACTGCTGACCCACTGCTTTTTAACACTGCTGACCCACTTCTGTTAAACACTGCTGACCCACTACTGTTAAACACTGCTGACCCACTACTGTCTGACACTGCTGACCCACTGCTTTTTAACACTGCTGACCCACTTCTGTTAAACACTGCTGACCCACTTCTGTCTAACACTGCTGACCCACTACTGTTTAACACTGCTGACCCACTTCCATCTGACACTGCTGACCCACTACCGTCTGACACTGCTGACCCACTTCTGTCTGACACTGCTGACCCACTACTGTCTGACACTGCTGACCCACTTCTGTCTGACACTGCTGACCCACTTCTGTCTGACACTGCTGACCCACTTCTGTCTGACACTGCTGACCCACTTCTGTCTGACACTGCTGACCCACTTCCGTCTGACACTGCTGACCCACTTCCGTCAGACACTGCTGACCCACTTCTGTCTGACACTGCTGACCCACTTCTGTCTGACACTGCTGACCCACTTCTGTTAAACACTGCTGACCCACTTCTGTTAAACACTGCTGACCCACTTCTGTTAAACACTGCTGACCCACTTCTGTTAAACACTGCTGACCCACTTCTGTCTCACAGCTGACCCACTTCTGTCTGACACTGCTGACCCACTACTGTTTAACACTGCTGACCCACTACTGTTTAACACTGCTGACCCACTACTGTTTAACACTGCTGACCCACTACTGTTTAACACTGCTGACCCACTACTGTTTAACACTGCTGACCCACTACTGTTTAACACTGCTGGCCCACTACTGTTTAACACTGCTGACCCACTACTGTTTAACACTGCTGACCCACTACTGTTTAACACTGCTGACCCACTACTGTTTAACACTGCTGACCCACTACTGTTTAACACTGCTGACCCACTACTGTTTAACACTGCTGACCCACTTCCATCTGACACTGCTGACCCACTACTGTTTAACACTGCTGACCCACTTCTGTTTAACACTGCTGACCCACTTCTGTTAAACACTGCTGATCCACTACTGTTAAACACTGCTGACCCACTACTGTTAAACACTGCTGACCCACTTCTGTTAAACACTGCTGACCCACTACTGTTAAACACTGCTGACCCACTTCTGTTAAACACTGCCGACCCACTACTGTTAAACACTGCTGACCCACTTCTGTTAAACACTGCTGACCCACTACTGTTAAACACTGCTGACCCACTTCTGTTAAACACTGCCGACCCACTACTGTTAAACACTGCTGACCCACTTCTGTTAAACACTGCTGACCCACTACTGTTAAACACTGCTGACCCACTACTGTCTGACACTGCTGACCCACTGCTTTTTAACACTGCTGACCCACTTCTGTTAAACACTGCTAACCCACTTCTGTCTAACACTGCTGACCCACTACTGTTTAACACTGCTGACCCACTTCCATCTGACACTGCTGACCCACTACTGTCTGACACTGCTGACCCACTACTGTTTAACACTGCTGACCCACTTCTGTTAAACACTGCTGACCCACTACTGTTTAACACTGCTGACCCACTACTGTTTAACACTGCTGACCCACTTCTGTTAAACACTGCTGACCCACTACTGTTTAACACTGCTGACCCACTACTGTTTAACACTGCTGACCCACTACTGTTTAACACTGCTGACCCACTACTGTTTAACACTGCTGACCCACTACTGTTTAACACTGCTGACCCACTACTGTTTAACACTGCTGACCCACTACCGTTAAACACTGCTGACCCACTACCGTTTAACACTGCTGACCCACTACTGTTTAACACTGCTGACCCACTACTGTTTAACACTGCTGACCCACTACTGTTTAACACTGCTGACCCACTACTGTTTAACACTGCTGACCCACTACTGTTTAACACTGCTGACCCACTACTGTTTAACACTGCTGACCCACTACTGTTTAACACTGCTGACCCACTACTGTTTAACACTGCTGACCCACTTCTGTTTAACACTGCTGACCCACTACTGTTTAACACTGCTGACCCACTACTGTTTAACACTGATGACCCACTACTTTTTAACACTGCTGACCCACTACTGTTTAACACTGCTTTCCCACTTCTGTTAAACACTGCTGACCCACTACTGTTTAACACTGCTGACCCACTACTGTTTAACACTGCTGACCCACTACTGTTTAACACTGCTGACCCACTACTGTTTAACACTGCTGACCCACTACTGTTTAACACTGCTGACCCACTACTGTTTAACACTGCTGACCCACTACTGTTTAACACTGCTGACCCACTACTGTTTAACACTGCTGACCCACTACTGTTTAACACTGCTGACCCACTACTGTTTAACACTGCTGACCCACTACTGTTTAACACTGCTGACCCACTACTGTTTAACACTGCTGACCCACTACTGTTTAACACTGCTGACCCACTACTGTTTAACACTGCTGACCCACTACTGTTTAACACTGCTGACCCACTACTGTTTAACACTGCTGACCCACTACTGTTTAACACTGCTGACCCACTACTGTTTAACACTGCTGACCCACTACTGTTTAACACTGCTGACCCACTTCTGTTTAACACTGCTGACCCACTACTGTTTAACACTGCTGACCCACTACTGTTTAACACTGCTGACCCACTACTGTTTAACACTGCTGACCCACTACTGTTTAACACTGCTGACCCACTACTGTTTAACACTACTGAACTACTACTGTTTAAAACTACTGAACTACTACTGTTTAACACTGCTCATCCACTACTGTTTAACACTACTGAACTACTACTGTTTAACACTGCTCATCCACTACTGTTAAACACTGCTGACCCACTACCGTTTAACACTGCTCATCCACTACTGTTAAACACTGCTGACCCACTACCGTTTAACACTGCTAACCCAATGCTGTTTTACACTGCTGACCCACTACTGTTAAACACTGCTGACCCACTACCGTTTAACACTGCTGACCAAATACTGTTTAACACTGCTGACCCACTACTGTTTGACACTGTTCACCACAACAGTTTAACACTGCTGAATTACTAATGTCTAACACTGCTGACACACTACTGTTAAACACAGTGTAAGAGCGAGTATTCTGCTCTTAATAACTAATGAATCATAGATTGAAAAAAAAAACTTTTTTACCCGCCCCTATCCCCCGGGTACGCCCATGTATATAACATTCTAGTTTGGAGATCCAGCTCCAGACATAGAGACATAAAATGAGTGACGTCTAGACTAGAATACTGGATCTAGGTGAGTGTAAGCGTACAGGAGATTCTAGTTTGGTCCAGTTCATGATTTCTACTTAAAGCGGTGCGCCAAATGTCCCTGGCCGTGTATTTAACTCTTTACTGAATAGAAGCAGGAATTTCCGTTGGCGTATGTTTAAATTATAGATCTGCTGACCAAATGTAGTTTTAAAATGATTATAATTTGAACAATTATAACGGTCAAACCTACGATACATAAACTGTCAAATTTGTAGGAAAATCTTTAGAACCGTTTTTGAGATCCATGTCCAACCACCTAGGCAGATTTTAAGTAGGTTTCTACAATGTAGAGTTTGCAAGCTTTTAAGGGGTATTAGAAAAAAATAATATATAAAAGAAAAAGATGTTTTTTCATCAAGTCTTAAAAGTGCAAAGAGTTCATGCCGACCTATCTCTTTATTTCTAGCTTTTTTATCTTTCAGGCTCATTCAGTCTCGCTATGTCTCTCTTTCTCTAACTCTTCATCACTCTGTCTTTTTCTCTCTCTCTCTCTCTCTCTTAATCTGCCTCTCTCTCTCTTTCTCTCTCTCTTCCTCTTTTAACCAGCAATTACAGCCAATTTCATTCCTTTATGTCTACATTAAGGCTGCATACAGTTTACAAACTCAGTGATATCACACGTGATAATGTCACTTTCAGCCTGTCATTAGGCTTGAATGGCATCTCTTTAGTCAGATGTCACATTACGCGAATGTCATTTATTCAGCGCGAAATGACACCAAAGTGACATTCGGCGATGAAAAGACAATTATGTGTAGTATCTGATTTTTCTGTCTCCTCGCTATATTGTCAGACTCAGGGGCTCTAACTCTAACCCTCATGGATTTAACCCTGGGCTTGGCTCACCCCGTTTCCTTGTGAAAGACGAGTGATGGTGGGGAAGGGGGGGGGGGGGGGGTAGACAAATCTGGTCTTGAAGCTTGAACCAGTCATAAAGAAACTGCCGCTCATGGGTGAACCAACACACGAGAGGGGTCACAAAGAACTGCTCACGCTCTGCGCTAAAAGAAGAGTAACGGAGAATGAGGAGCGCGATGTAAATCCCCAATGAGGGGGGGGGGGGTCCATCAATCAATCACCGTGATAGGACTAAACGCACCAGACTTGATTGTGCCTCCCCCTCAAACACCTTGTTGTCGGCTTGAATGAATTGTCCACCCCACTCCTTTGTTGTTGTTTTTTTTTCCTTTTTGTGAAGTCAAAGTTAAAATCGTTAGTATTTTTGTTATTTTGAGAGGCATTGTGGGGCGATACAGGGAAAGTACTGTTGTCAACTTCCCAGACTTTTCTTACTTACCGCCAGAAGATATCGAATCTAATTGAAAATAATGTACTGACTTGAATTCAACTCAAATTTGCGCTGAGTCTGAAGTTATCTTTTGTCCAGGCTTGAAAATAAAAATAATAATAATAAAAAATAAAGAGAGTTTATGTTACGAACTCGAGGGCGTCCCCTGTGAGTCAGTTGTACATACAGTGTGTTACTCAAAAGAGCATAATATTTGGCAAAGTTTTATTAATATCGTATTATAACGTACGCAAAATGATAACCAGAGCTTTTTTTTTTTTTTTTTTTGGTAAGAAGAGAAACGAACTCAAGGAGGTGCTCCCAGTAAACACCCATTTTTTACGCTTTACTTATGGGAAGGATTTGACCCAGATGCTAGGAATGAGAGATGGACTCTACATCGATCCTTCTGTTCGTGTTCGGAGGTCTCCCATTAACTACATGATCATGTATCGTATTATTGCGCATTTAACCCGCGGGTTATACACAGCTTACAAACGAGTGGCAGCTTTTCGGGATATGCAAAGGTGGGGGGGGGGGGGGGGCGTCACTTCATGTCTTTGCCTTATAAACATAGTATAACGTAAACTCTGGACATACCTCTGGATCTTTATACCTCCTAGAGTTCGCTGTGTGGGGATGAAACATACTATAACGTAAACTCTGGACACTGCACTGATCCTTAAACTTCGGAATCGAATACATTGACATTCTAAATTTTCGCTTTAACTCGTCTTTACCCGCATTTCAATATCTCTCTCTCTCTCTCTCTCTCCCTCCCTCTCTCTCTCTCTCTCTCTCTCTCTGTGTGTGTGTGTAGAGACGCACTTTAGGTGACTGATAGTGAACGCATAATTCTGACGACATAAATCCAAAGTGAGACTAGCTGAGCTAGATTAAACGGACAGTTGAGTTTAGGGCTCTAGGCTTTTATAGAGGTAGCATCGTACATGATAGTGACTGAGACTAGACTGCTCCTGTTGTAAATTTATAAACAGTTATACTTCATAAGCCTGTTGGTTGTTCACTCTATTTGTGGAGTTGTATTATTCGTCTGCATGTCTGTAACCAAGAACTCGCTAGTAATTTGACGCGTTCAAAAACACGCAACCTATTGGCTGAACAGTACAAGTTATACACACTCAGATTAGTCATTACATCTCTACATTTGACTTTCTTCCGCTGTCTTTCTATCTCTTTCTTTTCTGTCTTTTCCTTTACCTCTCTGCCTCTGTCTGTCTCTCTCTCTCTTCCTCTCTCTGTGTCTCTGCTTCTGCCTATCTAGCTCTGTCTCTTTCTCTCTTAATCTGTCTCATTCTGACTATTTCCATCTCTTCTCTCTCTCTGTCTTAGCATCGGTCTCTCTTGCTCTATTACTCTTTTTTCTCTCTCCCTCTTTCTCTCGCTCTTTTTCTTGCTCTTTCATTCTCTCCTTTTTTTTTTATCTCTCTCTCTTTTTCTCTCTTTCTGCACGCATTTTATGTTTCATGTCAAATTCGATGGACTATAAACGGAAGTATTTCTGTCTACAACAATGGTCTCCTTGGCAACAAAGATTTGATCAGTTTTATAATGCATTTGTTGTTGTTTTCTTTTGAATACCAAAACGAGGTCAACTCAATAGAAACATTGCACAATGTATGACGTTATAGCATACGTCTGGACGAGACCTGGCCGTAGAAGAAATGTCAGGCCATCAAAACAAAACGTCTTTAGTTTCCGTGAATATTTTAGTGTCAGTCGATATCTCCTTGAAAATGTCGTCAACTTCATTTGAATGGGATGACCTTGACCTAGAGACATTTTCCCTCAAGAAAAAAAAAAAATTCCCGGTATGTGATTTTTGTGTATAGAGCCTCCGCCGATACCGTCAAACTGTGAGAGTACATACTTTACACACTAAAATATCGAAAAACAAGGTTACAAAGACAGTTTGTGTGGAAACACAAACTCAAAATCGGCCCCCGAAGTGGTCCACCCAGGCAGGCTTCAATATTTTCAGAAAGAACATCCGAATGAAATTATATCAAAGACAAATAAGAGATAAGAATGGAGAAAGAAGGTAGACAGATCTTGTATAGTGCCCCAACGGTCCAGCAGATCAAAGGATAGGTGCAAGTGAATGCAACGTTACATGTGAACCTGGCCTAACTAGTTCCCCTTTCAGACCTTGTGGTCTATAGGGCAGATGATGTAAAGTTCATCTGTTTTTGTGGCCTACGGTTAACGAGGGTGTCATGTAGCCAGCACAACGACCAACCGCCTTTACTTTTCCCCAACTAATGTCAGGTACCCATTAGAGCTGGGTGGACTCAGAGGCGCCCAAGGATTCCGAACTTGAAAATCCCAGTCACCAGGATTCGAACCCGGGACCCCCGGTTCGGAAGCCAAGCGCTTTATCGCTCAGCTACGGCGCCTCTCAAGGGCTAACTAAAATCTTATCATTTGATGTAATTGTTTTGAAAAGGCTCATTCTCTTATTTGAATCCCTATGAAGTGATGTAATTGTTTACAATATTCAGGAAAATGAAGTTTACAAGATTAGTATTCGTTTTAAATTAAGTCTAACTTATAATGCATACTAATTAGCTTTTTCTCTTTAAAAAACGGCTTGCATAACTGATTTTAAAAATTAGATTTTTCGCTTTCTGAAAAAAAGAAAGTAGCCGTTGCATCACAACTTTGAATGGTCTAAAATATTGTAATGTCGGATTTTCAATATCTTTTCTAGTTTACGAGATCTAAACGGGACGGACGGACAGACGGACAGACATTTCACACAAAACTAATAGCGTCTTTTCCCCTTTCGAAGGCAGTTAAAAATGGTTTAAAATAATTTGAATGTGAATTTATAAGAATCAGATATTGACAGTGATGCAGGCAAGAAGTCGGGGCCTGCCAACAAATATTTGCGACATCTGCAATAATTTAAGAAACATTCAATCCAAATTTTATAACGTTGTTGATTTGTGTCACGTACGCTTTGTCTATATTTAGCCCAAGGTCTGTCGGCTAGATCAGCTATCTCTGGAATTTCCAGCATGCAACAAACTTCTGTTTTGGAGTGAATGTGATTGGTTAGAAATATTAATTATTGTCCGGTAATCTTTATTTTATTGGTCAATTGATTAACCAAGTGACAAAGAGATATTAGTCACATGGTAACCCCCAAAGGTCTAAGAAGAAGATTCTAGATATTACCGCCAGTCTCGTGTTGGAACTCAAAGAAAGATGATATTGTTATAAACCTGGTGGTGGCACAGATGGGGGTAGTGGTGTGTGTGTAGTCAGCCGACGCAAAACGCCCCAGGCCAGCGATAGACGAGCGGTCAACCGTGACGAGTTACGACGGTCAGCCGAGACGAGTGTCAACATGAAGGTTCGAGTAGGATCGACGTCGTGAACAGAGCTCAGGAGCGTCACGAGGGATGTAGTCATATGACCACCCAGAATGGTCGAGCGACGTTCGGCCCGGTTCTAGAAGGCCAGCAGGGACCCTATATAAAGAGCGAAGGTATCAGAGACGTGTGTCACAACTTCCTGATCTACAGTTCGTTACAACGGCTCAGTACAAGTCCGAGACGAGACAGAGAGACCAGTGCAAGAGTAGATACGGCGGAGAGATATTTGCACAGTCTTGTGTTACGTGCTGCCAATTGTACAGTGTTGGATGTTATTTATTGACATTAAACTATTACGTTATTTTGAAGCCCAGAGTTGTCAAGTTCTTTACGTTGGTGGTGTCGTTTGGTGCAGTTTGCAGAGAGCCTGGATAGTGAGATTCGTAACAATATGATCATATTAATGTGTAGATCATTTATTCTAGTAGAAATATATTTCATGTTTTATTCAATCACAGTATATCATTGTAACTATTGTGAATAGCTTTTCCAAGTTCTAAATTAAAGTATTTGTATTTGTCGAAGAGAAGTTTCTTCATTGATTATAATAATAACATACTTAGATCATCTTATCGACTAACAACTTCTAGATGATCCTCTTATCGACTAACAACTTCTAGATGATCCTCTTATCAACTGGCAACTTCTAGATCATCATCTTATCAACTAGCAACTTCTAAATGATCATCCTATCAACTGACGATTTCTAACTCCTCGGCAACCACGATCATTAATTATGCTGATTAGATCAAGATAATCTTCAAGGTGACATTGGCACACAGTGGTGACCACGTGACACTTTGTATAAGTACGTTCCCCTTAAAGACATTCCCATCTAAAGAGCGAATGAGGTCAAGGTCATCTGTTTCTTCTGCCAACAGTTAACGAGCTGGGTGTCATGCGGCCAGCACAACGACCAATCGTCTTTACTTTCCCCAACTAAAGTCAGGTACCAATTAGAGTTGGGTGGGCTCAGGGGCGTTCTACAAATCCAGAAATTCTTAATACCAGTCTTGAACGAGATTCGAACACAGGACCCCAGGTTTGGATGCTTGGCGCCTTAACCATTCTGTCCCCATATAATCACTTTTCTTCTACTTAAAATAAAAATGAAATTCCTGAACTATTCATAGAAAAACGTTTCGATTATAACTTTTTATAGTTTTTACATTTAGATTTGAATAAAGTTCTGGTCAATTAATTACCTTCCGACAGTCCAGCCTCCCCCCCCCCCCTTTTCTGTTGGGATGGAAAGTTTTTTTTTACAAACTCTTTTAGGGATCTCCAGGATGTGAGAGGGATACTTTGATCCCATAATCTTCGAGTTACGGCAGTGCAGCCGCCAAGGGTCTCACACTTAAAGGAGGGTGGGGGAGCGGCACGGAGCTCTACAATTTAAGACCCTCTAAAATTCTTAAGCTTTATATGAAAAAAAAACTGAAAAAAGAACTTGGCGCATTTTATGCTAGACCAACCGTTACTGAAGGTCTGAACTCCAACCTGCGATGTAGCTATGGGTCTCCACTGACCTCAGATGGCCAAGTCACAGGTCAGTGTTCAGGCCTACTATGACTATTGGTCTCCACTGACCACGGATTGCCAAGTCACAGTCACTGTGTCACATCTAGAGCATAGTTCACATCTTTATCCACATCTAGAGCATGGTTCACATCTTTATCCACATCTAGAGCATAGTTCACATCTTTATCCACATCGCTGTCATCATTCATCAAACTCCATTTGAGTGAGGGTTTGAGAGGCTCAAATCCTCTCTTGCAAAAGCCCTTGACAGAAACCCTGCAGTCTTGCGTAGTGCATAAATGTCACAATACAATACAATACGGTTTTCTCTTCCTTCCAGCAGCGGGAGCACCGTGAATCGAAATTTGGCCATAGCCGTGAGAAATATAAGTCAACAGGACAATGGCCTGTCCTGCACTGTGCTATAATAGCTTGCTCAGGCCTGGACAGCCTTCACCACGTGGAAGTGCGGTCAGGGCGCCTCATGCGCTCCCAGACTCCACGGGCTTTTTGGGAATTGTCCCAGCACTCAAACCACTTTTCCATTTCTGTTTTATGAATTATAGCCACATCACTGTGACCATATTGAGTGTTCCATAACGTGTATGTCAACACTATGTAGATGTCTTGTAATTTTGCGTTAAGGATTGTACACATGGTTCAGGATGACCTCCATTAGAACGTGCTTGATAAGTTTGGTGACATTCATTGGTACAAAAAT
The DNA here is from genome assembly GCA_030265305.1 of Biomphalaria pfeifferi. Taxonomy (NCBI): domain Eukaryota; kingdom Metazoa; phylum Mollusca; class Gastropoda; family Planorbidae; genus Biomphalaria; species Biomphalaria pfeifferi. The sequence continues at coordinate 473,679 of JASAOG010000239.1, forward strand.
GCATCGAGCGAAGTCAAGTATGGGTTGAAATCCGTGAGACTTTCTTTTGATGGAGCAAAAAAAAATAATTGAACAAATAAAAAGGAATGTACCAAAGAAACTGCGGATTAAAATTTAGGTCTGTTTGAAATAGACAGACACCTATAAGTGACCCATGCCTTATATCACTGGGTCCATCTTTTCAGCAACGACATTATATGACCACTTGAATATTTCGTCGGTCGGTGCTTCGGAAGAGACATTACCTGCCATATGGTAATTAAATAGTTATTTTTATATTTATTTTTTATAGATCATTACGATTAATTAAATATGCTCCAAAATTTACGTAATGAAAATCGCCGTTTTTTTATATTTACACTTTGGGTTCTAAGATAGCTGTTAATTTTGCACCATAATTTTTAGTGCAATTTTTTTTAATGTAAATCTCAACACATATTTAAATTTTATTAGTTGACATTCGTATTTTGTAATTGAATAATAATAATAATAATAATAATAAATAACATCCAGGTGGCGATTCGAATTGTTATGAATAATCGCCTTTTTTTGTTAGCATGAGAAAAGAGGAGCGGATGGTTTTTGGTTGTGTAGGCAGAAGAGTTTCTGATGAAATAAGAGTTGGTGTGGCGTAATTCAAGTAACAAGTTAAATTTTAAACAAAATATTTTTGAAAAAAAACAACAACTGATACTAAGTGTTATTGTAACAATTATTTCAGCTCAGACGTTTAGTTAATTTAGAATAACAAAAATAAATGTGTGCGATTACAAATATTTTGCTATTGTTTTTGTTCAGCGCAAGGGTTCTATCACTTTTACGAACCAATTGAAAAAGAGGGGGGGGGGGGGGATTTTCACAAATATTTTTTATGTTACTCGAATAGAATTTGAAATCATGGTCTCAAGCTTCCTTGATATATGAGAGCATGCTATCCACTCAGCTAGTGAAATGCTTATAAAAATAGAAATTTTTACTAGTTATCTGATGTTATTTTCACATTTTTAAGCGACAACGTAATTCTCTAGACAATGCTTATCTACACTTAGATAGTACTCTATATAAAATATAATTAATTAATTACGACTAATTCATATAATAATTTGTCGATTCATTGAAATTATTATTTGGTTATGGAGAATCAACAAAGTTTTAGCTTGAGCCAAGAAAGAAAGAAATAAGGTAAACTAAATGTGTACCAGACAGACAGACAAGTAGACAGAGTTGATATGAGCAACGGATTGGTGTAAAAGTGAAAGAGGAGATATTAGTCCAAAACGTGAGACAAATAACAACATGTACTTGTAGTGAGATCTGGTTTGAATTCTCATTGCCCCTTGTGTCTATATCTTCAAGTTGACTGTGTATAGTGTTAATAAAACGAACGCAGAGGAATTTAGAAATGTTTAGTCTCCTCTTCCTCCTCCTCTCTCTCTCTTCTCTCTCACTCTTCTATCTTTCTCTCTCTCATTCTCTCTGGTACCAACTTCGTGTCGTAGGCTGTAGAAAGGAAGACCTCATCAAATGGAACAGGCAATGCAAATGAAGCTACACCTTCTATGTATTATAATATTTTTTTTTTATATTATTATTTTTTGTACAACTCTTTTGAAGTACAATGAAATCGACACCCATGACTGGTGAATCAAGTTGTATGTTAAATGATTGGAACTTTTTTGTCAACGTAGGACAATGAGATACAATTTAAAAGTGCGCTCTATCTTTAGTCTAAAACAGCTTGCATAGAGATATTAGAATGATTGTTTATAAGTGTTAAAGAGAGGATTTTTTAATTAAAGTTTTCGAAAAAGTGTAAGGGCTTCCACAAAATTTCAGCCCCATGGCCTTAACATCTTTCAATTCGGCTCTGGTTTGGCAGAGTAAGTTTTGCACATTTGCATCAGTTTCCCGTTCTGGAGTGTGCTCTTTAAGATAGCTTTGGCCTGTTGAGCATCTATCACTGGTCGTCTTGGTCTGGTCAGCGAATATGTGGCCAGAAAAACTTTTCGCTATATAACAGTCAAAATATCAGATCTGATCTTCAACTTTTAGAGATCTTCAACTGTTAAAAATATTCAACTTTTACAGATATTCAACTTTAAGAGATTTTCAACTTTTAGAGATATTTAACTTTTAGAGATATATTTAACTTTTAGAGAACTTCAACTTTTAGAGATCTTCAACTTTTAGAGATATTCAACTTTTAGAAATATCCAACTTCCTTCCTTCTATCTTCTCGCAGAGCAGTTTGGTCGGGACTTGAACATAGACCATCTGAGAATGCCAGATGTTAGACTTTGTCGTCAGAGTCACATGCCACTTGAGAATACAGACTTACCATCAATAGACTGACATTCTTGCATTACACGTCAAAAAGAAAAAAAACGGAGGGGAATACTCGAAATCACATCTTTATCCTTTTCTTATAAGCGACAGACGTTTCTTGCAAAGAGAATATATTTACATCCTACGCGCATCCATATCTTGATAGAGTCGTGTATGTTTATTAAAGACAAAAAAAAACAAAAAACTATCAACTCCACAGAGTTTAAGTCTTTTATTTCAAGGCATGCATATTGTTCAATAAATAACTTTGAAAAGATTTTGTATTGACTGCTCACCAGAGACAGTAACTATTCCTATATTTCGTTAAACAGTAAAGAGCAAAATTATAATTAACTTTTAAAAATAAGCGTATCTGAGGGAAAGAATTCACATTTACAACTAAATCACTCAACAATGTAGAAGTAGTACTTTTTCATTATGAAACAAAATAATTAATTACCAATAATTAATTGATTAATTGGTTTATTTTCAATTCATTCATGATATGTCAGGTACAATAAATAATTATTTAAAGTTCCAAATTGATCCGAGAATGGGTGTGGGTGAAATAACGTGTACAATTATCTAAGGTTACGAAACTCCACAAATGTAGCCATATCTCTAAATACTGAAGGATTAATTTCTCTCGTTGTTATCAAACAAAATAATTTATTACCGTAATTAATGGAATAATTGATTAATTTTTTATTGATTAGTGTATTTTCTTTGCCAATTAATAATTGTGCAAAGTTTCAACTTGATCCCAGAATCGCTGTGTGAGAAATAACGTGTTCCAAATTTGTACCAGACAGACCGAGAGTTGATAGAAGCTTTGTAAAACACAAGTGCAAGAGATTGTTCAATGTACATTTACTGGAGGCTCATTTTTGTATTATTGTTTATCACGTGATACTGTCAGTCAAGTTGGTGTATTTAATGTCATTTAGTGTTTTTAATTTGATGTATTTATGTTTTAATATGCTTGTACACTTTAAGTTTTTCACTATATAATCAGCGCGTAATAATACCATCAGCTAGTAAATACATATTGACTTTGACGCCTGACATACGAGTCTAACTGATAGTAACAAATGAACGTCTGCTCAACAGTCAACTAAATCTGCGCATGTGGTAACTGTCAAGGTCAACAATAAAAAAAAAGTTTCCGGTTGTCTCTCTCACGTCTGCCCTATCTCATCCACATAGGACACACACACACAAACGCATCTCCCACACTCCACTCACACACACACACTTGGCTCACAGCAGGTCTCAATATCGAAACTAATCCTCTAGCCGTTAAATTATGCAAATGAACGGCTAATAACTCATCCGCACAAGCCAAATAGTCCCCAAACTTCTATTCCTGTTCTAGGATTGTTTCATGCTTGGGGAAAGAAACCGGACGTGAAAACACCCCGCACGCGCACTGAGTCAATTCTGGCGGATTTTTTACGGACCAATGAACGAATGCCATTTGGTTAATGACTCAGAAGAAGCATTAAAGTGATTGAGGGGGCGACGACATCTTTGTTCTGACACAAGGCGTTATGTTTTATATCTTTGTCCCGAAATGGGACACTTGCGTTTGTCCCAACATGGACATGTGTGGCTAAACTTTTAAAATATTTCTAATTTGATTGCGATTTCTCTAAAAAAAACAAAATTAGCTCTGTGTCTCACGACAATCTTTCATTCTCTGTCACGTGATAGAGAGACGTTAGTGAAGATAGGTCTGAAAACTTACAAGTCAGAAAGTTTGTGTGTCTGTGTGGCCTGTGAACACTTTTAAAACTCATCTTACATGCACAAGTGGCTTGTCAGTGAGGTGAACGGGGTGGCCACGGTAAACTCCGTTCTAAAAGGGGCTCCGTGCCTTAGCTTCGATATCTTTGAGCTAATCAACGAAAGAGGGTCTCTTTGGCCTAAAAGAAGAACGCTGATTGACGCTCTTTTAAATCCTGGTTTAAGGTCGGATAAAGCTTGTCCACTTTGTGTTTAAAGAAGACGCCAGTATTCCATAATTTTGGCAAATAAAAGTATATCTTTATACCGAACACGTGAAACTTGTGCATCGACAAAGTTTAAAGTTGGGACCCGCTCAATTAGTCTGCTTTAGGCCACGTGTTTATCTAAGACCATTTGAAACTGTTAGGGAGACACGTTGGCTTTTGAGACTATAGGCCAGCAAAAAATGAACAAAAGCTCCCTTACACCGGCCTGATTGAACAGATTCGTTCTGACTGTATGAGATCCAGGTTAGTGTCTATATACCACACTACCATTTTCAGTGATTCGGACGCTCCTGAGTCAAGGGCTAGAACGTGGCCAAAGGCCGAGCACATGAGAAGACCCCAAACACTTTCCTTCTCTGCCCCACCTTAACTGTGCGGGACTACTATTTCTAAAACGGACCCTTGAGGAACGGCGTGTGGATTTTTATCTCGTTGGAGCTCTTTACAACCTAGTCCAGTGCAATGGGAATGCTATCACACTCCTTTGGCGCCCCAGGGAGTTCTGTTTGACACCTATATGGTTTAATTGTTTCCTCTTACTACCCTTTACACTCGGGCGCCACTACAAGGTAGGGTGGTAGCTTGCCGTACTTTCTTTCACCACCTCTAACACCACCTCTAACATTACCTCTAACACCACCTCTAACACCACCTCTAACACCACCTCTAACACCACCCCTAACGGGGACACGACAATTCTTTCACTGACATTTCGTTCACCGACAAATCGTTCACGACTTTTCGTTCACGCGACTATTCGTTCACCAGACATTTCGTTCACCCGACAATTCGTTCACGCGACTATTCGTTCAGGCAACTATTCGTTCACGCGACATATCGCTCACGGACTATTCGCTCACAGACAACTTGTTCACCGACAACTTGTTCACCGACAACTTGTTCACCGACAGTTGGTTCACGACAAATCGTTCATGCGACAAATCGTTCACTAACAATTCGTTCACAGACAAATTGTTCACAGACAATTCGTTCACAGACAAATTGTTCACAGACAATTCGTTCACTGGATATTTCCAAAAACAAAAAATTGCTAGAGATCGGGGCATGATCCGAAATTCTTTGTTAATTTTTGTTTGTTTGTTGTTAATATTTTGTTAACGAGGACAGTATGTGATAAAAAATTATACTGAAAAGAAAAAAGAGATCTTACAAGCAAGCTGAAACATTTAAATGGGCCCTCACTTTACTCTCGGTAACATTTTTACTTTCAACATGTAGGCCTTCTTTTACACTCATGTCCGTCATGTAGTCTTGTTCGACCTACCCATAGTTGCTGATCTTCTTAATAGCGGTCCAGAGGTTTCATTAACATACCCATTTTATTGATATCTTATTACAAAAACAAATCTTATCTTATATATACAGACGTTTCTTCAAAAAAGAAGATGATTACGTCCTACGCGTCATGCATTCTGCCAAGTCACTGGTTTTCCTGGCTAGCTCAGACACACTAGTATTTTTTCCACAATCCTTTCAGTGTTTTTACGAGAGATAATTTAGATTTTTAACAATGGGACTAGATTTGGTACAATATATGGTTTCACTGTTCAACTCTGAACGTCACATACTAGATACAGATCTAAGGTTAATACTTATCAATTAAGACATCTAAGAAAAAAACAACTAATTACATATACAACACTAGGAAATATTTTGGTTCCCTATCAAAACATTATAATTTATCGCAATACAACAAAACAAAATTGTTTCAATAAAATTGTCATTGAAGTCCAAGCAATCCAATGAGTCTACCAATGGCTGGTCACATATAGACACAAGTTAACTAAAATAAAAATAAAATAGAACTCCTTTTAAACTTGATGGTAAGTGCTGTACTAGTTTCAATGTTAACAGATTGAACATGTGTATAGGCAATGTCCAATAAAGTTTTATTACTTCCAGAGAAGTCAGTTTGTCTAGCACTCAACTAGGTGCTAACTAGAGTATCCAGATGAATGGTTAGATTCCCGGTAGATGAAAAAAAAAGAGGGGGGTGTAAAGGTGTATTAAAGGTGAAAGTAAAAATGTTACCTATAGTAAAGTGAGGGCCCATTTACATTTTTCAGCTTGCTTGTAAGATCTCTTTTTTTTTAATTTTTTAAAATTTTAAGTATAATTTTTACCACATACTGTCCTCATTAACAAAATATTAACAACAACAACAACGAAATTAAATAAACTCGGATCTCTAGAAATTTTTTTGTTTTTGGAGAAGAAGTTTTAATGTAAATAAATTAAACACGCGACGAGAATATATAAAATTAACAATATGTTACTATCCAGTGAACGATTTGTCTGTGAACAATTTGTCCGTGCCGTGAACGATTTGTCGCGTGAACGATTTGTCGTGAACCAACTGTCGGTGAACAAGTTGTCTGTGAGCGAATAGTCCGTGAGCGATATGTCGCGTGAACGAATAGTCGCGTGAGCGAGTTGTCGGGTGAACGGAATGTCTGGTGAACGAATAGTCGCGTGAACAAAAAGTCGTGAACGATTTGTCGGTAAACGAAAAGTCGTGAACGATTTGTAGGTGAATGAATTGTCAGTGAACGAATTGTCGTGGAACCCCTCTAACACCAGCTCCGCTCATTTGGAATGCTTATGATACTTTTCCTTCAGATTTCTTGGAAGTCTATAAAAAAATAAACAAATAAACGTCTCAAGTCAACTTTGACCTCACAGAGTCAATCTGAGTTTAAAATCTTAAAGCCAAATTGGACACAGTTTTGACAGCAGTGCTAAAAGAACTTCAGTAGATTTTCGACAGGTTGGGATGCAGCAATCTCAGATCTTGTTCATATCAGTTGTAACAAATGAAAAGACAACATGATAGTCTGAGTCTCACCAGGTCTGCAGTCTGTCCTGGGAGGTCCTGAAAAACAGGGGAAGATGACTCGTGTGTAAACTGAAGGGTGGAAGAGATCTCAAGATAAATACAGAGATGAAAACAAAAATGGCATAGACCTGGACGATGGAGTCATAGAGAAAATGAGGATATGTGAATAGAGAATAAAGAGAGAGAAAAGGTAAAAGAGAGACGAAAAGAGAAAGAGAGACGATGGCATGGGAAGAGAAAGAGAAATTAAGAGATAGAGAGAGAAAAAAAGAAAGACAAAAAAATATAAAGAGAGGAGTGACAGAAAAAAAAGAAAGCATAAGAGAGCGAGCGAGATAAAAAAGAGAGAGAGAAGAGAGAGAAAGAGAAGAGAGAGATAGAGAAGAGAGAGAAAGAGAAGAGAGAGAGAAGAGAGAGATAAAGAAGAGAGAGATAGAGAAGAGAGAGAAAGAGAAGAGAGAGAAAGAGAAGAGAGAGATAGAGAAGAGAGAGATAGAGAAGAGAGAGAAAGAGAAGAGAGAGAAAGAGAAGAGAGAGAAAGAGAAGAGAGAGAAAGAGAAGAGAGAGATAGAGAAGAGAGAGATAGAGAAGAGAGAGAAAGAGAAGAGAGAGAAAGAGAAGAGAGAGAAAGAGAAGAGAGAGATAGAGAAGAGAGAGATAGAGAAGAGAGAGAAAGAGAAGAGAGAGAAAGCTGCCTCAACGCATGTTGTATTGGGTGTTTTATTTGACGAATGTTTATTTCTCAAAGAGTACAAGCAAGTTAAACCTTTCCTGGAAGGGAGAAACTGGTTGTTAGCACCGGGGGGGGGGGGGGCTAAAACAACAAACTTCAGTGGGTGGCCTGGGTATGGTGTGTGCATCCATAGAATAGGCTATTAGCAACATCCTTACTGACACATACACACCTGTACACATACATATATTTAACAAGGGAAAAATGTTATTTGAAGTGTAAACTGTATCAATTAGTTTGGATCAGTCATGTCATTAAATGTGTAACAGATCTAGACCAACAACACTAAATCTGTGCTAGTAGAAACATTTTTACAGTTGTTTTTGTTAAGCGTATTTTTATGCTTTTAGCTTTCTCACTACGCTGTGATCCTATCACTTGTCTGGACCAGTTGGGAATAGAGGTAGGGGAGATGGAGAAATTTTGATCACAGTAGCTTTTTAAAAGCAGTTATTTATTTTTAAAAGGGAAGGGGGAGGGGAATGACGAACTTAATTTTAACTTTCTGCTCAAGCTTCCTCAAACCGACATACTAACCACTCTACTAGTGAATTCCTATGAAAATAGAAGATGGTAATTTACTTTAAAGCGGCCACCTATAAAGGGGACTTATTTAGCTTAAAGCCACCACTTCTGTCTAGCACAATTTCTTTCTTTTGTTCGAGATACCAAACAAAATTATTAATTACCAATAGTTAATTAATTAATTGGTTAATGTTTTTATTGATTCTTGTGTTGTCAGATTAAAAGAAATAATTGTGCAATATTTCAGCTTGATCCGAGATTGGATGTCGGAGAAATAACGTGTTCAAACCTTTTACCAGACAGACAGAGTGAGTTGATAGAAGCTTTGTAAAAATTAAATTTCTGCTTGTTGACAGTAAGAAGTAACATTATCAATAGTCTGTTTATTTAAGAAACAGATAGATAGATAGATAGATAGATAGATAGATAGATAGATAGATAGATAGATTTTAAAAAACTTCAAATATTTCTTCTAAAAGGCACACATGAGGAACACCTGCTCCCAGTCACTGACACAGATAAAAGCCCATCACTTATCAACCAACTACTTCAAGTGACCTAATGTTTAGTTCCTGTCATCACGTCAACACTTTTGTGACCCTCCCTCCCCCTCACACAACTTTTTGTTCGGTTCACTTTAGTACTCACTCTCTCTGTGTTTCCACCCCTCCCCCCTTTCTTCCTATAACTTGCACTGGTGTGTAGAGGAGCCACGTTTGATCGTCGAGCAAGCTAGATCAAAGAAAGACGACTACCAGCTGACTGATGACTGAGTGACAAGGCCCTGACCTGTTGGTACCAGACCAGATACACCAATAGCACTTCTAGCTAAAGGGAAATTTATATGTAAATGAGCCCTCCCCCCCCCCCAAAAAAAGGACAAAGATGGAGTGTAAAAAGTGTCAATACGCTTGTAGATAGAAGGGGGTGCAGTCTAGTTTGATTCACGTTTAATGTTAACAGCTCTCCTCTTTAAAGGTACAGGTCTACAACAGGTACGAACATGTACAAGTCTGGAGTAACATATATATTTTTTTTTTAAATGGAAGGGGAGGAGGTGCAGTGTTTTTAATTGGCAATGAAGCAGAAAGAGTGAGCTATTGAAAGACCTCAGAGAAGATTGATATCCTTGGGAATGGAGCGATCTCTAAGTACTAGTCTTTTACATAAAAGGGCACGAATTGTTTTTTTCATAAATGAAAGTGTATATATTATTTATGTTAAATATACTTCAGAATGGATTTATTGTTGTTTCATTATATTGTAAATTAAAGTGTGCACGCGTGTTGCCTCCATCATAACCCCTCTATTAGCGTACACATTGTAAAACAATCTTCAACCTCGTCCCAACTCTTATAAGTTATAAGTTCGCCGTTGAGTCAAAATCAATGAAGAATGTGATGATATTGTGCTTCACAACTTGAAACAGATTTGTCACCTTTTGATAACAAGGAGAATTAATTAATGTAAATATTATTAAGTGTACATGTATAATGGATAAGAGTGTCACCTTGTAGTCAGTACAATGACCAGCTATCAACGCATTCCATATAGAACAAGACCAATACAAGACATAAGCGTCGTCTCCTGTATTGTGTTTCCAGTTGAGATCAGCCCTTGTGTTTAAAGTTGAGATCCGCCCTTGTGTTTACAGTTGAGATCAACCCTTGTGTTTCAATGAACTGTATTAACAAGTTCATTCATTGACAATAGGCCCAAATTACCGACCTAATGACCTATCATTTCTCACTGACATTTTATATGGGAAACATTCTATTAGGAATATTTTAGTTTATTAGACAAAATAGATTATTTTTTGTTTTTTTCTAAAGCTGACGATATCTTTTTTTTTTTAAATGACTAGTCCAATTTTTTAAATCTTTGCTAATAAATGGAATTTGACATTTTGAAGATGTGACGTTTAAGCCGATGAAGTGGAGATGTTGAAATGATAATCTTTGTGGGAAATAAATGGTGTGGAGAGTGTGGGATGTGTGAGAGGTTGATGACATATTAAAAATAATTTTATAGTCTGCTCCTGTTTTAGACAAAGATTGATATAAAAATGAAGGTTTTGTTATCTGGATCTCCAGCAGAAGTAACAGACACAACAAAAGAATTAACAGCCGATAAATGGCAGGTTGCTAGAACACGCTAGGGCGGTCTCATTAATCTTTGCAATTATATGAAATTTGCATTTCCCAAGGGCTTCCGGATAATCGAATATTGCGACCCGTGTAAAAAAAAAAAAAAGAACTAAACAAACAAAACATTATTAAAACTTTTTGTTTTTAAGTTCATAGTGAATGGATATTTTTACATGTACTAGAGCAGTGTGTTCTAGACTGTGTTCCGCGGAACTTTAGTGTTCCGCGAGGCCTGACAGGTGTTTCACGAAAGTACTGGAATTACGTACTAGTAGGTCACCATGTCAATTAACAAAAACAAGCAAAGTTTTCCACTAAATACTCAGAATTTGCGAAGTGTTCCGTTCAGAAAAAAAAAATGTGGGAAACCCTGCAATGTGTATTCACAATGTTATATAATAATATGAAAACATGGTAGTACTCAAAATTTAAATCACTATTAGGCCTATTATTACATTTTTTTCACGGCAGCTCGAATAGTGTTGGATAGGCGTTTGAATAATATATAAAAGAGCTATACACGTCAAAACACTACAATCGAAAGCACATTATGTGGATAGAAAATTTTTTTTTTAAAACTTTATTAACAAAAATAAAATTGTAAACTAGATCTATATGACAAATGCTTTCTTGACTGTGTGAGCAGGTCAGGGTGGCGCTACCTGAGTGAGGCCTCCTTTTTTGTTACTTGTTGCTCAACATTTGTTCATTTTACAGTAGGCAGATGGTAGCTCTACTGGGTGGGCCCAATCTGTGCACCTCGGTATGGTGACCAAGGGGCTATAGTAGCCTAAGCAACCAGACAGCACAAGCAAACTAAACTAAACTAAACTAGCTAACTAAAAAACAAACTAAGATTAAAATGAACTTATATACACTTTATTTACACGAGGAAAAAACAAATCAATAAAAATATATGTGCAAAAGAAAATATACGTAAACAACTAGATAAACAAAAAAACTAAACGACTAATCAACTCTACTTAATTTATACTATTACAACTACAATCACTATCCAACAAACCAAACCCAAATAAAACCACTAGTTAACCCGATTCACCAAAATCCACCAAGACACCTTACAAGGCAATAAACCACTAAAATAACCTACAAAGCAATAAACTATTGTAACTGAGAACTACAGCAGACAGCTATGCAGTAATACAGTAAGGGAGTAATACAGTAATAACTGTGGCAGACAGTTAGGCAGACAGCAATGCAGGAATTATAGCCTGCAATTACAAAATAAACAAACATAAAACAATATTTACAAAATAAAATAATAGCCACAACCAACACAGGTCAGGCTAGACTACAATGCACAAGCTATATCTAAATAATAGTAGATCAGACTAAACAAACCGCCATGACAGCAATGCTTAGGCCGCAGCCATCTTTTACATAAAAAAATAGGACAAGATGACAACTTCAATAGAGGGGATATCCTAACGATAAAAATATTTAAGAAACATAAAATAATAAAATATTTACACATAGACATAGTATAGAAAAACAAAAGCATTAAAGCTGGGGCAATTGGGTGACACTACCCAAGTCTACAGAGCTTCCGGCTCCATCAGAGGCAATCATGGCTAATTAACTAGCCAGTGATGCCACTACACTAATCAGTCTGCATCTAGACTATAGCAACAGATGCAGAAACAATCAATATAAATCTAACTAAAGAAAGCAAAAAAATAAAAACATTTTCCAACTTACAGGCGGTCCCAGCCGAAATAGCACTACACAAAACTAACTCTACACAAACACCACTGTCCGCACTGACCACTGGTCGAGACAAAAAAAGAATTCAACGTGGTCCCGGAGCCAGCTTTAACTGGTCAGCGCGAACGTATCGGAGAGCATGACGTCACACTAATTATTTAAAACTAAACTGGACTACCTATTTCCCTAATTTGTACCTAGCCTTACACAACAATAAAATCTAGCAAATTACTAAAGACACGGACTACACAACATTATATACCAAATTAAACAGCATTAAAAAAGAGAATCTTAAAATTTAAATTTATAAAAATACAAAAAGAAGATAAAAAGTTATTTCTATTCTAAACTCATATGGGGGCTCTATACCGTTTACAGACCTGCACATAAACTGATATAAAAAAATAACAACTAATCCATCGCTAATGCCAAAGACAAAAATAAGCAGAACTAACCAGGGACAAAAAATAGAAAATAACATCCACAGCTCTAAGGCTAGTTAACTACTTTAAAAACTATTTTTCCTCTACGGGTAAAACACAAATAACAGAAAAAGACTAAAACTAGCAGAAAGTTATAAATAGCGGAAACTACAAAATAATCAGCACTGAACTATAAAAATAAAAAAGGACACTAAATAACAAACATCATGGCCCTGGCCTATGTAAATAATATAAATTAAATTAGATCTAGGAGCGCAAGCTCACAACTGATAAACGGGTCAAAAGGTAAAACCTGGAAAAATGAAGAAAGCATGCTGGGTAAGTTGTGACCTAGAAAATTTAAGAGAGAAAAAAAGGAAAAAGAAGAGGATTTAGATATAAGAACATGTAGGTCAAGGTCGCCATCACTTCAACAAGTTGTATGCGCCATTTCCAAAGCTTCCATCAACTCACTCTCCGGTCTGTCTCTCAGGTCCAAAGCTTCCATCAACTCACTCTCCGGTCTGTCTCTCAGGTCCAAAGCTTCCATCAACTCACTCCATCCGTCTCTCAGGTCCAAAGCTTCCATCAACTCACTCTCCGGTCTGTCTCTCAGGTCCAAAGCTTCCATCAACTCACTCTCCTGTCTGTCTCTCAGGTCCAAAGCTTCCATCAACTCATTCTCCGGTCTGTCTCTCAGGTCCAAAGCTTCCATCAACTCACTCTCCGGTCTGTCTCTCAGGTCCAAAGCTTCCATCAACTCACTCTCCGGTCTGTCTCTCAGGTCCAAAGCTTCCATCAACTCACTCTCCGGTCTGTCTCTCAGGTCCAAAGCTTCCATCAACTCATTCTCTGGTCTGTCTCTCAGGTCCAAAGCTTCCATCAACTCACTCTCCGGTCTGTCTCTCAGGTCCAAAGCTTCCATCAACTCACTCTCCGGTCTGTCTCTCAGGTCCAAAGCTTCCATCAACTCACTCTCCGGTCTGTCTCTCAGGTCCAAAGCTTCCATCAACTAACTCTCCAGTCTGTCTCTCAGGGCCAAAGCTTCCATCAACTCACTCTCCGGTCTGTCTCTCAGGTCCAAAGCTTCCATCAACTCACTCTCCGGTCTGTCTCTCAGGTCCAAAGCTTCCATCAACTCACTCTCCGGTCTGTCTCTCAGGTCCAAAGCTTCCATCAACTCACTCTCCGGTCTGTCTCTCAGGTCCAAAGCTTCCATCAACTTACTCTCCGGTCTGTCTCTCAGGTCCAAAGCTTCCATCAACTCACTCTCCAGTCTGTCTCTCAGGTCCAAAGCTTCCATCAACTCACTCTCCGGTCTGTCTCTCAGGTCCAAAGCTTCCATCAACTCACTCCATCCGTCTCTCAGGTCCAAAGCTTCCATCAACTTACTCTCCGGTCTGTCTCTCAGGTCCAAAGCTTCCATCAACTCACTCTCCAGTCTGTCTCTCAGGTCCAAAGCTTCCATCAACTCAATCTCCGGTCTGTCTCTCAGGTCCAAAGCTTCCATCAACTAACTCTCCGGTCTGTCTCTCAGGTCCAAAGCTTCCATCAACTCACTCTCCGGTCTGTCTCTCAGGTCCAAAGCTTCCATCAACTCATTCTCCGGTCTGTCTCTCAGGTCCAAAGCTTCACTCAACTCACTCTCCGGTCTGTCTCTCAGGTCCAAAGCTTCCATCAACTCATTCTCCGGTCTGTCTCTCAGGTCCAAAGCTTCCATCAACTCACTCTCCGGTCTGTCTCTCAGGTCCAAAGCTTCCATCAACTCACTCTCCGGTCTGTCTCTCAGGTCCAAAGCTTCCATCAACTCATTCTCCAGTCTTTCTCTCAGGTCCAAAGCTTCCATCAACTCACTCTCCGGTCTGTCTCTCAGGTCCAAAGCTTCCATCAACTCACTCTCCGGTCTGTCTCTCAGGTCCAAAGTTTCCATCAACTCACTCTCCGGTCTGTCTCTCAGGTCCAAAGCTTCCATCAACTCATTCTCCGGTCTGTCTCTCAGGTCCAAAGCTTCCATCAACTCACTCTCCGGTCTGTCTCTCAGGTCCAAAGCTTCCATCAACTCACTCCATCCGTCTCTCAGGTCCAAAGCTTCCATCAAGTCACTCTCCGGTCTGTCTCTCAGGTCCAAAGCTTCCATCAACTCACTCCATCCGTCTCTCAGGTCCAAAGCTTCCATCAACTCACTCTCCGATCTGTCTCTCAGGTTCAAAGCTTCCATCAACTCACTCCATCCGTCTCTCAGGTCCAAAGCTTCCATCAACTCACTCTCCAGTCTGTCTCTCAGGTCCAAAGCTTCCATCAACTCACTCTCCGGTCGGTCTCTCAGGTCCAAAGCTTCCATCAACTCACTCTCCGGTCTGTCTCTCAGGTCCAAACCTTCCATCAACTTACTCTCCGGTCTGTCTCTCAGGTCCAAAGCTTCCATCAACTTACTCTCCGGTCTGTCTCTCAGGTCCAAAGCTTCCATCAACTCACTCTCCAGTCTGTCTCTCAGGTCCAAAGCTTCCATCAGCTCACTCTTCGGTCTGTCTCTCAGGTCCAAAGCTTCCATCAACTCACTCTCCGGTCTGTCTCACAGGTCCAAACCTTCCATCAACTTACTCTCCGGTCTGTCTCTCAGGTCCAAAGCTTCCATCAACTCACTCTCCAGTCTGTCTGTCAGGTCCAAAGCTTCCATCAACTCACTCTCCGGTCTGTCTCTCAGGTCCAAAGCTTCCATCAACTCACTCCATCCGTCTCTCAGGTCCAAAGCTTCCATCAACTTACTCTCCGGTCTGTCTCTCAGGTCCAAAGCTTCCATCAACTCACTCTCCAGTCTGTCTCTCAGGTCCAAAGCTTCCATCAGCTCACTCTCCGGTCTGTCTCTCAGGTCCAAAGCTTCCATCAACTCACTCTCTGGTATGTCTCTCAGGTCCAAAGCTTCCATCAACTCACTCTCCGGTCTGTCTCTCAGGTCCAAAGCTTTCATCAACTCATTCTCCGGTCTGTCTCTCAGGTCCAAAGCTTCCATCAACTCACTCTCCGGTCTGTCTCTCAGGTCCAAAGCTTCCATCAACTCACTCCATCCGTCTCTCAGGTCCAAAGCTTCCATCAAGTCACTCTCCGGTCTGTCTCTCAGGTCCAAAGCTTCCATCAACTCACTCCATCCGTCTCAAAGGTCCAAAGCTTCCATCAACTCACTTTCCGGTCTGTCTCTCAGGTTCAAAGCTTCCATCAACTCACTCCATCCGTCTCTCAGGTCCAAAGCTTCCATCAACTCACTCTCCGGTCTGTCTCTCAGGTCCAAAGCTTCCATCAACTCATTCTCCGGTCTGTCTCTCAGGTCCAAAGCTTCCATCAACTCACTCTCCGGTCTGTCTCTCAGGTCCAAAGCTTCCATCAACTCACTCTCCGGTCTGTCTCTCAGGTCCAAAGCTTCCATTAACTCATTCTCCAGTCTTTCTCTCAGGTCCAAAGCCTCCATCAACTCACTCTCCGGTCTGTCTCTCAGGTCCAAAGCTTCCATCAACTCACTCTCCGGTCTGTCTCTTAGGTCCAAAGCTTCCATCAACTCACTCTCCGGTCTGTCTCTCAGGTCCAAAGCTTCCATCAACTCACTCTCCGGTCTGTCTCTCAGGTCCAAAGCTTCCATCAACTCACTCTCCGGTCTGTCTCTCAGGTCAAAAGCTTCCATCAACTCACTCTCCGTTCTGCCTCTCAGGTCCAAAGCTTCCATCAACTCATTCTCCGGTCTGTCTCTCAGGTCCAAAGCTTCCATCAACTCACTCTCAGGTCTGTCTCTCAGGTCCAAAGCTTCCATCAACTCACTCTCCGGTCTGTCTCTCAGGTCCAAAGCTTCCATCAACTCACTCTCCGGTCTGTCTCTCAGGTCCAAAGCTTCCATCAACTCACTCTCCGGTCTGTCTCTCAGGTTCAAAGCTTCCATCAACTCACTCTCCGGTCTGTCTCTCAGGTCCAAAGCTTCCATCAACTCATTCTCCGGTCTGTCTCTCAGGTCCAAAGCTTCCATCAACTCACTCTCCGGTCTGTCTCTCAGGTCCAAAGCTTCCATTAACTCACTCCATCCGTCTCTCAGGTCCAAAGCTTCCATTAGCTCACTCTTCGGTCTGTCTCTCAGGTCCAAAGCTTCCATCAACTTACTCTCCGGTCTGTCTCTCAGGTCCAAAGCTTCCATCAACTCACTCTCCAGTCTGTCTCTCAGGTCCAAAGCTTCCATTAACTCACTCTCCGGTCTGTCTCTCAGGTCCAAAGCTTCCATCAACTCACTGCATCCGTCTCTCAGGTCCAAAGCTTCCATCAGCTCGATCTCCGGTCTGTCTCTCAGGTCCAAAGCTTCCATCAACTCACTCTCCAGTATGTCTCTCAGGTCCAAAGCTTCCATCAACTCACTCTCCGGTCTGTCTCTCAGGTCCAAAGCTTTCATCAACTCACTCTCCGGTCTGTCTCTCAGGTCCAAAGCTTCCATCAACTCACTCCATCCGTCTCTCAGGTCCAAAGCTTCCATCAAGTCACTCTCCGGTCTGTCTCTCAGGTCCAAAGCTTCCATCAACTCACTCCATCCGTCTCAAAGGTCCAAAGCTTCCATCAACTCACTTTCCGGTCTGTCTCTCAGGTTCAAAGCTTCGATCAACTCACTCTCCGGTCTGTCTCTCAGGTCCAAAGCTTCCATCAACTCACTCTCCGGTCTGTCTCTCAGGTCCAAAGCTTCCATCAACTTATTCTCCGGTCTGTCTCTCAGGTCCAAAGCTTCCATCAACTCACTCTCCGGTCTGTCTCTCAGGTCCAAAGCTTCCATCAACTCACTCTCCGGTCTGTCTCTCAGGTCCAAAGCTTCCATCAACTCATTCTCCAGTCTTTCTCTCAGGTCCAAAGCTTCCATCAACTCACTCTCCGGTCTGTCTCTCAGGTCCAAAGCTTCCATCAACTCACTCTCCGGTCTGTCTCTTAGGTCCAAAGCTTCCATCAACTCACTCTCCGGTCTGTCTCTCAGGTCCAAAGCTTCCATCAACTCACTCTCCGGTCTGTCTCTCAGGTCCAAAGCTTCCATCAACTCATTCTCCAGTCTTTCTCTCAGGTCCAAAGCTTCCATCAACTCACTCTCCGGTCTGTCTCTCAGGTCCAAAGCTTCCATCAACTCACTCTCCGGTCTGTCTCTCAGGTCCAAAGTTTCCATCAACTCACTCTCCGGTCTGTCTCTCAGGTCCAAAGCTTCCATCAACTCATTCTCCGGTCTGTCTCTCAGGTCCAAAGCTTCCATCAACTCACTCTCCGGTCTGTCTCTCAGGTCCAAAGCTTCCATCAACTCACTCTCCGGTCTGTCTCTCAGGTCCAAAGCTTCCATCAACTCATTCTCCGGTCTGTCTCTCAGGTCCAAAGCTTCCATCAACTCACTCTCCGGTCTGTCTCTCAGGTCCAAAGCATCCATCAACTCACTCTCCGGTCTGTCTCTCAGGTCCAAAGCTTCCATCAACTCATTCTCCAGTCTTTCTCTCAGGTCCAAAGCTTCCATCAACTCACTCTCCGGTCTGTCTCTCAGGTCCAAAGCTTCCATCAACTCACTCTCCGGTCTGTCTCTCAGGTCCAAAGTTCCCATCAACTCACTCTCCGGTCTGTCTCTCAGGTCCAAAGCTTCCATCAACTCATTCTCCGGTCTGTCTCTCAGGTCCAAAGCTTCCATCAACTCACTCTCCGGTCTGTCTCTCAGGTCCAAAGCTTCCATCAACTCACTCCATCCGTCTCTCAGGTCCAAAGCTTCCATCAAGTCACTCTCCGGTCTGTCTCTCAGGTCCAAAGCTTCCATCAACTCACTCCATCCGTCTCTCAGGTCCAAAGCTTCCATCAACTCACTCTCCGATCTGTCTCTCAGGTTCAAAGCTTCCATCAACTCACTCCATCCGTCTCTCAGGTCCAAAGCTTCCATCAACTCACTCTCCAGTCTGTCTGTCAGGTCCAAAGCTTCCATCAACTCACTCTCCGGTCTGTCTCTCAGGTCCAAAGCTTCCATCAACTCACTCCATCCGTCTCTCAGGTCCAAAGCTTCCATCAACTTACTCTCCGGTCTGTCTCTCAGGTCCAAAGCTTCCATCAACTCACTCTCCAGTCTGTCTCTCAGGTCCAAAGCTTCCATCAGCTCACTCTCCGGTCTGTCTCTCAGGTCCAAAGCTTCCATCAACTCACTCTCTGGTATGTCTCTCAGGTCCAAAGCTTCCATCAACTCACTCTCCGGTCTGTCTCTCAGGTCCAAAGCTTTCATCAACTCATTCTCCGGTCTGTCTCTCAGGTCCAAAGCTTCCATCAACTCACTCTCCGGTCTGTCTCTCAGGTCCAAAGCTTCCATCAACTCACTCCATCCGTCTCTCAGGTCCAAAGCTTCCATCAAGTCACTCTCCGGTCTGTCTCTCAGGTCCAAAGCTTCCATCAACTCACTCCATCCGTCTCAAAGGTCCAAAGCTTCCATCAACTCACTTTCCGGTCTGTCTCTCAGGTTCAAAGCTTCCATCAACTCACTCCATCCGTCTCTCAGGTCCAAAGCTTCCATCAACTCACTCTCCGGTCTGTCTCTCAGGTCCAAAGCTTCCATCAACTCATTCTCCGGTCTGTCTCTCAGGTCCAAAGCTTCCATCAACTCACTCTCCGGTCTGTCTCTCAGGTCCAAAGCTTCCATCAACTCACTCTCCGGTCTGTCTCTCAGGTCCAAAGCTTCCATTAACTCATTCTCCAGTCTTTCTCTCAGGTCCAAAGCCTCCATCAACTCACTCTCCGGTCTGTCTCTCAGGTCCAAAGCTTCCATCAACTCACTCTCCGGTCTGTCTCTTAGGTCCAAAGCTTCCATCAACTCACTCTCCGGTCTGTCTCTCAGGTCCAAAGCTTCCATCAACTCACTCTCCGGTCTGTCTCTCAGGTCCAAAGCTTCCATCAACTCACTCTCCGGTCTGTCTCTCAGGTCAAAAGCTTCCATCAACTCACTCTCCGTTCTGTCTCTCAGGTCCAAAGCTTCCATCAACTCATTCTCCGGTCTGTCTCTCAGGTCCAAAGCTTCCATCAACTCACTCTCCGGTCTGTCTCTCAGGTCCAAAGCTTCCATCAACTCACTCTCCGGTCTGTCTCTCAGGTCCAAAGCTTCCATCAACTCACTCTCCGGTCTGTCTCTCAGGTCCAAAGCTTCCATCAACTCACTCTCCGGTCTGTCTCTCAGGTTCAAAGCTTCCATCAACTCACTCTCCGGTCTGTCTCTCAGGTCCAAAGCTTCCATCAACTCATTCTCCGGTCTGTCTCTCAGGTCCAAAGCTTCCATCAACTCACTCTCCGGTCTGTCTCTCAGGTCCAAAGCTTCCATTAACTCACTCCATCCGTCTCTCAGGTCCAAAGCTTCCATTAGCTCACTCTTCGGTCTGTCTCTCAGGTCCAAAGCTTCCATCAACTTACTCTCCGGTCTGTCTCTCAGGTCCAAAGCTTCCATCAACTCACTCTCCAGTCTTTCTCTCAGGTCCAAAGCTTCCATCAACTCACTCTCCGGTCTGTCTCTCAGGTCCAAAGCTTCCATCAACTCACTCTCCGGTCTGTCTCTTAGGTCCAAAGCTTCCATCAACTCACTCTCCGGTCTGTCTCTCAGGTCCAAAGCTTCCATCAACTCACTCTCCGGTCTGTCTCTCAGGTCCAAAGTTTCCATCAACTCACTCTCCGGTCTGTCTCTCAGGTCCAAAGCTTCCATCAACTCACTCTCCGGTCTGTCTCTCAGGTCCAAAGTTCCCATCAACTCACTCTCCGGTCTGTCTCTCAGGTCCAAAGCTTCCATCAACTCATTCTCCGGTCTGTCTCTCAGGTCCAAAGCTTCCATCAACTCACTCTCCGGTCTGTCTCTCAGGTCCAAAGCTTCCATCAACTCACTCCATCCGTCTCTCAGGTCCAAAGCTTCCATCAAGTCACTCTCCGGTCTGTCTCTCAGGTCCAAAGCTTCCATCAACTCACTCCATCCGTCTCTCAGGTCCAAAGCTTCCATCAACTCACTCTCCGATCTGTCTCTCAGGTTCAAAGCTTCCATCAACTCACTCCATCCGTCTCTCAGGTCCAAAGCTTCCATCAACTCACTCTCCAGTCTGTCTCTCAGGTCCAAAGCTTCCATCAACTCACTCTCCGGTCGGTCTCTCAGGTCCAAAGCTTCCATCAACTCACTCTCCGGTCTGTCTCTCAGGTCCAAACCTTCCATCAACTTACTCTCCGGTCTGTCTCTCAGGTCCAAAGCTTCCATCAACTTACTCTCCGGTCTGTCTCTCAGGTCCAAAGCTTCCATCAACTCACTCTCCAGTCTGTCTCTCAGGTCCAAAGCTTCCATCAGCTCACTCTTCGGTCTGTCTCTCAGGTCCAAAGCTTCCATCAACTCACTCTCCGGTCTGTCTCACAGGTCCAAACCTTCCATCAACTTACTCTCCGGTCTGTCTCTCAGGTCCAAAGCTTCCATCAACTCACTCTCCAGTCTGTCTGTCAGGTCCAAAGCTTCCATCAACTCACTCTCCGGTCTGTCTCTCAGGTCCAAAGCTTCCATCAACTCACTCTCCGGTCTGTCTCACAGGTCCAAACCTTCCATCAACTTACTCTCCGGTCTGTCTCTCAGGTCCAAAGCTTCCATCAAGTCACTCTCCGGTCTGTTTCTCAGGTCCAAAGCTTCCATCAACTCACTCCATCCGTCTCAAAGGTCCAAAGCTTCCATCAACTCACTTTCCGGTCTGTCTCTCAGGTTCAAAGCTTCCATCAACTCACTCCATCCGTCTCTCAGGTCCAAAGCTTCCATCAACTCACTCTCCGGTCTGTCTCTCAGGTCCAAAGCTTCCATCAACTCATTCTCCGGTCTGTCTCTCAGGTCCAAAGCTTCCATCAACTCACTCTCCGGTCTGTCTCTCAGGTCCAAAGCTTCTATCAACTCACTCTCCGGTCTGTCTCTCAGGTCCAAAGCTTCCATTAACTCATTCTCCAGTCTTTCTCTCAGGTCCAAAGCCTCCATCAACTCACTCTCCGGTCTGTCTCTCAGGTCCAAAGCTTCCATCAACTCACTCTCCGGTCTGTCTCTTAGGTCCAAAGCTTCCATCAACTCACTCTCCGGTCTGTCTCTCAGGTCCAAAGCTTCCATCAACTCACTCTCCGGTCTGTCTCTCAGGTCCAAAGCTTCCATCAACTCACTCTCCGGTCTGTCTCTCAGGTCCAAAGCTTCCATCAACTCACTCTCCGTTCTGTCTCTCAGGTCAAAAGCTTCCATCAACTCATTCTCCGGTCTGTCTCTCAGGTCCAAAGCTTCCATCAACTCACTCTCCGGTCTGTCTCTCAGGTCCAAAGCTTCCATCAACTCACTCTCCGGTCTGTCTCTCAGGTCCAAAGCTTCCATCAACTCACTCTCCGGTCTGTCTCTCAGGTCCAAAGCTTCCATCAACTCACTCTCCGGTCTGTCTCTCAGGTTCAAAGCTTCCATCAACTCACTCTCCGGTCTGTCTCTAAGGTCCAAAGCTTCCATCAACTCATTCTCCGGTCTGTCTCTCAGGTCCAAAGCTTCCATCAACTCACTCTCCGGTCTGTCTCTCAGGTCCAAAGCTTCCATTAACTCACTCCATCCGTCTCTCAGGTCCAAAGCTTCCATTAGCTCACTCTTCGGTCTGTCTCTCAGGTCCAAAGCTTCCATCAACTTACTCTCCGGTCTGTCTCTCAGTTCCAAAGCTTCCATCAACTCACTCTCCAGTCTGTCTCTCAGGTCCAAAGCTTCCATTAACTCACTCTCCGGTCTGTCTCTCAGGTCCAAAGCTTCCATCAACTCACTGCATCCGTCTCTCAGGTCCAAAGCTTCCATCAGCTCACTCTCCGCTCTGTCTCTCAGGTCCAAAGCTTCCATCAACTCACTCTCCGGTATGTCTCTCAGGTCCAAAGCTTCCATCAACTCACTCTCCGGTCTGTCTCTACGGTCCAAAGCTTTCATCAACTCACTCTCCGGTCTGTCTCTCAGGTCCAAAGCTTCCATCAACTCACTCCATCCGTCTCTCAGGTCCAAAGCTTCCATCAACTCACTCTCCGGTCTGTCTCTCAGGTCCAAAGCTTCCATCAACTTATTCTCCGGTCTGTCTCTCAGGTCCAAAGCTTCCATCAACTCACTCTCCGGTCTGTCTCTCAGGTCCAAAGCTTCCATCAACTCACTCTCCGGTCTGTCTCTCAGGTCCAAAGTTTCCATCAACTCACTCTCCGGTCTGTCTCTCAGGTCCAAAGCTTCCATCAACTCACTCTCCGGTCTGTCTCTCAGGTCCAAAGTTCCCATCAACTCACTCTCCGGTCTGTCTCTCAGGTCCAAAGCTTCCATCAACTCATTCTCCGGTCTGTCTCTCAGGTCCAAAGCTTCCATCAACTCACTCTCCGGTCTGTCTCTCAGGTCCAAAGCTTCCATCAACTCACTCCATCCGTCTCTCAGGTCCAAAGCTTCCATCAAGTCACTCTCCGGTCTGTCTCTCAGGTCCAAAGCTTCCATCAACTCATTCTCCGGTCTGTCTCTCAGGTCCAAAGCTTCCATCAACTCACTCTCCGGTCTGTCTCTCAGGTTCAAAGCTTCCATCAACTCACTCTCCGGTCTGTCTCTCAGGTCCAAAGCTTCCATCAACTCACTCTCCGGTCTGTCTCTCAGGTCCAAAGCTTCCATCAACTCACTCTCCGGTCTGTCTCTCAGGTCCAAAGCTTTCATCAACTCATTCTCCGGTCTGTCTCTCAGGTCCAAAGCTTCCATCAAGTCACTCTCCGGTCTGTCTCTCAGGTCCAAAGCTTCCATCAACTCACTCCATCTGTCTCTCAGGTCCAAAGCTTCCATCAAGTCACTCTCCGGTCTGTCTCTCAGGTCCAAAGCTTCCATCAACTCACTCCATCCGTCTCAAAGGTCCAAAGCTTCCATCAACTCACTTTCCGGTCTGTCTCTCAGGTTCAAAGCTTCCATCAACTCATTCTCCGGTCTGTCTCTCAGGTCCAAAGCTTCCATCAACTCACTCTCCGGTCTGTCTCTCAGGTCCAAAGCTTCCATCAACTCATTCTCCGGTCTGTCTCTCAGGTCCAAAGCTTCCATCAACTCACTCTCCGGTCTGTCTCTCAGGTCCAAAGCTTCCATCAACTCACTCTCCGGTCTGTCTCTCAGGTCCAAAGCTTCCATTAACTCATTCTCCAGTCTTTCTCTCAGGTCCAAAGCCTCCATCAACTCACTCTCCGGTCTTTTTCTCAGGTCCAAAGCCTCCATCAACTCACTCTCCGGTCTGTCTCTCAGGTCCAAAGCTTCCATCAACTCACTCTCCGGTCTGTCTCTCAGGTCCAAAGCTTCCATCAACTCACTCTCCGGTCTGTCTCTCAGGTCCAAAGCTTCCATCAACTCACTCTCCGGTCTGTCTCTCAGGTCCAAAGCTTCCATCAACTCATTCTCCGGTCTGTCTCTCAGGTCCAAAGCTTCCATCAACTCACTCTCCGGTCTGTCTCTCAGGTCCAAAGCTTCCATCAACTCACTCTCCGGTCTGTCTCTCAGGTCCGAAGCTTCCATCAACTCACTCTCCGGTCTGTCTCTCAGGTCCAAAGCTTCCATCAACTCACTCTCCGGTCTGTCTCTCAGGTTCAAAGCTTCCATCAACTCACTCTCCGGTCTGTCTCTCAGGTCCAAAGCTTCCATCAACTCATTCTCCGGTCTGTCTCTCAGGTCCAAAGCTTCCATCAACTCACTCTCCGGTCTGTCTCTCAGGTCCAAAGCTTCCATTAACTCACTCCATCCGTCTCTCAGGTCCAAAGCTTCCATTAACTCACTCTTCGGTCTGTCTCTCAGGTCCAAAGCTTCCATCAACTTACTCTCCGGTCTGTCTCTCAGGTCCAAAGCTTCCATCAACTCACTCTCCGGTCTGTCTCTCAGGTCCAAAGCTTCCATTAACTCACTCTCCGGTCTGTCTCTCAGGTCCAAAGCTTCCATCAACTCACTGCATCCGTCTCTCAGGTCCAAAGCTTCCATCAGCTCACTCTCCGGTCTGTCTCTCAGGTCCAAAGCTTCCATCAACTCACTCTCCGGTATGTCTCTCAGGTCCAAAGCTTCCATCAACTCACTCTCCGGTCTGTCTCTCAGGTCCAAAGCTTTCATCAACTCACTCTCCGGTCTGTCTCTCAGGTCCAAAGCTTCCATCAACTCACTCTCCGGTCTGTCTCTCAGGTCCAAAGCTTCCATCAAGTCACTCTCCGGTCTGTCTCTCAGGTCCAAAGCTTCCATCAACTTACTCCATCCGTCTCAAAGGTCCAAAGCTTCCATCAACTCACTTTCCGGTCTGTCTCTCAGGTTCAAAGCTTCCATCAACTCACTCTCCGGTCTGTCTCTCAGGTCCAAAGCTTCCATCAACTCACTCTCCGGTCTGTCTCTCAGGTCCAAAGCTTCCATCAACTCACTCTCCGGTCTGTCTCTCAGGTCCAAAGCTTCCATCAACTCACTCTCCGGTCTGTCTCTCAGGTCCAAAGCTTCCATCAACTCATTCTCCGGTCTGTCTCTCAGGTCCAAAGCTTCCATCAACTCACTGTCCGGTCTGTCTCTCAGGTCCAAAGCTTCCATCAACTCACTCTCCGGTCTGTCTCTCAGGTCCAAGTTACTGCTCCCACTTCCCATTCTCGGATCAACTTCAAACTTTGCACAATTATTCTTTGTCCTCCCTAACAACACGTGAATAAATTAAAAAATTAACTAATGAATTAGTGGTAGTTATTTAATTTTAAATTATATAAAAAGGGAAAATAAATCTCACAGTATCAAGATACATGGCTGTAAATTTTCATTTTTTTCCTTTATATAAGCTTTGATTAATTCAAAGTCCCTGTAGAACTGGGGATTAGCCCAGAGAAACTATAAATAGTATTGAATGATATGACCCATTCAATTCTAGAACGTAGTGTTAAATGATATGACCCATTCAATTCTAGAAAGTAGTGTTAAATGGTATGACCCATTTAATTCTAGAAAGTAGTGTTAAATGATATGACCCAGTCAATTCTAGAAAGTAGTGTTAAATGATGTGACCCAGTCAATTCTAGAAAGTAGTGTTGAATGATATGACCCAGTCAATTCTAGAAAGTAGTGTTGAATGATATGACCCATTCAATTCTAGAAAGTAGTGTTGAATGATGTGACCCAGTCAATTCTAGAAAGTAGTGTTGAATGATATGACCCATTCAATTCTAGAAAATAGTGTTGAATGATATGACCCAGTCAATTCTAGAAAGTAGTTTTGGCGTGTGACGATGTAAATGGAAAACAATTTCACCTGGCGGTCCATGAGGTGTCTGCTTCATGCTGCATTGCCGTGGATTTGTTATTTAAACGTATTCTTTGGATTCTTACTTGGGACTATTGTGTGTGTGTGTGTGTTCGTTTAAAAGATTTAGTTTCTTTACAGATTTCTGTTCTCACCATATCAGGTAGTCCCCGTTGTTATTACGTCATCAGAATTTACGTTCGGTGCTGCCCACCACCATCAATACCTTCGTACAGAAAGAAGAGAGGTCAAGACAAAAGTTCAGATTCAGTTCGAGACGAAATGAAACAGCAATGAGACCCCCCCCCCCCCCCGTGCAGAGGTGTCTCTTGTGAACTCAGTTTTTGGCGTCAGGCCTAGGTAGCATATTTCTTGACTAGTGGAGTGGTCGCCGCTGGCTAACAGCTCTTGTGTGACCAGAAACACAAGACCATCCTTTCTTGCACCCCCCACTTACACGCCATCTGTAAGTAGAGTACGGGGCAGACACCCCGACTCTATTTTAAGTGGAGACAATGGACACGACACCTGTAATGTGTTCTGTTGCTGAGAAAAGATCTGGCTTCAGGGCTGCCGAAGTCTGGAAACAAGGGGGAAATAAATAATTTAGTCCAACTTGGAGGTAATACTGACATGTAATCATACAAGTGCACAGATATTTAACAACACCACCCCCCCCCCCCCAAGAAAACAAACACACACACATGTGCGTAAATAAACACATCTTCCTACAGCTGTTGCTTTATGCTAGAAACCGTAAACGATGTTTTGATCACACTGTAATGTTAATGAACGCTTTCAAAATGGTGTCTACATCATGTACTTGCTCATTATCAGAACGATGTCAGGATTTAAATACAACGCCATTTCCTGGTGAAAAAAATGTAATTTTGAAAAAAATATTCACTCAAATTTCTATGCATTAAAAAAAAAAGAACTATTGAAAGCCATGTCTTTAATTTTTCACTAGAATTTTGACTCAAAATGTCAACGTCTAAGCAGAAGATGATCAAGTTCTATGCTCTAGTATTTAACCAATTTCTTCTATTCATTTCAATGATCTGACATCATAAAGTACATGTGGAGTCGACTGGGACGATACCTAGAGAAAACAATCATTTTAAAACGGTGCCTACACAATGCCACTAGTAACTTTAAAACAAACTCATTTAAGTACAGGCAGACGCCCCTGCGGAATATGGGACACCAACGTTAGCATAGTCTCCTGCATTGCAAGGTCAACTATAGAACTCCATGGTCCCCTGTCAAGGCACGCCTTCGACATATGCAAACCTGGCAGCTGCTTTGGGCCTCCGATTGGTGGGGGCCTCGCACAGGACTCTAAACATTTTTTTTTGGGTATTGTTTTAGTGCGATAGGTTCTAAATAAAACGTGTAATTTTATGTTTTAATTTTTTTTAAATATTGTTATAACTCTGCCGTGTGCACCGCCATCTAAGCTAGAAGGTGCGTACTGTGATAAACTAGACTGAAAAGGATGTCAACATTAGGAAGAGAGGAGAACGATTTCCGCCCAAGTTGAGAGCCGAAGTGAAAAGACTGTGCCTAAGAAAGATGATGTTTTATGAACTTGTGATGTCGTGTAAATAAAGATATATGTGCCTCGTTGAGTTGCCTCACTTAAGTTATTACAATTGGTGTCAGAAGTGGGATCCTCAACGAAAGTGGGAACAAGGTCTTGGTGCTGGACCGTTACAACATTTTCTTTTTGGATAACCCAACGTAAGTTTTGGTAGGCCAACGTGAGAAAGATACGGGATGGCGTCAACAAAAACACTTGGCCAGCTTTCGTTGATAGAACTTAGACGAGAACTCAGATGCAGAGAGCTGAAGGTAAGCGACAAAAAAAAGGCGCTCATGGAGCGTCTGAAGCAAAGCAACATAGATGATGAACAGGATCCGGACACCTAATTATTCGAAATAGAACCCGATACGGGGAAGATTTGGAAATCAATGAAAGATGAATTAGGTAACAAACTGAGCTCTATAGAAGTCCGTTGTGTTGGGATTGAAAAAGGACTTGGACGATTACAAACAACAATTAAGAGATGAGGTCACTGAGGCTCCGGTCCCAGATGGTAGAGGATGTCGATTCGCAAATTCAAGTATTACGAAATGAAATGAAGGCGGAGCTAGAAAAAAAAAACAAGATGCAGGGGCCACTGTGACTGAAATGACGGGGAAGACTAAACCGCCGGTGTTTGACGGCTCTGTTTCTTGGTCGGTGTACCGATTGCAGTTTGAAGCGGCGGCCAAAGTCAACAGACGGAGCACTAAGGCAGAGAAAGCAACTGGTCTGGTGTTGGCACTCAGAGGCAAGGCAGCCGAATTGTTACAGACAATGAAGGACAAGACGGACTTCGATGCTATGGTCAAAACAATGAAACTAACTGCGATACGGAGACGAACACTTACAGGAAGTGTTTAGAATACAATTAAAAAGCCGAAATGTGGAGAGACACTGCAGACATTGAGCGTCTTTCCCGTCTGGCTTACCCATTGGCAACACCAGAATTTTTGCATGTTATTGTTACAGATGCCTTCATAGATGGAGTGCGAGATGCAGAACTTTAAAAAGCCATCCGAATCAGCGGAAAACGGAAAATAAGCGAAGCCCTTATCTATGCTCTGTCCTATGAGGCGGCTAGAGATTCAGCGAGGGCTACGCAGTACAGCCGGGCGATAGATGCTCAGGAGAAGGATCCTACACAGCTGATACGAAGACTGGTAGGGGAGGCTATAGACGAAAGACGACCCCAGGAGGAGGATCTTGCACGGCTGGTCAGAAGGGTGGTGGACGAGACTAGAGACGAACGGCGACCTATTTCAGACAAAATAAAACACTTCTTCGCTGCTGGAACTGCAACAAACCTGGTCATGTGCAAAGGGATTATACCAGAGTGTTTCGGGGTCGTGGACGCCAATCACAAGAAAGGCAGAACGGCAACCGGGAAAACTAATGTCTGCCGGTTTCACGGAGCGGAGACAGGCAGCACGGTATTAGGAGGCTCCAAAAATGGTTATTTCTGTCACGGTGTTGGGAAGAAACAAAAGTTTAAAGGTACAAGGAAAGATCGGCCACGGGTGTTGTGCTTTTCTTTTGGACACCGGGGCATCTCGGTCGATAATTAGACCCGATTATATTGGAGATCAGAAAATAACAGAAGCAAACAGTTAAACACTGAAAACAGCCAGTGGTGAACTAATACCAGTGTTGGGACAGGTCAGACTTAACTTTGAAATTCGAACCCAACCATTCAGTCATGAGTTCCTGATCGCAAAACGTGACTGACGAGTGTATCCTCGGCTTGGATTTTATACAGGCATTCGGGCTGTCTTTAAACATGGCTAATGGCACAGTACAATATGCTAACATGGAGATTCCACTACTTGAGGAGGATATGGGAGATGGTCAAGCGAGAAGAATTTTGTTGGTAGAAGATACGACCATACCAGCACAATCGGAATGTATAATATGGGGAAAGGTTGAAGGACATTGCAAAACCATTAGTACAAAACTCGTAGAAACAGCAAGAGAACAGAAAATAGGCTGGTTGTAGGAAAGACGTTGGTGGTCAGTGTTGGTGATAGAAAGGTCCCAGTGAGAGTCATGAATCTTTACTCGCAGGAAAATAAGTTACGAGCGGGCAGTGTCATAGCGGACTGTTACTCCGTGGATCTGATCACACAATGTCGGGACGCAGAGGGATCGACAAACACGGTAGCGAAGGAGAGCGCACAGATACACAAACTTCTTAACAAGATGAAAGAAAATATTTCGATGGAAGAATATAACAAAGCTGAGAAATTAATTTTGGAATTTATGGACATTATGCCCTGTGACGAGGACCCATTCGACAACCACCGCGTCGTCTACCGTTGGCAAAACAGCAAGAAGCCCTCGATATGCTGGAACTCATGAAACAACAAGGGGTCATC
This sequence comes from Biomphalaria pfeifferi, assembly GCA_030265305.1. Taxonomy (NCBI): domain Eukaryota; kingdom Metazoa; phylum Mollusca; class Gastropoda; family Planorbidae; genus Biomphalaria; species Biomphalaria pfeifferi. The sequence continues at coordinate 503,668 of JASAOG010000239.1, forward strand.
GAGCCATCCAACAGCCCGTGGTGTTCACCGGCTGTATTGGTTAAAAAGAAAGATGGGACTTTGCGGTTTTGTGTTGATTACCTGGCATTGAATAATGTCACGCAGAAGGATAGTTATCCTCTTCCCCGCATTGACGACACATTGGACACACTCGCCGGATCACGAATCTTCTCTACTCTAGACCTCAAGAGCGGATATTGGCAGATAGGGATGCATCCCATTGATAAAGAAAAAACGGCCTTTTCAGCTGGAAGTGGCCTGTGGCAATTTAAGGTGATGCCATTTGGCCACTGCAATGCTCCAGCTACTTTTGAGAGATTGATGGATCAAGTTTTAAAAGGTCTTAACTGGAATACTTGCCTAGTGTATCTTGATGACAGTATCGTGCTCGGAAGAACATTTGATGAACATCTGAACAATTTGAGAGAAGTGTTTCAGAGGATTCAAAGTAAGGGTATGAAGCTCAACCCCAAGAAGTGTGACCTATTCAAGAGGAAAGTAACATATTTGGGCCAAGTTATATCAAGCATGGGTATAAGCACGGATCCAGACAAAAGTGAGGCGGTTAGGCAATGGCCTGTCCCTGGAAGTGTACAAGAACTGAAAAGTTTTCTGGGTCTTTGCACTTATTATCGACGCTTTGTTCCAGGCTTCTCTGGGATTGCAGGAGTTCTTCACCAACTGACAGAACAGAAAAAACGGTATGGACAATAGAATGACAGGAGGCGTTTGAAAAGTTAAAAGAGGCTCTCCTTTCGTCACCGATGTTAGCATACCCACTGTCGGGTACACCATTCATTCTGGATACAGACGCAAGCGGTATGGGGATCGGTGCTGTGCTATCGCAGAGCATTGATGGAAACGAAAAGGTCGTAGCTTACTTTAGTAAAAGGTTGTCAATCAAAGTCTGAAAGGAATTATTGTGTTACGAGACGTAAATTGTTAGCTGTTGTTGATTCAATTAAACATTTTCATAAATATCTCTATGGACAAAGGTTTAAACTGAGAACTGACCACGCAGCCTTGAAATGGCTACTATCTTTCAAGAATCCAGAGGGACAGGTGGCGAGATGGGTTGAACGGTTGCAGAGTTATGAATTTGAGACTGAACACAGGAAGGGACTGATTCACTAGAATGCCGATGCATTGTCTCGAAGGCCATGCGAAATGCAGTGCAGTCACTGCGTGAAGGCAGAAGAAAAAGAAACTGAGTGTCGTCGTCTAGGAAAAGATGTTACCGGGTCCTGGTCAGATGAAAAAATTAGAGAGGACCAGTTGGAAGATAATGATCTGGCTCCCATTCTGCTATGGAAGGGGAATGGACAACGGCCCGAGTGGCAGCACATCTCTGAAAAAGGGGCTGCCACGAAAGCGTACTGGGCTTAATGGGACTCAATAACCATCATTAATGGTGTCCTACGTAGGGTCTGGGAATCAGTTGACGGCACATCGAGGCGTTTTCAGCTTATATTACCGAAAATCAGAGTGTCTGAGGTGCTGCAGGAAATTCACAATGGTACCAGTGGATCTCATCTGGGCGTTAATAAGACCCTCGATAAGGTTCGCCAAAGATTCTACTGGTTCAGATACAGAGAGGATGTAGAGGAATGGTGCCGGGAATGCGACGTCTGTACAGCCGCAAAGGGCCCTTCACGCAAAACAAGGGGACGAATGCAACAATACATAGTTGGAGTTCCGTTTGAAAGGATTGCAATCGACATGGCAGGGCCATTTCCTGAAACTAGACGAGGAAATAAGTACATATTGATAGCTATTGATTACTTCACTAAATGGCTGGAGGCGTATGCGATACCGAACCAAGAAGTAACAACGGTAGCAGAAACGCTTGTAGAGAACTGGATTAGTCGTTTTGGTGTCCCAATGGAGCTACACTCCGATCAGGGCAGGAACTTTGAATCTAGAGTATTTCAGGAAATGTGCCGGGTGCTTGGCATCAATAAAACTCGCACTACATCACTACACCCGCAGTCAGACGGAATGGTAGAGTGGTTTAATCGTACATTAGAACAATACTTGTCGAAGGTCCCCGATGATCGACAAGATAACTGGGACACACACATTCCAGTGTTCCTGATGTCCTACAGGAGTTCTATCCATTGCTCTACTACATATACCCCTGCAAAGATGTTGTTCGGCCGGGAACTTCGTTTACCAAGTGATCTGCTATTTGGACTTCCGAGAATAATACCAGCCACTGCTACTGAGTATGTCAACGATCTTAGACGGCGTCTGGAGGAAACACATTCTCTGGCTCGTGGGACAATGAAGAATAACTGCGATCTAATGAAGACTCGGTACGATAGACGTGCAAATGCCTCGGGGTTTCAGGAAAACGATCTGGTATGGCTATATAAACCCCAGAGAAGAAAAGGTAGATCCCCAAAACTCCAAAGAGACTGGGAAGGTCCCTTTTGTGTCGTTAAAAGGATCAACGATGTGGTCTACCGAATTCAGAAAAGTCCACGATCTAGCTTCAAGGTTGTTCACGTAGATCGGCTTCATCTTTATCATGGAGGGGCAAACTTTGTTCGAGACGAACAGTTTTAACGAGGGGGCAGTGTTATGACTCTAGTCTACAATGCACGTTGTCATTAGGTGTGAGACTGCGCACCAGGAGACACATGAGAAAGACAGAAAATAAGTGTGGAAGTCAAAGATGGCTGATGTAAACAAGTGTTGCAATTATTCGAATGCGTAATTATTATCCGACTATTAGTCTATTATTAAATTGCTGTTTTTATCTATAACTTTCGTTGAGGTTCTTTGGGCTCGCTGTAGGCAGAGTTACAGCAATTGGTGTCAGAAGTGGGATCATAGGCAACTCAACGAGAGGAGGTAGGCTTTGATTACAATGACATATTGGAAGCTATTACATCAGCTCTCAATTAAAGAGATAAGACAAGAGCTTCGGGACCGAGATTTTAAATCGCTCGGTAGCTGGGCTCGTCTGAGGCAAGCTCTGATCAATGACGAAGAAGATCCGGAGACCTACACATTTGAAATTGAACTTGGGATTGTTGAGTTCATTGGCAAGATCCAGGACTATTTGTATGCATTTGATGAACAACTGAACATGAGCAGGAACATAATGTTGAACAAAGTTGATGAAAGTGTATTGCAAGTAGAAGGCCAAATAGACCAAAGTGATAAAATTGTGTCGCAAGCAAAAGGAAGAATAAACTCGTTAGGGAAGGAGCAGTTGCCTGGTCAGAACTGTGGCTGCACAAACAGTGGTGATGGAGGCGCTGGGGATTGGAGCGCTGTCTGTGACTGTGTTGTGGGCAAGTCTGGCGGGGATGACTTTCATGTCGAGAAACGTGACAACGATTGCTGCGGCGATATCAATGGGATATACAGAATTGATAGAAAAGAAACAAATGAAAAAACTAGAGCAGTCTGTTATGAGCCTGAAACTTTTGTTCCTGGTATACCTGCAACGATCCGGACAGATCAAGACAACGTTGGGTCTGCGTCCAAGCTTGCTGTGTGGACCTTAAAGACCTCTGTTTATCTGTCAGTACTTTTGATGAGAACTCAAACCATGAAAGCCTCAAGACCGTTTCTGATTCCTTGCCTTGGATGTCGTCGGGTGAAATTGCGAATACGGGCCTCAACAATGGCCAAGGCAGAAACAACGAATTTGACTTTGGCAGCGGCATTAGAGAGAACTCCATACTTGGCAACTGCATCCAGGCGATTGACATGAACTGTATATGCGGCGTCCTGCGGGGACAGTGCCCATGCCAAGAAACCCAGCTACAAGACCTGAACTTGACAGAAATGTGTACATCTGCCCACATCAGTGAAAGTGACTTGAACGGTGGTGAATTAATCCCAGCAAAACCTGATGTAGTGGTGGATGAACATTACAAGGATGCTTCATGGGCATACCCAACAGATGAAGCTGAGAAAGACTATGTGCTTGAAACCATTGCTAGCTGTGGGCCTACAACTGTGTCACGGCACGTCCATGCAAAAGGTCCGCTGACTCAGGGTCTTAGAACAACAACCCTGGAATCTACGGTGATCGCCACAACATCCATTTGTGTTACGTGGCTGGCAACCCTGACCTCCACTAACTCTCCATGTGTCAGCTGGCTGGCATCTGCGACAAACGTCATGAGGTCGAAGCAGCGACCACGATATCGCCTCAAGCGTAGACTGGCCAATTGGAAGAAGAGGAAGCGACGACCGCGGAAAACTGTGCAGATGGCTTTGTGGGCTACAGGCACCCTAACGTCTGTGGTTCCCACCGATCGACCTCCACCTGAACTGTCAAAGCTCCACTGCACTGTTTCTTTTCGGGACGAAAAGTTCTAAGAAGGGCCCAATGTTATAACTCTGCCGTTCGCACCGCCATCTAAGCTAGAAGGTGCGCACTGTGATAAATTAGGAAGAGAGGAGAACGATTTCCGCCCAAGTTGAGAGCCGAAGTGAAAAGACTGTGCTTAAGAAAGATGATGTTTTATGAACTTGTGATGTCGTGTAAATAAAGATATATGTGCCTCGTTGAGTTGGGGCCCACCCAACCAAACTCATTTTACCTAGGGCTTTTAATTATCGAAGGCCAGCCCAGCCCCCTTTTTGTCTTTGCCTTGTGGTACTAATTGGAGATTTGTGAAAGGTGTGTCAACTCCAGTCCCATTTTTCTTTTGGATTTCTTCTTCTACACTACAAGCTAGTTCATTGCAGGGGGGCCGCTGCGGCTGCTGGTATCTGGCCAACGGATGTTGGATACTCCACGTAAGCAGCTGTTGTCAACTTTCTGATTGCAGTTTTAGTTGTGCCTCGCGGCTTCCTAAAGTAAAATAGTTTAAACAAAGAAAACAACTTTCTAATTGCTGGTTTAGTTGTGGCTCGCGGCTTCTTAAAGTAAAATAGTTTAAACAAAGAAAAAAAATTTCTTATGAATTCAATCCAGTCTACAAACGTATTTGTTTTGTTTTGATTAAAATAGAATTCTGTCTTTTGGTATTCACACTTCGTTTGTGATATATTACGTCTTATAGTGTAAAAGAGCGAATTCTGCTTGCCCATATGCTATACTCTTACACTCTACAAATAATTACTTAGAACTTACCTGTTACATAAATAACCCCTGTTCATTTCACCTGGTCGGACAATAAACCCTTTCACCGAGGTAAATTGTACTCTCAATTGAATCATTTGTAAGCCTGTTTAAAATTTTTTCTTCGTAAGAAAATTTTTTTTAAAGAAAAACAAATCAACAACAAAAACAAAACCTCGGGAGTCTAAAGGTTGTTATGAATGTGTATCGTTACCTCCCCTTTTGTGTAACCTGAACACTGTAAGGATGAAAAGGGGGAGAACACTTGTGAACACTTTCAAAGCAAAACTCATTAGAGCTAATTAAAATTCCATCATTCTTCTTAAAAATAAATCAACAATATCTCGTTAAGAACATTTCTTCACAATGATGCACGAAAAATAGATCGAGACAACATTTCATTAACTTTTTAAAATACGTAGGCTCTGAACTTGATTCGAACAGCTGACAAGTTGGATTATGACAAAGCTTATGACAAACATTCAAAACTCACACATATAATCTACACTTACACACACCATTTTCCACACCAACAAAAAAGCCCCAATTGATAATATAAATGGCCGTTCTTAATCCCATCAATAATACAATAGCCTAGTATAGTTCACATTCTAACCAACATACTCTATTTTCTGTTACAGATCGCTATAACGTTCCTCCCCTCTAGCAGGGCCATGCTTCAGACATTGCCGTGAGGAATGTAGGGTAATCTTGTGGCGTGAGGCATGCACTCTGGACTGCCGCTTGATGGTCTCGGCTTCGAATTCAAAGCAGACTTCCTGCCCTTGCCAGGTGGGGCCCAGCGCGGAGCTCCTGCGCCAAACATTAATTAAGGTAATTAAAGCTAAAAAAAAAGGCATATTCCGAGGGATCTACAGTGCATAATCCTTCTGCTTTTTTTTTAAAATTGTAAGTCAAAAACCAAAATTTCCTAATCAATGCGCTTTATTGGAATAGGAGGTGTCAGCAAAACATCTTTTACCTACGCTCATGAAAGCTTGTTACTGTAGCTTGGTTTTCCTAATGCTGAAAAGGGTAAGGTAGCCTCAAAACCCCTCTTGGCTACTCTTATGGAATTCAGTGACTGTAGTTTGCTTCAGATTTATATTGTAAGTGGGGTTTTAAATTAAAAACCAGCTGGTGAGGGATTTAAAACTAATGACCCTCTTAAGGATATTTACACTTAAAACCCTCTGGTCCAGACAGCTAGTCCAACTAGCTATTGTTTCTCCAAACAGCTAGTTCAACTAACTATTGTAGCTCCAGAGAGCTAGTTCAACTAACTATTGTAGCTCCAGACAGCTAGTTCAACTAACTATTGTGGCTCCATACAGCTAGTTCAACTAACTATTGTAGCTCCAGAGAGCTAGTTCAACTAACTATTGTAGATCCAGACAGCTAGTTCAACTAACTATTGTGGCTCAATACAGCTAGTCGAACTAACTATTGTATCTCCAGACAGCTAGTTCAACTAACTATTGCAACTCCAGACAGCTAGTCCAACTAACTATTGTATCTACAGACAGCTTGTCCAACTAACTATTGTATCTCCAGAAAGGTAGTCCAACTAACTACTGTATCTCCAAACAGCTAGTCCAACTAACTATTGTATCTCCAGACAGTTAGTCCAACTAACTATTGTATCTCCAGACAGCAAGTCAACCTATCTATTGTATCTCCAGACAGCAAGTTCAACTAACTTTTGTATCTCCAGATAGCTAGTTTAACTAACTATTGTATCTCCAGACAGCTAGTTCAATTAACTATTGTAGCTCAAGGTAGCTAGTTCAATTAACTATTTTAGCTCCAGACAGCTAGTTCAACTAACTATTGTATCTCCAGAATGCTAGTCCAACTAACTATTGTAGCTCAAGACAGCTAGTCCAACTAACTATTGTATCTCCAGACAGCTAGTTGAACTAACTATTGTATCTCCAGGACGCTAGTCTAACTAACTATTGTATCTACAGACAGCTTGTCCAACTAACTATTGTATCTCCAGACAGCTAGTCCATTTAACTATTGTAGCTCCAGACAGCTAGTCCATTTAACTATTGTAGCTCCAGACAGCTAGTTCAACTAACTATTGTATCTCCAGACAGCTTTTCCAACTAACTATTGTAGCTTCAGACAGCTAGTCCAACTAACTATTGTACCTCCAGACTGCTAGTCCAACTAACTATTGTACCTCCAGAAAGCTAGTTCAACTAACTATTGTATCTCCAGACAGCTAGTTCAACTAACTATTGTATCTCCAGAAAACTAGCTTTTCTAACTATTGTATCTCCAGACAGCTATTCCAACTAACTATTGTTTCTCTAGACAGCTAGTTCAACTAAATATTGTACCTCCAGATAGGTAGTTCAACTAACTATTGTATCTCCAGACAGCTAGTTCAACTAACTATTGTGTCTCAAGATAGCTAGTTCAACTAACTATTGTATCTCTAGACAGCTAGTCCAACTAACTATTGTATCTCCAGATAGCTAGTTCAACTAACTATTGTATCTCCAGACAGCTAGTCCAACTAACTATTGTATCTCCAGACAGCTAGTTCAACTAACTATTGTATCTCCAGAAAACTAGCTTTTCTAACTATTGTATCTCCAGACAGCTATTCCAACTAACTATTGTTTCTCTAGACAGCTAGTTCAACTAAATATTGTACCTCCAGATAGGTAGTTCAACTAACTATTGTATCTCCAGACAGCTAGTTCAACTAACTATTGTGTCTCAAGATAGCTAGTTCAACTAACTATTGTATCTCCAGACAGCTAGTCCAACTAACTATTGTATCTCCAGATAGCTAGTTCAACTAACTATTGTATCTCCAGACAGCTAGTTCAATTATTTTTTGTAGCTCCAGACAGCTAGTTCAACTAACTATTGTATCTCCAGACAGCTAGTCCAACTAACTATTGTAGCTCCAGGTAGCTAGTTTAATTAACTATTTTATCTCCAGACAGCTAGTTTAACTAAGTATTGTAGTTTCAGACAGCTAGTAAATTTAACTATTGAAGCTCCTGACAGCTAGTCCATTTAACTATTGTAGCTTGAGACAGCTAGTTCAACTAACTATTGTATCTCTAGATAGCTAGTCCAACTAACTATTGTATCTCCAGATAGCTAGTCCAACTAACTATTGTATCTCCAGAAAACTAGTTTTACTAACTATTGTATCTCCAGACAGCTATTCCAACTAACTATTGTTTCTCTAGACAGCTAGTTCAACTAAATATTGTACCTCCAGATAGGTAGTTCAACTAACTATTGTATCTCCAGACAGCTAGTTCAACTAACTATTGTGTCTCAAGATAGCTAGTTCAACTAACTATTGTATCTCCAGACAGCTAGTCCAACTAACTATTGTATCTCCAGATAGCTAGTTCAACTAACTATTGTATCTCCAGACAGCTTGTTCATTTATTTTTTGTAGCTCCAGACAGCTAGTTCAACTAACTATTGTATCTCCAGACAGCTAGTCCAACTAACTATTGTAGCTCCAGGAAGCTAGTTTAATTAACTATTGTTACTCCAGACAGCTAGTTTAACTAAGTATTGTAGTTTCAGACAGCTAGTCAATTTAACTATTGAAGCTCCTGACAGCTAGTCCATTTAACTATTGTAGCTTGAGACAGCTAGTTCAACTAACTATTGTATCTCTAGATAGCTAGTCCAACTAACTATTGTATCTACAGATAGCTAGTCCAACTAACTATTGTATCTCCAGACAGCTAGTCCAACTAATTTTTGTAGCTCTAAGTAGCTAGTTTAATTAACTTTTTTATCTACAAACAGCTAGTCTAACTAACTATTTATTTCTCCAGACAGCTAGTCCAACTAACTATTGTTACTCCAGACAGCTAGTTCAACTAAGTATTGTAGCTCCAGACAGCTTGTCCAACTATTTTTTGTATCTCCAGACTGCTAATCCAACTAACATTGTAGCTCCCGATAGCTAGTTCAACTAACTTTTGTATCTCCAGATAGCTAGTCCAACTAAAATTGTATCTCTAGACAGCTAGTCCAACTAACTATTGTATCTCCAGATAGATAGTTCATTTAACTATTGTATCTCCAGACAGCTAGTTCAACTAACTATTGTATCTCCAAACAGCTAGTCCATTTAACTATTGTAGCTCCAAACAGCTAGTCCATTTAACAATTGTAACTCCAGACAGCTAATCCATTTAACTATTGTAGCTCCAGACAGCTATTCCAACTAACTATTAAATCTCCAGACAGCTAGTCCAACTAACTATTGTATCTCCAGACAGCTAGTCCAACTAACTATTGTATCTCCAGACAGCTAGTGCAACTAACTATTGTATCTCCAGACTGCTAGTTCAACTAACTATTGTATCTCTAGACAGCTAGTTCAACTAAATATTGTACCTCCAGATAGGTAGTTCAACTAACTATTGTATCTCCAGACAGCTAGTTCAACTAACTATTGTATCTCCAGACAGCTAGTCCAACTAAATATTGTATCTCCAGATAGCTAGTTCAACTAACTATTGTATCTCCAGACAGCTAGTTCAATTAACTTTTGTAGCTCCAGACAGCTAGTTCAACTAACTATTGCATCTCCAGACAGCTAGTCCAACTAACTATTGTAGCTCCAGGTAGCTAGTTTAATTAACTATTTTATCTCCAGACAGCTAGTCCAACTAACTATTGTTACTCCAGACAGCTAGTTTAACTAAGTATTGTAGCTTCAGACAGCTAGTCAATTTAACTATTGAAGCTCCAGACAGCTATTCCATTTAACTAATGTAGCTCCAAACAGCTAGTTCAACTAACTATTGTATCTCCAGATAGCTATTCCAACAAACTATTAAACCTTTAGACAGCTAGTTCTACTAACTATTGTACCTCCAGACAGCTAGTCCAACTAACTATTGTATCTCCAGACAGCTTGTCCAACTAACTATTGTATCTTCAGACAACTAGTCGAACTAACTATTGTATCTCCAGAAAGCTAGTCCAACTAACTATTGTAGCTCCAGACAACTAGTCCATTTAATATTGTAGCTCCACACAGCTAGTTCAACTAACTATTGTATCTCCAGACAGCTATTCTAACTAACTATTGTAGCTCCAGACAGCTAGTTCAACTAACTATTGTGTCTCCAGATAGCTAGTTCAACTAACTATTGTATCTCCAGACAGCTAGTCCAACTATCTATTGTATCCCCTGATAGCTAGTTCAACTAACTATTGTATCTCCAGACAGCTAGTTCAATTAACTATTGTAGCTCCAGTTAGCTAGTTCAACTAACTATTGTATCTCCAGATAGCTAGTTCAACTAACTATTGTTACTTCAGACAGCTAGTTAAACTAAGTATTGTAGCTCCAGACAGCTAGTCCATTTAACTATTGTAGCTCCAGACAGCTAGTCCATTTAACTATTGTAGCTCCAGACAGCTAGTCTATTTAACTATTTTAGCTCCAGACAGCTATTCCAACTAACTATTGTATCTCCAGACAGCTAGTTCAACTAACTATTGTATCTCCAGACAGCTAGTTCAATTAACTATTGTAGCTCCAGACAGCTAGTTCAACTAGCTAAATTATCTCCAGACAGCTAGTTTAACTAACTATTGTATCTCTAGATAGCTAGTCCAACTAACTATTGTGTCTCTAGACAGCTAGTTAATCTAACTATTGTATCTACAGACAGCTTGTCCAACAAACTATTGTATCTCCAGAAAGCTAGTTCAACTAACTATTGTGTCTCAAGACAGCTAGTCCAACTAACTATTCTACTTCCAGACAGCTAGTCCAACTAACTATTGTATCTCTAGAAAGCTGGTTCAACTACTTATTGTACCTCCAGATAACTAGTTCAACTAACTATTGTAGCTCCAGACAGCTTGTCCAACTATTTTTTGTATCTCCAGACTGCTAATCCAACTAACATTGTAGCTCCCGATAGCTAGTTCAACTAACTTTTGTATCTCCAGATAGCTAGTCCAACTAAAATTGTATCTCTAGACAGCTAGTCCAACTAACTATTGTATCTCCAGATAGATAGTTCATTTAACTATTGTATCTCCAGACAGCTAGTTCAACTAACTATTGTATCTCCAAACAGCTAGTCCATTTAACTATTGTAGCTCCAAACAGCTAGTCCATTTAACAATTGTAACTCCAGACAGCTAATCCATTTAACTATTGTAGCTCCAGACAGCTATTCCAACTAACTATTAAATCTCCAGACAGCTAGTCCAACTAACTATTGTATCTCCAGACAGCTAGTCCAACTAACTATTGTATCTCCAGACAGCTAGTGCAACTAACTATTGTATCTCCAGACTGCTAGTTCAACTAACTATTGTATCTCTAGACAGCTAGTTCAACTAAATATTGTACCTCCAGATAGGTAGTTCAACTAACTATTGTATCTCCAGACAGCTAGTTCAACTAACTATTGTATCTCCAGACAGCTAGTCCAACTAAATATTGTATCTCCAGATAGCTAGTTCAACTAACTATTGTATCTCCAGACAGCTAGTTCAATTAACTTTTGTAGCTCCAGACAGCTAGTTCAACTAACTATTGCATCTCCAGACAGCTAGTCCAACTAACTATTGTAGCTCCAGGTAGCTAGTTTAATTAACTATTTTATCTCCAGACAGCTAGTCCAACTAACTATTGTTACTCCAGACAGCTAGTTTAACTAAGTATTGTAGCTTCAGACAGCTAGTCAATTTAACTATTGAAGCTCCAGACAGCTATTCCATTTAACTAATGTAGCTCCAAACAGCTAGTTCAACTAACTATTGTATCTCCAGATAGCTATTCCAACAAACTATTAAACCTTTAGACAGCTAGTTCTACTAACTATTGTACCTCCAGACAGCTAGTCCAACTAACTATTGTATCTCCAGACAGCTTGTCCAACTAACTATTGTATCTTCAGACAACTAGTCGAACTAACTATTGTATCTCCAGAAAGCTAGTCCAACTAACTATTGTAGCTCCAGACAACTAGTCCATTTAATATTGTAGCTCCACACAGCTAGTTCAACTAACTATTGTATCTCCAGACAGCTATTCTAACTAACTATTGTAGCTCCAGACAGCTAGTTCAACTAACTATTGTGTCTCCAGATAGCTAGTTCAACTAACTATTGTATCTCCAGACAGCTAGTCCAACTATCTATTGTATCCCCTGATAGCTAGTTCAACTAACTATTGTATCTCCAGACAGCTAGTTCAATTAACTATTGTAGCTCCAGTTAGCTAGTTCAACTAACTATTGTATCTCCAGATAGCTAGTTCAACTAACTATTGTTACTTCAGACAGCTAGTTAAACTAAGTATTGTAGCTCCAGACAGCTAGTCCATTTAACTATTGTAGCTCCAGACAGCTAGTCCATTTAACTATTGTAGCTCCAGACAGCTAGTCTATTTAACTATTTTAGCTCCAGACAGCTATTCCAACTAACTATTGTATCTCCAGACAGCTAGTTCAACTAACTATTGTATCTCCAGACAGCTAGTTCAATTAACTATTGTAGCTCCAGACAGCTAGTTCAACTAGCTAAATTATCTCCAGACAGCTAGTTTAACTAACTATTGTATCTCTAGATAGCTAGTCCAACTAACTATTGTGTCTCTAGACAGCTAGTTAATCTAACTATTGTATCTACAGACAGCTTGTCCAACAAACTATTGTATCTCCAGAAAGCTAGTTCAACTAACTATTGTGTCTCAAGACAGCTAGTCCAACTAACTATTCTACTTCCAGACAGCTAGTCCAACTAACTATTGTATCTCTAGAAAGCTGGTTCAACTACTTATTGTACCTCCAGATAACTAGTTCAACTAACTATTGTAGCTCCAGATAGCTAGTCCAACTAACTTTTGTATTTCCAGACAGCTAGTCCAACTAACTATTGTATCTCCAGAAAGCTAGTCCAACTAACAATTGTATGTCCAGACAGCTAGTCCAACTAACTATTGTATCTCCAGACAGCTAGTTCAACTAACTATTGTAGCTCCAGATAGCTAGTCTAACTAACTATTGTATCTCTAGACAGCTAGTCCAACTAACTATGGTATCTCCAGATAGCTAGTTCATTTAACTATTGTATCTCCAGACAGCTAGTCCAAATAACTATTGTATCTCCAGATAACTAGTTCATTTAACTATTGTATCTCCAGACAGCTAGTTCAACTAACTATTGTACTTCCAGATAGCTAGTCCATTTAACTATTGTATCTCCAGACAGCTAGTCTAACTAACTATTGTATCTCTAGACAGCTAGTCCAACTAACTATGGTATCTCCAGATAGCTAGTTCATTTAACTATTGTATCTCCAGACAGCTAGTCCAAATAACTATTGTATCTCCAGATAACTAGTTCATTTAACTATTGTATCTCCAGACAGCTAGTTCAACTAACTATTGTACTTCCAGATAGCTAGTCCATTTAACTATTGTATCTCCAGACAGCTAGTCCAACTAACAATTGTATCTCCAGACAGCTAGTCCAACTAACTATTGTATCTCCAGAAAGGTAGTCCAACTAACAATTGAATCTCCAGACAGCTAGTCCAACTAACTATTGTAGCTCTAGACAGCTAGTTCAACTAACTATTGTATCTCCAGATAGCTAGTTCAACTAACTTTTGTATCTCCAGACAGCTAGTCCAACTAACTCTTGTATCTCCAGATAGCTAGTTCAACTAACTATTATATCTCCAGACAGCTAGTTCAATTAATTTTGTATCTCCAGACAGCTAGTTCAACTATTTATTGTAAATCCAGACAGCTATTCCAACTAACTATTGTATCTTCAGACAGCTAGTCCAACTAACTATTGTAGCTCCAGACAGCTAGTTCAACTAACTATTGTTACTTCAGTTAGCTAGTTAAACTAAGTATTGTATCTCCAGACAGCTAGTCCATTTAACTGTTGTATCTCCAGACAGCTAGTCCATTTAACTATTGTAGCTCCAGACAGCTAGTCCAACTAACTATTGTATCTCCAGACAGCTATTCCAACTAACTCTTGTATCTCCAGACAGCTAGTTCAACTAACTATTGTATCTCCAGACAGCTAGTTCAATTAACTATTGTAGCTCCAGGTAGCTAGATTAATTAACTATTGTATCTCCAGACAGCTAGTTCAATTAACTATTGTATCTCCAGACAGCTAGTTCAATTAACACTTGAAACTGCAGAAAGCTTGTCCAACTAACTCAGTTTAAAGTTCAATACATATAAGAAGCACACAAGGTTCTGTCTTTTGACTTTTTTTTTCTTTCCTCACCAAATCTTCCTACTTTATCCAATCCTCTGCATCAAGGGTTAGATCAGAATTCATTACCCAATACAAATAGGCACTATAGACTATAACACTAGATGTATACAAAGCCAATCTTAGAATAACACCAAAAATTACCAAAATGTATTTTGATGAGATTTGTCCAAGTCTATATTGACTCTGCCTACTACCTTAACCAAATTGCAGTTCAATGTCGTATTTCTTTTTAAAGTTCATGTTATTAAAAAAGTTCGGAGATTAAATATTTGCGCAGATTATTTTGAACTCTAGTGAAATTTTGTAACAGGAAGATTTTTTTTCGATGTTAAAAAAAAGAACTGGAATTGTATTTCTCCGGGGTCTTAGAGCATTTCTTTAAAAGTAAACATTTTTAGATTCAAGGTAAAGGTCTAACACTGAAGACCACGCCAAGGGGAGTTAATTACACTTCTGCTGCTGGATTTGATCACTCCTGGTTTACCTCCAGAAAGGTAAAGGCGATCACTGGCATCACAGCTTTGATGGAGAGATAATTGTTCCCGGGGCTTTCTCGCCCAAACAGCCGTCAAAGTAATTGTCGGAACGCTAGAGGATATATTTTTATAGATGCAGGCTTTAATGAGGGGGGTTGTGGGGGGAGTGTACCTGCTGTGTGGGGGAGACGAGAAGGTGGAACTGCTGTGAGGTGGGGGTGGGTGGGAGATGAGGTTAGAGGATAGATGGGCAGATTATGCGTGGATTGATGAAGTGGTAATGACGTAATTGTTTGTTGTTGTTCAATTACTTCAGCATTCATTATGTTGATTGCATAGTTTTTCTTTTCCTGTTGTGCTTTTACAACTTTTAAACCGAATTAAGTTTTTTTTTCTTTTTCAGTTCTCTCAGAATATGTTGTTGTTGTTGTTTTTTTGAGATGTTGGCAGCGTCTGCTGTAAGTGGAGACAGGTCGCGTGAATTTATTATTTTTTTGCTTCTGAACTTTCCTTTTCGTACCACGTGACTTTGTGCTGCCTACAATGACACGTGAAGTAAAGATCACGTGAGGTGAAGATCACGTGAGGTGAAGATCAGATCCATTGTTGAGAGAGGACAACACCAACGAGGAAAAGCATTGGTTCAACAGGCAAACTATGGAAAATACGTTAAATTATTTCAATGAAAGAACCGCACAATTACTGTCAAATCTCTCAGTACTGCAATTTGTATCTCCCTTTTTCTATGTTAAACAACACTAATGAAATATTGGTACTTTTTTTTTATCTGTGATTTATAGAAAATTAAGTTCATACTTTAACTATTATAGTAATGTCGGTGCTGTTAAAGTCCTGTCTGCACAATCAGTGGCGTCACTAGCTTGGGTGCCACCCGGTGCGGTCAGCTCAGGGTGTCCTACCCCTCCATTTTTTTTTCGTTAAGCCATAAAACATATTCTTTATACTTACCAACATTAATTAATTGTTAAATAATTATAAAAAGAGTGGCGATTCTATTTTAGAATTTCATAGATTATTCCAATTTATCTATAGTTCAATTTTGCAACAATGCGGCCGTAAGGAAATGACAATTTTTTTTTATGGATTTTAAACTTGAAAACTCATCAACAATTTTGAAGAGTCATCAAATACGCTAATAATTTTGAAACTAAAATCTACACGATACACTATCAGTTGTTGAAATAAAGACTTTTTGGTTTATTTGCTACATCAATGATTTCTAGTAGGTGTAGAAAGTCAGCATTAAAAACTGATTAATACACATAGAGGCTTGGAGGCTGAATGGTAAAGCGCTTGGCTTCCGAACCGGGGTCCCGGGTACGAATCTTGGTATAGGCTGGGATTATTTATTTCGGGATTTTTAGTCGCCTCGGAGTTCATTCAGCTCTATTGGGTACCTGACATTAGTTGAGAAAAAGTAAAGGCGGTAGGTCGTTGTGCTGGCTACATGACACCCTGCTCGTTAACTATAGAAACAGATGACCTTAACATCATCTTCCCCATATATCGCAATGTCTGAAAGTGGAACTTACTAAATAGTGAGTCTGCGTAATTAAAATTTATTGTACGTGATATTTTTTGCAATATTGTATGTCTGAATAATGACGTCATTTGCTAAACAGTGATCATTGGTTGGCATCCTTGTATTACGAATCTAGTTAGTAGCTACTACTTCAATAGATTCTATACAATAAATTCTATAAAAATAGTAGAATGCCGACCACGTCCTCCAAAACTGCTCTCTTTACCAAGAGGCCCGTATAAGATATTGGCCCCAAACACCTCAATAGAAAGAAAACTATATGGAGAGCTCCCTGATCTGGAAACCACTCCAACAGTTCATCTCATGTATTGGTCTAGTCATCTGAACACTCCAACAGTTCATCTCATGTATTGGTCTAGTCATCTGAACACTCCAACAGTTCATCTCATGTATTGGTCTAGTCATCTGAACACTCCAACAGTTCATCTCATGTATTGGTCTAGTCATCTGAACACTCCAACAGTTCATCTCATGTATTGGTCTAGTCATCTGAACACTCCAACAGTTCATCTCATGTATTGGTCTAGTCATCTCAACACTCCAACAGTTCATCTCATGTATTGGTCTAGTCATCTCAACACTCCAACAGTTCATCTCATGTATTGGTCTAGTCATCTGAATACTCCAACAGTTCATCTCATGTATTGGTCTAGTCATCTGAATACTCCAACAGTTCATCTCATGTATTGGTCTAGTCATCTGAATACTCCAACAGTTCATCTCATGTATTGGTCTAGTCATCTGAACACTCCAACAGTTCATCTCATGTATTGGTCTAGTCATCTGAACACTCCAACAGTTCATCTCATGTATTGGTCTAGTCATCTGAACACTCCAACAGTTCATCTCATGTATTGGTCTAGTCATCTGAATACTCCAACAGTTCATCTCATGTATTGGTCTAGTCATCTGAACACTCCAACAGTTCATCTGATGTATTGGTCTAGTCATCTCAACACTCCAACAGTTCATCTCATGTATTGGTCTAGTCATCTGAATACTCCAACAGTTCATCTCATGTATTGGTCTAGTCATCTGAATACTCCAACAGTTCATCTCATGTATTGGTCTAGTCATCTGAACACTCCAACAGTTCATCTCATGTATTGGTCTAGTCATCTCAATACTCCAACAGTTCATCTCATGTATTGGTCATCTGAATACCTCAACAGTTCATCTCATGTATTGGTCTAGTCATCTGAACACTCCAACAGTTCATCTCATGTATTGGTCTAGTCATCTGAATACTCCAACAGTTCATCTCATGTATTGGTCTAGTCATCTGAATACTCCAACAGTTCATCTCATGTATTGGTCTAGTCATCTGAACACTCCAACAGTTCATCTCATGTATTGGTCTAGTCATCTGAACACTCCAACAGTTCATCTCATGTATTGGTCTAGTCATCTGAACACTCCAACAGTTCATCTCATGTATTGGTCTAGTCATCTGAATACTCCAACAGTTCATCTCATGTATTGGTCTAGTCATCTGAACACTCCAACAGTTCATCTCATGTATTGGTCTAGTCATCTGAACACTCCAACAGTTCATCTCATGTATTGGTCTAGTCATCTGAACACTCCAACAGTTCATCTCATGTATTGGTCAAGTCATCTGAATACTCCAACAGTTCATCTCATGTATTGGTCTAGTCATCTGAACACTCCAACAGTTCATCTGATGTATTGGTCTAGTCATCTGAACACTCCAACAATTCATCTCATGTATTGGTCTAGTCATCTGAACACTCCAACAGTTCATCTCATGTATTGGTCTAGTCATCTCAATACTCCAACAGTTCATCTCATGTATTGGTCTAGTCATCTCAATACTCCAACAATTCATCTCATGTATTGGTCTAGTCATCTGAATACTCCAACAGTTCATC
Organism: Biomphalaria pfeifferi; assembly: GCA_030265305.1. NCBI lineage: Eukaryota > Metazoa > Mollusca > Gastropoda > Planorbidae > Biomphalaria > Biomphalaria pfeifferi. The sequence continues at coordinate 521,965 of JASAOG010000239.1, forward strand.
TCATGTATTGGTCTAGTCATCTGAATACTCCAACAGTTCATCTCATGTATTGGTCTAGTCATCTGAACACTCCAACAGTTCATCTCATGTATTGGTCTAGTCATCTGAACACTCCAACAGTTCATCTCATGTATTGGTCTAGTCATCTGAACACTCCAACAGTTCATCTCATGTATTGGTCTAGTCATCTGAATACTCCAACAGTTCATCTCATGTATTGGTCTAGTCATCTGAACACTCCAACAGTTCATCTGATGTATTGGTCTAGTCATCTGAACACTCCAACAATTCATCTCATGTATTGGTCTAGTCATCTCAACACTCCAACAGTTCATCTCACGTATTGGTCTAGTCATCTCAACACTCCAACAGTTCATCTCATGTATTGGTCTAGTCATCTGAATACTCCAACAGTTCATCTCATGTATTGGTCTAGTCATCTGAATACTCCAACAGTTCATCTCATGTATTGGTCTAGTCATCTGAACACTCCAACAGTTCATCTCATGTATTGGTCTAGTCATCTCAATACTCCAACAGTTCATCTCATGTATTGGTCATCTGAATACCTCAACAGTTCATCTCATGTATTGGTCTAGTCATCTGAACACTCCAACAGTTCATCTCATGTATTGGTCTAGTCATCTGAATACTCCAACAGTTCATCTCATGTATTGGTCTAGTCATCTCAATACTCCAACAGTTCATCTCATGTATTGGTCATCTGAATACTCCAACAGTTCATCTCATGTATTGGTCTAGTCATCTGAACACTCCAACAGTTCATCTCATGTATTGGTCTAGTCATCTGAACACTCCAACAGTTCATCTCATGTATTGGTCTAGTCATCTGAACACTCCAACAGTTCATCTCATGTATTGGTCTAGTCATCTCAATACTCCAACAGTTCATCTCATGTATTGGTCATCTGAACACTCCAACAGTTCATTTCATGTATTGGTCTAGTCATCTGAATACTCCAACAGTTCATCTCATGTATTGGTCTAGTCATCTCAATACTCCAACAGTTCATCTCATGTATTGGTCATCTGAATACTCCAACAGTTCATCTCATGTATTGGTCTAGTCATCTGAACACTCCAACAGTTCATCTCATGTATTGGTCTAGTCATCTGAACACTCCAACAGTTCATCTCATGTATTGGTCTAGTCATCTGAACACTCCAACAGTTCATCTCATGTATTGGTCTAGTCATCTGAACACTCCAACAGTTCATCTCATGTATTGGTCTAGTCATCTGAACACTCCAACAGTTCATCTTATGTATTGGTCTAGTCATCTGAACACTCCAACAGTTCATCTCATGTATTGGTCTAGTCATCTGAACACTCCAACAGTTCATCTCATGTATTGGTCTAGTCATCTCAATACTCCAACAGTTCATCTCATGTATTGGTCATCTGAATACCTCAACAGTTCATCTCATGTATTGGTCTAGTCATCTGAACACTCCAACAGTTCATCTCATGTATTGGTCTAGTCATCTGAACACTCCAACAGTTCATCTCATGTATTGGTCTAGTCATCTGAACACTCCAACAGTTCATCTCATGTATTGGTCTAGTCATCTCAATACTCCAACAGTTCATCTCATGTATTGGTCATCTGAACACTCCAACAGTTCATTTCATGTATTGGTCTAGTCATCTGAATACTCCAACAGTTCATCTCATGTATTGGTCTAGTCATCTGAATACTCCAACAGTTCATCTCATGTATTGGTCTAGTCATCTGAACACTCCAACAGTTCATCTCATGTATTGGTCTAGTCATCTCAATACTCCAACAGTTCATCTCATGTATTGGTCATCTGAATACCTCAACAGTTCATCTCATGTATTGGTCTAGTCATCTGAACACTCCAACAGTTCATCTCATGTATTGGTCTAGTCATCTGAATACTCCAACAGTTCATCTCATGTATTGGTCTAGTCATCTGAATACTCCAACAGTTCATCTCATGTATTGGTCTAGTCATCTGAACACTCCAACAGTTCATCTCATGTATTGGTCTAGTCATCTGAACACTCCAACAGTTCATCTCATGTATTGGTCTAGTCATCTGAACACTCCAACAGTTCATCTCATGTATTGGTCTAGTCATCTGAATACTCCAACAGTTCATCTCATGTATTGGTCTAGTCATCTGAACACTCCAACAGTTCATCTCATGTATTGGTCTAGTCATCTGAACACTCCAACAGTTCATCTCATGTATTGGTCTAGTCATCTGAACACTCCAACAGTTCATCTCATGTATTGGTCTAGTCATCTGAATACTCCAACAGTTCATCTCATGTATTGGTCTAGTCATCTGAACACTCCAACAGTTCATCTGATGTATTGGTCTAGTCATCTGAACACTCCAACAATTCATCTCATGTATTGGTCTAGTCATCTGAACACTCCAACAGTTCATCTCATGTATTGGTCTAGTCATCTCAATACTCCAACAGTTCATCTCATGTATTGGTCTAGTCATCTCAATACTCCAACAATTCATCTCATGTATTGGTCTAGTCATCTGAATACTCCAACAGTTCATCTCATGTATTGGTCTAGTCATCTGAATACTCCAACAGTTCATCTCATGTATTGGTCTAGTCATCTGAACACTCCAACAGTTCATCTCATGTATTGGTCTAGTCATCTGAACACTCCAACAGTTCATCTCATGTATTGGTCTAGTCATCTGAACACTCCAACAGTTCATCTCATGTATTGGTCTAGTCATCTGAATACTCCAACAGTTCATCTCATGTATTGGTCTAGTCATCTGAACACTCCAACAGTTCATCTGATGTATTGGTCTAGTCATCTGAACACTCCAACAATTCATCTCATGTATTGGTCTAGTCATCTCAACACTCCAACAGTTCATCTCACGTATTGGTCTAGTCATCTCAACACTCCAACAGTTCATCTCATGTATTGGTCTAGTCATCTGAATACTCCAACAGTTCATCTCATGTATTGGTCTAGTCATCTGAATACTCCAACAGTTCATCTCATGTATTGGTCTAGTCATCTGAACACTCCAACAGTTCATCTCATGTATTGGTCTAGTCATCTCAATACTCCAACAGTTCATCTCATGTATTGGTCATCTGAATACCTCAACAGTTCATCTCATGTATTGGTCTAGTCATCTGAACACTCCAACAGTTCATCTCATGTATTGGTCTAGTCATCTGAATACTCCAACAGTTCATCTCATGTATTGGTCTAGTCATCTCAATACTCCAACAGTTCATCTCATGTATTGGTCATCTGAATACTCCAACAGTTCATCTCATGTATTGGTCTAGTCATCTGAACACTCCAACAGTTCATCTCATGTATTGGTCTAGTCATCTGAACACTCCAACAGTTCATCTCATGTATTGGTCTAGTCATCTGAACACTCCAACAGTTCATCTCATGTATTGGTCTAGTCATCTCAATACTCCAACAGTTCATCTCATGTATTGGTCATCTGAACACTCCAACAGTTCATTTCATGTATTGGTCTAGTCATCTGAATACTCCAACAGTTCATCTCATGTATTGGTCTAGTCATCTCAATACTCCAACAGTTCATCTCATGTATTGGTCATCTGAATACTCCAACAGTTCATCTCATGTATTGGTCTAGTCATCTGAACACTCCAACAGTTCATCTCATGTATTGGTCTAGTCATCTGAACACTCCAACAGTTCATCTCATGTATTGGTCTAGTCATCTGAACACTCCAACAGTTCATCTCATGTATTGGTCTAGTCATCTGAACACTCCAACAGTTCATCTCATGTATTGGTCTAGTCATCTGAACACTCCAACAGTTCATCTTATGTATTGGTCTAGTCATCTGAACACTCCAACAGTTCATCTCATGTATTGGTCTAGTCATCTGAACACTCCAACAGTTCATCTCATGTATTGGTCTAGTCATCTCAATACTCCAACAGTTCATCTCATGTATTGGTCATCTGAATACCTCAACAGTTCATCTCATGTATTGGTCTAGTCATCTGAACACTCCAACAGTTCATCTCATGTATTGGTCTAGTCATCTGAACACTCCAACAGTTCATCTCATGTATTGGTCTAGTCATCTGAACACTCCAACAATTCATCTCATGTATTGGTCTAGTCATCTCAACACTCCAACAGTTCATCTCACGTATTGGTCTAGTCATCTCAACACTCCAACAGTTCATCTCATGTATTGGTCTAGTCATCTGAATACTCCAACAGTTCATCTCATGTATTGGTCTAGTCATCTGAATACTCCAACAGTTCATCTCATGTATTGGTCTAGTCATCTGAACACTCCAACAGTTCATCTCATGTATTGGTCTAGTCATCTGAACACTCCAACAGTTCATCTCATGTATTGGTCTAGTCATCTGAATACTCCAACAGTTCATCTCATGTATTGGTCTAGTCATCTGAACACTCCAACAATTCATCTCATGTATTGGTCTAGTCATCTCAACACTCCAACAGTTCATCTCACGTATTGGTCTAGTCATCTCAACACTCCAACAGTTCATCTCATGTATTGGTCTAGTCATCTCAATACTTCAACAGTTCATCTCATGTATTGGTCTAGTCATCTGAATACTCCAACAGTTCATCTCATGTATTGGTCTAGTCATCTGAACACTCCAACAGTTCATCTCATGTATTGGTCTAGTCATCTGAATACTCCAATATAACAATGAGAACGAAGAAGAAGAAGAAGAAATACAAATAGTGTTTAAATCAAAGCGATGAGTACATGGGCAGCTTTCACGTTTTGTTTGTAATCTAAAGTATGATGTAATGTTTTTGACATTTTTATAAGCTTTTATAAAAATATTAAAATATGTTCAGCCAAATTTTAAAAAATGTACTCAGATATATTTATTAATTGTGAATAGCATGTTTCATTATTTAGCCACTGACGCTTTTTTTTTTTAAATTGTTAGTTATTGCAAATTGCATTTTTCCACTTGGGTGTGTAAAAGGTTAAATGTGTAATGTTCTAAATGTGTAATGTTGAAGGATGCTCTATTACTATAACACATTGGACTGGTCACTACTGATGTGTAGCGAATGCGTAGACTGCTGGGTTCTCGCTTCTTGGAGACACACTTGACACGTAACAAACACAAAGGGTAAAGATTGAGTGAGTCCGATTTTGGCAGACAAGACATGACATTTATTTCTTAAAACAATATGATGCACACTTCATGGTAGTTACTAAATGATACAATACATAGAATACAGTCGCTTCCGCATAACAGTAGGGTCAAATACATATAATGTAGTACTATATTTAGTTATCAGATCACATCCGCATCACAGCGGGTAACAATAAACTTCACAGTTACTACTTGACTTTCCAAGTCTAGATAACAACTATCAAGATACGTTTACTGTCTCAGAAGACTACTTAACTCAAAATTACTTAAATCGCTACTAAAAAATACCACTTGACTGCCTTGTCCAAAGGATATCACTTAACTGCCCAAAGGTCAATTTATTCATTCTACTTCCTGTTTCCATATCAGGAATTCCATGAGTCTTTTCAACGTCTGAACCTGAGGTCAACATTTAATCAGGTCATGTCAATCGAGACTGTGACAGGGTGTGACCCCCCTAACGTGTGTCACCCGGTGCGGACCGCACCCCCGCACCCTCTAGTGACGCCACTGTGCACAATTAAGGTCCTGTCGGTACTATTAAGACTTTATGCTTATTTTAAAGGTATTACTACTTAAGTGTGATATTCTTATTTTTGATACGCCTCTTGAAGTTCGAAGCCATTAAAAAATCAAAGAATTCCTAGTTTCTAAATTGACCACGCTATGAGTTTGCCTTGAAATTTAACATAGTCCATGTGTAGGTGTAACTCACCACCTCCAAGGCTGGCAAGAGATGTGGATCCAGTTCAAACTAATGTGGCGCACACAGAACTCATTTCACAATCATTCATAATGTAGTTTATTGGCAGGATTACATATCTCCTCATTATATATATATATGGTTTTTTTGGTGACGGTACGCACCGGTACTGCGTACCGGCATCTTTTTGAATGTGGGGAAAAAATATTACTTTTCATGTTTTTTAACGTATATTATTAATTTATTAGTAGATAAAAGTTAGGCAATCAATCACCTATTTTTTTTTTTTTTTTTACAAAAAAAGCACTGGGTATATATATATATATTTGTATGTGTGTATTATTGTCCGTTTGCCATTTAAGTACAAAACACCAGATTCACACCCCCTCCCCTCCCCTATCACTCATCTCATCTCTTGACTTGACTTCACATAGTCAGATTTCTAACTCACACACGCGCTCGTAAATCTTTTTTTTTTCCTTCACGTCTGCTCTGTGCGCATGCGTGTAAGAAGGAAATGTCAGACTACTCACAAACAAACGACAAGTAAAAAAAAATGTAAGAAAAAAAATTTTGTAAGAAGATGACTGGATGGGGGAGAGGGTGGGGGGTACCATTGTTGAGAAAAGCCTCAAGGTACACGCCTGAAGAAAGAAAAAATAGTGAAAAAAAAGGGGGGGGGGGGTATGCAAAATACAAAAAATGGTCTGAAAGGTTATGATGAGACAGTGAGTACCTCGGTCCTAGCTGCGCTGTGAGCTGAGAAGTGTTTGTTGTTGTTAGTGGTATTGGTATGTCAATGGTTGTCTCGGCGACATACCAGGTCGTAGTGTTACCACAGTTTGTTTACCCCACTATGTCAGGATTTATCTTACACCTCCACATCCCCCTTCCAATAACTCAACATTTGTCAAAGTATCACATATACAGGTGAAGACATATATCATACAGAACAATGTCATAGCGACTCAGCATCTTCAAACACACACACACACACACACCACGCGCTCATACACGACTAGTAATGTCATTGTTTATGAGTTTCTTTCTGCTAGTCAGTAAATGTTCTATAATGCGTTTTTTTCTTCTTTCCTATGCTGTACGAACTAATTCACAAAATATTTTTTTTGACGAGAAGATTGTGTGAACATTACAAAAGACGTGACCATGTTGTGGTTTACATTCAACTAGCCGGATATGACCCGCGGGCCTTAGTTTGGGTATTACTGGTCTACTGGATTAAATTTAGATCTATGTCAAACATGGCGAATATTCCTGTGATAGTAAGTGTATGTGTTTTGAGTGGCTGGTAGTGCAGTGTGTGCCTGTGTATGAAATGACCAGTGGACCTTGAGTGTACATGCTTGAGTGAACAGCAATGTGTCAGGACTGCGTGTAAAAGGAAGTCAGTTTAGAGAACAAGTGGCTGGAGTAAAGAACATAAATAGAGACTAATCAAATCATTGTGTTTCTTGAAGCTCATGTTGTTTTAGTGTGTCTATTACAATTCCCTTGACATTTGTTTTTATTTCGCCACGAAAATGAAAGTAGAGTGTGAAACTGGATTTACGCGTTCTGACGACATTGTCATCCCAACAAAGTTTCGTCTTTTAAAAGAAATACAATTACGTTTTCTTTTTATCTATTTGAAGGCTGTGGGAGGAACATTAAATAAACACTACGGTCTCCGACATGATCAAAGAAACATTGATGCCAAGTTTGATCAAGATTTTTTTAAAACAGTTTTGATTTTTACTCAGCACGTGCACATCCAAACATACACCTTACAGTTAATGATATATATATTAGTTCTATTCCGTGGTCATGACTAATCAGTGATGTTCGTGACCTGAACAACACAAGGTATTGACGACTTCGTTTCCTCTATTCATGTCCGAGTCTAGTTGTGTTGCAGTCTTCTCTCCTTTATTATTTAAAACCCAGATTGATAATGCAAATTATACCCACATTAATCCATGACCCCGATAATAAAGATCAAGTGACGCTAATTAAATAGGTTAAAATGCCCTCCGATTCAACAATTATTTTTATGATACGGGAGGGAACATTATTTTGATATTTTCAGTATTATAATTATTTTAATATTCACAGTGGCGTAGCTCGGGGGGGGGGGGGGGGTGGAAGGATCCAAATTCGAAAGATCTCCCGGGCCCCAATAGTCCAATTTTTTTTTGTACATTAAATATAATATATTACGTCACTGCCATGTAGTCTTGCTATTCACGTGGAGTCAAAACTACTAGACAGCATTGATCTATATGATGCTATAGATGTCATTGCTGCACTGATAGTTCGACGTATGAATTAATATTTATCACTTGTGCATTATATCGACAATAAACAACGGTATTATTTATTAAAGGAGTCTTAATGATTGTTTGTTTGTTGTTGTTGTTGTTGTTTTTGTTAATTTTACTTATATACTGTACCATTTGGAATTTTACATATATTTATGAAGTAAATTATCTCATGTCAAGATGCCGAATCAAAATGCTGGGGCCACCCAAAAAGGTCAAGCCCCCGGGCCTCCAATTACTAGCATCGCCACTGAATCATGACAAAAGACAGTAAGGAATGGAGAGCGTTAGTCAACAGATCGTGTGTGGTGGCAACTGAAGAGACTAAAGGACAGGTGGAGATAATATATAGGACTTCCGTAGTAATATAAGAATAGATGTATGAATTGAACATATATCCAGCTGACTAAAGAGAAAACATTATCTCCAAAGTTTCATACACCGACAAGAATGCAGCTTTCTGCAGCTTTCTGGTGATGGAGGTGAGTCAGGTGAGTCACTTCTCTGGGTAGAATCTTAAATCATTTTTAAACGAATCCTTTAAAAAAAAATTGTTGAAAATATGTTTCAGAAAAGCAAATGATTGGCGAGTAGCTTCCCTTGCGAGACATTTGCGCTGTGCAATGAGCCGTAACAGTTTGTAAAGAAAAGAAAAACTTCTGGGGGTTTGTTTTTTATTATGTTTTGATCACCTCACACCTGGGAAGGAAGGCTCCTCACTCGTGGTGTAATCAAACATGATATATCAGATGATTATTTAGTTCTGCTTGTCTATTTGACGACACATTAATTAATCAAGTCAAAAAGACCAGCTATTGCAAACTTCACATGTTCTTGACACCAATAGATGTTCACTTACACCCATCATTAGCTCCAATTAACTAGTTCATGAAGTAGATATTAACTAACTTAGACAGTAGTGTATGTATTGTAGCCCTAGAACAAACTTAAAATCCTCAAAAAAAAAATTTGACCAACCCTATGAAAGCATTGTAACTCATCGATCTAGGCCATGTTTACATGAAAAGATCGAAAGGGTCTAGACCTAGATCTTATTTTAAGAACTACACTTTGCGCAGATAGTTTTTTACTTTGACACATGAAAGTATGAAATATAGTCTATTGATTTCATTATTTAATCAAATTAATCTTCAAATTTGTTTCAAAAGCATTTTTACATAAATTAGTTCCTTATATCTGCGAATTTAGAAGTCCTAAAGTACATTCTTTCATTAGACATTATACGAAATGTTACACATCTCTCTATTCCTAGGTCTAAAACAACTATTTCAACTCTAATATGATAGAACTTCTTTCGCAAAGATAGTTTTACACTTAAACACTTGAACATACTAATTATAGTCCATTCATTTCATATTTTACTCAAATTAACATTCCAATTTGTTTTTCTAAAGCATTTTTCATACAGTCGTTCGCTAGAGTCCGCTAAAGCTGCAAAGCCGTGTTGAGATATTTTCTAATAGTTTTATTCATGAATCGCGTAATCTAATAGAAAAGGTCACGCATGCGCAGACCGAAATGTTACGAATCTCTTTTCCTAGGTCTAAAACACTATTTCAACTCTAAGATGATAGAACTTCTCTTCACAAAGATAGTTTTATAATTCAATACATAAACATACTAATTATAGTCTATTCATTTCATATTTCAATCAAATTATCATTCAAATTTGTTTTTCTAAAGCATCTTAACATACATACGTTTGCCATTAGTGCAACTCTGTTCTTGATATCGCGTACTTCTAAATGTAGATCTATACCCAAGTCTATGAATGACATGGGAGCAGATGAAGAAAGCTGCTCAGAACCGAGTTCGGTGGAGAGGTGTGGTTGCGGCCCTATGCTCCCCTGGGAGTGCACAGGATTAAGTCAAGACCGAAGTCTATGTTTCCTTTATTTAAAAAATTGGATTCAGGTCAATTAGCTATTTTTAGCTCAATTCATAATATTTTTTTATTCAGGAAATCATGCATTCGCTTTACTTATAACATTATTATTTTCTTTAATTGTTTCTAATGCACTATATCAGTGACTATATCGGCAATACGCAAGTTAAGACCCGCGGGCAGCGGGTAATATCTGTCTAGTACTTAATAAGAAACTAATCTTCCTTCGTCGGAAACATGAAGATGTGGATTCGGAAAGATTCTGCGAATTTTTTAGTTCCTGTTGGTGAAGTACATATTCATTTTGTGACATCTTTCCACTGCCCCAAGTTGTTGGCGCAACAAATCGGCACAGTTGTCGTGTACTGGGGACGCCACAATAAAGCTCGGTGTACGAAAATGTTGGAGTGTATTTTGGGAACTTGGAGATCGCTGAGAATTATTGGAGTTCGGGGACAGTACGATCTTTTATTAAGGACTCCGCGTTATACTTGTGTCTTCAATTTCTTGGGTCGTCAACTAATGTATGTGATGGATGTCTTGGGTTGTTAGCTATTGTATGTGGTTGATGTTTTGGGTTGTTAGCTATTGTATGTGATTGATGTCGGGTTGTCAACTAATGTATGTGATGGATGTCTTGGGTTGTTAGCTATTGTATGTGGTTGATGTTTTGGGTTGTTAGCTATTGTATGTGATTGATGTCGGGTTGTCAACTAATGTATGTGATGGTAGTGGTCTGTTATTTGTGATACATTTGTTCTAGCAAGCACCTTTAGTTAGATAGTACATTGGATCACAGCAGACACCTAGAGTTAGATAGTACATTGGATCACAGCAGACACCTAGAGTTAGATAGTACATTGGATCACAGCAGACACCTAGAGTTAGATAGTACATTGGATCACAGCAGACACCTAGAGTTAGATAGTACATTGGATCACAGCAGACACCTAGAGTTAGATAGTACATTGGATCACAGCAGACACCTAGAGTTAGATAGTACATTGGATCACAGCAGAAACCTAGAGTTAGATAGTACATTGGATCACAGCAGACACCTAGAGTTAGATAGTACATTGGATCACAGCAGACACCTAGAGTTAGATAGTACATTGGATCACAGCAGACACCTAGAGTTAGATAGTACATTGGATCACAGCAGACACCTAGAGTTAGATAGTACATTGGATCACTGCAGAGTGGTCAAACATATGCTTACATTCTATTTCTTATACGCAAACACGTACACACGCGCACTCACTCACTCGCATGTACACTCATACACACGCATACATACTTATACACACATAGATATAACGTAGCCTGTTGTTGTTGTTTTTTTCTTCATCTTTCTTGGTCTCTACCGCTCCATAAACATTTTGTTGTTTCACCCTTTTGTTAGTAACTCCTTGAGTCAGACCAACATCGGAGCAGAAGAAGTTGAAAGGCGAGTTTATCTTTGCACTATTTCTAGTTGTAGTCCAACCCAATAACCTAGGCATATACAAAGAAGAACATAGTCCACGCACAACAGAAGGGAAAAAACCGCACAAGGGAAGATTACTCCCTGTAGTCAAGTGCTAGACAAGATTACTTGCCCCTAGTGAACAGGAAATAGGTGCGTGTAAGTCTCCCAGGTGAGTTGGTGCTACTGGCGTGCCACTCATCAAAGAACAGACAGTCCAAGTGTCAATACTTTAGTTGAATATCTTCAAATAACACTCTCTGTGTCTTTTGATTGTTGTTTTTCTGAAGTCAGAGCGTCTTCTCACTGACATATATAGCGTCTAGTCACTAAGAAACGTGTTCATGTATAGGAGGAACACGTACCTTCATAACTGACATTTCTTATAAGCACTCACTCGCACAAATACATGCATACGTCCCCCCCCCTTCTCTCGCCGACCCTTTTTTTTTTTCAAGTGAAGCGTTCAGTAACTTTTTTTTTTAAATATCGAAGGAGTGCCTCCAAATTTAAGTGTCCTCAGCGTGAAAAGGACTCTTTAGATTGACATGATAACCAAGAGAAAACTGAAAAATCGGTCAAAAAATAGGTGGACCTAACGAAGTGACCTAATGAAACAGAATGGCTGACTGGAATACGCTCTAAACTGTTGTCCTGATGGTCTCGGATTCGATCCCTGCCCGCTGCCATCCGACGTCGTCCTGCGGATGGTTTGGGCTACGATGTAATAGTCTTTAAATTTGAAGGAACCTCCGAGATATGTAAAACAAAACTGATGATCTACTGAAATTTCTTAATGAAATGACCTACTGAAATATCTTAATAAAATGACCTACTAAAATGTCTTAATGAAATGACCTACTGAAATTTCTTAATGAAATGACCTACTGAAATAACTTAATGAAATGACCTACTAAAATGTTTTTAAAAAATGACCTACTGAAATGAATTAATGAAATGACCTACTAAAATGAATTAATGAAATGACCTACTAAAATGTCTTAAAGAAGTGACATACTGAAATGAATTAATGAAATGACCTACTAAAATGTCTTAAAGAAATGACCTACTGAAATGTCTTAATGAAATGACCTAATGAATTAACTTTTTGTATATATTTAGTTTTAACACGTTTATGTCTGCTGCACTTAAGTATAACAGTAGAAGTATTTTTTAAAATCCATTTTTTTGTAAGTTAATCAGGGATTAATTGGTAAATGTCTATCATAATTAAATCTTTGTGGCACTTGCCTCCGACTCTGATTATCCCATAATGCAGTTTTATCTGAAAATTCAAATAAAATTGCGACATTCGATCAAATAGTTGTCTCGGTAATTAATTTCCCTTTTTTTAAATTGCGAAATAATTATAATAGAATTATTAAAAATAAAAGTGATGTGGAAAAAATAAAAGGAAAAAAAAAACAAATTATGAAATCTCATTATTAAGCAGACGAGAAGAGGAGACAACCACGGAATAGTTTGCCGAAATCTTGTGCCATCTCACTTGTGTGGTTTAATACCGGTCCCGGCCACTAACACAGATGCGACTTAACTCGGGATATGAATACATTAAATCCAAACAATTCACCACTCCCCCCCCCCCATCCTTTTTTTTTATTTCATTCCCCTACCCCTCTGATCCCAGACTGCGAATTCAATTAAATCGTCTGGTTCGGTTGTCGTCGGGAGGCAAACTTTTTTTTCCTCTCCCCCATCTAAATTCAATCATGGCCTGTTTCCGGTCAGAAGGGGGGATAATCATCTCTTCATTGTCTTCGCAAGTCCTCGCCCCCCTCCCTCTCTTGGAAGAGGAGAGTTGGGCAGAATAAGGAAGAAAAAAAAAAGAGCTGAGGGCTAATTAGACGTGACGTCATATTGTGATGAGGCGAAACAATCTTGATAAACATGCGTGATTGCGCGACGAACTATTTTTCGTAGAAGCTGAAAACATCACACTCACACACTTACCCACAAAACACACACACACACACACACACGTATAGTCCAAACACACTCCTACAATTGTTTGGCTACTTTTCGCATTAAAATTGAATATTAAAACCAGCCAGGAACCTGCAAGTAAAGCTGATCTCGAAAATGTCTCTAACGATTTTCCTAGAAATTTAACAGCTGATATCATTGAGAATAGAAGGAAAACTCGAGAGTCAGTTTTCAAGTTAAAAATTTAACATATTTAAATTTGGTTAGTCTAGATGTAGGTCTATGACGATCACGTTCTTGAAAGAACTATCGCATTCGGGATCTTCCGAAAGTAAGTCATTATTGATTCAAGAGTTTAATAATTTAATGTTCGGGAAACATTTGCGCATCGTCTTCTAAGTCTAGATCTAAAACAAGAAAATTAAAAAAATACTTTGAAAAAAAAAGTATAGATGGATCAATTCGTTTGGATCAGTCATGTCGTTTCATTTGTAATAGATCTAGACTAACAAACAAAAAAGCCTTTACAAAAATAAGAAAAAGGAAGACCTGAATTATAACTTTTGGCTCAAGCCTTCTCAGGCTTCTGAAGCCAACACGGAAACCACTCTGCCAGTGGAGAGCTTATGAACATGAAATATTGTCTAGTTCTCTATTGTTTCTATAGTTGCGTCCTATTGTTTACATTGTGTTCATTAAGACTCAGACGACGACCTATAAAAGGGACTAATTCAGCTTTTACCAACACTTCAGTCAAGTACAATTTCTTTCCCTTGTTTGAGATACCAAACAAAATAATTAATTACCAATAGTTAATCAACTAATTGGTTAATTTTTTTTAATGGATTCTTGTGTTGTCAGGTAAAAGAAATAATTGTGAATAATTTCACTTGATCCCAGATTGGGTGTGGGAGAAATAACGTGTACAAACTTTGGCCAGACAGATAGAGTGAGTTGATTTAAGTTTTGTAAAAAAGTGCTCTTGGTCTAACTTCCTTTTAAGATTTCAAACTCGATTTGTGTGGGCTGGTGGATATATAGTACATAAATGTATATTAAACTAATGTAAATCTCTCAAAGGTAAAATGCAATCTGTGTTATATGATGGGTATCTTGGCCATATGTTTCAGACCATCAACTAGTCATCATGCTCGTATTTTTAAGGCCACGGACTGCTTCTAGTCTAGTGTATGATACTGATAGTAACTAAATACATATTGTGAATAATCATGTGAGTTACTTGACACTCCCAAAATTATTAAGTAATATGTGTTTAGCAAATAAAGTTCTCCACGCAGGAATAAGATTAGAAATTAACATGTTAAAAAGTAATATTTATTTACAAAATAATAATAATATCCCTAATATACACACAGAAACACTACAAATCTCTACAAACGACGCCACAAATGTCCACAAAACAAGCCATACATTTCATGAAAAAACACTGTAGAAATATACAAGTCAAAAAAAAAAAAAAGAAATTAATCAATTTTATGGATGAAATGCCTAGAGCTATGTATTCAATACATTTATAAATATAAAATAACAGAGTTAGTGCAACATACGAACTTTCTAGCATCCCCTGTGAGTCAAGTATACTCCACTTGCTAGGCCTACCTTGCATTCAGGTGTTCCTATACACCCCAAAAATGAAATTTGAGTGAAAAAGAAACTGGTATGCATGCTGAGCTAGCTCTGTACGGAGACAGGGAAACTCTGCGAAGAACTGCCGCTTTCCTTGTCCGTGTTATCAGAGAATAGTGTTCTCAACAAGGTGCCTCAGTGCGATGAGACTCACACGGTTCTCCTATATGTTAAAAAATGATTAGACGGAGGACACCGTAATAGTGACACAACCCGAAAGAGTATAAAGATAAACTCAGGATCCATTTTGCCCTCACTGGCATAGAGGAAAGAGACCATTGGAAACCTCTCTCGAAGGCCTTGGGACATACATATGAGGCCCAAAGACAAGTCTTTGCAGAAGACAAAAAAAAACAACATAAACCCTCAGTGAACAACGGCTTTGTCTGTATTAGACATGACAAAATACCCAGTTCACAAAATACCCAGATCGCAAAATACCCAGTTCACAAAATACCTAGTTCACAAAATACCCAGTTCACAACATGCCCAGTTCATAACAGGGTTTGTGTAGTAATCTGAATGCTGTACTCACCATTAAGCTTTTCTCAGGAAAAAAGTCTGCTTTAGCAAAAATGTATCTTTCTTTTCTACCTAGGTGTCACCCAGAGCCGCACTTGCAACGAGCTATTGGTCTAAACTGTCCACAAGTTGTGACGTTGCAGGTCAGTGTTCAGGCCTTCTATAACGATTGGCCTCAGTCATATAAGTACAAAATTTAATTTAAAAAAAAAACGAAGAAAAAAGAGAGTTATGAAATAGAGAAGTAATGGGTTGTTGGAAGTCTAGGATAGATCGTACGTGAAGTAATGGGTTGTTGGAAGTCTAGGATAGATCGTACGTGAAGTAATGGGTTGTTGGAAGTCTAGGATAGATCGTACGTGAAGTAATGGGTTGTTGGAAGTCTAGGATAGATCGTACGTGAAGTAATGGGTTGTTGGAAGTCTAGGATAGATCGTACGTGAAGTAATGGGTTGTTGGAAGTCTAGGATAGATCGTACGTGAAGTAATGGGTTGTTGGAAGTCTAGGATAGATCGTACGTGAAGTAATGGGTTGTTGGAAGTCTAGGATAGATCGTACGTGAAGTAATGGGTTGTTGGAAGTCTAGGATAGATCGTACGTGAAGTAATGGGTTGTTGGAAGTCTAGGATAGATCGTACGTGAAGTAATGGGTTGTTGGAAGTCTAGGATAGATCGTACGTGAAGTAATGGGTTGTTGGAAGTCTAGGATAGATCGTACGTGAAGTAATGGGTTGTTGGAAGTCTAGGATAGATCGTACGTGAAGTAATGGGTTGTTGGAAGTCTAGGATAGATCGTACGTGAAGTAATGGGTTGTTGGAAGTCTAGGATAGATCGTACGTGAAGTAATGGGTTGTTGGAAGTCTAGGATAGATCGTACGTGAAGTAATGGGTTGTTGGAAGTCTAGGATAGATCGTACGTGAAGTAATGGGTTGTTGGAAGTCTAGGATAGATCGTACGTGAAGTAATGGGTTGTTGGAAGTCTAGGATAGATCGTACGTGAAGTAATGGGTTGTTGGAAGTCTAGGATAGATCGTACGTGAAGTAATGGGTTGTTGGAAGTCTAGGATAGATCGTACGTGAAGTAATGGGTTGTTGGAAGTCTAGGATAGATCGTACGTGAAGTAATGGGTTGTTGGAAGTCTAGGATAGATCGTACGTGAAGTAATGGGTTGTTGGAAGTCTAGGATAGATCGTACGTGAAGTAATGGGTTGTTGGAAGTCTAGGATAGATCGTACGTGAAGTAATGGGTTGTTGGAAGTCTAGGATAGATCGTACGTGAAGTAATGGGTTGTTGGAAGTCTAGGATAGATCGTACGTGAAGTAATGGGTTGTTGGAAGTCTAGGATAGATCGTACGTGAAGTAATGGGTTGTTGGAAGTCTAGGATAGATCGTACGTGAAGTAATGGGTTGTTGGAAGTCTAGGATAGATCGTACGTGAAGTAATGGGTTGTTGGAAGTCTAGGATAGATCGTACGTGAAGTAATGGGTTGTTGGAAGTCTAGGATAGACCGTACGTGAAGTAATGGGTTGTTGGAAGTCTAGGATAGATCGTACGTGAAGTAATGGGTTGTTGGAAGTCTAGGATAGATCGTACGTGAAGTAATGGGTTGTTGGAAGTCTAGGATAGATCGTACGTGAAGTAATGGGTTGTTGGAAGTCTAGGATAGATCGTACGTGAAGTAATGGGTTGTTGGAAGTCTAGGATAGACCGTACGTGAAGTAATGGGTTGTTGGAAGTCTAGGATAGATCGTACGTGAAGTAATGGGTTGTTGGAAGTCTAGGATAGATCGTACGTGAAGTAATGGGTTGTTGGAAGTCTAGGATAGATCGTACGTGAAGTAATGGGTTGTTGGAAGTCTAGGATAGATCGTACGTGAAGTAATGGGTTGTTGGAAGTCTAGGATAGATCGTACGTGAAGTAATGGGTTGTTGGAAGTCTAGGATAGATCGTACGTGAAGTAATGGGTTGTTGGAAGTCTAGGATAGATCGTACGTGAAGTAATGGGTTGTTGGAAGTCTAGGATAGATCGTACGTGAAGTAATGGGTTGTTGGAAGTCTAGGATAGATCGTACGTGAAGTAATGGGTTGTTGGAAGTCTAGGATAGATCGTACGTGAAGTAATGGGTTGTTGGAAGTCTAGGATAGATCGTACGTGAAGTAATGGGTTGTTGGAAGTCTAGGATAGATCGTACGTGAAGTAATGGGTTGTTGGAAGTCTAGGATAGATCGTACGTGAAGTAATGGGTTGTTGGAAGTCTAGGATAGACCGTACGTGAAGTAATGGGTTGTTGGAAGTCTAGGATAGATCGTACGTGAAGTAATGGGTTGTTGGAAGTCTAGGATAGATCGTACGTGAAGTAATGGGTTGTTGGAAGTCTAGGATAGATCGTACGTGAAGTAATGGGTTGTTGGAAGTCTAGGATAGATCGTACGTGAAGTAATGGGTTGTTGGAAGTCTAGGATAGACCGTACGTGAAGTAATGGGTTGTTGGAAGTCTAGGATAGATCGTACGTGAAGTAATGGGTTGTTGGAAGTCTAGGATAGATCGTACGTGAAGTAATGGGTTGTTGGAAGTCTAGGATAGATCGTACGTGAAGTAATGGGTTGTTGGAAGTCTAGGATAGATCGTACGTGAAGTAATGGGTTGTTGGAAGTCTAGGATAGATCGTATATGCGTAGAAATCACTCATGAGTGAATTTCTGTATTGCACAATACGACTAGGGGGCGCGGTGGCTTAGTGGTTAAGCGCTTGGCTTTCGAACCGGAGTCCTGGGGTTGAATTTCGGTGTAGACTTTGGTTTTGAATTTTGGGATTTTCAGGGCGCCCTTGAGTCCACCCAACTTTAATGGGTACCTGACTTTAGTTGGGGAAAAGTAAAGGCGGTTGGTCGTTGTGCTGGGAACATGACACCCTCGTTAACCGTTGGCCACAGAAACAGATGACATTTAGATCATCTGCCCTATAGACCACAAGGTCTGAAAGGGGAACTTTACTTTACTTTACAATACGACTGTAAATGGATTCTCAACTACAAGTATTTCATTATTCAAATCTTAAATACACAAATCTCTCTGTAAAATTATTCTTTAAGTTCCTCAGAAGTGAATCTTTCTTTTGTACTAATACAACTGATCATCCTGTTGTAGATGTAGATGTACACGATGGACTGATTGAAAGTGGACAATGTGTCTTAGTTCTACATATTAATTATGCTTTATTAGCCAATGACAATTATTTTTTTTATATTGTTTGGTTTTGTAAAAGGGCATTTAATCACTTGAATGTCACCCCCTTTTTGGTGTCAACCAGTGCGGCCCGCACCATCCTAGTGATGCCACTGAGTTTGTTGTTGAGTTTATCTTCTTATCTTTCTAGTCTTCTGTCCTGAAGTTTCTTGCGTGACGTGATGTTGCATAGAGTCACCAAATCCCAAAACCACTATTGAGTTACAGAATTTGCTTTACACACACACACACACACACATATATATATATATATATATATATATATATATATATATATTTCTTCCCCTTTTATAAACTAGTCAGAAATAAAAAAAATGATCGGCGTACCGGATAGTACCACAACGTGGTTAAGATGTGGTCCGTATCTTGGGCATCCCTGGAATAAGCTAACGAGTTTAAGTTGGCACGCAATAAGTTATGCTGAACTTCCGGTTATAGAGTCAGTCAATGAGATAAGGTGAAATTCTGGTTATAGACAAAGTCAATGAGATAAGGTGAAATTCCGGTTATAGACTCAGTCAATGAGATAAGCTTAACCTCTGGTTATAATCTAGACTCAGTTAATGAGATAAGCGAACTTCTGATTATATACTCACCCAAAATATTATTCAAACTAATTGGAAATAAAATACAAATAATGTAATACCAGAAAGTTTTAATTTATAAAAAAATAAAGAAATATAAAACAAGAAAGACTGATTTGAAGACCAAGATGGCTAATTCTACGAGACAGAACAGGTACAGAAATAAAAGCTCCACTAATCCTGGCCAAAGTCTGGAGGAAACATTCATCCTTGAATCAAAGAACAGACGCCAGGGACTTACGCATTTAAATTTAATACGATCATTTGTCTTTAAAGTGGCTTAGTTGTTTGTTGTTTTATTCATCTCTCTTTTGCTTTCTTTCTGGTCCGTTTTGTCTATGCTCTAACTCTCTCTCTCTCTCTCTCTCCCCCTCATTTCCACTCCCTTGTTCGGCTCCTCGTTTTACTTCTTCAGGATTCTTTTCCCAACACTCTTTCAGTAATACTCGACCTCTTTAATACACGTGTCTCTCATTCTCTCTCACTCTCTCTCTCTACTCCTTTGCTCTCTCGTCTCTCTATTCTTTCCCATTGCCCTATTCATATTCCCTCTTTTGTTTGTCTCTCCTCCCTTTCACTCCCTCTCTCTTTCTCTCTCCCTCTTTCTCTCTCCCTCTCTCTTTCTCTCTCCCTCTCTCTTTCTCTCTCCCTCTCTCTCCCTCTCTCTTTCTCTCTCCCTCTCTCTCCCTCTCTCTTTCTCTCTCCCTCTCTCTCCCTCTCTCTTTCTCTCTCCCTCTCTCTCCCTCTCTCTTTCTCTCTCCCTCTCTCTCTCTTCTCCATTTTCTCTATCCCTCTCTCTTTCTCTATCCCTCTCTCTCTCTTCTCCATTTTCTCTATCCCTCTCTCTTTCTCTATCCCTCTCTCTCTCTTCTCCATTTTCTCTATCCCTCTCTCTTTCTCTATCCCTCTCTCTCTCTCTTCTCCATTTTCTCTATCCCTCTCTCTTTCTCTATCCCTCTCTCTCTCTCTTCTCCATTTTCTCTATCCCTCTCTCTTTCTCTATCCCTCTCTCTCTCTTCTCCATTTTCGTTCTATATTACTCTTTCTGCCTTGTTTCACAGCTAACCCTTAAAGCTCCTAGACTTTCATCTCTTACTGCCCTTACCTTCATCTCAAGTGCTAGAAACCGAAGAAACTTCTTGTGAGATTCTCTCCCTTTGCCTCCAGTCCCAAGTACGCCATGAATTAAGCCCCCTTGACAGATTCACATACCTGGGGATCATCCTATCTGGGGGCGAGGCCGCTCCTCCCCTAACTCCTCCCATTCCCTCAACCTACTCTTGATTCTTTATCCTGGGTGAGCAGAATTTTTTTACCTACATTTTTTTTTATTAAAGTTTTTCTCTCCTGTATTAAGTTTCCTCTGTAACTCCATCAGTACCTCAGTCAGCTTGCAGGAGCATGGCAGGTGCAAAAATCCACCTTTAAAGAATAAAATACAAAAAGCTAATAAAAAGTAGAAGAAATTGATTCTCCCAGTAACTGATTACATGAAATGGTGGTTCAGGCATGGTGAGAATGTGGTGCTCTATAATGAAAGATTCAGCAGTGGGCGCCCTCCTCCACTGTGATGTTTTGTTCACCAGTTCTAGCACCTCATTAGTTTGGTGTCAGCCGCTAACTCAAAGAGATTCATTCTCGGGAAATAAACGACTTCCGGTTTATTGAAATACTATGCACCTTGAAATTTGCAGACGTGGCCTTGACATTAACACCTTCTTTTCTACCCTCCTCTATTCCTGTTCCTTTGCAAGACTTTAATTCCAGAGCCATCCACACTAACTCACACACACACGCGGTCTCTAGCTTGTCAGATAAACAAACATAGACATTTGCTATGTAGATTAAAAAAAAAGGCGTAAGTCTCATCAAAGTTGAATAAGTTCACCGATAAGAAGTACAGAGAGTTATTTGCATGGAGTCTAAATATTTGAACTGAATTAAGAACAAAAATAAACTGAGAAAGTATTTTCGGTTATTACGTACTTATACCTCCATAGTAATGTAAACTTGTAATAAATAAAAGATAGTTAAGCGTGATCTATTTCCACACTTCTCTATATGTTGACTTGGTTTTCAAAACTAGACGAATTGTGTTGTATACTTTCAGACCTTGCGCATATATGGGATCAAGTGATTTTGTTTGATGAAGAAATGGCCTACGGTTAACTAGGGTGTCATGTGGCCAACACAACGATCAACGGCAGGCAACCCGCCAGAATTGAGACGCCTCGGCTTGGAAGACGCCTCTCTCGACTGGCCTCTAATTTCTTAGTTGGTTTAGGAATCGAAATTCGATTGACAGAATAAAGAAAAATTATTCATGCATTTATTATTTAATTTACATTGTAATTTCCCTTTGTTTTAAACCATTTAGTAGTTACGATTGTTTATTGACTGTAGCTACATTTCAAAGACTATCTATTAGGCATACAATGGCAATACTCAAGTGCCCATTCTGACCCTAAACCTTGGTTCAACTAGAACTGATACATTAATACTCGTCTCATTGTATAGACTTTCATCTTAGAGACATAGCACATGGGCAGTTCTGAAAATGCGACATAAAATTGGATGCAATTAGAATATGGCCGAGAAAGAATTCCTGTAGCACTTTTCGTCTCATGAGATTATCTTTTCCCTTTGTAACTTCTTGTGTGACTAAAAAAGCCAATCCTTGATACCCAGCTGCAGTCACAGGTGGGCATCTGTAATCACCAGGTGCTGTTGCACTTTCACACTTTTTTTTTTCTACTGCTGTTGTGTATGGCATCTGCAGTACGGGACCCTTTCTTTATGCTCGCTCTTCATGTGGATCTATCCAGTGTTATTTTTTACCCACTGTTAGTGTCGATTTTGAAGAGCTTCATGTCGTGTTTGCATACAACAGTATACCTTAGAAGTGGACTGCCAGCGTCTCTCCTGCCTTCTGTTAGATTACCATACAGAATGTCTTGTGAAAGTCGACCTTTTGGCATTCTATGAACATTGCCAAGCCAGCCAAGGCGTCTGCTACTGATAACAGCGCGAATCGTGCATTTCTCAGTACTTCCTCATTGGTTATTTTATCTTGCCACCTTATTTTAAAGATCCGCCTTAGGCATCGGAGGCATCGGGAACGGAAGACATTCAGGCTTATCTTCCTGCCATGAGTAGGTTGACCATGTTTCACTGTTTGCTCATCACACAGGTCCGGTAAACTAAGGCTTTGGTATTGTTAGTCATCAAGGTATTGTCCCACACTCTTTTCTGCAACCGTGACATGGTGCCCATTGCCTTGGCTATCCTGATCCTGTTAATTTCTAAATGCAGTGGACAGTATAGAAGCACTAATTACCATTCGACAGCTGGCTGGGTCGGACACTTATCCCGCATTGGAGACGACCGCATGCCGAATGCGATCTTCTTTAGCGAGCTTAGAGGAGGACGGTGCCCCCCGTAAGCGCTCTAAAGATCAATTCAGGTGCCATTTCGACCTCACTGGCACAGAGGAAAGTAGATGGGCAGCAGATGGACTCTGAAAGAGACGAAGAGCTCTCACACAGGATGCTGGACAAACATTTGAGACTCAAAGAAAAGCCTTTTTGAAGACAGGCGCAAAAGAAAACTTAAACAGACCGCCAGCGGACAACGGTTTTGTCTGCATGAAATGCGGAAAAATATGCAGGTCGCAACTGGGTATGCATAGTCATGTGAAACACTGCACGCATCCTTAAACTTCAGAATCAAAGACATTGCTATTATTCTCATACGATAATATACAAATTTTCTTAGCATAACTATATTTAGAAATTTGAATATCGAAAATAAGATATAAAATGCAAGCACGCGAAAAAAAACAGAAAAAAAACATCAAAAGATTGCCACCAAAAAGAAATATATATATATATGTATATACATATATAAATAAACTTGTTTTTATGTTTATCTATATATTTTATATCGCCAGGTAGTTGCGACTAATTCACCTGTGAAATCCATCCAGTCAGTGACTATCTGTGAAATCTGTGACTAACTTGGCCAATCTACACCCCAATTGTACCATTTACCGTACTTATGACACTAAACATTTATCTTCACACTGTCAGAGGTTTTCACTCGTTTTACTAATGAGAGGAGCAGACGTCAGATTCCATCATGGGCAGGCAACCTAGATCTAGATTTACCTAGCGGCAAACACTCTGTCTTCTTATCTCCCTTTGGAACTATGACTAGTAACCTGAAGCTCGAGGAAGTGCACAGTTTCCTAAAATAATTTTGGGGGGTTGAAAATATTTTGTTTTTCAAAACAGTTAAATTTTATATTTATAGTAGAACGTCGTTTATCCGGACGTCAGTTATCCGGAACGTCAATTATCCGGACAACCTTTTTATATTTTGTTAATGGGTTTTATTTTATAGTGCGGCATCTAGGTAGTCTTGTTGATCTGAAATGAAAGATCAGCGATTAGTTCTCTCAATAATGGGAGGCTACTACGTCTAGAGCTTTGTTCTCTATATGAATTCTCTTTATATTGTTGGTGAAATGGAACGTTTCAAATATTCCGCATTCGATTATCTGGACGATCGATTATCCGGACAGATCCTGTTCAAAATAAATCCGGATAACCAAAGTTCTACAGTATTTTGATGACTGCTTAGATCAGTGTTTCCCAAACTTTTTCCTGAAAGGAACACTTCGCACTTTCTAAGTATTTAGCGGAACATTTCACTTATAGTTTTAGAGAGGTAAATTTACGTGGTGGTCTACTATCTAATTATTCCAGTAGTTCGTGGGACACCTATTCAGGCCTCGAGGAACACTTGAGCTTTGCGGAACACAGTATTGGGAAACACTGGTTTAGTGAATGCATTCAAATCGGACTAGCACTCGGTCTGATAGTAACAATGACTCACAAAACCAGATAGCTATACATTAACTTAAAATAGCAAGCATAAAGAAGATTAATCTAATCAAATACTCAGAAAGACACAAAGATAAAGGCACATTCCTCGTCCCAAATGCTAGTATTTAAGTCGATTGTTAATATGCATGACTAAATGCATGACGCGTAGGGGCGTGTAATCATCTTCTTTATTATTTGTTTTTGTAACGTCTGTATTATATTAAGATTAGAAGATAAGATTAAAATTGACCTCAATGACTTGTGCTGCCGATGAAAAGTTAAGATGACGATATTATATTTGTGCTGTCTATCTGTCTAGATTTTAAACAACAACAACTAAAAGCGATGCGTGATCTCAGCCGTTCGTTGTGCTCAATAATAACTTGTTCGTTGGAACCTACAGGCCTACTTAGAAACGGACCCACGCAGCCAGATTACGAGTTTGTAGGAAATGAAAAGATCCCTTTGCAATATCACTATACACTACTAGTGTATGCATTTGTTGAATCATTCAATTCAATTCTGATGACCTTCATTTAATTCGAATTATTTTTAAGTCTTAGGGAAAAAAATTGGGCTCGTCCGGGATTTGAACCCGGGACCTCTCGCACCCAAAGCGAGAATCATACCCCTAGACCAACGAGCCAGTTACATAATGAGATGTCTAAAATTAGAATAACATTTTTTTTACCTGGGTCGCTCAACGTTCTGTTTATGTATTCAACTGTTGCGTCATGATCGGATTGCGATGTAGTGTAGATCACCAGATGTAATCCTGTCAACTTACAAATCCCGCCCTGCCCCATGCTTACATATTCAGTACTGTATTCAAACTTCAAAAGGCCCTAAGCTTTTTTTTTTTTATAGATATGGGACCCTTTGGGGCATTTTATAAGTCCAGACATTATTTCTTAGTGTTTATTTCTTGGAGGCCCTAAGCTATAGTACTATAGTCATTATAGCTTGTGCACCATAGGTAAAAAAAAAAAAAAAAAAAAAAAAAAAATAACAGCCCTGAACATAGTGAGGTCTGATCAAGTGAAAAGCTGAGTGTCTTTCACAAATCCGTAGGAAACCCATCCAGACACATAGCATCTTTCTTAGTATATCAATCGCATGATCAGTGAATCATAATTATTATAGCATTTTGTGTTATACATCTGTACCTCTCCTTTTTCTGTTTGTATATATATATCTGTCTATCCATTTCTCTGTATCTCCAGAGAATATCTTTCTCTCTACCTGCTGTTCTCTTTTATATCCCCTAGGTAGGTTTTTGTCCATTCAATCTAAATCTTGTATCTCCTACATTACAGAAACCCTTTCAAAAAGAACATTATTTCACGCTGAATGTATCTAGTTGTGCATGTTAATTAGAGTATTTCTGTCTGATTCAGGCAACCCTCTCGCTTCTCTAATGTGAAACTTGGGAAGAACACTAGTACGAATTCGTCCTAACATATGTTTATCTAAATGCATATTGTGTGATATAGCGTAAAGCATATATATAGTATACCGCACTTATAATAAATCTAGATAAGCAATTTGTTGATATTTTTTTTCCCGTACCGTGTACTACCGCTCCACTCGCGGCTGTCGGCTGCTATTTCTTGAACAAATACTTTCAACCAGTCCCACAGCCAGGGGAAACACTTCTCTGCAACGAGGCGTCCTTGCAAATTGGATAAAACAACAAAGATAGTATAACATATATGTTTGAAGCGAGGCCTGTTGGTCTAGGGGTATGATTCTCGCTTAGGGTGCGAGAGGTCCCGGGTTCAAATCCCGGACAGGCCCTATATTTTTCTTTAATTTTTTTATTATTTTTATAGGTGGCTTTTCATAAATGTCTGAACAAACCGTGCCTCTCCTAAATTAAAATTCTCTTGTTTAAATGAAAACATTGCAAGCACAATGACAGTAAACATTCTTCTTTCGTGACAAACGAATACATCACTATTTAATTAAATACTATAACTGGACTATATATATACGAATACTATACATGATAGCAGTCACAATGTTGTGTGTACGACCCATGACTAATAAACACAATCTCTCTTGTAACCAGTGTTGTTACTGAACTAAATGTCATAGCACGATTTCTTGTAAGACCAAAGGTAAAACAACATAAAACCAATACTGGCTTTTGGGCCTTTAAAAGAAACTTTAAATGCATGTAATTGTTTCCTTTTTTAAATGAGTGAGTTGAAGCTGAACCGAGACTGAGGTCAAACCTCATCTCCTTATCAAGCCGACACCTTAGGCGGAGGTCACGACCAAGCCAGTAAACACAATCAAATTGCACATGAACAAACTTGAAAACAAATTAAGAGAGTTAAGTAACTTTCTTTCCAATATTGTGCGTGGCTCGTTGGTCTAGGGGTATGATTCTCGCTTTGGGTGCGAGAGGTCCCGGGTTCAAATCCCGGACGAGCCCAAGAATTATTTGTTTTATTTATTCATTTTTTTTCTTTTTTATTGTGCACAAAAATACGGGTAGTTGGGATCAAACCCGATTGAGGCTATAAAAAGAAAAGACCTGAAACGCGCCTGAAACTACACATTTACAGTTCTTTATTTGTGTTCAATTTTATAATGGTGAAAATTCTATTTGAGAAATGAAATGTGCAAAATGGGCTATGTTGGACTAGTCCGTTTCGCTTCTTTGATTCAAAAGTTGAATCACAATTTGGGCCGGAAGTCGCTTTTTCCCTTATATATCTTTGTATTTTTCAGTTCTCTTTTTAAATTAAACTGACATTATTATGCTATAATTTTAAGTGTGCCTGATAGAGAAAAAAATTATGCACAAAAATACGGGTAGTTGGGATATAACCCGATAGAGGCTATAAAAGAGAAGACCTGAAACGCGCCTGAAACTACACATTTACAGTACTTTATTTGATGAGTGTTTTACCCAAGATCTGTGTTGTTTTTTAGGACTAGCTTATTTCAAGTTCCCGGCATTTTCCGATACACAATTTCATGCACAAAATAATTGTGGCCAAAAAAAATTGTAGAGATTTTAAACTTTAAATAATTAGTTAAAAAGGTGTTACTCTAATCAATTTTGAATATTAGTTTGTTATGAATGTCACTGTCTATTTTGTGTCTGTTCTAGTTTCTTAAATTTTTCTTGAGTAAAGGGGTCGTGTTTTCTCCTAATGGGTATACCTGATTTCTCCAAGCAGCCTTTGTAAAGTATTGGTCCTAAATAATGCTATGTTCATAAACGAAAAATCACATGGCTGCATTATGATGAATGTACATGTTAGTTCAATATATTTTATATTACTAGGGAACTAAAAATAACTGTATAAATAGACGTAAGTTTCTTTTTTTTTTTCTGTTAGACACAAAGTCATATGGCAAATTTTTGTTTATATCCTAATTCTAAAAAGGAATAATAATAGAATTATACAGTAAAAATAATCACTAATTTAAAAAAATTTTGAAAGTCTGATAAGATTACAAAGAGAGTTTGTGTTTTTGCAAAAGTACACACAAGGTACACTATGTGTCAGTCCATCTCTTCTAATTGTTTAGAAATGAGTGTAAAAATGTAGGCTTCGATATTTTTAGCTTGAGTTTAAGAACTTACAAACTTCAAACAATTAATAGGCCTATATTGCCTCTTTCATTAAACTTTGTATTAAAAAAATAAATTTATCCAATGCTCGAGATCCTGCTTGTATACTTAGACCCTATATGAATCAATCCGGTATCAAGGTATTAAGTAGCAATAACCCCGCAAATTACAATTAAATGAAAGAAGATTGAGATGTACATATATTTTTGTGACGATACGCACCGGTACGGGGAACGGCACCTTTTTTCAATGTCGGGAAAATTATTACTTTTCTTGTATTTCAACGTTAATTGTTAATTTATTAGTAGTTGAAAGTTAGACAGTTAGACAATCTATCCCTGAGTACCGGAACCTATTTTTTTTCTACAAAAAAAAGCACTTTATATATGTTTACAGCTAACTTTCAGCCGACATGCCGTATTATTAACAACATCTATATGTGAAAGTCTCAATCATCTAGAGTCTTAGACAGTCATTATTGTAGACTAGATTTAAGTAGAGACCTAGATCTAGTTGGCCTATTACTATAAAAATAAATAAAAATTATCAGTCATTATTATTATTATAGCTTTTATATAGCGCTACTTTCATGCTTATAGCATGCTCAGAGCGCTTTGGTCCAATCTCATTTGTGGACCAGTGGGGGGAGGGGGTATCTAGGAGTTGGTTTTCCGTGCTGCCTTTAGGCGCTCAGTAAAACCTCGAGCCCCCTTCTATGTAGCCAAGACAAGCCAAGTTCAAGCGCACCTTAGCCTCTCGACCACGCTTCAAGCAATTTTATTATTAGGTCTAGGGATTGAAAAGTAAATCTTTTATAAACTATAATAGATCTATGTCTAAGTCCTAACTTATTAAATAAGTAGAAGTATTATAATGAATATTATATAGATCTGGATTAATTAGATGATGGATAGTTCTATATATAGATCTCTAGTCTAGTAGATTAAGTATAGAGTATGGTAACTGTATTACAGTATTATTAGATCTATGTTCTATGTCTATATCTAATAATTAATAAACTTTAGCCTTTAGTAATATCTAGACTTTATTCTAATAAAAACTGACTATAGACATAGCATAGGCTAGACTCGGCAATCTAGTCTCAATCAATACAATTACTAGATCTATTCGATTTTTATATGTAGATCTAGACTAGAATTTGATTATAGATCTAAATATACTAATGGAGAGATGATATGCGGTGTTATCTAATAGTGTTGCACAAGAAACTAATCTGGGTTTTTCTAAACTCTAATACTTGGTATGAAGTAGTAAAACAGTACCTACCTAAATAAATCGTAACAAGAAATCAAAAACCTATATTTATTGTAGTATTTATAGGTCTGTGGTTGTATATTATATATGTCACAGTCTTAGTTGACATTGCATGATTTAATGGTCACATCATGTTAAGAGCTTAAAAGACACGTGGAATTCCTGATGTAGAAAACAGGAAGTAGAAGGAATAAAGTTGACTTTGAGTTCAGTCAAGTCAAGTTAGTAAGGTCTTGCTCCCGGTCCAGGAAGGTTGGACGTTGCTTCCTGTATATAGCATGAAAGTCGATGGACTAGTGATTGTTGATTAATAATATTTGAGAGTTGATTTCATAATGTGTTTATTGAATATTAAGTATTATTCGTATTTCAATGGATATCTATAGTTGGAGTACCAGTGTCACTAGTAGTAATTGTTCTTAGTGTTACCCGCTGAGATGCGGACTTGATTTGTAACTAACATATTGGATACATTTGGTACCGCTAGCCTGCGATAGGATTGTTTATTATTTCTTGACTTGTAGCACTAACAAGGAGTGCAGTATTATTATTATTGTGTTGTAAAAAAAACTTCATATTTGTCTGCTGAAACGGACTTAGGTCAGTTTATAGTATTTGTCTTGTCACGTGTACTTCAGGAAGCAAGAACTCAGCATTACACGACATTCGCATTCTACAACCTTACACCATTAAACCTATCATTTACAATATAGCCTTCGTA
Source organism: Biomphalaria pfeifferi (assembly GCA_030265305.1). Classification (NCBI taxonomy): domain Eukaryota; kingdom Metazoa; phylum Mollusca; class Gastropoda; family Planorbidae; genus Biomphalaria; species Biomphalaria pfeifferi. The sequence continues at coordinate 551,975 of JASAOG010000239.1, forward strand.
ACTTCTTCTATAGAGAAATGACTTTGTAATATGTTTTACTGAAAATTTGGGCTATTCGCGTCTGACACATTTATAATTTTTATGTTCAGCAACAAAGCCCATTGTCACCAGCCTACCTGCCCTTTGGAGGACACAACATAGGACCAAAAAACAAGCAACACTTTAACAACTAATCATAAATAAACATACCTGATATATCTAGATATATACAGTGTGTTTTTTTTCTACAAAAAAAAAATGGGTGCCGGTACTCAGTAGTTGATTGCCTAACTTTCAACTGCTAAAAATTTATAATATACGAGAAAAGTAATATTTTTTTCAAAAAGGTGCCGGTATGCCGTACCGGTGCGTACCGTCACAAAAAAGCCTTGTAGGCCTATATATATATTTACAGTGCTTTTTTTTTTTTTTTTTTAAAAAAATAGGTGCCGGTACTCAGTGATTAGGTGCCGGTACTCAGTAGTTGATTGCCTAACTTTTAACTACTAAAAATTAATAATATACGTTAAAATACAGGAAAAGTATTTCTTTTTTCAAAAAGGTAGCCCTTGTATATATATAGGGTTATATATGCTAATAAAAAACACAACAGTGCAATGGTTATAGAGGGAAAACTTCAATAAAACTGATGAAGGATTAGACGAGGTTTCAAATTACTAATTTTGGACTTGGCAATACTGAATCGATGTAGGCGTTTTATCTAATAAATATACACGAAAATACAACTGACACTAATTGATCACGAGATCTCTTAAACTGTCGTACAGATCCGCATGAAATTTCGTACACAGGTTCATTTTACCTTCTAGACGCTCACTAAGAACCGGTTTTGACAGATTCGCAACATGACTTCTGCTATTCGCTAAAAAATCGCAAGCATCAGATCTTTGATTTTTTTTAGGAATTTCCCTAAAAGGCCGCTGAGTACTTATAAAGCATTTAAATAAAAAACAAGATTACAAAGAGGGTTTGTGTTATCACACAAACTCAGAGGCGGCCCCCGTCGGAGTCGGATCCCTGTCGGATCCGATTTTTCGCAAGGACGATGTTTAATTTTGATCGCCAAAAGTAATAATTTTTCAAAGATTCATTTGCCTCTGTAAAAAAAAATGTTTTTTTTTTTTTTTTTTTTTTTTTTTCTGTTTTACATGTTTCGGATGTTCGGATTTAAAAATAATTAACTTCTCGCTGGACGACGGAGGATGGCCGCTAAAAAAAAAAAGAAGAGGGGGGGATCACGGATCAAAAATCATATAGATTGAATTGAGAAGCCAAAAAAAATCATAGAGTGTACGAAGAACTAACTGTTTGTTTTTAGCCGGGTGGGGGGGGGGGGGGGGGGGGGAGCGGATACGTGAAAGTACTACTAGAATAACCGGGCCCAAAATATAAGTGCATGTATGTGTCGGGGGCGCGTTATGAAGCGGATCTTTCCAAATCTAGTCAAGTCAAAAGTCTATGTCGGAGAAATAATGAGTCGCAGGTTAAAAAAAAAAATGGGGGGGCGTTCTAGAGAGAGAAAAAGCGAAAGAGAAAAAGAGCGAGAGAGAGAAAGTGGGAGAGAGCCGTAAAACTTCATTGTAATTAATTCAAGGGCTAAAAAAAAAGTATGTTAGGTGAATCGTTAAAATGTGGCCTTTTATTAGAATAAAAAAAAACAGGGAGTGTTCCGGTCATAATAAGCAATATTAAGCTTAGGAAAAAAATCAACGGGCGTAGCCGGTATGTACTGCTAGTATTTTTAATACCACACCCATTTTCGGATCGATTTTAAACTTATTATTCATTGGCATAGAAAAAGCATGAATCATTTTTTTAAAAGTAACTAATTTGTCAATTAGTTACTGGTAATTGTTGTTGTTTTTTTTATACCAGCAAGGGAAAGTAATCCTTCAGTATTCACATAAATGGCTTCATTTGTTGGGTTTAGTCCCATTTAGTTAACTCTGTTTCTCCCTTACGCATGCTCCGATCAAGTTGATATTTTAAACAAATATTGATCTTACCTAATAAAATATGAATTAATAGAATTTTTAAAAAATATTTTGCTTTTTTTGCTATTGCTGTGTTCTTTTTTTTATTACAAAGCTTTTGTGAACTCACTCCGTATGTCTTTCTGGAGTACATTTTGAACTTATTTCTCCAGCTTTTTATTCTCAAATCAAGTTGAAACTGTCCACACTTATTCATTGTTGCTAAGAAAGAAAAGTAATCATTAAAAAAAACTATTATTTAATTAATTAGTGGCCATTGATTAATTGTGTTTGAAATGGTGACATAATCTTACAGTATGGAGAGAAATGTGGCTATCAATATGGAATAAACCCTTTTTTAAAGTATTTTTTATATATTTTTTCTTGAGTACTGAAGTTTGGATTTTATTTGCTGCATCATTACAAGTTTATTAGTGCTATAGTATATTCCAAGTAACATTCTCTGACATAATTATGTACTACTGTACTTTGGTAGTTTCGAGATATCGCCAGATTCTGACCTATATAGGTTACAGGGCTACAGCTCATTTTTCTTTTCTTATGTTTTCAAATCCAGCCAATGATGAATATTCTATGTCATAGTCTAAATGTATCTCTTGTGTGTATGTGTGTGTGTAAGTGTGATTTCTGGTTAATCTCTCGCGAGTGTACTGCAGGTAGACAAATGTAGATCTATCAGTGCGTATTGCTTCAGGAAATACATATATCAAACTTCTTAAAGACTTGTAGGCCTATACTCTTCTTTTTAAAAAACATCAAATTAGACATTTACCTTAAGATAACGTGATCAATGTGGGAAGAAAAAAGAAATGAGTTTACAAAATGTGAACACACATTTAAACGTTTATACGTTAGCTTCTTGCACTGAGCTACACTCGATTCCTGCTAATTGGGCATGCGGTTAAACGGACCAGCCGTTTATTTGAAGTGAATCTCTTAGTACCAATTATATTATACAGTTGAATCACGTTAATTGGATAAGCTGGTTATCAGTACCCAAATCTTAAAACCTAATAAAGGCATTTATTTTTGTTTTTACAAAGCTTATATCAACTCACTATGTCTGTCTGACTGTTTTTCTGGTAAAAGGTTTGTACATGTTCTTTCTCCCACACCCAATCTCGGATCAAGCTGAAATTTTGAAAAAATTTTTTTTTACCTAACAAAACAAAAATCAATTTAAAAAAAAAAAAGAATCAATTAGTTAACTATTGGTATTTAATTATTTGGTTTGGTATCTCGAACAAGGGAAAGAAATTGTACTTGATTGATGTGGTGGAATACTCTGAATTAGTCCCCTTTTTACTATGTAGAGAGTAGAGAGACAAGTTTAACAATATATTACTATAAAACCCTTTATTTTCATCAACTATTCCCTGGCACAGTGGTTAGTGTGTTGACTTGAAGAGGCTTAAGCCAACGAGTTTCTATTTCAGGTCGTTTAACTTTTTTTCATTAAAACGTGATCACGGTTATATTTACCTAGGTACCACTACGCTTAATATAAGTTTTGTTTTTAAGAAAACAAAATGTCTTAAACATTTTTTTTTATTCGTTGATATTCGTCTTAAGTATGTCATACAACAATGATGACCAAACTATGGCCCACGGGCTCCAGTCATGTCATGCTTTCCTGCCATTCAAAATATCTGCCAACATCACATAATGTTGTCGCAAATGTTTGATTTTATCGAACCCTCATTTTAAATTACTAAATTTATTTATTTTATATTGTTTTTTTTTACCCATTACTGAGATGTGTCCCTTGAGACCCGTGTAGAAATCTGATAGGAATTTATTACAGTTATTGGATTGGGTTATTGGAGTATCTTGATTCTGTTGGCCTTTCGACTTGTGTTATTGGATTGGGTTATTGGAGTATCTTGATTCTGTTGGCCTTTCGACTTGTGTTATTGGATTAGGTTATTGGAGTATCTTGATTCTGTTGGCCTTTCGACTTGTGTTATTGGATTGGGTTATTGGAGTATCTTGATTCTGTTGGCCTTTCGACTTGTGTTATTGTCACATCAGTTTTAGAACCAATGTAATATTTGGTGTCTAGTAATTACTGAACCATTCCGTGATGTTCGCACGAGATTTTGTTTGGTCCGAAGCTGACCACGAGGTGGACACCTCAGTTGATCTTGGACTCTCGTAGAGAGAGGTATATTGTGGATATCTTGTCCAGTGTAGTAATGTATAGATATTAAGGTTGATTTTGAAGTATATGTGATATCTGAAGTATTTCATTGGATTATAATGTACTATGTTTTTGTGAATATTTCTTGATGACTGGACATGCCAATATCTTTTATGATTCATCATATATGTAATAAAAACCATGTCTGCTACCAGTGTGTCTATTACTTATTCTAAAGGTTGTAATCAGAGAGTTCAGTATGTTAGTGTTCTCAAGCATTGGCTAAATCTAGTGCGCGAGTGCAAGTATTTAATGAATAAGACAACGAATATTAGAGTATATACAAGAGGTATCCACAACACACGACATTTGCGTTATCACGCCTACTACAAGAACGAGGCTGTGACATATGGTGGCCAGTATGTCTTAAATGACAGAACGAACCTACACTCGCTAACAAGTAAATCGTCGATCATATAATCTGGCGTAGAAGTACAAAGAACTATTTCTTCCATTATGGGGGCGAAAACAATTGAACAGAACTTAGAGGTCTAACAAACTTTTCTTCAACAACAAAAAATTAACTCATGTGACCTGGCTCCAACATGATCTCAAATCGATTCCTAGATCTAAATATGTTATCATACATCTAAAATATAACCAACTAGACTCATAATACAATATCAAGTTGAAGGTAACTTAACTAGAAACTTCACCTTACAAAGAGCCATTTTGAACCAAGATCTGATGCAGATTGATGATAAACACCAGGTCAAGGCCCATGCATCTTAACTTTTAGAGATCTACTACTTTAACATCCTCATACACATAAAAGTCCATTTAATTAGTGTGTATGAAACTGAATACAGTCATGCCTGATGAGCCGCAATTTGGGTGAAAAATTACTGAAGAAAAGCCGAAGTCAGAGTACAGCAATCTGTCTGTGCTACAACCTGATGAGCCGCAATCTGGGTGAAAACAATTACTGAAGAAAAGCCGAAGCCGGAGTACAGCAATCTGGGCTACGACCTCAGAAGCACAGCAACCTATCTGTACTAATCAAGTCCGACGTCATTCAAGTCGACTATTCATTGTGGTGTACGTCATTTTGAGACTCACCTAATTATTTGTTCACTGTTCCAGTAACAAATTGTGGTACACTTGGGCGCGTGATACCACCATATCGTCCTAACTGAATCTTCTCCATAACATCTCCTGTGAAGAACTTTTCGTGTCTTATACTGCTAACTGAGTCAGTCATTCACTCTTGCCGTATTGGATTATCTTCTAAAACCTCAAGTACTTTGGAGTATATATATATATACTATTTCTCATTCTAGTCATCGTTGCCCATATGATTTGTACTAAGCCTTTATTGGATTACTAGCTACCAGTGTAAGTAATTCTGTTTGGATTATTGAGCTCAATATTGGATATATTACCTTATTGCATTGGTTTATTTTGTGACTGGACTATTGGATATATTACCTTATTTCAATGATTTATTTGATGATTGGATTTTCACTGGACTATGGATCTACACTAAGAGGATTGAGCTTATCTACATCAGACTACACTAGAAAGCCCCTGTAAGTTTTGATTAATTATTGTATGTATTTGTTATACATTGGCATAATTTAAAGTATCCAATTAAGTGATGTTGACTATTGAAGATAGTCACTAGTGAGTAACCATTTACATTTTTCATTTTTCTAAGTCTTTGTAAGGGTGGCAGGAGAGGGACTATTTTATGACTTATCATAATAAGATCTATTAGGGAATATCCTATCTGTTCTTTTACCTTCGATAAGACCCAACGCGTTTGAGGTCATCCTTGTTGGTAGGGAGGCACTAGATCATATTGGGAATTATTTATTAGCTGTTTTAGTCTTGTTTGTGTATTTTGTCAGAGTATTCTGTTTGTATTTATATTGTTGTTTGTGTAAAGTCTTGTATTTACATATTTGTAACTCTCCTGTCTCATTTCTCCTTTTTATTGATTTCTTTTTATAGCAGACTGTGTCGTCACTCATATTGTTTCTGTGTTGTTTTTTTTAATATACATTCAGTTTTAGAACCCCTGTAATATTTGGTGACTAGTAATTACTGAACCATTCCGTGATGTTCGCACGAGATTTTGTTTGGTCCGAAGCTGACCACGAGGTGGACACCTCAGTTGATCTTGGACTCTCGTAGAGAGAGGTATATTGTGGATATCTTGTCCAGTGTAGTAATGTATAGATATTAAGGTTGATTTTGAAGTATATGTGATATCTGAAGTATTTCATTGGATTATAATGTACTATGTTTTTGTGAATATTTCTTGATGACTGGACATGCCAATATCTTTTATGATTCATCATATATGTAATAAAAACCATGTCTGCTACCAGTGTGTCTATTACTTATTCTAAAGGTTGTAATCAGAGAGTTCAGTATGTTAGTGTTCTCAAGCATTGGCTAAATCTAGTGCGCGAGTGCAAGTATTTAATGAATAAGACAACGAATATTAGAGTATATACAAGAGGTATCCACAACACACGACATTTGCGTTATCACGCCTACTACAAGAACGAGGCTGTGACATATGGTGGCCAGTATGTCTTAAATGACAGAACGAACCTACACTCGCTAACAAGTAAATCGTCGATCATATAATCTGGCGTAGAAGTACAAAGAACTATTTCTTCCATTATGGGGGCGAAAACAATTGAACAGAACTTAGAGGTCTAACAAACTTTTCTTCAACAACAAAAAATTAACTCATGTGACCTGGCTCCAACATGATCTCAAATCGATTCCTAGATCTAAATATGTTATCATACATCTAAAATATAACCAACTAGACTCATAATACAATATCAAGTTGAAGGTAACTTAACTAGAAACTTCACCTTACAAAGAGCCATTTTGAACCAAGATCTGATGCAGATTGATGATAAACACCAGGTCAAGGCCCATGCATCTTAACTTTTAGAGATCTACTACTTTAACATCCTCATACACATAAAAGTCCATTTAATTAGTGTGTATGAAACTGAATACAGTCATGCCTGATGAGCCGCAATTTGGGTGAAAAATTACTGAAGAAAAGCCGAAGTCAGAGTACAGCAATCTGTCTGTGCTACAACCTGATGAGCCGCAATCTGGGTGAAAACAATTACTGAAGAAAAGCCGAAGCCGGAGTACAGCAATCTGGGCTACGACCTCAGAAGCACAGCAACCTATCTGTACTAATCAAGTCCGACGTCATTCAAGTCGACTATTCATTGTGGTGTACGTCATTTTGAGACTCACCTAATTATTTGTTCACTGTTCCAGTAACAAATTGTGGTACACTTGGGCGCGTGATACCACCATATCGTCCTAACTGAATCTTCTCCATAACATCTCCTGTGAAGAACTTTTCGTGTCTTATACTGCTAACTGAGTCAGTCATTCACTCTTGCCGTATTGGATTATCTTCTAAAACCTCAAGTACTTTGGAGTATATATATATATACTATTTCTCATTCTAGTCATCGTTGCCCATATGATTTGTACTAAGCCTTTATTGGATTACTAGCTACCAGTGTAAGTAATTCTGTTTGGATTATTGAGCTCAATATTGGATATATTACCTTATTGCATTGGTTTATTTTGTGACTGGACTATTGGATATATTACCTTATTTCAATGATTTATTTGATGATTGGATTTTCACTGGACTATGGATCTACACTAAGAGGATTGAGCTTATCTACATCAGACTACACTAGAAAGCCCCTGTAAGTTTTGATTAATTATTGTATGTATTTGTTATACATTGGCATAATTTAAAGTATCCAATTAAGTGATGTTGACTATTGAAGATAGTCACTAGTGAGTAACCATTTACATTTTTCATTTTTCTAAGTCTTTGTAAGGGTGGCAGGAGAGGGACTATTTTATGACTTATCATAATAAGATCTATTAGGGAATATCCTATCTGTTCTTTTACCTTCGATAAGACCCAACGCGTTTGAGGTCATCCTTGTTGGTAGGGAGGCACTAGATCATATTGGGAATTATTTATTAGCTGTTTTAGTCTTGTTTGTGTATTTTGTCAGAGTATTCTGTTTGTATTTATATTGTTGTTTGTGTAAAGTCTTGTATTTACATATTTGTAACTCTCCTGTCTCATTTCTCCTTTTTATTGATTTCTTTTTATAGCAGACTGTGTCGTCACTCATATTGTTTCTGTGTTGTTTTTTTTAATATACATTCAGTTTTAGAACCCCTGTAATATTTGGTGACTAGTAATTACTGAACCATTCCGTGATGTTCGCACGAGATTTTGTTTGGTCCGAAGCTGACCACGAGGTGGACACCTCAGTTGATCTTGGACTCTCGTAGAGAGAGGTATATTGTGGATATCTTGTCCAGTGTAGTAATGTATAGATATTAAGGTTGATTTTGAAGTATATGTGATATCTGAAGTATTTCATTGGATTATAATGTACTATGTTTTTGTGAATATTTCTTGATGACTGGACATGCCAATATCTTTTATGATTCATCATATATGTAATAAAAACCATGTCTGCTACCAGTGTGTCTATTACTTATTCTAAAGGTTGTAATCAGAGAGTTCAGTATGTTAGTGTTCTCAAGCATTGGCTAAATCTAGTGCGCGAGTGCAAGTATTTAATGAATAAGACAACGAATATTAGAGTATATACAAGAGGTATCCACAACACACGACATTTGCGTTATCACGCCTACTACAAGAACGAGGCTGTGACAGTTATTGGATTGGGTTATTGGAGTATCTTAATTCTGTTGGCCTTTCGACTTGTGTTATTGGATTGGGTTATTCGAGTATCTTAATTCTGTTGGCCTTTCGACTTGTGTTATTGGATTGGGTTATTCGAGTATCTTGATTCTGTTGGCCTTTCGACTTCTGTTATTGGTTTGGGTTATTCGAGTATCTTGATTCTGTTGGCCTTTCGACTTCTGTTATTGGTTTGGGTTATTCGAGTATCTTTATAGTGTTGGTCTTTCGACTGTGTTATTGGATTGGGTTATTCGAGTATCTTTATAGTGTTGGTCTTTCGACTGTGTTATTGGATTGGGTTATTCGAGTATCTTTATAGTGATGGTCTTTCGACTGTGTTATTGGATTGGGTTATTCGAGTATCTTTATAGTGTTGGTCTTTCGACTGTGTTATTGGATTGGGTTATTCGAGTATCTTTATAGTGATGGTCTTTCGACTGTGTTATTGGATTGGGTTATTCTCTGCACAAGACGTTTAATTGGAAACAAATAATATCGGGCGGTAGGTGTCCATCAAGACACAACGGTATGAGCTCGGAATAACCTAAAAGGTGTCATGAAGCCCAAAAAAGAGGCGTAAGCCCCCCCCCCCCCAATATATTTTATGAAATTAAAACCATCAATGCAAGGCTTACATTTTTACAAACATATGAGCAAATCAGATTTGAAGATTAAAGTCAATTTGTTATTGCAGAGTCTGGGTCAAACACATGTAAGTGCCTCAATTAATAAACACAACCAATTATCGAACACGATTAAAACTTGTAATTAACGTGAGAGTGTCAATGGAAACATGGGCAGATGTGAAGAGAGCGTGATATGTGTGTGTGTGAGAGAGTCATTGAAACAAACCAATGGAAGGAAAGAAAGAGAACATTTTTTTGGTCTAAAACATCTTGCATCGATTCCGTACACATGTTGTCTACCCTTTTTTTTGTCTCTGTTAAGTAAAGTTCATGTTGTTATTGTGGTGGCAGATGTGAGAGATATGATGTGAGAGATGAGATGTGAGAGATGTGATGTGAGAGATTTGATGTGAGAGATGTGATGTGAGAGATGTGATGTGAGAGATGTGATGTGAGAGATGAGATGTGAGAGATGAGATGTGAGAGATGAGATGTGAGAGATGAGATGTGAGAGATGTGAGAGATGAGATGTTAGAGATGAGATGTGAGAGATGAGATGTGAGAGATGTGATGAAATTAAAAAAATAAAACAAAGCTTATTTAAGGGAAAGAAATTCGCACTTACAACACACTTTTCTCTCAATAATATAGAAGTTATTTCCCTTTTTCAGTATCAAACAATATAATTAATTACCATTAATTAATTGACTGATTGATTATTTTTTATTTGATTCAGGTTTTGTTACATACAATATATAAGTGTTTAAATTTTCAGCTTGTTTCAAAAATGGGTGTGGGAGAAATAAAGTGTTCAATTGTCTAATGGGACAAAACCCTACATATTTAGCCGTATCTGTGAATAGTGAAGAATTAATTTTCCTTTATTGTATCAAAACAATTAATTACCAATAATTGACTAATTGGAGACGCCTTGGCTGAGCAGTAAAATGTTAGGCTTCCAAACCAAGGAGTCCCGAGTTCGAATCCTGGTTGAGACATGGATTTTAAATTTCGGGATCTTTATGGTGCCTCTGAGTCCTCGCAGCTCTAATGGGTATTTGACATTAGTTGGCGGAGAGTAAAGGCGGTTTGTCGTTTTGCTGGCCAGATGACACCCTCGTTAACAGTGGGCCACAGAAACAGATGACCTTTATATCATCTGCCTCATAGCATAGATCACAAGGTCTGAAAGGGGAGCTTTAGTTAATTGTGGTTTGTTTTTTTATTGATTCATGTCATTTCTATGCGAATGAATAATTGTGCAAAGTTTCAACTTGATCCTATAATGGTTGCGGGAGAAATAATATGAATAAACTTTTTACCAAACAGACAGACAGATAGACAGACAAAGTGAGATGATATAAACTTTGTAATAAAAAAAAGTAAAAAAAAAACAAACAATTTCTGCTTGTACATCTTGTGAGATTTAACGACAGACTAAGTCTAAGTCTAATTAAGCTCTGTTGTTATTTACACAGGTTTCAATACACCCCCATGGTGAATTTATTGTTCTCATTCTATTGTTTTCAATTCAACTCAGGAAAACAAATTCGATGTTGAAAAATGTGATTAAAATAATTCTTTCCAGAAATCTCTTCACTTTAAAGCTGCAAACATTAAAACAAAAGTTTTAAGGTTTGTGTTCAAGCCTTCGCTGTTAATTAAAGTATAAACTTTATATTTTTTTAAAATCATTTAAACTGTTTTAATCTCAAAAATTCCTTTCAATTTTGTATTGCAATGTCTAAAGAAAATCTATTTTAAAATTTGAATGCATTTGTTGTCTCTGTCTTTTAGAAATGTCATAGCTGATAAATTTAAAAGTGACAAAAGAAATTCATAATATGAATGACTTGAACTGGTGAATGTCAAGGTTGGTTTGACTTTTGGTTGAGAGGAGCTAGTCTCCAATAAACAACCACAATGGGAGGACCAAACAATGTTAGAACGAGTCAATGACTTCAAAGTCCAGTCCACATTGGACCTCGCTTCTAGCCAGCCACTTGGCGTGTACTCTGTTCAAATAGGATGTGTACTTGTGTACTTCACAAATTCATTCATCACATTTCTCAGCAATGCTTAATGACGTTTTGTTGTTCAACTCCCAAAAACATCCGAAGTATTCCCCCATTCTTTTAGTTAACGTTAGTTATTAAAGGCCGCCGAAAGAGTCAATATGCTATTATTAGTTTTGTGTGATCTGTCTGTCCGTCGTCAGTCCGTCAGATTGCACTAAACAATAAAAGATATTGAGATTCCGATATCCTTTTTTAGATCTACTACTACTTCTAAGACTAAGGTTGCTTTTTTTTTTCTTGTTTATTTTATTAATATGCAAGCAGTTTTTTTTTTTTATAAGACTTCAGAGAAAGTATGTTTTTATAATAGGCTACTTCTCGGGGATTGGGGGAGGGGAGGCTCACATTTAATAAAACGTGTTCGGTTTTAAATAATAAAGCAAACAACTGTATATCAATAAGCAAGTATAATGCTTTATTCTAGATAAACTTCAAGATTATTTTAAAGATATCTGTTATATCTTTGTTTAATATGGCTAGATTTGTTTACGTGTTAAGATATGTGGATTAATTTTAAGAGATGACATTTGAATGACAATCACCATCGCAAATATGGTAAATTTTATAATTATACCAAATACAGATTCATCTTATACCGTGTCACTGAAAGCAACTTGTTAATAAAAGTAATTAGAGAAATGTCTAATGGTCATGTTCATGTGCTAACAAGCATTGATTATAAAACACCATCTAGTTACAAAATAATGTTCAGAAATGCCATCTTTTAAATCAAACCTTTCATTTCGACATCTCTAAGGAAAGAGTTTTCAATACACGATCACATGGTGGTTGTTGTTGTTAAACCTACAAACCACGTCATCAAGTCGTTGGTGTCAGTTTCAAAGTTGAATTGGATCAAAGTTACTTAAGGAAGTAGCCTAAGTCATTTAGATTTTAAAGATTCATTATATCCACCTATAATATAGTGTACCTATTGGGTACGATAAAATAAAGGATCAAAACAGAACTCTCATATTTTTATGTAACAGTTCTCTAGTTTTTGTTTTTCAAAACGTAACTTAATTAATAAGACACGAAACTATTGCTTCTTAATAAATTGACACTTTATATGATTGGATATTTATTCTGTCGCAAGCAACTTACAGGAAAGGGGGTCCATCATTATATTCTTGTACCCGTACACGCGGATACCACGCTACGCAGCTGGTTCAATGTGTTTTTTTTTAAAGCAAAGGCAGGTGAGTTGGTCGGCTCGACTTCGCCCGTGGCGCCCAGTTCAATTACACTCAAAGAAAGTCATTGTCTAGTCTAGCCTAATGAGATTGAAATCCGGTATTTGGTTTTTATCTCCTGGAATTAGCAAGACCCAAGACGTCGGAAATAAAAACCCAGGAGACACTGAGAGCCATTTGAAAGACGTAAACAATTCAACAGCAAACATTCGTTCGTAATAAACTCTCTTGTTAGCACTAAATGGTTTATAGTCCTTCTATGTCACCACGTTTTACAGTGTCTAGTGGGAATGGGTATAAAGCCAGCGTTGGTCGCCCCTTTTCATGTCAATAGTTTTAAACAAATGCAAGAATACAAGGCTGTTGAATCAAACGTCCTGAGTTTGTGATCTGGCAGAAATTTAAATTGATTTTGGGACTGATGGTGATTCTGAGTCCAGCTTGAATCCAGCCTGAATAAGGGTGTGGCTGAGAGAGAAGACTGGATGACCATAGTAAGGGTGATCCTGAGTCCACCTTGAATCCAGCCTGAATGATGATGTGGCTGAGAGAGAAGACTGGATGATCAAAGTGAGGGTGATCCTGAGTCCACCTTGAATCCAGCATGAATTGGATATGGCTGAGAGAGAAGACTGGATGACCATAGTGAAAAGTACTAACGTAAAGTACCTAGCGATCTATAAAAAGGTGATGTAAAGATCATCTGTTTCTATGGCCGAAGGTTCACAAAAGTGTCGTGTGGCCAGCACAACGACCGACCGCCTTTACTTCCACAACTAAAGTCCAGTACCCATTAAATGGACTCTGGGGCATCCAGAAAATCCCGTAATTCAAAATCCCAGTCTTCACCGAGATTCTAACCTGGGACCATTCAGTTTGGAAGTCAAGCGCTTTATCGCCCAGACACCATGCTCCCAGCATATTCGGCTACAAAATAATCTCCTCCTTTGTGGCCGAATATGAGCGCAATCTCATGAACTCGAAGGTGGCCGTGTAGTCCGAGCTTCTCTTTGAAAAGCTCATCATAACACGGGTACGTTGGGTCTAATATAGTATTGCCTACTTTTGCTCTAAGTTTTTTGTTGTTTTTTTAGCGGCCCCCGAAAGTGGAAAAGATGCTATAAGTTTTATGTCCGTTCGTCTGTCCCGTTTAGATCTCGCAAACTAGAAATGATAGTGAAAATCCAACATCGTAATATTTTAGACCTTTCAAAGTTCTGATGCAAAGGCTACTTTTTTCTTTTCTGAAAGCGAAAAATCTAATTATTAAAATCACTTATGCAAGCAGTTTTTTCATAAAAATACACCACTTTTACAACTATTCACTATTAATAGTAACAAATACGGGAGGCTCCTTAGTAGAGGACATATAGAAGTACCATATTTTTAACACCTTTATGCAAACGGTTTTAGATTTTTTGGCAAAAAAAATATTTTTTTACATTTGTATTGCTAAGTTAAATTAGTTCTGTTATACTAACTACTACATTTGTACAAAAAATGTTTACTTTTATTTTTTAAGACAAAAAATCTATGTAGTATGCATATAAGTTGGACATAATTGAAAACAACAATTAATAAGTAGTTTTTCATATTATCGCATGAACTGCAAAGTTCACAGTAAGTAATAAACACTAAACTAAAGGAATTTTTTTTTACGGAAATGTTTTTTTCTTGAGGAATAAGAGATTCTCTTTACAAAACAATTAGATCAATTAGATATTCATTATAAGACATCAGTTAGGCCAGGTTCACATCTCACTTCACATTCACTTTCACCTATCCTCTTGTTTGCTGGACCGCTGGGGCACCACACAAGATCTGTCAACCTTCTTTCTCCATTCTTCTCTGTCATTTGTCTTTGATAGAATTTCATTCTGATGATCTTTCTGAAAATATTGAAACCTGCCTTTTTACCTGCCTGGGCGGACCACTTCAGGGGCTCATTTTGAGTTTGTGTCTCCACACAAACTGTCTTTGTAACCTTGTTTTTTGATGATCTTTTTTCGATGCTGGCGGCTGTTCTTATAGCCTCGAAGCGTGAACCACAGTCACTCAGTCATTTACTCTCCGCGCCATGAGATCAACTGAAAGCGTTTCTCAGTTTTGGTTATCGATTCATTGAAGGACCTCCTTGAGAAAACTTTCCATAGAAAAGTTGTTTAGGGAGGTCGGCTATCAGAGATGTTGGCTACGTGTCCACGCCTTCGTAGTTGGGATTTTGTGGCTATGGCATCTGAAACATGTTTAGGAGTTCAAATCAGATCTGCACATTGTTCTGAAGAAGAACTCACTTTCTAGCTAGTGACCACTGGCCGGACAAATTCAGTTTTTACGTTTAATCTTCGTGGCAGTTTCAAGATACATTGACAACTATTTAATGCTCTACGAACGAAACAAAAAATTTTTCACAGGTTTTCTCTTTTCCTTTCCATCTAAAAGTGAAGTAGGATTTTCTAGACAACATCCTTGAAGTATGAACCTTGTTCACATAAACATCAATGAATCAGACAACATCCTTGAAGTATGAACTTTGTTCACATAAACATCAATGAATCAGACAACATCCTTGAAGTATGAACTTTGTTCACATAAACATCAATGAATCAGACAACATCCTTGAAGTATGAACTTTGTTCACATAAACATCAATGAATCAGACAACATCCTTGAAGTATGAACTTTGTTCACATAAACATCAATGAATCAGACAACATCCTTGAAGTATGAACTTTGTTCACATAAACATCAATGAATCAGACAACATCCTTGAAGTATGAACTTTGTTCACATAAACATCAATGAATCAGACAACATCCTTGAAGTATGAACTTTGTTCACATAAACATCAATGAATCAGACAACATCCTTGAAGTATGAACTTTGTTCACATAAACATCAATGAATCAGACAACATCCTTGAAGTATGAACTTTGTTCACATAAACATCAATGAATCAGACAACATCCTTGAAGTATGAACTTTGTTCACATAAACATCAATGAATCAGACAACATCCTTGAAGTATGAACTTTGTTCACATAAACATCAATGAATCAGATAACATCCTTGAAGTATGAACTTTGTTCACATAAACATGAATGAATCAGACAACATCCTTGAAGTATGAACTTTGTTCACATAAACATCAATGAATCAGACAACATCCTTGAAGTATGAACTTTGTTCACATAAACATCAATGAATCAGACAACATCCTTGAAGTATGAACTTTGTTCACATAAACATCAATGAATCAGACAACATCCTTGAAGTATGAACTTTGTTCACATAAACATCAATGAATCAGACAACATCCTTGAAGTATGAACTTTGTTCACATAAACATCAATGAATCAGACAACATCCTTGAAGTATGAACTTTGTTCACATAAACATCAATGAATCAGATAACATCCTTGAAGTATGAACTTTGTTCACATAAACATGAATGAATCAGACAACATCCTTGAAGTATGAACTTTGTTCACATAAACATGAATGAATCAGACAACATCCTTGAAGTATGAACTTTGTTCACATAAACATGAATGAATCAGACAACATCCTTGAAGTATGAACCTTGTTCACATAAACATCAATGAATCAGACAACATCCTTGAAGTATGAACCTTGTTCACATAAACATCAATGAATCAGACAACATCCTGTTAGTAAACACGTTCGTTCCTTTTATTGATGTATTAAGTTGTATGTATTGATTGATGTATTAAGTTGTATGTATTGATTGATGTATTAAGTTGTATGTATTGATTGATGTATTAAGTTGTATGTATTGATTGATGTATTAAGTTGTATTTGTCTTTCATCTCTGGCCTCTGATAATACTCACACCAGTAACTGTGGAAATTAGGAAAAAAGAAAAAAAAAGCTTATTTCATCCAATACGGTCAGGAGAAGAAATTCTTTAGATTCCATCTCTAAATGTGTATCTATAGAAAAAACAATCTCTAAGTCTACATCAGCCAATTTTATTCAATTTACTTTTTAATTAAAGTTTCATTGAACATATTCCCAGCAGCTGATGCGTAATGCTCAATTTTTTAAAATGGCAAATTTTACACACTCACATACACAGGTGAGTGCACACCAATATTACAAAATATGTATTAGAATGTTTGTGCCTATACATTTAAATGTTTATATATATATATATATATATATATATATATATGTGAATGTTTTTCCCAACTGTTGTAACCATGTATATATTATACATATGTAGGTGTATAAAGCCTCACACCACTACCCTAGCCCCCGCACGCCGATCCTTATCAACATGTCTTGGTAGCTGAAGGGAGACCACTCCACTGACTAACACAGGTGTGATAGGCTGACCTTTAACGTTCTATCAACATATGAGTTTTACATTCGTGTACTCACCTTGAGTTTATTCAGCTCTAAGTGCAGCTCTTCCCTACCTCCCTCATACCCACCTCTCTCTAACCTCTTCGACGTGCGATTTGAAACTATTGGATAGTACAGGAGCTTTAAGCGTGATTTAAAAGTAATGTTCCACTGTGTACAGAGTGCTGAACGAGACAGTTCAAATAAACGTCACTTCTTTCGTGAATTATGTATTCAATTTAATCTAGTTTATAATTATCCAACATCTCTGTCACTATCTTGTTTAGAGGCTCGAGATTTTGAATTCTAAGTCCGGTTTGTAGTCAGTGCTGGATTTACCAACAGGCAATATTAGCTAAATCTTATGGCCCCCAAATATGATTGCAGTGATATTCTCAGTCTTTTAGGAGAAAAAAAATGCCTTTCAATGGGCCCAATAACTTTAGCAGCTTAGGGCTTTAGGGTCTACATACGGCACTGCTTATAGTCCCCATGTTAGATTTGAATAACTAAAAACACTACTGAAAATGCAATATTAAAATTGTATTCTTCGTGTATTAATCAAAGAGCAGTTAAAAGTATCCTTTTTGGTTTTAAAATTTAGTATACATATTTCATGCATAAACATATTAACTATTCTTAAAACAAGATCATACAGGAGTTCATGTCTTGTTCGATCAATATCCTATTGGACATGCCACATGATAATTTAGTTTGACTAGAGGTGGTAATATTAGTACACAAATTTTTTTTAATCTTTCGAAGTTTTAAAAATGAAAAAAAAAAAAAAAAAATCTAATGACGACCACATCTGGGTTTTGCATGCTATTTAGGTGTGAGTTTGTATTGAACATGATATTGAGTTTGGGCTACCTACAGGCCCAAAGGGGCTACTCTGTCTCTCTTTATGTAGCGGCTTCTTATAATGGGCAGTAATTTCAGGGCGACACAAATTATAGCTAAAGCCCCCCAAGAAATATAAGACGTGGACTAATAAATGGCTCATATCTCAAATAGATTAGGGCCCTTTCACGTCTAGATATGGAACTGCTGACACTAAATACATTGGGTTTTTTTTTTCTAATTTCGTAGGTTTAACCCTTCTCTTTTTTCCCAGCTGTTGTCTCTTTCATTTCCACCTTTCCTCTCTCCCCTCCCCTTTCCTCGTGTTCTTTATCTTTTCACTTTTCGATAAATGTCTAAATTTAATAAACTAATAAACTGGTTTATCTCAAAGAACCAGACATTAGGTCTGGGCGACATGCACGGCTATTGGTCCATATGTGCCTTGAAAAGTGTGTGTGTAAGTGTGTGAATCTATGTTATTATGTCTCCTTCTAGTTAAAAATCGCAAACACGAAACACACACACACACACTCATAGCTGTAGTTTTATTTACAAACACTTCTATGCTAGCGTAATTATCACACACATACATCAAGTCTTTGGTGTTTCCCAGCGGCATGTCGTGTACTAGAAAGTTCACTAAAGCTAAAAAAAAAAGAAAAAATCAAAAACAATCTTTTACGCTTTTGTGATATTTTAGCTTTCAGGAACTAAGTATTTGTACACTAAAGGTAATGGAGAGGTCGCCCTCATTCAACATAGTTACTAGCATATGTGTTTGATAAGGAATAATACAGGACACTGAGACCCACGGAACTGTTAATGCTGAATTGCAAAGATAGGTAGTGCCTAATCCAGAAAGTTTCGGGCAGGAGGGGGCCATCCATCTATGAGAAGGCAAACTTTGAATCCAAACCACCGCTGCCATTCGGCTGTTTAAATATAGGAAAGGCTTTGGGAGACAATGTTCAGGAAAAAATTAGGAGGTAGAAACCATTTGGCAGCTTCTACCACAAGAATGCTACACACTGCTAGATCTGCGGCGCTGTTGATACAAACTGTATCGCTCTGTCCTTCCTTTAGACCAGTGGTTCCCAAACCCTTGGAAGTAGGTCTTCGTAGACCCCTGGGGGTCCATATAGATCACTTTGGGAATCACTGCTTTAGACCCATCATCAGTATGGAAAGGTGGTAACTACTGTGGAGGCGGCAACATCTCAACCAGCTTTCATTACAACCATGGTCGTTGCACTAATGAAGGTGACCATTCTACCCAAAATACAATGCGGTGAAAGGAAGATGTCCTTTAAACTAAAATAGACATCCCACCTCTTCAAAACAAACAGGAGTTTGGCCCTTTTTAAATATCTTCTACGTTCACTGCCTTTCATCATGACGCCACAGTTGATAAATTGATGCGAGATTGGTTTTGAAATCACTCTTTTGTTTTTACTCTGAATGTCTTTCTTGAGTCCAGCTTTCTGTCTTTTGTTTATTGTTTTTTTGAGTGTATTTCAAGATGTTCATTATATACATGCAAGTTATCTAATAGTACAATGTCGTTTAAACCGATGTTATCAAAGAGTGATCAGACAGAACTGTGTCTCTAGTAGAACACATTCATTATGAAGTTCATCTCTATGTTCATTAAAAAGTTCATCTCTGAACATTGCGAAAGATTTCATCTCCGTCTGACAGTTTCATTTCTCCAGTTTCCTCACACCGGACATGTGTGTCAAGGGCCGGTATAACAGTAGCAGAAAAAAAAAGATAATTATCCTCTCTCATTATCTCCCCTTTCAATGTTCAACTTGTCCGATGTTTAAACTTACCCCGGCAATGTTACCAAAAAAAAAGGATAACTAGTAGAGTGGGCAATGGAAGACTGGAAGAGTGTTGCATTGAAGAAATGAGGCGGGCGGGACGGGAGGTAGAAGGATGGAGTTATGTCAGTTTGATGCAAGAGTCCGAATCGTCTGTTGATCAATTAGAAAGATCGTTAGCGAGCTGATCGTCTGCTCAAATTGTGCTTCATCATCCAGACCGGAAATGATCGTTCACCTCATTCTTCCATTTGTTCACATTTTGTCTTATTATAGAGCACCAACGTTCTTGGCTTCAGTCTCGTCCATACACGAGTGTTTCAAATGTTTTTAATTATTGTACCTGGACAACTTGGCGCAACTCACGGAATATTACATACTCGGGGCGTCTCTCTGTTAAGACATCCTAAACCGTTAGGGTTTTGTTCATAATGCTGCTTCTTGGACCAAAAGATAAAGCCTTGTTAGAGTCAACTCTCTCGGCATTTAATTGTAACTGTTCCTAAACGATTGCTCGGGTGTGTGTTTTACAGAGGGTTTGGAAAGACGAGGAGAGAGGAGGGAGAAGGAAGGAAGAGAAGAGAGGCAGAGAAGGAAAGAAGAGGAGAGAGGAGGGAGAAGGAAGGAAGAGGAGAGAGGCAGAGAAGGAAGGAAGAGGAGAGAGGCAGAGAAGGAAGGAAGAGGAGAGAGGAGGGAGAAGGAAGGAAGAGGAGAGAGGCAGAGAAAGAGAAGTGAGGGGGATGGAGAAAAGTAGGCCTGAGAATAAAGGGGGGACGAGTGAGAGTAAAGAAAGAGGGAAGAACCAAGAAAGAGAGAGGGACATAGGAAAAAGGACAAGAATTAAGAATGTGTAGTGTTTGCAAGTCTTGAGATCCTTGAACGATTCGTTGGAAAGTTGAATTCGTTTCCTTCCTTGTCTGTTTTTATGTGTCAGGCTTGTGTCAGGCTTGTGTCAGGCTTGTGTCAGGCTTGTGTCTGTCAGGCTTGTGTCAGGCTTGTGTCAGGCTTGTGTCAGGCTTGTGTCAGGCTTGTGTCAGGCTTGTGTCAGGCTTGTGTCAGGCTTGTGTCAGGCTTGTGTCAGGCTTGTGTCAGGCTTGTGTCAGGCTTGTGTCAGGCTTGTGTCAGGCTTGTGTCAGGCTTGTGTCAGGCTTGTGTCAGGCTTGTGTCAGGCTTGTGTCAGGCTTGTGTCAGGCTTGTGTCAGGCTTGTGTCAGGCTTGTGGACCTACTGAAAGCAAAATGACAATCAAATTGTTCGCGATCCCCTTAGATGTGACCCCATCACACCTACGGTGGTATGTCTTGTTTATGTTTCTGTGAACAGATATGCGTTTAAAATTCTCGCCTTATACCTATTACAAACATTCAGTATTTCACAATATTGAGCGGCACTTAAATTCTCAAAGCTTGCACATGATACTAGAATTGTATTTGACTTCGTGGTAACAGATCTAGTTGTGGCAGCATGATGGCAATGTGTCACACTACATAAAGTCCTAACTCAGCCATCACTCCGCAGACACCACTAAAACCAGGTTCAAGACAGTGCCAGCTCCACACGGGCTGTAATGCTCATGCATCAGTTGCACGCAGTCATCTTTAATGCCAGAAGAAACTGTCAACAGTCAAAGCAAATAACAATTTTGACATGCTCGAAATCAGGTTTTCATATCGTCTGCTAGGAAGAAACTTCCTGATGCCAATTTCCTCCCCTTTTCCTTTTAATAACGGCTTTCTGACCCTTCCTTTTTTTTTATTATTATAACTGATGCAGGCGATAGAACAAAGCCTGAAGTCTGCGAACGCAATCCCCTAGACCCCCCCCCCTTTTTTTTTTCACCCCCAAAGATCTTCAGAGGTACAAAGAAAAAAAAAACTTTTTTTCCCCCGCAGACACCCGCTTGCGGAGATCTGAAAGACACGGGGGTGGGGGGTGTCGCGGGGCTTTGATTCATGATACTGACTCAAAGCTTGGCTCTTTTGTTTGTCGTTGATGAAGCTTGTTATGAGCGAGAAGAAAACGCGTGATTACAGTCCCAGGAACAATCGTTCGGTCGACTAGCCATGGAGAGTGCACCTCTAATCCATCTGACGTCACACTCCAGTCCTCTCCTCTGGCTTCGGCAAATAAAAATTCCATTAACCTGTTGGTCCCGTGGAAGGGGGCAGTTTAAATTTGAAATGTTCGACAGCGCCATCTGTCGCACCCCGCCCCTTTTTTTTTCCAATTGATCTTCGTTTTTTTCACTTTCATCTCTACTGATTGAATAGTTTTTTGAAACTATGTGTCTGGGTCAAGAAACAATTCAAACACGTCAGATCTCAATATTTACTACATTATAAGTTTATACTCTTAACATTTTATAAACATATATTGTGATACTATATTTATAGAGATATATAAAGTGATACTATATTTATAGAAACATATCTAGTGATACTATATTTATAGAAACATATCTAGTTAAATATTTTATAGAAACATACTAATTTCTTTGAACAAAGGTCAAAATACTGGTGTCTTAAGTGTTCAAAGCTTATTATATGGTATGAAAAAACAAATGACCACCATGAATGAAGAGATACGTCACTGCACACTGTAGGTCACTACTGGGTAAGTTACACACCAAACACTAGCTGAAATTAGAATGCAACAAATTTGGTTGAATGTTGTGCAACGAACGAGCCAGAAAATGTTTTGCCTCTCACAATTTCTGCAATTGTAACTTTTTTTTTTAATTCACTGACGTTTAGAGTGAAAGTTCAAAAACAAGTTTGATGTCTCAACACATCAGTACATATAGAACTGCACACTAAATTGTCGATTATATTTGGGCAAAATAATGTCGCGAATAGTTTATCTTTCTATTAGCTCAAAGCCTCTTTGCATTGATATCGACAAGCCATTAGCTTCACATTCACAAACTGACTGTAGGACTAGAGTTCTAGGCCTGCAGCTTATGGATTGATGTACTATTACGTGAACCAATATAATTTCAATCATTCCGTCAAAGCGACGGTGCAGGCAGACTTGAGAGTTCTAGGAGGATGCTTAAGTTCTACAAAATACTTTTTAAAAAATGTATATGCACTTTAAACCTGGTATGTATTGCAGTATACCTGTCTCAATGTTGCTCACAGATAACTCCTATTTCTTAGTTATACCAGTCTTAATGTTGCTCCTCGATAACTTATAGTTATACCTGTCATAGTCACTCATAAGTCACAGATATGAAGCTCTTTTTCTTTTCTTCTTCGATAGAATCAAATGGAATTAGCCAAGAACTTCATTCGCGGACACAAAATCATTTTCAAGAAACTGGACAAATGTTTTTCAAATATCCCCCCCCCCCCCCCCAAAAAAAAAAAACATTGAAAAAAAATTTTTTTTTTCGGTTTCTCTAAAGTTTAGACCAAAGCCCAAAGTTGTAAACAAACCTGCCTTTCAGGCAAGAATTTCAAAGCCCAAAAACGCGATTCCGGAAATCCGAGTTAGGCAGGGCAATGAGGATAAAAAAAAATATTGGAGAACAGGAAAGAAGGTTCTAAACACTACTGAAGCAACATTTGTTTGGTTGGGGAAAAAAATGTTTTTTTATTGGCTCTCTTCCATTCCCTGATGATGTCGCCACGACCAATTTGGAGGGAACAGTCCAAGAGTGGCTACTTACTATCTAGCCAAGACAACCGCAGCATGTGTGGTCCTTGTCATCATCGTCACCTTTCCTCCGGTGCATCTTCGAGTCCGACTTCCGCCTCTTGCTCCTGCACAGGTCCACGGCGAAGATGTAATTGATGAGGGAGACCACCCGGCAGCTGTAAGCGAACTCGTTGTCATACCAGGCCACCAGCTTGACAAACGAGTCGTTCAGGGCCAGCCCCGCCTGGGCGTCGAACACGCAGCTGCACGTGCTGCCTTTGAAGTCAGAGGACACCTGGAAAGGAGTGCGTTTTGGGGTGAGTAATCCTGAGTAATAAAATATCAAGTGTTCTATGAGCTCACTAACAAGAGATACACACACACTGAAACTTGCCAGAGTACATTACAAATATTAAGATCTATTTTTTATCCCGCTAAACTACAAACACATGAAGGATTACAGAATTTGTTTTTTTCTTGTTGAGAACCAGTGACTGAGATTACATTTAATAGCACACTTGGTCACGTGTAGTACACAGCACTACTAGCGGGCTTTACTGTCGTCTTCCCAAATTGATCTTTATAGGGATGTTCTTTGTTTGTGTTTACCTGTACGGTCTCCCTTTCAGACCTTGCAAACAATGGGTGCAGATGATGTAAAGCTCATCCGTTTTTATGACCGACCAACCGCTTTACTTCCCCAGAATATGTCAAGTGCCCGTTAGAATTGGGTGCAATCAGGGGCGCCTTGCCCTAAAAATCCCGACCTTTAAAATCCCAGACTTCAACGGGATTGTAACTCGAAATTTTTCATTTCGGAAGCCAAGCTCTAACAACTCGGTCACCACGTCACTGTGTTTACCATTGGTATTGGGTAATTATGGTATTGGGTATTGATGGTATTGGGTAATGATGGTATTGGTAATGATGGTATTGGGCAATGATGGTATGTACACACTAAAATAATAATAATAAGCCTTGTCTTCCAGTCCGATGATTATTGAGGAATGCAATATTTCCCGTGGCTGCGTAACCCCAGCTGTGACCTACATATTTTGCCACATCCAAGGCAAGCATAACCATTGTCCGCAGGTGATCGATTTAGATTTTCTTTATTCGTCGTCAGCGTTTGTCCTCGGCAGCGGACTTTTTCTTTTGGTCTCAAATGTGTATCCCGCGGCCTTCGTGTACATGTCTCAGATCCAAATAGAAGGGTTGAGAGAACCACCGCCTGGTAGACATTGATTTTTGTAGTAAGGCAGAGCAATTTATTCCGCAAAACTCTAGCCTGAAGGTGTCCAAAAGCGCTACTGGCCCTGGCCAGACAGTTATCAACTTCCCTTGAAAATGAAGCGTCATTTGATACTATACTATCCAGATAAATTAAAATAAAACACACACAAATACATTTAAGACTCAGTATAATCAGTCAATGTTAATGGAAGACAGACTTTGATCTTAGCTCGAGACATTTTGTTACTAGTTACAGTGCTGCCCTGTGATCAAAACTGTTCTAGCTAATAGGAGAGACGCCCTTAGTTCTAGCCTATATCCCCAAATAGTAAAGACGGCCTTAGTTCTAGCCTATATACCCAAATAGTAAAGACGCCCTTAGTTCTAGCCTATATCCCCAAATAGTAAAGACGTTCATTGTTCCCACCCACTCACCAACATTTCATCTGTAAAACCAATGATTCCTTTCATGCCGTTCATTGAAGCCTCTCGTACTGCCTCCACAATTTCCTTGTAAGTTGCGGGTATGATCAGTTTACAGGTCAGGTCGACCACGGACACGTCAGGTGTGGGCACTCTGAAGGCCATTCCCGTCAGCTTGCCTCTCATCTCTGGTAGGACCTGCCCAGAAAATATGGTTTAAGAAATTAATTTCCAGTTCTCCTTACTTTTCAGTGTGGACAGCATTCACATTTACAGTGAATCTAGCACCAAAAGCAATTCCATAAAGTCGTCGTCTAAACAAGTGTCTAGTAAATATAGAGACACTTTCACTTTGTTGAAAAACTAAACCACTAGAAGGACAGAAAGTAAATGAAACAAACTCTATAAGAAACATTTTGAAACCCAAGCAGACCAACAAAAAGGTAAGAAAAAACATTGGTTTCAGTACCCACCTTTTCAACAGCAGTGGCCGCCCCTGTGGTGGCTGGGATTATGTTCTGTAAGGCACCTCTTCCTCCCCGCCAGTCTTTGTTGCTGGGCCCGTCCACCACAAGTTGAGAGGAGGTCAACGAGTGGACGGATGTCATCAGGCCCTCTTGTAAGCCGAATTTCTCATTGATTACTTTGACCAGTGGCGCCAGACAGTTGGTAGTGCAGGAACCATTGCTGACAATCTGCAAGACCACAAAGTACACCTATAGTCAAACTTTGACATGTTTGACTACAGCCACAAAGTAAACTTTGAGATGATCTTGTGAAGTGAGCAGATAAAAGAATTTAAAATAAGGAGTTTGTAAACTGAAGTCCATATGTCTGCAAATGATGCGATAATTGTGTGATATGTGCTCCTTCTTCCCTAGTGCCAGCCAAGAAAACCAGTGACTTGGCAGAATTTAAGTCATTGGTTAACATGCCTGACTAGATGCATGACGCGTAGGACGTAATCATCTTCTTTTTTGAAGTAACGTCTGTATTCTATAAGATAAGAAGTAGCTTGTGAAGGACGTCATTGCATGTTCAAAAGTGGAAAAGAAATGGCTGAAAAGCATCTCACGACACTAGACACTTGGACAACTTGAGAGCTGATGGATGTTGGCTAAGACGTTTGACGAGTAATTCCTTTGGACCCATTCCTAAACGATGTGACAGTTGGTTGAGTGGAGACCATCCGAAGTCTTTGTATATGCCTATATTACTGTAGTAACAGACTAATTGGTAGCATGCTTTATTGTTTCGTTAAGAAAGTTCTCATTTCAAGAATTATACTTTTTATACATTGAATAATGTCAGATAATTTCAAATTATTCAGGCTATACATCTTAATACCTAAACCTAGTCTACGATACATCTTCAAACTTTACACAATGAGTTTCAGGATAGTTATAATTACAAACCCATTGTATGGCATATGATTAGTGGGCCTGATCGTATTGAAATGCCCGGACCGATTTCGACCCCCAGTCCGCCCCTGCGTACACCCAACTCAGAAGGGTACCTGAAATTAGTTGGGGAAAGTAATTGCGCTTGGTTGTTGTAGTGGTCATCTGACAGACACCCTCGTCGGTCCTAGAAGCAGATGACCTAAACACCATCTGTCCATCTGTTATATTATAATGTAGATGTACTCCAGGAGGTTTAGTAGTCTCATACTTACGTTCATATACGGTTGATACAAGTCCAGATTGACCCCGCAGACAAACATTGGGGCGTCAGACGAAGGGGCGGTGATTATAACTTTTCTGGAGCCAGCAGTCAGATGCTCTCCGGCCTTGTCTATGGTAGTGTACGCTCCTGTCGCCTCGACCACAAAATCTAACTCGTGATCGAGCCAAGGAATCTCCCCTGGTACTTTTTTGTTGTAGACTCTGATTTTTAAGTGATTCACAATCAGGTCACTGGTGGTGCTGTCAGAGAGATGGATGAAGAAATGGATACATGGATAAATGTCTAATGAGACAGAAGAAATGGAAACATGGATAAATGTTTAATGAGACAGAAGAAATGGATACATGGATAAATGTTTAATGAGACTCATAGAAAATGGATTAAAATTTGTTGTAATATGATTGAATAAGTGAAAATGATTTATAATGGAGCTTGAATGGAGGAATGTATAAATGTCAATCTAGATCAGGGCTGGCGAACCTATGGGACGCGTGCCCAAGGTGGCACGCGAAACGATTTTGTGTGGCACGCGACGACGATGATATTAAGAAATGTGTTTTTTGGAAAAATCACGAATATCTCAAATTTCCATAATTATTAATGTTCAATTATTTCCGAGAACTGTAAATAATATGGAAGAAGCGCTAGTGGATCATATTCCATATAACTTTTTCATATGACTGTGTTTCATTTGGGGAGCATAGGGCATAATAAATATTTTTAAGAGAAATCTCGTATTTGAACGAGATCTCCTTAGCTTCCGCCATTTTGTTGATACTGAAAACGTGTCGGTCTTACATCGATTGCTAGCGTTGCCATCAATAAATTTTTATCAGAATAATTACCATAACATGTCATTCTCAAAAATAAAAAACTTAATGTAGAAGAAGGAAGTGGCAGACCTTTTCAAGAGTAGTGGACTGAAAGATATGGAATGATTCACAGAGAAAACAAGGCCTTATGTGCCATGTGTTTGGAAAGTGTTGGTTGTCGGACATGATCTGTAAAACGTCATTATGAGTCCAATAACAGCTGGCTTTTAGGCAAAAGCGAGGATGAGCAAAAAGAACATATATCTCGTGAGTTAAAAAAGCGATTTCACAATCCAGTTCTTTTGTAAACTTTGTTAAAAGTTCTTCTAACTTAGTGGCTGCAAGTTTTGAAGTTTCAAAAATTATAGCTAAGCATGGAAAACCTTTAAGTGACGGAAGCAATGTTAGAATGTGCGTCTTATTTGTTTGAAGACTTTCAAAACAAGGATAAAGTCATTCAGAGAATAAAGGATTTGCCAATAAGCCGAAACATGGTTAAAGCGAGAGTTATGACATTGCACGTTAATATTCAAGAACAAGTAAAGAAGGATATTAATGCATGTCAAGCCTAGTCTATTTGCCTTGATGAAAGTACTGATCGTCCGCTAGACTGGCCATGATTGCCAAATATAGCAAAGGAAATGAAATACACGAAGAACTAATAAAATTAACAACCTTACCAACGACAACAACAGGTGCAGATATATGTCAAACTGTTGTGACTCTACTCAGAAATGCAGGTGTAGATCTAAAAAAAAATAGTTTCTGTTACAACTGATGGTGCTCCAAGTATGACTAGAAAAGATGCAGGTTTCTTTACTTTGTTTACAGGACATGTTGGACACCCACTAATAACTAATAACTGCATTGTGCACCAACAAGCCCTATGGTCAAAAAACGGCTTAAAGAAACTTGAAGACATTATGAAATGTGTAACAAAAACTGTAAACTTCATTACTGCCCGTGCTTTGAATAAGAGAAAATTTGAACAGCTGCTAAATGAAGTTCAGTCCAGTGACTCTGGCTTATTAATGTACAACAACGTACGTTGGCTAAGCCGAGGTCACATTCTGGAACGGTTTGTGGAATGTCTTGATGAAATTCGAATCTTTATGGATGATAACAAACAAAATTGCTCAGAATTGACAAATGTTGACTGGCTTATCAGACTAATGTTTTTTTTACCGATTTTTCATCCCATTTAAATGAACTTAATACGAAGTTGCAAGGTTTCGGAAAATCTGTAGATCAGGCATTTGACATCTTGACAGCATTTGAGAAAAAGTTGAAGATTTACAAATGTGACATAGAGAAGGAAGAATTAGAATATTTTAACAAACTGAGGAAATTTTATGATGATTTAAACGTTCATGATACTACCGGCAAAGATTATCAGAAAATATTGTTTTTAGAGATAATTGACACAACTGCTGAACAATTTTCTCTGCGTTTTGAACAATTTCGAAAACTCGAGTACACCTCCAAATTTATAAAATATCCAGATACAATAGATTTTGAAACTCTGGATTTGACCATTTTTTCTTGGATGGGATTACACGACTTTGAAATGCAACTTGTTGAGTTTCAGTCCAGCGCAATTTGGAGACAGAATTTTATTGACTTACCAATACGACTTGAATTAATTGAACGTGAACGGTTAAATGGATCATTAGAACCTCAGATATTAGCAGAAAATGAGATTCTTCAAGTTTGGAATGACCTGCCTAAAACTTTCAATTCTCTGATAAAAGTAGCAACATCCATTCTGTCAATTTTGTCGTCTACTTACTCATGCGAATCTTTATTTTCTACAATGAATTATATTAAATCAGATGCCAGAAGTTGCTTGACCGATGAACTAAGTGCCGCGCGTGTTACTTTGAAAAATACACGATATCAAACTGTTATCGTCTACCACACAACAGCAGAAGTCGCACTGATTGGCCTGCCCTAAGACTTCAAATCTCTAGGTCAGGATAATAAAATTGAATAAACAAGTAATATTGTTACAAAGCCGTTTTTATACAGGCAGTTGACTTGCTGGCTGTAGCACTTCTTTATATAGCGGCGTCACTAGTAGACCTACTGGGCACGCAACAATCTTAATGGTTTTTAAATTGAAATTAATTGGCACTCGGACTGAAAAAGGTTCGCCAGCCCTGATCTAGATGAATGCCTGAATAAAGAGCTGAGTACATGGATGGATACACATGTGACTAGTTAGTTGGATGCAGTAATATTTGGATCAATAGGTCATAATAACTAAACTAAAAATGGGTAAGTTTTAAATGATTTTTTAAGTAAATTGATGTATGAATAATTGGATGATAAATCAAAAGAAATATGGATACATGGATTAGTGGATTCATAGATGGATAAATAAATTGGCAGATAAAAGAATAATTTAATATAAAAGCAAAAATGGGGGGGGGGGAATATGAATTAATAAATGAATAAATTGACAAATAAATGTTTAGATTGACGGATGAAGGATATGTTAATTGATGGATGAATGATTAAATTAATTATAGGCCTACTTCATAAAATAAAAAGTTTATACAAAGAATGAACATACAAATATAAACCTACCTGGTGACTGTCCCAATAAATCTGCCATGCGTGGAATCGTACTGAAACATATAGGCCATATGATCAGTGGTCAAGAACGGATCATTGATGGCCACAACATCCACATTCATGGTCAGAGCAGCCCTCAACGTCAGCCGGCCAATGCGGCCAAATCCGTTTATGCCCACCCTGGGCCGCGCTATGGAGTAATGAAACCTGGATATTTTCTTCAAGAAACTAATGTTCGTCTACCAAAAAGTAACTCCATGGATTTCAACTTATTGAACGTATTACTCGGTGTTGATGTGTTGCTGTGTTGATGGCTTCAAGTGTAACTGGGCGCTAGCATAAAATCATTTCATGATATTTGCGGTTGTATCGTAAAATGTTTTCTAAGTATTACTTTGCACTAAAAACTTGTAGGAACTTTGGAGAGTGAAATTGTGTAAGGAAGAGAGAAGAAGACGATTAAAGAGAGAGAGAGAGAGAGAGAGAGAGACTTAACGAAAGAACCATATATATATATATATATATATATATATATATATATATATATATATATATATATATATATATAAAGAAATAAGAAATAGAGGGAAGGGACAGATAGAAAGAGAAAGAGGGTAGAAAGAGAGGATATGAGAAAGAGTGAGGAGGCTGAGTGAATCAACGTATTTGTATTTCTTTTTTTGTGTGTGTTTAACAAAGCTTTCTATCAACTCCCTCTGTCTGTCTGGTACAAATTTTGTACACGTTATTTCTCCCACTTCACTTTCTCGGATCAAGTTGAAAATTTGCACAATTATTTATTGTCGAAGACAACACATGAATCAATTTTAAAAAATAACCAAATAATTAATTAAATAGTGGTAACTAATTAATTTTGTTTGATATTGAAAAAGGGTATTAATACTTATAGCATTGAGACATGTGTCTGTCAATATGGAGTTATTCCACTTAGAAAATCTTTATTGTATCTATAGTTGGCTTGTTTGTATTTGTATTTGTTGTAACCGCCTTTGTAGCGCCTTTGGTCTGGCAACAAATAAAATTGTTCAATTTTTAGTTGGAGAGGAACACAAAGGGCCATCACCAGGTATTGTTACACTTCTAACCTTCCTTCTACTTCTGCAAGCCGGGAACCTCTCTTCCTTTATGCTCTCTCTCTCCATGTGGATCTATTAAGTGTTTCTTTTCCCCAACTGTTAGCGTTGATTTTGAAGAACTTCTTGTCGCATGTGCATACATCAGAATATCTTTAAAGTGGGCGACACGCGGATCTCATGCCTTCTATTAGATCGCCATACAGAACGTCTTGTGGAAGTAGACCTTGTTGCCTTCGGTGAACATGACCAAGCCAGCCAAGGCGTCTGCTGCTGATAACAGCGAGGATATCCTGGCACCCTGCTCTTGGAAGAACTTCCACTTTGAAACCTTTTTTAAGAATCCGCCAAGGCATCGGAGGTGGAAGACATTCAGCTTATTTTCCTACCATGAGTAGCATGTTTCACTACCTTATAGCATAGTGCTCATCACACAGATCTGGCAGACTAAAACTTTGGTATTGTTAGTCATCAAGGTATTGTCCCACGTTCTTTTCTGCAGCCGTGGCATGCTGCCAATTGCTTTGGCTAATGATGTTAATGTCTTTATCCAGAAGAATATATTTGGAGTTGATGCAGCCAAGGTAATAAAAATGGTCAACAATTGCCAGTAGTGAAAAACACAATGGCTCTATATTTTCTGTTCAATAAGTTCAATGTTATTCTCCCTCTCTCTCAGACCCTTCCTGAACCATGGAGTCACTACGTGTATTTTATTTAGCCAAGAAATGAAGTAGCTTTGAAGTGAACAGTTCCACATTTCCCTTATTGTGTAAGTACCATCATTGAATAGAATCTAGAATGTAATCATCTATATCACTTATTTGGTTCTAGGTAACTAGATCTAGAAATGTGGATTATAATTATTATTATATAAATCTTGTTGATCGTCCAAGGGCTGAGCCGAAGGTTCTTCGAGCCCTAAGTTTAAAAAAAAAAAACTTGTTTGGACGCCAAACAGTAAAAAAAAAAAAAACCTGTGTGAACACAGTTCTGTTTGAGAGAGACCCGAGTCAATGCCTATGTAAAGCATTGCTGTTTCCAATGCCTTTGGCCCCGGACTCATGCTTGGCTAAACATGGCCCAAGGCCGAGGACACCGGGAGCCTCCGCCATTTTCCTTCGTTATACCAAGCTAACCGTGGGGGACTCGCCATTTATGCAACGGTTCATTGAGGAACGGCGCATGGATTTGTGACAGGTTTGTGGGGACTCTTTTTACAACTCCGTGCCGTGCAATGGGTGGACTCTCGTCTACCCGTGGGCATCCCCACGGGAGTCTTGTGTTGCTACCCATTTAGCCTAACCACTTTCTCTAATGGTCGTTTCCACACGAGCGCCACGATGAGGCAGAGTAGCTTTGCTCGCGTTATATATATCTAGAATATACTATAGTGTCTATAGTAAGTGACTGTCTCTATAGATCTAGACCTAGAATATACTATAGTGTCTATAGTAAGTGACTGTCTCTATAGATCTAGATCTAGAATATACTATAGTGTCTATAGTAAGTGACCGTCTAGATCTAGATTGTAGATAGTAGTAGATCTACCTGTTTGTTTCCAATTTTGAGGCAGTCCTGTGTACACGTACGTGTCATTTGTATTGGCTGCCATCGAAAAATATCTAGGTCGGGTCAAGTAAACAGTTTAGAGGATGTGTCTGGAGTTTGTTTGTTTGTTTTTATATTGCAGACGACATCATTGCTGAGACGTGTTCTTCTGCCATTCCTGGCGCTCACGTCACTAGACATGTACACAGAATTATTACTTCCGGAGTATTTGAGGTACAGAGAGTAAGCTCCCGTCAATGTTTCTAGAGATGCTGCCATGATGCTGCGTTCTTCTGGAGTTTCAAGTTTTTAAGTAAAACATTTCTTCTTTTAAATTTCACGCTCCTCGTTTTTTTTTTCCAAAGTAGATATTTTAAACTAATATGATGTGAAGACTTTGGTAACCCTCGACTGAAAAAGGGAATGGCAAAAGTCAAGAATGACCATGTCCACCTTAGGGCAACCTGTAAGACATCTAATCAGTTGGCTTCAGCTTTGATGAGGGTCAGAGTTTTAGGTTAGCAATTAAATTATTTTACATAATACAAGTTCTCGGTGTCTTTTTTAAACTCTGTGGCCCAACCAGTGCTCTGTTGACCAGTTTCCTCTATTTCTCTATTACTTCTAGTTCTCTATAGACCAGTTCTCTGGATGTTGTTGTTGACCAGTTTCCTCTATTTCTCTATTACTTCTAGTTCTCTATAGACCAGTTCTCTGGATGTTGTTGTTGACCAGTTTCCTCTATTTCTCTATTACTTCTAGTTCTCTATAGACCAGTTCTCTGGATGTTGTTGTTGACCAGTTTCCTCTATTTCTCTATTACTTCTAGTTCTCTATAGACCAGTTCTCTGGATGTTGTTGTTGACCAGTTTCCTCTATTTCTCTATTACTTCTAGTTCTCTATAGACCAGTTCTCTGGATGTTGTTGTTGACCAGTTTCCTCTATTTCTCTATTACTTCTAGTTCTCTATAGACCAGTTCTCTGGATGTTGTTGTTGACCAGTTTCCTCTATTTCTCTATTACTTCTATTTCTCTCTAGACCAGTTCCCTCGATGTTGTTAACCAGTTTCCTCTATTTCTCTATTACTTCTATTTCTCTATAGACCAGTTCCCTCGATGTTGTTGATAACCAGTTTCCTCTATTTCTCTATTACTTCTATTTCTCTCTAGACCAGTTCCCTCGATGTTGTTAACCAGTTTCCTCTATTTCTCTATTACTTCTATTTCTCTATAGACAGTTCCCTCGATGTTGTTGTCAACCAGTTTCCTCTATTTCTCTCTTTTCTGCTATCCTTAAAGTTTGCCGCCATTATGCCTGCATACTTTACCTTGTGTGAATGCCTTTACTAATCGTGTGTCACTGGCTGTATTAATATTCAAAACATAACAAGCTAGCTTTTGGATGGATTGCTGGTCGTCTGGTATGCGCTGCAGACTCTCGTCATGGTGGTCCTGAGTTCAAACCTAGCACACTTTCATCCACTGCCGTCCTTCAGGAGTTCTGGACAAGGACCAAATGTATTTTTTAAAACAAACAACTTTTCAAACTCTCTGGGCCTACTTTAGGCTGTTTCCAAAACTATACTAATCATCTAGCTGTACGAGCCATATACTGCCAACTGTAACAATCTTATGTGGACCGCAATATGTTGGTCAACAATACAAGAGCGAAGGACTTTATCTTTTTAATTCAGACAAATTAGTATACCATCGTGTTGTCCTAGTTTAATTGAGCCTTTTAATTGGATGTTTAGATAATTGTGTCTAGTATTTCACTTTTCATCTATGAAGATTCTCAAATTTGCTAAATATATTTTATCATAAAGTTTGAGTTGCTATTTTTCCAGTTTTATTAGATCTAAGTTGAGTAATTAGTGAGGAATTTATTCATTGTGAATCACTGAAATGAGTGACGGTTGAAAATGAGTGTGATTAATAATAAGAACAGTATATTAGCCCTGTTACACCCAGCTTTAACACCAACTGTACGAGTTCTGCCTATGGCATTTCATGTCTTGCGAGACGATCTTTTCCCTTTGTAATTTCTCGTGTGGCTAAAGAGGCATCTGTAATCAGCAAACGGTGTAGCCCTTTCACCCTTTTCATTCTTCTTCTGGTGTGTAGGCCATCTGCAATATATGACCCTTTCTTCTTGTTCTATCTAGTGCTACTTTTTCCCAACTGTTGGTGTCGATTTTCAAGAGGTCATTTTTTTCATGACAGCGTCATTTAAAAATATTCTATCAAGAATTTGATTTTTTTCAGCCAATCTCTTGTTGCTAAGGACGCTAGCAGTGAAAAGAAGTCGACATATGCCCCAAAAAATGGTGTTGATGTTTGGGGGCTGTTGAGGTGAAGCTCCAGACAGCTAATTCATCTTACCTTGTTTAACTTGATTAATTTACACGTACATGTGAATAAAAGTGTAAAATTTTATTTTTATTCTAAATATCTACTGGCTTTTAATTTCAGTGTACAAAATACAAACTAGAAAATTAAATTTTAAAATTTTAAAGGATTTTGAGAACTAGCTTTGTACTCTAATCAACTGTTCTTATTCTCTAGTTGGCAATGTCTCCCTTCATCAGCCTTTATACCCGGTCCATCCTATAGAATCTTAGCATCAAAGCAGTACATGTGCTACATCAGATTTCGTCCATCAATACACACACATCTACAGTCACTCCATAACAAATGGTGTAATGACTCAATATTAGGGCACGTAGGGAGTCGGGTATTTCCTTAGTGACGTGACAGTACGTTTAAAAGTTAGAACAGAGATAGATAGAGAACAATGAACGGACGAGAGATGAAGAGACTGCTTGAAGTGAACCTTGACACTGTGCCCCCGTAGTGCTGTAATAAAACTTGGTGTTGCACAGACCACGTTATCTTATTGTGTAATATTTGTTCTGTGATGAGTTGTAGGCTACTTACGAAACACTCAGATAACATTCCAAGTAAATAAATTAATCAACATCATCTACAGCTAGATCTAACAACCATTAATAATGGTTAGGTTAATTCCCTTGGTTTTCTTATGAGGTATAATCACACAAACAAAACATCAGCTCACAAAAAAGGTATCACGCTAGCCGTGCTTACATTATAGACAAAGCAAAATGCACTACCAGTATTTTCAGAGTAGAAGAAAACTGTCTCAAACTGAAGGTGATGGGCCGGACCCTGGTGCCCTTCTCTCGATGTCCCCCTAGTACAGTTAAAGCAAAGGCGACATAAATAGAAGTTTGATTAAGTCAGCCCCGAGAGTTGTTTAGATGTGAGATCTGATCCGTAGAGTATGTGCAAATATATTGTCAGTTCTTCCTAAAGTGTGTACCAATATAAATATTAGATCCCTATACATTCTGTATACCACAAAGCACGTGAAAGCAGGGGGAGAGGGTGAAAGAGAGACTAAGAGAGATAAAGATGGGGGAGGAACAGAACAAAAGATTGGGTAGATAAAGAGGAAGCTAGATATGTCTTAAGACCTGTATCACGTGAAAGGGGAAATAATTGAGCTTTAGAAGTTCGTCCGCTAAACAAGAGAAGGCGATCGTACCAGTTTGAAGTGAACTTTGTTAAGGCGCGCTGTTTAGGTCTCTGGTAAACAAAGCTCTGTCCTGCTCTGTGGGTGAGCAGAAATTATGGGATAGAAGTTCACAAAATGAAAAAGAAAAACGTAAGAACTTATCAGTGTGTTCGTGCCTGAGAGTGAACCGTGCGTGAAAGGTCTCTCATGGATGTTTGTGCTGGTCTAAATCAGTGCATCAACTCTTGTCTGATTTTAAATATTTCTGAACTAACCCAACATGCTCGGGAGAGTGAACGGATAGCGAGAAAAGAAAAAGAACTCGGTAGTTGAAGAACACACATCAAGGGCGTTAATCTGCACTTATGTTGTTTCTTTATTTTCAGTCCCACCGCAGTTGTCCTGCTTTGAAGTCCCACCACTTCTGTATTCTTTCTATCGATCAGTAAGCTCTCCCAATCTGTCGAGGCGAGGTGTTTAAATATTTGCTATCCACAAGCGCTCTTTTCAGCTGATGGCGTGTATACAAATACGCACCCTCTTCTCCCCCTTCACAAAAACACCCCAAGACGTATATCCACGGATACGTAACATACAGACACTGTTACCAATTTAAAGGGCAATCGATTAAATATTTTGTTACGGTGGTAACTAATTACATTATTGTTTGATCTTGAGAGTTTCATCTGCACGAGGCTTTCTGGAGAGTCTACAGTGAATGTGTATGTCCACTAAAAAGAAAACAAAATAAGTTAATGACCATTGGTGTTAACCTAGCTCTTCTACTAAGTACGTTTTCTTTGTGGACTCCATTGATTCAATTCTTTGACCTTTTCAGAGAAGAGTGCTAAGCAGGACAAAAATAGCACGTCAGCAACAGGCTTAGATAGTAATGCTCAGTATTAATAACACTAACCTACATAATAGGGTTAATATATGGTTAGTATTCTGAACAAGATTCATATTCAAACCAAAGCCGGGGACTATCCAGCTAGTAGATTTCTAGACAGAGAGCACTGCTCTTTCCTTTTATATGATGTGAACTAAATAATAATGAATTATTTTGGTCTTACTGGGTGTGTAAGTCTTACTGGATGTGTAAGTCTCAATGGATGTGTAAGTCTGAGTGTGTAAGTCTTACTGGATGTGTAAGTCTTACTGGATGTGTAAGTCTTACTGGATGTGTAAGTCTTACTGGATGTGTAAGTCTTACTGAGTGTGTAAGTCTTACTGGGTGTGTAAGTCTTACTGAGTGTGTAAGTCTTACTGAGTGTGTAAGTCTTACTGAGTGTGTAAGTCTTACTGAGTGGGTAAGTCTTACTGAGCGTGTAAGTCTTACTGGGCGTGTAAGTCTTACTGGGCGTGTAAGTCTTACTGGATGTGTAAGTCTTACTGGATGTGTGAGTCTTACTGGATGTGTAAGTCTTACTGGGTGTGTAAGTCCTACTGAGTGTGTAAGTCTAACTGGATGTGTAAGTCTAACTGGGTGTGTAAGTCTTACTGGATGTGTACGTCTTACTGGGTGTGTACGTCTTACTGGGTGTGTACGTCTTACTGAGTGTGTAAGTCTTACTGAGTGTGTAAGTCTTACTGAGTGTGTAAGTCTTACTGAGTGTGTAAGTCTTACTGAGTGTGTAAGTCTTACTGGGTGTGTAAGTCTTACTGAGTGTGTAAGTCTTACTGGATCTATTAATCTTAGACTACTGAATGTATTAATCTTACAGTACGTACTAGTCACGCTGGATGCGCTTGTGTTTTTCTCAACTAGGATACTGGTATGGAGACTAACACCAAAAACAGGGAAATCATCAAAAGACATCTCTTATCTTATCTTATAAATTACATTAGCTAAATTACTTTGTTTGGTATCTCAAACAATGGAAAGAAATAGTACTTGACTGAAGTGGTGGTTATAAGTTAGATTAGTCTCCTTTATATTAGGCTGCTGTCTGAGGCTTAGTGAACACAAACATGAAATAGAAACAAAAGATAACTATAACATCTTCCATGTTCATAGACTCTTCGCTAGTGTTGGCTTGAGAATCTTGAGAAAGCTTCCCTTTTTTAAATTCATTTAAAAAGCGATCCCCCAGATACTCCGTTCTTTCTCCCCCTTTCCACTTGGTCCAGTCAAGTGACAGGATCATAGTGTATTGACAACGCTAAAAGCATGAAACTGCTCTTAACAAAAACAACTGGTAAAAGAAATATTTCAAATCGCAGAGATTTATTGGTGTTAGTCTAGATCTATTACATATTTAATTACATGACTGATCCAAACTAATTGATACACATTAATATAAGCCTTGTTGAATTTATATATATATATACATTTTTTGTGTATTTTGCTTTAAATCCAACGACTTTATTTTGCGTCTGTTTCAGTTTCTTTACGTTGTTGTTTTTTTTAAGTTAAAAGTATAAACAGAGAACGAAGTAGGTGCCAAATAAAAGTGTAGGCTTAATTGATCTATTCATCAGTGGTTTTCCTATTAGTATATGATTTCAAAATGATGGGGGCTAAACGTCAGGCTTATAACGTTACATTCAAGTAACAAACCCGAAAACATATCGCCCGTTCAAGTTTGTCCACAGGCTTTTATGGCTGCCAGAAGCTGTATTTCCACACTTTTAAAGAACGTTGGTGCTATAATTTCACATTAATTGAGCTCATGTGTCAACAAGTAGTTTCTTGTTTGAAAACTAAACAAGTGTTAACACAGGTCGATGCTGACTGACTGTTATTTGACAGGATAACAACTAGTAAGCTGGTACCACAGTTCCGGAACATTATGCACAAATGTAGACCGTTAATTACTTCACATTAAGTACAGCTGTACGTTTGTGGTGAAATGTTGTGATGTAAAAAGACAATACCAAAATTTAAAACAATATTCATAGAATTTGTTTCAGAAATGTTTAACTCCTATTGTTCAGTTGAGAGTGTAACAAAATGAGATGAAAATGTATAATACAGTAATAATACAGTATAAAAATTGAACTTAGAGAGATATTATGTACAGTTAGCTATCCTGTTTTTCTAAGTATATATATATATATATGCGGCCCCCAATTCCAAAATTTGAAAAAAATGTGGCCATCGATAGAAAACAATATGTTCACCCCTGCTCTAGTTTCATTTTTATTATCTCTTTAAATAGCAATAGATTACGAACAAAAATTATGTTGTT
This sequence comes from Biomphalaria pfeifferi, assembly GCA_030265305.1. Lineage (NCBI taxonomy): Eukaryota > Metazoa > Mollusca > Gastropoda > Planorbidae > Biomphalaria > Biomphalaria pfeifferi. The sequence continues at coordinate 591,579 of JASAOG010000239.1, forward strand.
GACCAATCTATATACCGGTATTTATTCTGTCAATGATACTAACTAATGAAACACAAGTTGTTCAGTGGTTCCTCCCTCAGTCCTCTTCTAGGGAATCTACTAAGCTATTGATTTCTTAGATATGCTGAACTCATTACTTAACATGTTAGACCTTACACTAATAATGTGAAATGATTAGTTAAAAAGCGAAATTTTAATGACTTTTATTTGAAAAGACTATGTGGGTAAAAATGGCTAGAGATAGTATATTTACGCTGCTTGAAGTGAGGTGGAAGAAAGATAGAAATGGGTTGCACCTGTACCTACTGTTAAGGGTTGTAGATTGGAAGATTTTTTTCTCTTTCGTGGGTTTTTTTTTTCTTTGAGTGTTACTTTTTAAGACATACTAGTCGATACCGATATTTTTCTTTTCTTTCTCTCTTTAGAAACTTCCTGAAGTGGCCAGGGACTCACTGCGTCTTCCACTTCATTAGGGACTTACTTTAGCATAGAGAAGCAGGGCACTGAATTATGTCTTCTGGAGGAGATCTGTGGGAAGATGAGGGGGAGTTGGTCATGTGTGAGTGTGTGTGTGTGCACGCGTGACCTCGGGTACATGAGTGAGTGTGTCGTAACCTAGTTAACACGAGAGGGTACCATAAATATTTCCAAACTTTATGACGAATGGCCAGTTTGAAGTGCTTTATTTCTGCCTCTTTTGGGTTTATGTTCGCCGCTTAATTTGTTTTGCGGTTGTTTTGCTTTTTATCTTTTCTGAGCCTCTTCTTACTTTCCCTTCCCCCCCCCCCCACACACGCACTCACACACACACACACAAAGGTCTTTCTCTTATTCGTGAAGTCTTGTGTTGATGTGAGTCAGTTGGATTGAGTCAAGTGTTCCACCTTCATATCTTTCGTACACGTTATATTGTAGGCCAGTATTGTTTCCATGACACCATATAGTTACAGTTGAATGTCTTGTTACTAATGTTATGTATTAAACACGCGTTGTAGTAAAGTACCACCCTTTTCAGCCCCCCCTGCGATCTACAGGGCAGATGATGTAAAGGTCAACTGTTTGTACGGTCGACAGTTAATGATGGTTTCATGCGGTCAGAATAACGACCAACTGCTTTACTTTCTGCAACAAAGTCAGATACCCATTAGAGTTGGGTGGACTGGAGCCTCGTGGTTTACATTGTTTGTAGCCTTCAATTCGTCTTAGTCAATATAGTGGACAGTGTGACGTCAATCAAAGGCATTGAAAGTAGCAAGCTCTATTGAGATACACACCCTCCAATGGTTTCACGTGTCTTGGAGTCAAGTCAACTGCTTGGACATAACAATGTTGCCTTCCATAGAATGAAGTAAACATCTGGGTACACCAGCGGTGTTCCATTCACTCCCCTAATCCGCTTTCCTCAGAATCAAGTAAACATCTGGGTACACCAGCGGTGTTCCATTCACTCCCCTAATCCGCTTTCCTCAGAATCAAGTAAACATCTGGGTACACCAGTGGTGTTCCATTCACTCCCCTAATCCGCTTTCCTAAGAATCAAGTAAACATCTGGGTATACCAGTGGTGTTCCATTCACTCCCCTAATCCGCTTTCCTAAGAATCAAGTAAACATCTGGGTACACCAGCGGTGTTCCATTCACTCCCCTAATCCACTGTCGTGCTTAGAATCATGATGTTTCCCGGCCATTTCTTTTTCCGGGCTTTATGTCCATTTAGAAGTCATTTATTTTGTTACACATAATATGTGCAAGACACCAATATGTAACCTACTAAACCACTCGTATATACTCGTAGATCGAGGTTAGATCCATTAAAGTCCGCTTTTGCCAAACTTGAGAATACAATGCAAGAGATGAAGAGAAACTATTTAATCTCATTTAACATATTTATAGAGGGCTTAAAAAGATTTCAGAAACATACTATATACCCGTCACAAGTCAATATAACACTCGTCAATTAAACCATTCTCAATATGTAGGTTACATAAAAATAATATGAGCACTACACATAATTCGATCTAGTGTGCTATATACCACACATATACTATGTACTGTACCACAGAGCCACAGGCTGAACCAACACAATTCTTTATCGCAGCAACCTTTCAACACAGCTTAATTTTCACATGCTTCATTCCAAGTCTGCCGTCAAGAGATATAACGCAGATGTTGATTGGTTGAGAAAAGCACAAACATTTCCCTTAGGGTAAAAAAAAAAAAAAGAGAAAACCTGATAGTGCTTCACTTCTGGAGATATATACGTATACGTATGCTTTACAAGTAAAGGCTATAAATATTAGATTAGTTTCTAAAAAAAAATCTCGCTCAATGCTAGAAAATTGTAGTTTCTGTTAAAGGCTCTCTTGAGGTCAGAAATGAACTAAAATGTTAACTGGGTCCCATGCTCGCAGCAATCTTCAGGCTCAACAAAACATAATTCAAAACTTAAGTTCCATTACATCCACGTGTAAAACTCTGTTCCTCGTAGATAACACATAAACATGTGTAAAACCAGTGGCGTAGCAATGTACCCGTGGGCCCGGGTTCGTGAACATCTTGGTGGGCGCCCCCTCCAGCCAATAAGACAAATTTAGTGTGTAACAAAAAATGAGTAATCTAAATGTAAAAATACTCCAATGCAAAGGTCCAATGCAAAAAAAAAAAAAGTAATTAGAATGGATAGTTTTGAGGTCATACGATATGAAATTGTGGGCATTGCATCGTATTGGTTTCAAAATCAACCATCACTTGAATCCGCTGTCAAAATAATTTAAATCGGCACTCGCTGAACCTCCCAGAAAACATTTAACATTTATATTTCATTCGTCCTTGACAAAAATTGTTTAGAATGGGGATGGAACCCAGGACTTGTGTGTCATTAGCGAGACGATCAACAACCAGTCATTCAAATATGTGAAGCATTTTATTTTGAAATAAATGTCATTTCTTTTACAATACCTAGATCTGCATGTGTCTAACATGTTGGTTCTATTTTATTTCTTTTCTCTTCTGAAACAGATATTGTCAAATCTGAGTTAGTGCTTTTGGAGATTTTGGAGGTTATGGCCTCATGACCAATCTACCCGCTGTCTCGCGCCCCCACCCCCTTCCACACCTCCGAGGTGCTCTCGGTGATAACGTTTAGGAGCTTAGCGTTTAGGACAAAAGGTTTGTTGCCACCTAAAGCTAACGAGTTACTCCTGCCCGAGGGAGAAGGAAAACTAAGAATTCAAACCTCTGCTGTCTCCAGATAATTATGATTTTTAGATCATGGCATATGAAATACGCGCTTTTTTTCCTCGGTGCTATTTTAAAGACACCATTTTGTCAGCGCCACTTTGCTGTATGAAATTTAGGCATGTAACCCAATGTCAGTTATGTGTGCTTCTTAAAACAAAATTAATTCTAGGCAGTTCTATTTATTATTTAAATCTATCTTTGTTCGTCCATCCTCGGTATGAGCATGAAATGAACACGTAATGTTGCTGTCTCTCTGTTTAAAGTCTAAAACTATAAAATCATATAGGTCATGTTCACGTCGGATCTATTCAGACAAGGGTTAGCAGGCAGGATCTTTTGCTTTGATTGTAAGCTATCGCAGCAGTGCCGGATTTAAGGGAAGGCAGAATAGAGACGCTTTGAGTAGAAGACTCGACGACCATTTTCCCAGTAAACGTTTGAACGGTTTACTAAAGCGATATCCAAATCTTCCAAGGGCGTCTGAAAAGCTGTGCGGACTCGCATGTGTGTTATAACTCTTGATTGGAGCATAACAATTTATCAAATGTGAAAGCAGTCTGAGTGATAGCACAAACATTAGAGACTGAATTAGACATAGCTTAAGGGACCATAAAGATATGCTTGAGCTAAATGGTAGATGGCATAAACACGGCTTGGTGTTGGACCGAATTGATGTTGGCAATCAAGGGCCAGTGCTTCTTGTGACTGAATTAGAGACAGTATTATAAGCGCACATTCTTAAAAGCACGGGATTAAACAATGTTATTAATTAATATCTATTTGTTTTCAGACTCATTAGGAAGTAATATGTAAGCATGTAATTTAAATATTGGACTATTTTTGTTAAGTTACATTTTAATTTAGGTGAAGGCCAGACACGGCAGATCTATACGGCGTAACCACTGCCTGCTACACAAGTAAATATCGGTATCACACTAGTAGCAGTGGTGTAGCAAAGTACCCGTGGGTCCGGGTTGAAGAACATCTTGGTGGGCCCCCCTCCAGCCAATAAGACAAATTTAGAGTGTGACAAAAAATGAGTAATCTAAATGTAAAGACATTTCAATTTAAAGATCGTTCCTTTTTTTAAAATAAGTAATTATGTCATAACGTTGGATTCAGTTAGGACTGCATATACGTAATAGTTTTTTAAAAGTCAATGTTTTTACAACTTCTTAACAAAGTTAAACTACTTAAAAGTGTTTCAAATGAACAAACAAATGTTCTTCCTAAGTTCTACTGTGGGCTCCGACTGGCCTTGAGGCATGGGCCCAAGCGTAATGAGCTCCTTCGCACCATGGTTGCTACGCCACAGCTGTGGGCCCCTATTGGTCATGGGCCCGGGTTCATTGAACCCCTTCGCGCCATGAATGCTACGCCACTGTGTAAAACCTTAAGTGTAAAACTGTTCCTCTCGTAGACAGCACGTAAACATGTGTAATGTGGGATTCTGGGATGGGGAAGTATGAAATCTTTATTATTATTTCTAGATTTCTTGTTGGTTTGTTTGACATATTTCGGATGTTCCTTCAGATTTGAAGATGATTTCCTCCTAATCCAAACCTCCCGCAGGACTAGGGAAACCATCCGAATGACATTCCACTGCGCATACCACACATCCATTATACTCTCCAGAGAATCAAATTCTGCCTTTTAATAACCATGCATAAAAAAATGTGCGGTTGAGTATTATGTACCGGTATGTATAATTCCGCACCTTTCAATCGCAACTAAATTATTTGACAATCTTTCTATTAAGAATACGACAAGTCGGGATCAGGATTAAAGAACAGAGCCCTTGTTCCGCCCTGAATAGACTTCTCTTATGAGACTGTGAGGTTAAGTCAAAGCGCATGATCTACTCCCAGACCTGTTGAAGCTTTGCCCTGCACCCAAACAACTTTTGGAAGATCCTAAAGATAACATTTAAGAACTATATAGCTTGTCACATCTATTCACCGGCATGAAATGTATGGCTGGACACATGGCAGGCATAACAAAATGTGGGGCCCAATTTAATGGACGCTCTTCTAAATTTATTGTGTTTACAATAACAACTATTAAATATTAATTACATCCTTATATCAACATATAATATACATGCATTGCATAGGAAGAAACTCAAAAGTATTAGGCGCCAGTGGGTTAATTAAAGTTACATCATTTCGTATGATATACTAAATATGTAAACCCTTAAAGTCCTATAGCCTCAAGAGCCTGTGAGAAGAGTCAAGGCTAAATGTAAATGGGGAGGAGGCTGTCTGGCGCGGAGCAATCGGTAAAATCGGCCTAAGGCCATCCCTGGCCTGACAATCATACATTTATTTATTCAATCCATAGAAGTGTTGTAATGACACTCGCAATCGGTGCTCTCGACTTCTCTCGGTCAGATACCACCCGAATTAATGGCCAGAAGGTGGAGTCGTTATGTTTTTCGAGAATACTATTACCCATGGGCATAGCCAGGATTTTTTTTTGGGGGGGGGGGGGGGGGGGGGGGGGTTCGCCTTCCCCCCCCCCCCCCCCCCCCCCCCCCCCCCGCAAATATATATCGTCGGAACGAGACAGCTGGAGGTCACTCACGAAGGCCGCGGGATACACATTTGAGACTAAAAGAAAATCTGCTGCCGAGGACAAACGCAGGCGACGAAAACAAAATCTAAATCGACCACCTACGGACAATCGTTATGCTTGACCTGGATGTGGCAAAATATGCAGGTCACAGCTGGGACTCGAAGACAAGCCTTATTATTATATAAATATAAATTAATCTTTATTACATTCTGCCCCTTCATTCTTTCGGGAGACGTTTATTGTACCCTAGAATATGTTCTTCCTGGAATTAGTGGGAAAATTGTAGACTCCCCGCCATTGAAAGCAAAGGGGTCTGGGGGAGCGCTGTGAGCCAAGCACTATTTCCGGTATTGAAAGCCAACAAAATACATATTCTGAGGTATCTAGAATGCGTTATCCTGCTATTCAAAAGTTTTAGTTCAAAAACCTTACGTGCTGATCCCCCCGCGTCGTTCGGCTCATTGGGCGGCAAGCTGCTTCCACACAATTCTGTCACTGGCAATGTCTGAAGCCTCTTCCCACCTGCTCTGAGGACCTCCATGAAAATGTGGCCCCGAGTTGTACTAGGATGTCCCTGTTTGCGATTTCTTTGATGAGTCCCAATCTCTATAAATGACTCCTAAAATCCGTCTTAGACATCTTTGTTGAGCCACATTTAGTATTTTTCAATTTCTTCAGATGACTATTCACTGCACTTTATTAATGGAGCCCAGCTACTGGTAGAAATGTGTAACCTCTCTTGAATACGCTCTTAGAATTAGGTGACTGTAGTTTACTTTAGATTTTATGTGAGCAGGTAAGGGTGGCGCTACTGAGTGAGGCCCTTTTTGTTACTTGCTGCTGCTCAACATTCGTTCCTTTAAAACAGTAGGCAGGTGGTAGCTCTACTGGGTGGGCCCAATCTGTGCACCTCGGTCTACGACCAAGGGGCTATAGTGGCCTAAGCAACCAGACAGCACAATTAAACTAAACTAAACGAAACTAGCTAACTAAAGATAAAATAACAAACTGAAATTCTAAAAGGAACTTGTATACACTTTATTTACAACAAACTTACAAAGCAATAAAAATATAGGTGGATACGAAAATGAAAATAAACTTAGAAATAAACAAAAACTATATATACGCACTACTAAATAATTAATCAACCCTCAAATAATCTAAATTACCCCAACACTAAACAGTAAACTACTAGCAGCAGTACAGCAGAACTACAGCCGAAATAAGGCAGTTAGGCCGTAAGGCAGGAATTATAGCAGGCGGTCCCAGCTGAAATTACACTACACAAAAATAACTTTATACAGGCACCACTGTCAGCACTGACCACTGGTCAAGACAAAAGAGAGCTCAACGTGGTTCCAGAGCAAGCTATAACTGGTCAGCGCGAACATATCGGAGAGCATGACGTCACGCTAATTATCTATAACTAAACTGGGCTACTGATTTCCCTAATTTGTACCTAGCTGAACACAACAATAAAATCTAGCAAATTACTAAAGACACGGACTACACAACATTATATACCAAATTAAACAGCATTAAAAAAGAGAATCTTAAAATTTAAATTTATAAAAATACAAAAAGGAAGATAAAAAGTTATTTCTATTCTAAACTCATATAGGGGCTCTATACCGTTTACAGACCTACACATAAACTGATATTAAAAAATAACAACTAATCCATCGCTAATGCCAAAGACAAAAATAAGCAGAACTAACCAGGGACAAAAAATAGGAAATAACATCCACAGCTCTAAGGCTAGTTAACTACTTTAAAAACTACTTTTCCTCTACGAATAAAACACAAATAACAGAAAAAGACTAAAACTAGCAGAAGGTTATAAATAGCGGAAACTAAAAATACTCAGCACTGAACTATAAAAATTAAAAAGGACACTAAATTACAAACATCATAGCCCTAGCCTATATAAATAATATAAATTAGATAAAATTACGTCAAAAATTAGATCTAGGAGCGCCAGCTCACATTTTTATCGAAAGGGAAGTTTTATAGTCAAAATCATTTTTTGGGGGGTTTTAAGCTAAAAAATCTGAATTTTTTTTTTATTCAAAACCTCGTTAGCTACGGTCACAGAATTTGGTGACTTTAGTTTACTTTATAATAAAATTGAAGAGAGAGAATTTCAACCTCAAAACTCTCTGTATGGGGGTATTTAAACTCAAAACCATCTGGAGGGGTTTTAAACTTTTAAAAAAGCCCCCTGGAGGAGGGGAGTTTAAACTCAAAACACCCCTTGGCTTGACTACGCTCATAGAATTTTGAGTGTGTAATTTGCTCTTATTTATATTGGAGAGGTATTTTTTTTTTAGCTTCAAGACCCGCTGAAGGGGAGTTTAAACTCAAACCCCTTTGGCTAAGCAAGTGATTGTTTAGTATTAAAATCTCACCTAAAATAAACAGAATCAAAGCAAAAAAATCAGTCATTTAACTACGATCCCCCCCTTGCGTAGAAGGTGGGGGGGGGGGGGGGGGGATACGCCCATGTACCCTAACATTTCGTATGTCGTGGTTAGGTCCATTTAAGTCCAAATTGTCCAAAATGAAGAGTCTATTTAATCTCATTTAATATATTTATAGTGGATTTAGGAGAAAAAAAACTCAGAAAGTAGAGAGTTACCTGAGAAAAGTTCCACGATAATTTCTTTACAGACAAATAGTTCATCCGATATTAGCAACATATGTCTATCATGTGAACAATTTGTCCATGAAGCAAACATCACTGAGCTATTTTGTCGTGTGAACTTTTTTTTATATTCTGGTGAACAAAGTATCAGTAAACTGATTGTCGGTGAGCCTACTGAATAAATTGTCGGTGAATAAATTGTCCGGTTAACTTATTGCCTTTAAATCAGTTGTCTAGTGGACCAGTTGTCAGAGAACCAGTTTTCTAGTGAACTAATAGTCGGTGAACTAGTTGTCTAGTGAACCAATTATCTGGTGAACCATTTTTCCAGTTAATCTATTGTCGTCAAATCAGTTGTATAGGGAACCAGTTGTCGGGTAAAAAAAATGTCCAGTTAATCTATTGTAGTTAAATCAGTTGTATAGTGAACCAGTTGTCGGGTAAACAAATTGTCCGGTTAATCAATTGTCGTTAAATCAGTTGTATAGTGAACCAGTTGTCGGATGAACAAATTGTCCAAATATCCTATTGTCGTTCAATCAGCAGTATAGTGAACCAATTGTCGGGTGAACAAATTGTCCACATATCCTATTGTCGTTAAATCAGTTGTATAGTGAACCAGTTGTCGAGTCAACAAAAATTGTCCACATATCCTATTGTCGTTCAATCAGTTGTATAGTGAACCAATTGTCGGGTGAACAAATTGTCCACATATCCTATTGTCGTTAAATCAGTTGTATAGTGAACCAGTTGTCGAGTCAACAAAAATTGTCCACATATCCTATTGTCGTTCAATCAGTTGTATAGTGAACCAATTGTCGGGTGAACAAATTGTCCACATATCCTATTGTCGTTAAATCAGTTGTATAGTGAACCAGTTGTCGAGTCAACAAAAATTGTCCACATATCCTATTGTCGTTCAATCAGTTGTATAGTGAACAAATTGTTCATATCCTATTGTCGTTTAATCAGTTGTCTGGAAACAATTTATTGTCATCCCGCTGAGAGCATGTACAGATTGGATTAGAGAAATAGAAAGGAGGGGGGTGGGGGTAGTAGGCCTATACAGGTGACGCCCTTCCTGTGAGAGGCTGATTTTTTGTTATTTCTTTTCCTCTGTTCCAATGTACATTTCCTTTGGACAGAAGATACGTCAAGTCAGCAAATTAAAGTTTGAAATGAAAGTGAAATCAAACATGTGCTTTTGATTGTGTGTGTGTGCGCGCGCGAGTGCGTAACAGTCTACAAGGGAGATGTGTAGGCCTACATTTTATCATCGATTTTTTTTAAAGTGAATCCAAATTTAAATTTTAAGTTCGCATTTTACACGCTCCAGTAGATCCACTTGCTTATTTGTCTGAGCTCGTTTAAGTCTAGGGGAAAATAATTACAGCTGTAATTAAAGCCATTCATTGACTTAATGGTTTCATGTCTAGTCAAAATGTTCTTTGTAAAAATCTTATTTGTACATTAAACTGGGGAGATAAGATGAGCAGATGAGTTTTAAATTTGTAATGTTTTAAATTTGTAATGTTAAATGCGGTGTTTAATACTTTTAATGTATGTATCTGTGTATGTTTAGGGCCTATATATATATATATATATATATATATATATATATATATATATATACGGATATTACCCACGGGTCTTAGTTTGTGTATCACTGATCTAGTGCATTCGAATTATGTCAAAGGTCAACCATGGCGGGATGTTCCTTTATCATTTTTTTCATTTTCCCACGAAGTAGCCTATAAAAATGACATCTTCTATTAAGGCCGATAGAACTACACATAAAAGGAAACCTGTACATTCGTAACAAGTAATGTAGTTAAAAGGGTGAAAATGAAACTGCGCCTAGTGATCACAAATGTCCAACCCTTGTTCACAGCTGTAAATCAACGATTGGCCTCTTTAGTAACATGAGAGGTTGCAAAGGGAAAAGATTGTAAAATGGCACAGATATATATGCTTATAGCAGCTAGTGATTTGGACAGTGCATCAATCCAGAGCCTAACCCTCCACAAACTAAACAATTTTGTTGTTCCTACAATATTAATTAAAATTAAAGAAACGAACATGACATTAAAATGTCCATGGACTCTGTGGAGTTCTTCTTCAACACGACATGCTTTTAGATAGATGTTATAGTTTTTACAAGTGGATTATATTAACGCTTTCAAATAAGAGTTGGGGCCTCCACTTACTTAAATCCAGCCCTGCATCTAAATAAATTCTACCTTGTGAGAACAATTTTATGTCTTTAATAAACCAAGAATAATCAAAGAAATAGAAGACTGATATATAGGTCATCTGAAACAGTCAAATCTTAGCAGCAGGATAATGAGGGTTTGTAAATAAAATGTATGGGTCTATATGTGTAAATATGTGTTTTGTAGAATTTAAAGAATTGTGGATTTTTTTTTTTTTCTATTATTTGTAGCTGTTACCTAGGATTCACAGTGAAATGTCAAATTAATTTTGTGTAATGTCTACCTGCAATGTTTACCCATTGGTAAAATTATTATTTTTTTTTGTAGATACCATAAATGGAGTTCTTATACTTATGACACAATTTTCTAATACAAGTTTCACCATTTTTTTTTAAATGTTTTCACAATATACCTAAACAAAGGGAGTTAAACCATGAAATACAAAATCGCTTCAATGTAAATTCTCTTTCCTTGAAATAAAAATTTTTCATTAACTGCTGCCAATAGCTCCCATGAGAATAAGGAACAATTAACTATTCTTTCGAACATAAGAAAAATCATCTAAAAACTCCAGTTATTTACCTCATTTATTTGAGGAAAGTTTCATACATTATCATAAGGTATCTACTAATTCTAGCATACGGAGTTAATGAAAAAGACAAAGTCTAGGAATAAAAACAAATTAAAATAAAATATATTTATGAGCAATATCCAACTTAATCAACAAGACATATTTTGTGTATAGTATAAAAATGTGAACATTCCTAGGATCAGTGGATCAGATTTGTACATTAGCTTTCTGGCACTCTTTTCTCTCTCTCTCTTTTTCCTTCCCTTTACTTCAGATCTCTCAAGTATTTCATCAAATTACAAACACACTGGAGGTCAAGCTTATCACAACAAACTTCCAGCTATCAATGACATTTTGTAGTTACAAGTAGGTCAACCTAGACATACCAAACATTCAGACATATTTTGTAGTTACAAGTAGGTCAACCTAGACATACCAGACATTCAGCCATAATTTGTAGTTACAAGTAGGTCAACCTAGACATACCAGACATTCAGCCATATTTTGTAGTTACAAGTAGGTCAACATAGACATACCAGACATTCAGCCATATTTCTCTTCTTTACAACAATCAAGATGTGTGTGTGTGTGTGTGTAGTCATTTCAGTCAGCAGATGTCAAGTTCTGTGTCCAGTCAAAAGGTTTCCACATCTGCTCAAATTTGAGAACCTTCTGTCTTTGGTCCTCAAAGCTTTGTTTGTGTGGGTGCCTCCATAACATGGGCTCTGCATCAATCATGCCACCAACTATTTCCTGTTTCATAAAGAAATACTGACACTCAATTCAAAGTTGGCAAGACAAGAAGCAAAATTAGATGAGAAAGACAATGTTAACTATAAAAAAAATAAAGTCAGCAACAATGGCTAGAATTATGGATTCACTTTTTTTTTATGTCAATGCTGTTAATTTTAAGAATCTGATCTATATCTAGAATGCATGTAAGAAGAATTTGATCCATGTCCATGCAGTAAGATTTTTTTATATTTTAAAGGTAAAATTTAAGTTCATGAAGCTGTCCAAAAATAATTGACATTATGGACTTTTTACAAAGCTTATATCAACTCACTCTGGGTGGAATTTTGTACACTTTAGTTCTATCAATTCCCATTCTCTAGTCAAGACAACTATTCACAGTCGATGATAACACATGAATCAATCCAAAAAATTAACCAGTCAGTTAATCAGTCATAATTAATTAATTAATTAATTTTGTTTACTAAGCTAAGAGACGATAAGCCTCGCAGAGATTTAGGTCATTTGCTAGAACTTTTAAACATAGACTTGTTAAGACTATAAAACCTTCTAATAGGTGCTTGAATACTCAATAGCAAACACTTCAGTCTTACATCATGAGGGCTTGAGACCTCAGTTCGAATTCTGACGCAAGCAGCTTTTTAAAATAGCTTTTGAAAAGGAAGCAGTTTAGCTCTCCCCCCCCCCCCCTCAACTCATGCACAATTAACATGAATGTTGTGCTAAACAAAAACAAGTCATACAAATATTTCCAATGGCAAAAATGTAATATTGTTAGTCTAGGTCTTATAGAAATTGTTTACATGATTGATTCAAAATAACTGATGAAATTTCACTCAATATAAGTTGTTTTTTTAAAGTATTTCTTACATTTTACTTTGTACAAAGCTTCTATCAACTCACTCTGTCTGTCTGTATGGTACAATGTTTTGTACACATTTTTTCTCCCACTAACAAATCATGAATCAATAAAAAAAATTAACCAATTAGTTAATTAATTATTGGTAATTAATTATTTTGTTTGGTATTGAAAAAGGGAAATAAATGCTGCTTATTAAGAGATGTGACTGAATATTTGGAGTTATTTCCTTTATTACATTTTGTAAAGGTTTTTTATACTTCATTCGATATTCATTCTTGAAAGAGTTTCATCTTTGAATGACTTAGTGGTTATGGTGCATTATTAAAAAATAAATTATTTTACCCGTCCAAAGTAGGCTGGAAATTTTATTTCATCTTCGATGACGGTAGCAAATCCTCCTTCTAGGCCAAAATCTACACTGAAATAGGGGAAACCTTTGGGAATCTGGGACAGAATCCAAAAAAAAGTGTTAAAAAAAATAAATAAATAAAACCTTAATCAAAACTAATTCTTTTCAATCATGCCATTAATTGAAACTATTAATTGAAACACCCAAGCACACTTTTTTTTTTTTTTTTTTACATTTTTCGTGACCAATCAAATCATGACAGCAGTCAGTCACAACATATACATATGCAACTGTTGTACATACCACATGCCTGACGTCTTTCCCTTTTAAACTGTGAAGTTTTTTATTATCTGACCATTCGGGGCCTACTTCTTGGATAGCTTTCTGAAACAAAGACAAGGATGGTCAAAATATATAAAGGTTCTAATAATATTGCAATATATTCAAAAGTGATTTTTAACCTTTACAGACAGGGGCACCATTAGAAGGTGTGTGCCTCTGCTCTGAACCCAACAAATATTGTGCACACTTTTCAATTAGCAGGAATTTATTGTTCAAGGGAGGTTACTAGCTATTTGGCTGTGTTCAAGAACAACAGAGAAAGGGCAACTATTCTGTACAAGTGAAGAACTTGTTGAATGTTTCTTTTTTTTTTCTGTTATCCTCTCATTCTTTTTTTTTTTCGGTTCTACTTTCTCACCTAACTATATAATCAAAACACATCAGTTTTAAAACCTTTTTTTTTTTTTGCTTCTTTACTTGCTTCCCTAATCTGTACCAATCGACTATGACCCCCCACCCCTCATGAAAGCTCAGAGAACACTAAACACTAACCTTAAAATATATTGGAGCCAGATCCCCCTGTTCCCTATCCAGCGGCACGCACTCCAAGACTGTGTGGGGGAAATGTTTTAGGTGCATTACTGTCTCCATGAACACCACATCCTGGTCCTGGGTCTGGAACATCTGAACCAGACACTGACGAAAACTCTGAAAAGACCACAAACATAAAAACATCAGGTACCTTCTGTACATTTCTAGTAAACAGTTAAAGAACTCAACAGAATACAGTTCTTTACTTTTCAAAGCATTCTAGGAGTTTCAAATCATTTTATTGTGGCACTTTCAGAAGAAGCCAAACACATAGTAGAAAAAAAAAATACAAATTAGTTTCTCAATGATTTAAAAATTTGAGCTAAACTTTAAACAAAAAAAAAAAAGATCAGAAAATGGCTAAGAATAATTTTAAAAAGATTTAAAGGTTAAAATAAATCTGAGACTTTTAATAGTAAAATGCTAAATATATTAAATGATAACAAATTGTATACCCTTGTTTAAAACTATGCTGCTCAAACATTCAGATGATAAAGTTAATTATATTTTACTTGAAAAATGACAATTTAAAACCTAATGAAACAACTTTTACTGTTTTTTTTTTTTATGTCTGGCAGCATTACATTTTGTATTTAAAGACAGAAATAATTTAGGAAAAGGAAAAAAAAAAAGAATCAAATTTCCCAGTAGATCTGCTGTGAACTTAGTTGCACTGACCTGCATCTCTTTCCAGACATCTTCATCCATGCTGGTTGCTGACACTACATGCTGCATGGGCACAATCAAACAGTGGCCTTCAGTCAAAGAACAATGGTCAGGCAGGCAAAGATAACTCTAGAGAAACATACAGACGTTTTAATGCAGACATTTGTTCATTTACTGAGGTTAAAGAACACTGCCAATAACAAATGAAATCACTTTCTTTACAATTGGTTTACCTAGAATACTAGTAAACTATTAAACATATTATGTTTTTACTTAACAAACTACCTAAGATACCATCATATTACCTAACTTACCATCATACTATCTAACATAATTAATAATAATAAACATACTAGGTAACTGTAAGATTATAATGAATATTTTCTTCATCTTAAAAATTTTTTGTTTGAGCAAAAGTTTTAAAATAAATTGCATCCATAATCCAATCCTATTTTTGTTTCTTAAAAACAATACTTAATTTTGCAACATAACAAACTGTCTTGAGATGGAGTCACTTTCTGCCAGAGTAACCACCAGTTTGAGATTAGAGAGTATATTTTTTCAAAGCAGACTGAGAGGCTCACCTTGGTACCAAGAGCAATAATTAAATGTTTTGGTACTTTCTGCAGACACCGTGAACATTTCTTTAAGGCTGAGCTCATCTTTTTATGTTCTGGAACCAAAGAATTTTTGTTTAAAATAAACATTTTACACAAGTAATTTATAATTCTTACCATTAAAATGTAGATTTGTTTTTTATCATACACAGTAAGGCCCTTCAATAAATATCATGGAAAAACAAAACTGTCAATATTTAACTCTCTCTCCTAAATATTGATACCATCGTTGATTTGACCCCATTAAATTAAATTAATTTTTGGTCTTAGAAAGTATAAAAAGAGAATGCCTTCTCCTATAATTCTATACCAAAAGTAACCTTTTTTTTTTACAAACAAAAATGTTATTGGAGTATAATCATAACAGGGTAGAATGTGAAAAATGAACAATTCTGTCAGAACGTAGAAAAATAATTATGGAGATAAGAGTTAAGCTTGTGAAAGTATTTGTAAAGTAAATAT
Organism: Biomphalaria pfeifferi; assembly: GCA_030265305.1. Taxonomy (NCBI): domain Eukaryota; kingdom Metazoa; phylum Mollusca; class Gastropoda; family Planorbidae; genus Biomphalaria; species Biomphalaria pfeifferi. Next base: position 607,402 of record JASAOG010000239.1, read on the forward strand.
AAAGTCAATGATTAATGGTAAACGTCCTATTCAATAGGTTCTTTAACATTTTGAGGCAAATAAAGAAGATTAGTTGCAAGTTACAAGATATTCTTGTTGACTTAGCCATAGAAATTTTGCATCATCTGCCCACAAATAGTTTAAAGAAAACAAACTGTATTTGGAGGACCAGCAGGCCTTATATCCAATAATCAATATCTATTTCATTGATTGAAAACACATTACCAAAAATAGCAGATGATCTTTCCTTCGTAGCATTCCTTTCTGCATCTTGTTTTTTAGCAGCTTTACTGACAAACATGTCATCAACATCAAGATCTCTTTCATTAGACTGTCCAACAGAACATTTTTTTGGATGTATTATAATATGCATTTATAATATTTATTCTTACATTATATAATAATTTATTTAAGTATATAATATGTAAAATATATGAATTTAATTACCTTCCCAGCAAGCCTTGCAAACATTGAATTTTGGTCTTCTGCTGTGCCAGATTTTTCTTGCTCAACCTAGAATTTTCATTGTGTAAAAGGATCACAAAAATTTACAAAGAAAAGACTTCTTAACAAGTTATTATTATAAAAAAGCTTAAATAATTTTTTATTTTTTTTGTGGAGGGGCATATTTTCTGTGTTTAATTCCATTTGATTTAAACAAGAAAATCAAATATTAAAAATGCAAAAGAAAAAATTCTACTGACCAATGCTTTAAGGTCTAATTTATCATCATCATCAAAATAAATTGTCCTCTGGCCTGCAGTATCATGGGTCTGAGCCTGTAGATAGAGTTAATAATGAATTTTTTAATATTTTTTTTTAAATTGCTTGTAGTATTAACATCATTTGTTGTGATACATACATTCTTTCTGCGTTTCTTGCTGGCACCACCTCCCCATTGGTCTGAGGAAGCTGCCAATGGACGAACCAGTCCACTTTTGCTTGTTCTGGACAAGACCACCACATTGTCAGTCTCCTCCTCTTCTTCCCCACCTCTCTTTGTGCTGCCTTTCCCTGTGAGATCTTTTCTGGTGTGGGAAAAATCTTTGACGTTGTCATTGCCCTGGGACTTAGACTCTTCCCTCAACTTTCTGGACTTTTCTAATTTATCCTTCAGCTCAGCAGCGAGTGACTTAGGAATAAATCAAATAAATAAAGCATTCAAAAGTTTTCACTTTGGGATTTTCTTCTTGGATTTCATATTTCATAAACCTGACAATTTCAAAGGACAATCTTTAGATAAGAGGATATAACAGAATATTCAGAGTTGTCAATAGAAGCTCATTAAAATAAATTTCCAGTAGAGGTTCATTCATGTTTTTTTGGGACTGCAAACACTTCCAGTTTGGCAAGACTTTAAAAAAAAAAAAAAAGCAACATTTTCAGATACACTTCCTTCACCAAGAATGTCAGCAAGATGAAGTTAAAAGAGAAAAAGACTTAAAGGCTCAAAACACACAGTAGAGACGCTGACACTAATGAGATTCGACTACGGTCACTGACACTAATGAGATTGGACTACGGTCACTGACACTAATGAGATTGGACTAAGGTCAATGACACTAATGAGATTGGACTAAGGTCACACACACTAATGAGAATGGACAACTAAGGTCACTGACACAAATGAGATTGGACAACTAAGGTGACTGACACAAATGAGATTGGACAACTAAAGTCACTGACACAAATGAGATTGGACTAATGTCACTGACACAAATGAGATTGGACTAAAGTCACTGACACAAATGAGATTGGACTAAGGTCTCTGACACAAATGAGATTGGACTAAGGTCACTGACACAAATGAGATTGGACTAAGGTCACTGACACAAATGAGATTGGACTACTAAAGTCACTGACACAAATGAGACTGGACTAAGGTCACTGACACAAATGAGATTGGACTACTAAAGTCACTGACACAAATGAGATTGGACTACTAAAGTCACTGACACAAATGAGATTGGACTAATGTCACTGACACAAATGAGATTGGACTATGGTCACTGACACAAATGAGATTGGACTACTAAAGTCACTGACACAAATGAGACTGGACTAAGGTCACTGACACAAATGAGATTGGAATACTAAAGTCACTGACACAAATGAGATTGGACTACTAAAGTCACTGACACAAATGAGATTGGACTAATGTCACTGACACAAATGAGATTGGACTATGGTCACTGACACAAATGAGATTGGACTATGGTCACTGACACTAATGAGATTGGACTAAGGTCACTGACACAAATGAGATTGGACTACTAAAGTCACTGACACAAATGAGACTGGACTAAGGTCACTGACACAAATGAGATTGGACTACTAAAGTCACTGACACAAATGAGATTGGACTACTAAAGTCACTGACACAAATGAGATTAGACTAATGTCACTGACACAAATGAGATTGGACTATGGTCACTGACACAAATGAGATTGGACTACTAAAGTCACTGACACAAATGAGACTGGACTAAGGTCACTGACACAAATGAGATTGGACTACTAAAGTCACTGACACAAATGAGATTGGACTACTAAAGTCACTGACACAAATGAGATTGGACTAATGTCACTGACACAAATCAGATTGGACTATGGTCACTGACACAAATGAGATTGGACTATGGTCACTGACACTAATGAGATTGGACTAAGGTCAATGACACTAATGAGATTGGACTAAGGTCACACACACTAATGAGATTGGACAACTAAGGTCACTGACACAAATGAGATTGGACAACTAAAGTCACTGACACAAATGAGATTGGACTAATGTCACTGACACAAATGAGATTGGACTATGGTCACTGACACAAATGAGATTTGACTAAGGTCGCTGACACAAATGAGATTGGACTAAAGTCACTGACACAAATGAGATTGGACTAAGGTCTCTGACACAAATGAGATTGGACTAAGGTCACTGACACAAATGAGATTGGACTACTAAAGTCACTGACACAAATGAGATTTGACTAAGGTCGCTGACACAAATGAGATTGGACTAAAGTCACTGACACAAATGAGATTGGACTAAGGTCTCTGACACAAATGAGATTGGACTAAGGTCACTGACACAAATGAGATTGGACTAATGTCACTGACACAAATGAGATTGGACTAAAGTCACTGACACAAATGAGATTGGACTAAGGTCTCTGACACAAATGAGATTGGACTAAGGACACTGACACAAATGAGATTGGACTAATGTCACTGACACAAATGAGATTGGACTATGGTCACTGACACAAATGAGATTTGACTAAGGTCGCTGACACAAATGAGATTGGACTAAAGTTACTGACACAAATGAGATTGGACTAAGGTCTCTGACACAAATGAGATTGGACTAAGGTCACTGACACAAATGAGATTGGACTAAGGTCAATAACACAAATGAGATTGGACTAAGGTCGCTGACACAAATGAGACTCGACTAACTGTCTAGTAAAAGAGGGAAAATATTAAAAAGTGGAACCAAGGAGAAGAAATATTCAATCTCTCACTGATGACAATAAAAGAATCAATTTAAAACATAAATAAAAACTTACATCATCCCCCATGATTTCAGCCCTGAGGATCTTGGCCGCTATCTGATTAAGCTCCTCCTCAGTAGGAATTTTCACTGCCACACTGGACTGAACACTCGCAACTGGACTTTCTTTCTGATGATCACTGCTGCTGTCACTGTCACTACTGCTTCCTGTTGGAAATCAGTGGCATACATTAAACAAGACTAAAAGTAGGTCTTGAGACTAAGACTTTTTCATTTACTTTGTACTGTAACAGTGACATCTATCATTTTACTTTTAAAAGGGAAATGGTATAATACAAAATTTAGAAAGTCGACATAGGTTTTTATTAACTGTACTTCACTGGCTAGTTTAACCAAATTTTGTGGATTGGTATTGAAAATGTATAGGAATTGAAAATGTATAGAAAAAAATAGTTCATTATTTTGTTGAAGATGTGGATGTGACACAGTCTAGACATTACAAATCCATGTCATAATATTTGTAGGCTAGTAGGATCTCTAACTTATGTTTGTATAGGGTAGGGTTTAATCCACAAAACTGGAGTGCTGGGACAAGTCCCAAACAGCCTGCAGAATCTTGGAGCGCATGAGGTGCCTTGGCCGCACTTCCCCATGGTGGAGGCTGTCTGGGGCTGAGCAAGCTCTTATAGCACAGTGCAGGTCAGGCCACTGTCCAGTTGGCTCATATTTCTCAGGGCTATGACCTAACTTTGACTCACTGTGCCCACTGTGCTCATTTTCTTTTTGACTGCCCCAGACTTGCTGATCTCCATCTTGACAGGTATGGGAAACCACTAATTCTTGACCTGTATAGAGACATATGCGCACTACACATAACAGTGCTTTTGCAAGAGAGGATTGGAACCTCTCAAGCCATCATTCAAAATGAGTTTGATGATGATGATGATAACTTTTGTACATCAATTAATTTTACACACTAGGTATTCATTTTAAATGGTTTTTTTTAAAGACTTTATCTCTCACTGTGTCCAAATAAGAATTGAAAACTAAATTACCTGACGAGGGGGATAGAGACTTTTTGCTGACAGTTATCTCTCTTCTGTGTTTCTGTAGCCTAGTTTCAGAGTTATCTACCTTTTTGTCTTCTGAAGGCTGAGTTCTTTTCCATTTAGGAACATGGTCTGGAGATTTCTTCCATCTTCTCTCTCTCTCCTCTCTAATTTCACTGTGTCTTTCATCTTTCTTTCTCTCTTTATTATCTACAGATAAAGTCCTAGAAGAATGCTTCACCGCCTCTTCATCACTGTCAGATCCTGGCTGCTGGAACATAGCACGTGGTGGTGACCTTTTTGAATCTCCTCTACTGTATGAGGATTTATTGACATCATTTCTAGAATTGTCTTGTTCATTCTCATCATCAGATGTTGGACGTTGAAAGCGTGACCTGGGTTTCTCATTGTGCTCATTTTTAGTTGTGTCTCTTTTGTTGTAATCTTTGTGATCATCCCTTCCACTGTCTGGACTGAATGTTTTTCTCTCAGGGCTTTGTCTTCTTCTATCTGGGCTTTGCCTTCTTCTATCTGGGCTTTGTCTTCTTCTACCTGGGCTTTGTCTTCTTCTACCTGGGCTTTGTCTTCTTCTATCAGGGCTTTGTCTTCTTCTATCTGGGCTTTGTCTTCTTCTACCTGGGCTTTGTCTTCTTCTATCTGGGCTATGTTCTTTATTCCTTTGATGTCTTTCATCTTGAGATGTATCCCTGCTAGATTCCCTTGCTCCATTTCCCCGCCTCAAACCTTTATGTTTCACCTCAGCCTCTGCCAACATGGACTGCAATGTCTTTAAAGACTAATAAAAATATAATGAATTATTAAATGTAACAACATTTTGACTAAAATAAAGTGAAAAGAAAATATAGAGGTCAATAGTTTCTGTTAACATGCTTTTGTCTTTTTTAAGTAGAATATTTGCCAATAAAAAGTACATAAGAAAGAAATCATATATTTTTACTGGAAGTGAATAAAATAAAGAAACTAAGACTGTTGAATTGCTGTCTATGTTCTCAACAGAGAAATTCTACAGTAAAAACATTAAAATATAAAAAATAATTTTTAAAACAACCATACCCCCCATCTTTCTGCCGCCACTTCTTCAAGGCTCCTTCCTTCATCTACAGCTTGTTGCTTACACCTGACGAGGGCTTGTCTCAGCCAAGCAAGACCGCCATCCCCAGCTGCAGAGTGCCCTAAGGGCAATAAGTTTTCTGGCTTTTTGACTGTCTTCTCATTTTGTGTTACAGATGGAAGTCCAGACCCTCCATCTTTCCAGTATGGATTTAGTTCCCTAGCATGCTGTCCTGGCTATAGAACATTTTTGAATAAAAATAGTTGTGTCAAATCATAAATTATAGCACAGATTCATTCATACATGACTAAAGGACTGAAAACAACAGCTTAACGTTTATAATGTCCCTGTAATTTTCAAGAATTAGAAAAAAAAATGCTTATAACTTTTTAGTAAGCCACGATTTTAATTTCTTAATGAAATAAATTAATTAATTAATTTGAAAAAAAAAAAAAAACTAAATACAAAGTGTGAAATTATGTTTAGGTCATGGAAATAATCAATACATTTAATATCATCACAAATATATCAACATTTTGTTGCCACTACACTTGGCTTTTCTTAAGGCATTTTGTAATATTTGTACCCATTTTTTTCCTAATAATAATATAGGATCTTAACTCAAGCTAAATTAACACCTTTCACAAATGATGGCCAACTAGTTATGAAATTTCACAATACAAGCCTTTGACAAAGTAAATGGGAGTTTTGTTTACACAACATTTAAACAATTTATAATGACTATCCTTTTACATGCCCTTGACACAAATATAACTGCATTGTAGTATTCTATTATCCTATTCTTATTTACTGGATAAGCCAAAAAAAAAAAAGATAGATACTATGAGGTTTATAAAATAAAAAATTACAACAGTCTTCCATTTTTTATGAGTAATCTATTAATTGGTATGGATGATGAATTTTAGCAAAAAGAGAAATCAAAACATTTGAAAATTGAAAACAAAACAAAAAAAAAGTCAACCTACTTGAAGCAATCTCTCTGCTTCTTTATTGGCATCATCTTTTTGTTTTTTAATAACATCCCGCAGTTCCTGTCTAGATGTTGTGGGCAGAATGTCCAGGGGTGCCTCCATCCAACTGTCCCGCTGATCAAACGTAGTTTGATTCAATTACCAAACATCATGGAAAAACTTATCAAAAGGATTTACTTCATTTATTGAAAAGTATTGAGGATTTTCTACAACAAAATAACAATGTTTTCATTGCCCTTTTGAGGGACAGAGTGGCAGAGTTGTAGCCAAACCAGGTTGAAAGTGTTGGGCTTGAATTCAGGGAGAGACCATGCGATTTTTTTTACTCATCTTCTAATTGGTTAATTTGTTTGTAATTGGTTAATACGCTTGTAATTGGTTAATCTGTTTGTAATTGGTTAATCTGTTTGTAATTGGTTTATCTCTTTGTAATTGGTTAATCTGTTTGTAATTGGTTTATCTGTTTGTAATTGGTTAATCTGTTTTAAATCTGGTTGACGCAAAAACAATTAGTCTTTATGGTGGCTACACAATACCACCATACCAATACCACCATAACCTGTCAACCATCTAATTATATATTTTGAAGCCAAAAAGAACAAAATGCAACCAGAAGGATTAGATTACAATTTAAAATATATTTTTTTTTCCTGAAAATTGTATGTCATTCTAAAAGCTGCCAAGTTCTAACAGTTAAAAGGGTACTTTATGGATTGAGTGGGTGAGAGCTGTATAATATTGTCCTTGTAACAGAATAGCTTTTTCCTATATATATCATAATTTAAGTTCTACTCAACCTGACGTGAAACAAATGATGTAGAGTGGTGAAAGTTTAGTTTTTTAGTTCTTTTTAAATGAAACCCTTTTTAATCACACAAAGAAATACATCTAATAGTTTCAGTAAATGGTAATTTCATAGGAAAAAAAAGTACATTTCTTTGTTAAGTAAGTTTCCATTTCAGACATTGTGGTCTATAGGGGAGAAGATATTTAGGTCATCTGTTGGGCTCATGGATAACAAGGGTGTCATGTGGCCAGCACAACGACCTACTGCCTTTATTTTTTTCACCAACTAATGTCAGGTAACCTTGTCAAGTATTTAAATATTATTACAAAAAAAATATTTTTAAACTGCATTACTTGAATTTTGGGACCTTCAATAAGTTGACTATCATTTTTATTTGATGGTGACTTTTCCACCCACATTTCTGCATCTTCATCCTAGAACACACAAAAAAATAATAATATTCTTTGAGGGATGAGCTCAAGAAAGAACAAATAAATTCAATCGACAAGACAGATAATGATATTAGGTGCATAACTTAAGTCAAACATGTTTGATATAGTTCTTTCTTAAAGATGAGAAATATGAAAGTAAAAAGTTGTTTAATAATGGTTAATATTCTAAAATTATTAGACAAGGCAGAGATCATAATTTACCTCATCCAAGCCAGAGGACTGCCTTTTTTTCTTTTTCTCTTTCTTTGATTTTTTCTTATTTGCTTTTTTTAACTTCTGCAAGAGAGAATGAGAAAAATGATGTTCAACATCCAGACAGACCATCACAAAAACTATTTGGTAGCAGTTTGTATTCATTGGCACTAATCTTTCATTCTGAAAGGTCAAATAAAGCTTACTAAGCTTAAAAAGAACACACACATACAAAAACTACCAACAAGAGAATTTAAGAATGTTGAAATATGTGTTGACAAAATGAATAAGGACTGGTATTTGGTTCAATCCTGCAATCCTTAACTTAAAAGTAAAGTTAAAAGTAAAACTTTTAAACTTAAAAAAAGTAAAGCTCCCCTTTCAGATCTTGCGATGTATAGGGCAAATGATGTAAAGCTCTGTTTCTGTGGCCAATGGTTAACTAGGGTGCCATGTGGCCAGCACAATGACTTTACTTTCACCAACTTAAGTCAGGTACCCAAAATTCAAAATCCCTGCCTTCACAGACATTTAAACCAAGACCTCTCAATTCGTAAGCCAAAAACTTTACTACTCAGCCACCAAGCCCCTATCCTTAACATAAATGATAGAAAATCCTCAAAACCTAGCAATGTTCTTTCCTAAACAAATAGATGTATTTCCTGACATAGTCCATTGACCTTTTATATTATTGTGTCTCACTCACTGCTATCATTTTGAAATATTTTCTTTTCTAGCTCTTCAATTTTTAGAAATTTGTTCGTATTAAAAACTCTTTTAAGTTACCTACATTCTTTCAAGAAGATTATGAAGTCCCAATGATCAACAAAATACCCTAGTGGTGGGTGGGGTTTCTTCTCTGGACTACTGTCCAGACAATGTGAGATCATATTAGACAAGTCACTACTTGGCTTTTTTTAACTTATGCCCAGCCCTTCATCCACTCTTTCATTGTTAGGAGTCAAGTATAGCAACTGAATTATTCACTATATGAAATTGAAAAAGCTTAAAACAAAGACCTTTGAATCATTCTCAATTCTCTGTGATATTGAATCAAGCATCCAAGTTCCTTCTCCAGATTTCTTTGCCATTTCCTTCTTTGCTTCCTCTCGTTCATATTTCTTTTTAGCCTGAAGAATCAAAATAAAAATATTATGTAGTACTTTACTGTGACAGTACTGCACACATATACATAAACACGAGCTTTGTTGAAAAATAAAAATGCCATTTGCATGGATTAATTGGATGGATAACTGAATGTATGGCATGTGCTCCATCTTGTCATCACAATGGTTCTGGGTTGGAATCCTGCCTGCACAAAAGATAATCCTTTTTATTCTCATTTAATGAAATTACTACCAAACAAAAAATTTATTCTAGGACTAAAATTAGTAAAAACAACCTTTGGTAATGTTTACTTTAATCTTTGGTTTAATATAAAGAAGAATGCCTTAAGCTTATTTGACTGCTGGTATCATTTGCTTTGCTTGTGAGTCTTGGACACTGACCGCAGAGCTAGAGAGGAGGATCCTAGCAATATAATTGAGATTCTACAGAAGGATCCTGGGTATCACATTTAAAGACTGCATCATAAACCAAGAGATTAGAGATAGGATTACTAGAGCGATTGGACAGACAGAGAAAGCGATAGGAAGACAACATAAAAGAATGGATGGGCCTGCCACTGAAAGAGGTTCTATCCAAGGCAAAAGACAGAGAAGAATGGAGAAAGATGGTTGATAAATCTTGTGTGGTGCCCCAACAATCCAACAGACAAATGGATAGGTGAAGGTGATCAGTCGCCTATATGTAACTTAGTGGTCTATGAAGTTTAGAGATTTAATAATGTAAAGGTCATTCTGGTTTTGGGACTAAGAACAAGGTCAGTAGCACTTTTTCATGATAAAAGTTTAGGAGATTTTTAAGAGAGGAAATGTATGACATAAAATATTAATATACATATTATTACATCTAGAGAGTATATTTATAATTTATTATCATGATGATCATCATGTTATGACAGGTGTCAAGTGGGAAAGTGCCATGGCATGGCTATGACCATTTATTTTTATATTTATACTATATATATATATATATAATATATATATATATAATGTTAGTGTAGTCGTAGATGTAGTGATACTCAAAACTCATACATGATAGTCATAGTCGACATATAATACAGTGTCATAAGAAGTCATAGACCTAGATTTACTTTAGTAGACTTGAGTCTATTAAAGTTACTATCACTATTCTCAGTCTAGATCTAGATTCTATTTTTTTCTGACTCTATATTGTCTATGTCTATAATTCTATATTACAAAAAAAAAAAAATGTAAAATCTTAACTTAGTGTGGACAGTCACAGTGTTAGTATGTTACGTGTAGTCTGTCTTAGACCACTTACTCAATACTTGACTTACTAGTTTATACCTTACTAACTAATTTTATAGATATTTAAATCTAGATCTAGATACCTTTATCATACCTGTTCAAGAATAAGCTGTCTCGCTTTTCTGTTTTCTTCTTTTTGAGCATCCAAGTCAAATTGACTTTGAAAATTCGAATATTTCTCACTCATGTTTACAAAATATCATTTGTTTCGAAACGATAGTTGCCTGTAGCCTGTCAACGAGAGTTATCCTACTTGACAAGCTTTAGTATATATAGTCTATGGTATAACCTAACAACAAATTACCGAAAAATACCTTTAAATTTTAATTATACTTACCCCCCTACCCCCCAAACCCACCTATATAACATTACCTTAATTACCTATATTGTATAGCGTTATATTCCAAATTATGTATTCATCTGTAGATCTATAGTCTAAATCTAGTCTTTTTAAATGTCAAAAGAGATCAATGATGTATCAAAATACATATGAAAACTGCAGCTCTACAAAGATATTTTAAATATATAGATCTATGCCTGCTTTCAATATCTCAATAGATCTGACACAATAAACTTTGGAAACCTTATTGAAGTGAGCTCGTATAGTTTAACTCTCAGTCTATGGTGCACTAGAAAATCCATCATTTTCTTTTTTATGGTACTTAAGAATAGCCAGGACCATTTAGCTCACTGAATCTAGTCATAACAATTACAATCTAGCTTGGTGTTACTCTATAGATTTTATTTATAAGACTGCACATTTAAATTCTGTTTGAATGTACTTTGTCGCTCCATATATCCCTCAGATAGCCCTGTGCTCAATGGACTCAATGCTTCTAGTGTTGCCACATTTCTCTCAAAAGCTACGGTCTGCAGGCTTTTTCAGAACAGGAACCAAAGGTTTGTAACTCACTCCACATTGATCTCAGACAGACAACATTCTACCCTACTTTCAAGAAGAACATTAAGGCCTATCTGTTTAAAACTTTTTTAGATTAGTTTGTCATTTTAGTTCTCATGTTTATGTTTGTAATGCTATCACAGCTCCTTAAGCCTACATTTCCTTTGTTAACAGAGCTCTATAAATTAAATTATTATTATTACTTTTCTTTGGTGTAGTTTTGCAAACTATTTTTAAAAAACTAAAGTATGAAAGTAAAAAATAATTTTGAGATTTTTAAAAGTTGATCAGTGTCATTAAGTGACAGAGTAGGCAGCAGAGCTACAACTAGGCTGTAAAATCAATCACTTGTAGTTAATATATTGAAGACCTAAAAGTGAAATAGAGCGTAGGCAGCAGTGCTACAAATAGGTCATAACATCAATCAATTGTAGTTAGTATAGTGAAAACCTTAAAGTGCCATAAATTAAATAAAAATAATGAATGCTTATAATTGCAAACTGTTCTACAACTGTATTACTAAATATGGTAGAAATAAAAAAAGAGATAAAATCAAAAGATCAAACTGTGATGTCACTGTGTCAGTTGTAGAAAAAAAAATTGTTTAAGTTCAACTTGAACAAAACATTTTTTTTTTTTATTCTCTGTGTTAAAAAGACCAGCAACAAAACATTTTAAGTTTGAATTTATTTTTATTTATCCAGTAGAAAAATTACTGATACAGCAAAAGATGGTAAAGCAATAAATTAACAATTTATATGAGAACTATACATCCATGAGTATTTTATAGCAGCGAGAAAAAAAAAAGAACTATTTATCATACAATATTTACACAGACCATCATCATATAGTGGTATAAAAGTAGCTAATGGAGATAAGTCAGTTTGAAAAGGAAAGAAGGGTCAATGCCAAGTCCAAGCTTCCACTTTTGGAAAAAAATAATTGTTATTTTGCCCTTACATTTGTTCAAGAAATGACATTCCACACTTTAAAACACACAAGCTCATTTGCTTTGGCCTCAGAAATGTTGTTGGTCCTCTTGCTTAAATATGTGACATTTCAATGTGATGAATGGCAACAGAAAACATTTAGCTTATATTTCATTATTTCAAGCATTCACTTGTGGTGTCATTCAATAAAAGCATTGATTTACTAATTAACTAATATGTTTAAAAGCTGTGTATATGACTTACAAACAAACGACTGCCTGGTCATATGATCTGCACTCTGGACAATATTCTCAATGGGCTTCAGTTTGAACCCAGTCATCCCCTCGTCATCAATCTATATAGGTTTGGGCTATGACATAATAATCTTCATTTCTGAAGGATCATCTGACAACTTACAAGATTGCACACAGCCAACTGCCTAATTGTTTCACTGCATGCTGGTCCAGTCCACTAAGAGGTTTACAACTCTGCAGATGACTATTCTTACTGCCCAGCAAAAGATTTTAAAAAACATAATCCCATGATGCTCTAGCATTATTATTTGGATTCCTCAATGGTAAAAATTAAGGACAATGGTTTTACAAAAATATCACAAGAAATCAAACTAGTTGATAGATTGAAATAATAAAAACATTCAGAATGTTATTTGGGATGAAACAATGCTAACTCCCTTCTCCTTTCATGGATTTTTTATGTTAGGCAATAGTCAGCAGTGTAGTTGTACATCTCAAATAAATAAACCACCTTAACAACCTTCTGTAAACAGTTTTGAAAAGGAAGCAACATAGGAAGCTATTTAATGTTTGTTCTTTTGCAGATCATTGTTACATTGATGAGGCAGCAAAGTACAATATCCCTATCTTATCTATACAAAATATAGTAGAGTCTGTACAAATGATATTGTTTTTTGAACTCAATTTTGTTTAAGTTCATAAATATGTCTCTTTATTTCTTTTCACATTCAGTCATCCTGATGAGAAAAAAAAAAAGATTTTAATAACAACCATATAACAACCATATATACTTATTTAAAAATATTTTGGTTTTAGTTTTCAAAAACTAATGATATTGAAAAGGAAATATTTGCAGAAAATGAAAAAATGTGCTTAATATTTAAACTACAATGTAAAAGGAAACATGACTGTTTGCAAAGGATAGAAAAAGACAGGCAATTTTTCTTGAGAAGCAGCCGGTGTGGCATAAGCCTACATTAGGTGTCTGCTTTAGGTAGACAGTACTTAAATGAGACTATGCACCAGAGAATTGTATCTGAATCAACAACTTGTGTGTTGTTATCTGAAATGTTTAACTGAACTAAACCTTATTTTTTTGTATTCTAGGAATATTTTGATTACAAAAAAAGAGTATATATACAATAACGTAAATGCAGAATAAACAAGTACAATTATTTAAGGGGGTGAAACCTGACATATTAAACCATATGAATACTAAAGGATTAATTTGCCTTAATGTTATCAAACAAAGTAAATATCAACCAGTACTTAATTGACTAATAGTTTAATTTTTTTTTTATTTATGTGTTGTCTATGCCAATGAATAATTGTGTAAAGTAAAAGTTTGAACTTGATCCGAAAATGGGTGCAGGAGAAATAATGTGTACAAACTTTCGACCAGACAGACAGAGTAAATTTATTCCTAATTACCCATTCTTCCTCAGCAACTTCAGAACTTTCCACATTGTCTTTGCTGACTCCTGAAGATCCTTTCATTTTCATTATCTTGTCAGTCCAGTTGCTTCCAATTTTATCATCTCCCACAAAATTCTTTACTGCTAGGTTCACCTCATCATGAATCACCAGACTTTCTGGGGAGGAAATATAGACCTAGCTTTGTTTCTATGTTATTCTTTTTTTAAACTTTAATTCCCTAAAATATGCTACAATCGATTAAACATTCCTAATGGTATTGAAAAACTATTACCACTGATCGGCATATTAAGTACATTTTTTTACATATGTATTACTTCAATCTTAAGTATGGTAGGAATTTAAGGCTTAAAAATGATAACTTCTCTTGAGGCATAACATTTGTGCTACAACTATAGTTAAAATTGTTTTTCAAGAAGTAATGACACAATGAACTACTTTCACAAGCAATTATCTTGAGGCCAGACTTGAAAAGACTTGGATGGCTGCCTGATCCTGCGATATGGATTGTTATTAGGTCATCTAGATGGTCCCAGGTACCCTGTCCGCTGACATTTTACAAAGACTTTCTTACCTACTTGACAATTTGATCTGTCTACCAGACTACAAGTGATGATTGAACAAACAGATAGATCAATAAATACAAATGGAACTCAAAAAAAAATTATAAAAAATCAAGACAGCAGTAGGTAAATGGAAGTAACTTGTCTGCATATTTTGCAGTTATAATTAAAGGGCACTTGCCAGTGTTTTAAATTTTATGCTATCATCATTGAACATCAGACTGGAGAATTTACTTTGTTGACTCACCCACGATAGGGCTATCTCCTAGTGTTTTGATCCTAACTGACATCCCATTTGTCAACTCTATTTTCTCGCAGTCCTCCTCTTTAAAGAGTAGAAATAAATCTCCATAAGATTTGGTAACAAGATCTTTTAACATGTCTTCAATATTAGAGTTGTGGATAAATGATTTCACTTGACCAAGAGACAGTTTGTCAGTTTGACCTTTGGATTTGACATCTGTAAAATAAAAGTATAATATTATTTACAGACTCATTTTTTGATATTTAAATATATTTCAAGGAAATCAATATGAATGATTAAGATTAATAACTAAAAAAAACCAAGAGTTTAAGCACCAAGTAAAAATTGCCTTGTTTAAAATATTAAGTTTTTAGGTAATAAGCAATATCAAATACCGGTACTCAAAATAAAAAAAAATCATTCATTTTCAAAACAAGCTTCAAAAAAAAAAAAAAAAAAATTATAAAAAAAAATATATATATATATATATACATACCATATGAAGAATTCAAATATCCTGTTGAGACTTTTGTAGTTTCACTAAAATTTGGTTCTATTTCTTTTCCTTCTTCATCATACTTTCTCCTGTGAGCTTTTTCAATTTCCAAAAATAGTACAAAGTACCTTCCCTTTGGGGAAAAAAAAGCAATCAAACTATCTATACCAGCATGTAATAATAGTTGAAATCCTAGCTAACACTAATTCATGGCAAATTTAGATTTCATAATTCCGGTCTAATAATTTTTTGATGTAACTACCTTGGTAGTAACACTGCTATCAGAACTAGTAATACTGATTCTTGCTTGACTGATCACTTTGCCTTCACAAAGACTTCCAGGATTTTCTCTAACAATAAAAGTAGAAAAATGATCTCTTTTTAGTGGTTATCTTATCAAAAAAAAAAAGTGCTTCTTCAAAAATATATATCAGTGCATAGTCCTAGCAGTTAATATTCTTTAAATTCAGTTTTGGGAAGGGATGGGAAGAAAGCATTTACAAACACCTCTGGTCAGTACCAGTACATCCAGAAAAGTAAAAAAAAGTAGACTATCATCAGAACAGTGAGATGATTAAATATATTTAAGTTAACAAACTGATTAGGAATATTGAGGTCAATGCTTTGAGTTTGTGCAAAATTAGAGGTAACAGAAAGTGACTTTATTTTGACCCTTAACCTGGCATTTGTTAGCCATGTAAATGTTAGAGTGACCATAAATCAGAGTGAATGGTAGAGGAGATTGATCTAGAAACTAATCTAGATCTATCAGTGCATAGTCCTAGCAGTTAATATTCTTTAAATTCAGTTTTGGGAAGGGATGGGAAGAAAGCATTTACAAACACCTCTGGTCAGTACCAGTACATCCAGAAAAGTAAAAAAAAGTAGACTATCATCAGAACAGTGAGATGATTAAATATATTTAAGTTAACAAACTGATTAGGAATATTGAGGTCAATGCTTTGAGTTTGTGCAAAATTAGAGGTAACAGAAAGTGACTTTATTTTGACCCTTAACCTGGCATTTGTTAGCCATGTAAATGTTAGAGTGACCATAAATCAGAGTGAATGGTAGAGGAGATTGATCTAGAAACTAATCTAGATCTATCAGTGCATAGTCCTAGCAGTTAATATTCTTTAAATTCAGTTTTGGGAAGGGATGGGAAGAAAGCATTTACAAACACCTCTGGTCAGTACCAGTACATCCAGAAAAGTAAAAAAAAGTAGACTATCATCAGAACAGTGAGATGATTAAATATATTTAAGTTAACAAACTGATTAGGAATATTGAGGTCAATGCTTTGAGTTTGTGCAAAATTAGAGGTAACAGAAAGTGACTTTATTTTGACCCTTAACCTGGCATTTGTTAGCCATGTAAATGTTAGAGTGACCATAAATCAGAGTGAATGGTAGAGGAGATTGATCTAGAAACTAATCTAGATCTGTCAGGGCAAAAGTTAGAAAATATAAAACTGGTCATAGTTATTTGTGTTAATTCAATATTATTGATAATAAATATTTGATTCTAGATCAATAATAACTATATTAAATATAAATCCTGTTGTATTTTTCTTCTTATATATATAAAACTGGCCATAGTTATTTGTGTTAATTCAATAATCAATAAATAAATATTTTATTCTAGATCTATAATAACTATATTAAATATAAATCCTGTAGTATTTTTCATCGTCTTCTTCATTTTCATTTTTAAGCTGAAAAGTTCGGACCAGTAATCCTATATCTGCAATGAACTGTGATCTGTACTATAGGGGGGTTTTAGGCCAGTGTCTTGTTCAGGCCTCTTGATAGAGTATGCAACTTTGAAGAATATGGTTGGCATTCTCTGATGATGCTCCACAAGAGCTAATCTCACTAGTCCCTATTTTTAGCTTCTGGAACATGCCTTTTAAATTTTAAATTATAATGATACTAGATCACTAGAGTTAAAAGAATATATATTCAATTTAGTTTGATCATTAAGATCATTAGATTTGGGCAATGTTTCTTACTCTTAGCCTCAAAGTGGTGCAAAGGTGGAAACAGCAGTTAGAGGAGAAGATTAGGCCAATAATTATGGAATGACAAAAAAGAACCATCGTTGTTGTGCTAAGGATAGAAACCACTATACTAGCATGGATGAAAGAAATCCTCAACAAACTTTCCACACACTGTTCCTCAAGGGACCATTTCTTTGTTTGAACACCTGCACGGCTTATGTGGTACAGAGAAGCAATATGGGGTTAGTTTCTCCAGTGTGGTTGGCCTTCCGTCTGCCAATAGCCATAAATAATAGGAATGTAAAACATTTTACATACTGCTTGGATCCTTCGAAGACAGAAGTTTGTTCAGACAGGTGGAGCGAGCTCCCATGTGTCTAGACTAGTCTAGAGTTCCAATTAAAAGTCTTTGACTTTAAACTCTTATTGCAATTACTGTCTATTACAAAGATCACTAGATTACTAGGGTAGACCTAGATTATTGAACTAGATATATAAATTACATCAAGATCTAGAATAATCTACTTCCCTCTAATATTGATAGATCTATCTATATTTAAATAATCAATAAAAATTGAAAATTATTACTACTCTAACTTTTACACTTAGTAAAGATATCTACCTTTTTGTATTTAGTAGATCTAGATCTAGATCAAGAATTTCTAGTACTAGATCTAGTAGTGAAGTAGTACTACTACACTACACTAAATGTCTGACAGTGACAGATGAGATTTATTATATTAGATAATTAGTAATATTTAGATTTCGTAATATATAAATATAATATATAAATATAGATCTAGACTCTAGACTAGATCTAGAATTTAGATGATAGTCTTAGGTCTCTAGAGATAAATTTAAGATTAGAGTTTAGAGAGACCACTACTCCACTAGTCACTATATCATAAAAAGTATCATATGTCATATATAGTAGTTTATTTAATTTGGACATTACATGAATTTGGGCATTCGCTGTTTTTGTGGTCATTAAATAATTATTTTAATATTTATTATAAAACTAGCACGCTGTATAATGTGCTTGTCCATTTCCAATGATTCTGGCCCAATTTCCTTCCATTTAGCTGTCTTTCTATGTAAGAAAAACGAATTTCAAATTTGTTAGTCAGGTTGTTGTTTTTTCCTATGTTACCCGGATGACTTTACCTCTTCCTAGGGTTAAGACTTTTTTTTTTATTGGCTAAGTCTATACTAGTGAGTCCGCAATATTTATATTATTCTGTTTTTGGAGCTGATTTATTTGATTTATAAGCCAAGTTGTTTGATTCCGTATAAAAAAAATTTAATAGGGTGTTCGAATTATATTACGATTTTCTTACCAAAATTAATTTTGGACAGCCAGTTTTGGACATCAATGTTAATGATTTTATATTTGTTTGTTTAAAAATTGTTTTTTTTTTTAATAGAGAATAAATCCATGGGCAAATGTTTGGAGTGAGCTTGGTATATTGAATGAAGTTAAATGCTTAGATCTAGACCTACTAGATAGATCTAGATTTATATAGAGAGTTAGGCAAGAATGGCTATCCTAACCTGTACTATACTACAAAAGATCATCTGTATTAGAAATTTATTAAATCAATAAACAAAAAATACAAGCATTCAACACACATCTGATCATGAAAACATAAAATAAGTCTAAAAGTCGGTGCAGAAGTCACTATCCCAGTGACCTAATTTTGGTAGAATAAGTGTGTTCATATTTTTATTTTTTGTGTTTGTATTTATGCATAAAATGAAAACATCTTTTTTTTTTAATGATTTCATGTGAGGGGCTATGCCTTGGGATCTTAAAATTTAGTTAATGTTAATATATAATTAAAATCTGAGTTTATTGATGCCTAAATATAGAGACTGTCTGAAATAAATTATAGTGTCCGGAATCAAATAATGTGGGTGAAATTTATCCAAATCAAATGAAAATACACTGCCTCTTTGACCTTAAATATAATAACAAATATAGGTTAGGGGCACAAATATAAGTAGTCATCCTTATTCTCTTCAACTAAAGAAGATTTTGATACCTCATTTTCTTTTCTATGTTGAACCATTGTAAAATAATGAGCTGTCAAAGTCAAACTTTCAAATTTGGGCCTATAGGCTAGGTGTCCGAATAGCATTTACTACTCTATCATGAATCTATGTCGAGTCTAGCTTAGAGTGTCTAAGTCTAGAATGAATTTAGATGACTAGAGTTAGTTGTTAGAGTGACTAGACTCACCTAAAGCCAAGAATGAGACACTTGACTGACTTGAAAAGACTAAGTCTATCATGACTAATTAAGAATAAGATAATTAATGACTAGATTTAGATGACAGAGTACTAAAGACTAGAGTCTAAATTATCTAGAGTGAGTACTTAGTAACTTAGACTAGTTAGTTAAGTTAGACGGCTTAGTAGTTAGTTATTAGTAATATTAGTTTAGTTAAGTTAGTAACTATTACTACTATTAGTTATTTAGTAGTCGACTGAGACTCTACTCTACTAAGTCTACACTCTACACTGTATGTGTGTAAGACACTCAGTCTACAGTACTTTACTTAGTCTGACTTTGACGTTAGTCTTAGTTAGACTCTCGTCTCTACTAACTTGCTCGATTTAGGAAAAGCCAAATGGCTCCATGCTCCATTCCATTTAACATTTTGCACAGGCAAATTATCTAAAGGTTTATTGTCATATAATCGACTCATTTTTCTAAATTTTTGAAATATGTTTCTTGATTTGTTCCAATTCAATTATTGTCTACTTTCGTAATATACTTCCGTGGTCATATTAAAATGTTAAACTGACATATTTCTATCTTTACAAAAGAGTACTTCATAGTGGATTACATTTTGTTCTTTCTAGATTATATTTAAAAAAATATAACTGAAATAGTGTATATAATTTCCTTAGATATGATGAACTTAGTGCAATCACAAAATCTTCCAGATTTTTTTTATGTGACTTAGATCTAGATCTATATTTATGTTATGACAAAAAAAAATTATGCCTTTTTGAAGTCGTACTAATAGACACAAATCTTTTATACCTGAGATTACATTTACTTTGATTGCTTATACATGGCTGGCAGCTGGTCTGTGCAGTTATTGTTTATTTTCCAAATAGTTCATGGAACAAAAAAGGGAATTCACCCACATCGTTGATGTTCATACACACTTGTCAGATGATTTATTAATAAAAGTGGGCATTATAGAAGCTTAGAATTAAATCTTTAGAAACTTAGATTAGATTAGATCTAAGACTATGGCCATGGCTATAACTAAAATAAAAGTATATAAAGTCATGTCATAAGTATAATAAATAAATACTTTAAATAGTAGTATCAAGTATGATAAGTATGGGTATTTGTTTATCATTATGTGACTAGATTGTCTAGATCTAGATACGCAGAATCAGGTTTCTCTTATATTTTATGAGTATGCAGAAAAAAATGCAGATTACAAATATGTAGTTTGATTTCTTTGGAAATAAATAGTTTTTAAAATATAGATTATCTCCCTTAAGTTAATTGCCAACTTGTTCTGTTTGTATTTTGTCTTTGTTTCTAACACTACTAACAGCTATTAGATCTAATAGTGAATTTATTTAGAATGCAAACAAGCTTTTTGTACTTTATGCAATAACTAAATATAAATTATAATTACAAAAACGAAAAAAAATTAATAGAAAAAAATATTCACATTAAATATATAACCTCTAGCTTTAAGCCTGACATGTTGTAGCCATAACGTATTTTAATCTTCGTTGTTTTTATGATAATAAAGAAAATATTTGTTCCACCACATCATTCAAGTATATTTCTTTCAGTTGTTTGATTCCAAACAAAATAATTAATTATCAAGAGTTAATAAACTAATTGGCTAATTTTAAATTACTGCTTAATGCAACAGGTTAATTAGATATACCAGTAGGCCTGACACACACAAACCGTAATAGAACAAAGAGAAACAATTAAGCTATTGAATGTTAAACAATATAAAAATAAGCAATATCCACAATAAAGTAGTGAACGTCATGATTGGATTGTGGCATGGAAGGGAAGATTCTGGAAATGTTACAATGGTATCAGTTAAATTTACAGAAAAGTTTTTTATTTGCAATTTAGACCTACTATACCATGAGGGTTAAGTGAGAAGGGTGCAATATTAAAAAGGCTCATGCTGAAAAATAATAGAAGAGACTTTTGAAATATTTCAATAAAGAGCTAAAAAGTCGAAGAATACTCAGAGATTATATGTAGGACTATATCCTAAGGTCTAGGGTGGGGGTGGGGTATAAGTGATACAGGTCATCAAATTTAGGGGTAAAAAGTATATGGTTGGGAGGGTTAGCGTTATAAAGCTGGCGTGCCAATAAGATGTCACATTATGAAATTGGGAGGCACTGTGACTGAGCGGTAAAGCGCTTGACTTCTGAACCAGGAGTCCCTGGTTCAAATCCTGGTGAAGACTGAGATAGTTAATTTTGAGTCCACCCAGCTCTAATGGGTATCTGACATTTGTTCAGGAAAAGTAAAGGTGGTTGGTCATTGTGCTGGCCACGACACCCTTGTTAAACACTGGCTACAGAAACAGATGACCTTTACATCATCTGCCCTATAGACCACAAGGTATGAAAGGGAACTTTACTTACTTTACATATTATGAAATAAAAGTGTTGTTGTTTTTTTTTGGGGGGGGGGGGGGGGGGCAAGCAGGATGTAAACAGTAAAAAAGGCCATAAAGAATCATAGAACCTATCAACTATTTCAAAATAACTGAAAAGCAGAAGTATAGTCAGATAGTGTAAAGAAGACTGTTTGTCTAGTGTAAAGAAGACTGTTTGTCTAGGCGGAGAGTGTGTGTAGGGGGGTCTAAATTATAAAGCGGAAGGGATCCATAGCAAAATAAACTATATTTATATATATTGCCTGGAACCAGATCAACTGGCATAGCCGGTGGGTAAGGCTTATAACAGTGTTTCTCAAATTTTTTTGTCTGGCGGCACAGTAAAAAAACTACAAAAATTTCGCGGCACACCACGAAAAGCAACAGTTGTATTATAATAAAAAAAAGATTTTACCTTTTTTAAGTATTACATCTAATGTGAAGGGTGTGCCTGTTTTTGAGAGCAAATGCAATCTAATCGAGGCTTCAGAGTCGACAAACAAACTCGCATTTCATCGTCTATTGTAAGAAGTTTCTCTGTTTTCTTAGACTTGATTTCAGTCAGTGCTGAAAATCCAAACTCAAAAAACATGAAGATGCAAATGGAAGAATGCTCTTAAACTGATTGCAGGATATAACTTGTTGATTGAAATCCAAAACAGATCCAGACTTTTCTCTGCAAAACTTGACTTAAGAACTGCATCGTTTTTTAAATCAATGAGATGCTCTGCTTCTTCAGTTGTCAGATTTGTAGCTTCATTGTTTCCAAATGGATAGCTGAACCATCCGTACTCTTTACTGTTGGAAAGTAATGCTGCAATGCTGACTGTAAGTGTGTCAAAGTGCCAAGAATTTCGGAGGTGATTTCTTTATTTGAAGCAAATTCATTGTAAGTAGGAAAGCAGTCGAAGACTCCTTTCGAGATCTTACTCTGCCACACAGACAATTTTTCACCAAATGACTTAAGTTTTTAGGACACAGTGATGATGGTTTCCGATGGTCCTTGAAGACTTAAATTCAATGAATTTAATTTGTCAAATAAATCAGAGAGAAATGTCACTGTAATCCACCAGATCTCGTCATGAATAGAAATTCCAAAGTCTTTTTGTTTTGTGTCTCCAAGAATGCAATCAGCTCAGCCTTGAGCTGGACGACACGCTTTAACACATTTTCCCTGGAGAGCCAACGAACGTTGGTGTGATACAGGAGACATTTGTAGTCTGAATCCATTGCATCACAAAGCTCTGAGAAAAGTCGGGATGCAAGCGCTTGAGATTTGATGAAGTTTACAACTTCAATCACTTGATCCAGAGCAGACATCAAATCTTTCGGTAAAGACTTGAAGGCAAGAGCTTCTCTGTGGATCATGCAGTGAACAACTAATACATTTGGATTTT
This sequence comes from Biomphalaria pfeifferi, assembly GCA_030265305.1. Taxonomy (NCBI): domain Eukaryota; kingdom Metazoa; phylum Mollusca; class Gastropoda; family Planorbidae; genus Biomphalaria; species Biomphalaria pfeifferi. The sequence goes on from JASAOG010000239.1 coordinate 630,740, forward strand.
CTTGACCCACAAGTGTGACGAATCCCTTTCTATTTCCCTGCATAGAAGGACAGCCATCTTTGCAAATGCTGACACAGTTTTTCCACCGTTGTTTGAATAGCAAAATGTTTTCGTTCACCACTTTAAGAATATCTTCGTCTTTGGTCGTAGTTGGTAAGTCTTTGCAAAATAAGAATTCGTTGACATATTTTTCATCCTTTATGAACCAAATAAAAGCTAGCAGCTGGGCTTTGCCGCTAACGTCAGTGGATTCATCAACTTGTAGAGACCACAGTAGAGACACTTCATCGTCAGTCACGTCGAAGTGTTCGCAGACTTGATCTTGTAAATCTGACGAGAGTTTCTTTTGACAAAGAAACTTTTTCGGCGACATCGGGTCCAAGGATAGTTTAAACAACTATTGCTAAAGCTGGTGCAATGTCTGATTGTGTGTGTGTGCTTTCTTGCATTTTGCTAATAACTGAGCAACCTTATAACTTGCAAGCAATCCTTTTTCTAGCAGCTTTAGGTAGTTTGTAAGTTTGCTTGTTTATTTTGTTGAGCCCTGATGTTTTCATAGTATTCCTTTGGTTGCGCTTTTACAGCTGGGTGTTTTGTTTCCAAGTGTCTCTTCAATTTGCTTGGAGCAAGGGCCTCAGAGTTGCATTGCAGATCAAACAGAAAGACAATGGAACATCTTCAAGTCCAGAGGATATGAAACCATACCTGATGTAATCTTCATTGTACCTTCGTTTGGTTCCTTGCTTTTCATTTAACGCTTTCGCAGTTTCATTCTTGCTAGCGTAGTTTTCCTTGGATAATAAATAACGCTTATTGATAATTTGTTACTATTAGCATACACCTAAAAACTTTACATTAAACTAATCGCTTATTATTATCGTTACCAATTCAAGAACTGCTGTGCATTAGAGCATTAGATTTAGTATTAGAGTCATTATAATAATATTTGTATATTGGACAATTCCATAACCTGAATAGCTAACAGCCCTTTCCGTTACTATGCAGCAATCCACTACTATTACTGGTCGTTGCAAGTGGGGATGTTATCGCAAAGTAAAATAAAAATTTAATAGTAGACAGACCTGTGTAACGCTGCAAGTGTGGCATTCTGAAAACTCCTGCAAATCTTCGGCGGCACACAGTTTGAGAAACACTGGCTTATAATAATATAGATTATTGAATCTAGATTTTTCTAGATCTAGTCTTTTAAAGAAATAATAATATTTTGTTATCAAAAACACAAAATACAATAGTTTAAGACCAATGCAGGTGTGTAAAAGATTGTTAGTGGGAAAAAATTATAAATATATAATTTCCAACTACCACACTGGCCAATATCCATCTATCCATCAATCCATCCATCTATCCATCTTGGAGGGCCATACAGACGTTACTTCAAAAAAGAGGATGATTACGTCCTACGTGTCATGCATTTAGTCATGCATATTAACAATGACTTAAACTCTCCCAAGTCACTGGTTTTCCTGGCTAGTTCAGGCAACCCATTCCATGCTCTAATAGCACTAGGGAAGAAGGAGTATTTGTACAAATTTGTCCTTGCATATGGGACGAGGAATGTGCCTCCATGCCTTGACTCGTAGCTGCTGTGGTAGATCTGCCTTGACATCATTAAGCCACTGTTCTTGTGGTCTTCCTTTGAGATGCCTGCCATTCAGTGCCAATATCAAACTCCTTATCATAATGGGAAGTGTGGTTGAGAGGCCAAGAGCGCTTGAACTTGGCTTGGCTACCTAGAAGGGGGCTCGAGGTTCGACACCCGACTCGGGCAGAGTTGTGTTTACTGAGCGCCTAAAGGGAGCACGGAAAACTAACTCCTAGATACCCCCTCCCCCCACTGGTCCACAAATGAGATTGGACCAAAAGCGCTCAGAGCATGCTATAAGCATGAAAGTAGTGCTATATAAAAGCTATAATAATAATAAATGATAATCATAAATATGAATTTCGATGACCATCTTAACTTTAAAGACCTAACTTGAGTCTCTTAATTTTAAGCTCTACATCTATATCTATGCTTACTAAATAAATAACTTATAAATAATTACTAATTTTATGTACTAATTAAATTTATTCTAACTATACCAATAATGAATCAATTATATGAAATAATTTGTTCAAAAATATATTTTCCATTTAATTTAGGATGTAGGTGAAATTATTCAACGAGCTGTGCAGGTAAGAACATGTAAGACTCAGTTAATATTGATATGTGGTTATTATTTTTACACAGTTAATCACGGAGTAAAAGTAAAGAGTAACGTTACCCTTTCAGACCTTGCCATCTATAGGGCATATGATGTAAAGGTCATCTGTTTCTGTGGCCCGGCCTACAGTTAATGAGGTTGTCAAGTGGACAGCACAACAGCCAACTGCTTAAATTTTACTTTTCTCCAACTAATGTCAGGTACCCATTAGAGCTGGGTGGACTCAGATGCGCCCTAAAATCCCAAAATTAAAAATCCCAGTCTTCACCAGGGTTTTAACCCAGGACTCCTCGATTGGGAAGCCAAATGCTTTACCTCTCTGCCACTGTGCTTCCACCATGCCTCCAAAATTACTGATTAATAAGTAAGTAAAAATTCAAAATGTAAATTACATACATCCAGCATTTACCTTATTGTGTGAGGTCCTCTGATGAAATTTATTTTTATTACAATATCAGCAGCACTTTTCTTTTGACTTTAAACTAATACAAAAAGATGCATACGTCAGGGCTTATCTGCCAATAGTTGTAGCAAAATTGATGTAATGAGTTTACAGTACCTAATTTTATCAACATCTACTCTGAAGTTACATAATGAAATTAAATTATGATTAAATATTCTATATCACTAGGACCTAGGAATCATGCTTCCTAGATGAACACTTATTTAAGTAAGGAAAAGTGCTCCTGGATCCTTGTTACCTGTATCCAGCAACAGGTCAAAGTCAAGGCAGCTGGTATAGGTTTGAGTATATTTGATGATTAATGTGACCAACATTTTCCAGTATGGTATTTTCAATATCTGGTACTCCACAATGCTTGTCTGATTACCAATTCATTATTGCCTCTTCATATTGTGACATTAGACATTATTACTGTACAAATGTTTAGTTTTACCTTTATCTGTTTCTACCTGTCAATGAAAATCAAATTTCTAAAATTTGCTAAACTGGCCAAAGTAAGTAAGCTACTTAAAAAAGAAACCACCTGGCTTTTTACTCTCACATAATATTTAAAACCTAAGCTTTATGCTGGAGTATTTCTCTCTGTCCTCATATAATCAATTTTATTTTAAAGCAAAATGTTTATTCAGCACTAGTGGTTGCAGAAAGCAAGCTAGATTTCCAGCCAATATTGGACTTGCATCATAGGTAAAGTATTTTTATTTTTAATATAATCATAGTTTTTATTTAACTTTCATTTTCAGAGTAGTAGTTTTATTATGATTTCTTGTTGATATCTATACAGTAAAGATTTCACAGCCTATATAATTTTAAGGATATTTTCTAGAGTTTAAAGTTGGTTAGTTGGTTTGTAAATAATACTTTATATTTTGACTTTAAAATTCACATTCAACATCCTCTTGATTGATATTATCAATCTATAAATTTAATTTAATTTCTTATCTATGCGAAATAATAGTGGGATAGCTTAAGTTATTGAAAATGTATTTATCAAATATATCTACATATTATTTTATTTGGATTAATAATTAAAATTAGGCTTGGCCAACTAAAAATATTCATATCAATATTGATAAATATTCTAGCCCTAAACAAAGTAAAATATATGAATTTCAGTTGTATAAATTTTCCATGATTGGTACCTATGTCTTTGTGTATACTGACTTTTTATTAAACTTATTTATATTTAATGCTGGTATGTTATTGTTAAGATGTTATATAGCAATGTATCAGGCATTGTAGTTTCTACAAAAGCACTTTGAATTATTTCTTTCTTTTCAGATACCCTGAGTTTGTGCTGCCATGTCTTGGCATACATCCAATACAGGTACTTTCATAATTCATCTTGACATCAAACTTTGTTTCAAATTATTGATTAAATGATTTTTAATTGCCCAACACATCTTGTGTTTCAGAACTCAGGAAAAAAAGATGAGAAAGGAATAGAAATCAAGAGAAGCGTCTGTCCAAGTGTAAGCCTATCAAACTTTATTGGCACAAATGAGTGAGCGTTTCCAGTGTTAATATTGTTATTAAAGTTTACCATGGCATTGATTAGTGATTCGCTAAGTTTTTATATAAAAATGCTTCTAAATTATAATTAAGTTTTCTTGTGTGTTAAGATACGTTTGGACATACATTCATACAGGTGAAGAGGTCAAATAGATAAAGGATTTCTTATTTTATTCATTTCATCACTTGGTGAATTGTTTGGACGATACAGATTTAGATAAAGTAGAGCACACCTATCTAAAGGATCCACTACAACATACTGTCAGGTACCTATTAGGGAAAAGTAAAGGCAGTTGGTCATTGTGCTGGCCACATGACACCCTCTTTAACTGTAGGCCACAGAAACAGATGACCTTTATATCCTCTGCCCTATAGACCACAAGATCTGAAAGGGGAACTTTATTTTACAACAGACTGTGTTGATTTCTTAATCATTCAAAGAAAGCATAGTTGTTTGTTTTCTTTTTGGCCTGACTTATCATGATGGTAATCCATGATATTGTCATTGATATTCTGCTATGATACAATAGTAAGTCAAAATGTTAAGCTCCCAAATGCACTGCATTTTAGTAGTGCTAGATAAAAGGGAAATCTCGTTAAAATTTACCACACATTTGGTTCCTTTTCAACTTCTTTTCTCACCACCCATCTGGTTCCCCTTCAATTTCTTCTCTCATATTTAAGTTCACATAGAACTGTCAGTAGAATGCTATGAAAATCTGAAACTAGGCTAGAATTTATGCCTGGTGAAATATTTTCACCAAGAATTTCAGGATTTTACAAACTTTGTCATGTGGTATGCCCTCTAGACCTAGTTTGAACACTGCCCGCTGCTATCTTCCACTATCCTGCAGGAGGTTAATAATCTTCAGTTCTTAAAGAACATCTGCAAAATAAATAAATAATGCTCCCAGTATGAAAGAATATCTAAATGTACAAATTCAAATGATTAATATGTGTTTCTTACTCGCTTAAGTCGATAATAATCTGCTTTTTTCTTCCCACTAGGATTATGATGGAGTGGAAGAGTGGATAGAAAAACATGTAGATCTGGTTGGAGCTGTTGGAGAGGTTAGGATAGTCATGGAGGGTTTGAATTCAAATAGTTTGGATCAATTTTAAGTGGTTTTCTCTTTAACCTTTTTTTTTTTTTTTTTTACTTTATATTACTATATGTATATTAGACTGTCACAATGTACACAATAAAATACTTCACAGATTGGTCTAGACTTCACCCCAAGGTTTTGTCCACTGAAAGAAGACAAAGAAAATCAGATTCTGATTTTTTCAAAGCAGGTTATTTACAAAATTAGCAGGCAATATATTAATGTGTTTATGTATTTTGTTGCTAAGAAAATTTTCTTCTATATCTATATAAAAGACATCAGTGTTGGAAACATATCTTTTGGGAAACATACTTGTTAAATACTCTTAACACTACCTGAGAAGAACTTTGGTGGCAAGGCAGGGAGACCCACTAGCGGATCCAGAACTTTGAAGTTGGGGGGGGGGGTGGTTTTTTTCCAAACACTAACCCTATGCATAAACGTGCTTACAGCGCGCACACACACACACAAATAAACAAACAAAAAACCTTCGGCAAAAAACAAAACAACTGGGGCAGCGATATAAGGTTCTCTTGTGGGGTTCGACAAAAGCGTTTTCTTGCTTTTTTCAATGAAGAAACGCATTCTCCTGACAAGTACAGCTCTTTATTCATCAATGGAGTTCGATGCCAAAAGCGTTTTCTTGCATTCTTAATTGCAGAAGGGCATTCTCCTGACTTCTACAGCTTGCATGTATCGCCCCTCCCACCTGGTACAACCCTTTTTCATCTAAATTTACTAATGATACAATTGAGATTAGATTATGGTACGACATAATATACAAAGGGTCACATATCAATACATAGTTTATGTTATATAGATATTCAACTAATTTTGTTCACAAATTATGATTCTCCACAAAAATAGTACTGCCCTCAGACGGCTAGAGTGGGGAGGGCAGTACATGCCCTTCACCCCACCGAATCGGCCAAAATACCAGAAAGGGAGCGACATAATATAAAATTTATATATTAATTCAACTAATTTTGTTCACAAACTATGATTTCTCCATAAAAACGGACCGCCCCCCCCCCCCCCCCCCCCCCACTCTAAGGGTTTAGGTGGGAAGGGCAGTAGAGTTATTTGCCCCCCCCCACACACACACACACACCTATCGGCAAACAGGTAATGACATAATATAAAGATCGGTTAAAAAATCAATAACAAGTTTAAATGATATAGATATTAAATTTATTCTATTAGCATGCTGTGATTTCTAAAAAAAAAATTGGACCTCCCCCCCACTCGAAAGTGTATGGGGGGGGGGCGGGATTGATACCATCGCCCCCTCCCGACCCCACCAATCGGCCAACATACTAGGTTGAAATATAAATAATTAGTATATATTTTTAACATAAGTAATAAATTCTTATATAAATTGACAGTAGGGCGGGTGGCTGGCTACCGTGGGCACAAGGTTACTGCAGGCAGAGCTGATCTGCCGGGGGCAGCGTAGTTAACAGGATAAGTCCAGTGAGTCGCGGAGGGTTTGGGGTAGATATGACGTCTCGCACAGACACGTGGGCGGTAGACGATACTCAATAGCAAATAGGCAATAGTGCAGCGCTGAATAGCACTAAGTACGAAGGCAATAGATCCAAATAAATAGGCAGGTAAATAGGCAGTCACCTGAGAGAGGCTGCGGATAAATAAAGACAAGTTAGGACATGTCTCTCATGCATCTTGTCGATGCCCTCGACTGAGGTGCATTCGTCAGATTGGTAAAATTGCTTTAGAGCACAATGGGGAGATGATGACAAATGGGATTTGGAAAAATAGATGGCTGATAGTAGCAATACAAAAATGTACATAAAAGGGGAAATAATAATCTCAAATAAACAACACAAGTTGGAAGAGAAAAAAGGGGAGGGGGGAAAATGGACGGTGGTCAGCGACCATGACGGTTTGTTTACATATGACCGTCGGCCTAGAACAATGGAGTGCGCTTGAAAGGAGAGTGTCCGTTCAAGGGGCTCAACTCTCGTCAAAGTAGAATGACTGCAGGGGAGATAATTCATATATCTTTTCTAAACGCAGTCTTAGTGCGCTAGTAAAATTATCAAGGCAGTCAGCCGAGATAAAGGAAATAAAATAAGATGTACAAATATATGCATGGTTGCATCAAGGATCAATTGAGCAACGGAGCATTAATAGATTAATGCAATACATAAAAATATACATAGGACATGTTTATGTTTTCTATTTACGACGGTGAAAAATACACAATGCACTAATTAAATATAAATGAAATAATAAAATACACATGCTAATATCCAGTGAGAAATATTCACAAAGTAATTAAGATGGAACTGTGATTAAGTTCAGCTTACCACCAGGTATTCCTATAAGAGTAAGCATAAATGAAATAGTCCAGACTCGATTGCTCAGCTAGAATGAGAAATATGAGAGTCTGGCTTGATTTAATCTACTTTATAAAGGCCTGGGAGAGACGGGCGGAAACAGGAAATGTCCTAGGCTAAGAATTATCTTACACGTGGGTGAATCCGACAAGAGTCACACCTTGGAGTGTCACAAGGCGTGTTGACCCGAGTAATCTCTTTGATCAAAGAGAGACGTTTGAGAAGGGAGAGGAAAGATTGGTTTGCATTCCACCCAAGTTGGTGTCAACTGCGACCGTCAGACATCCGGCGGTAAGACAAGAGAGACTGTGTGTTTATCTTTACCCCGGTCAAGGGAAGATAAGTGAAAAGCCGCCAAGGTGGTGGACTCAGTCTAGTGAGACGAGGAAAAGTTGGGGCGGGTGAAGAAATTGGGGATAGGACGGGGAAATAATTAAAATAAAATAAATAAATAATGATAAAATATAATTAATGCTGTGATAAGTTTGAGTGACTCTGACAGCAAGCTTTTGAAATGTCACATACGCCTCCGCCAAGATGGATCTATCGCAGAAGATCCATAATGTGCGAGCAGACTGATGTCACTCTAACTTTGGGATCAGTTGTTATCACAGCATTAGAAAAAAAATCTAGGAAAATAAAGGTGTAGCCATGCCAGGAGGAGGGTCTGTCCAAGTCTGTCCGTGGTCTACTTCCCGTCCCTGAGTACGTAGTCACCTGGGTGAAACATTTTGGGTTGCTTGAGAGAGTAGATTGGGTGAGTAATATTTCCTTCCTGGGGCGGATTGGGGAGCAGGACTGGGGCTCAGACGGGACGCCCATGACACGTGTGCACGTTGGGACTTACGTCCATCGCCGCTGTGAGGCGCTTCTTCACGAGAGTAAACAGTCAGCCTATCTCGGTTTCGTCTGACACGGTCAATGTCAGGTAAGAGTGGCCTGATAAAGGATGTGGAGTTTTGATGGAGAACGTCCCCACGAGTGCGATAATGTGGCTTACATCGTTGCTTCCTGACACGGTCAATGCCAGGGGAAGGTTGTGTTTGAATTGTGGCTGAGGAGCTATGAAGAGGAGTGAGTCCACGAGAGCAAGGGTTCATCTTACCTCATGGCATCCTGACACTGTCAATGTCAGGGGAAGGATGCATGATTGTGGCTGAGTAGCCTGGGTTAAGTAGACCCTCACAAGCGTGGGTATACGACTTAACTCGTGACTTCCTAGCAGTGTCAATGCCAGGGTGGAGTGGTTTGAGCTTCGCTGATGAGTAGGGACTAGGCGTGTTAGCGTGGCGACTAGGGCTTCCAACCAGCTGGTTGCTGCTACGTTTCTGCTTCGTCAATCTACCGACGGGCAGAGAGAAGAATGGTTTATGGACTACTCCAAGAGGAACATATTTGGAGCCTAGAATGAAGTCATACACTGGCGTGTCCATGACGGCTGAGTCAATGGTGCCATGTACGTACCTGCACTCTACGTGTACCCTAGCAATAGAAAGAACCTTTGGAGGAATCTCACGGTCAAGGGACTGAATTTTCACAGTTCTATCTGTGAGATCAGACGGGTCAACCAGTGCTTTGCAGATAACTGAGCTTACAGCGCAGGCTGTGTCAAATAGGGACTGGAGGTATTGCCCATTAACCAGGGGGGGAGATGAGACAGGGTGAGAAAGTGCCAGTAGGACTTCCGTTTTCGTAGGGCCAAGGGCAGTGTGTACAGGGGCCACAGTCAGTGTTGATATGACGTAGGGGTCGCCCGCTGTTCTATCAGTCAATGTTTGCTGATTAGACTCAGAGGGTTTGGGTTTCATTACTGAAATGGTCTGTGAGGCCTGCTGCTTTTGGCGGTTGGGTTTGTGGCTACGCATGCTGTTGTTGCAGTCACGGTAGGCTCGGTTAGGTTTGTTGCTACGCGTTCTGTTGTTGCTGTCACAGTGGGCTTGCTTGTTCTGGTTATGACAAGTCGGGGGGGGGGGTCGGCCAAGAAGGGGGTGGCGATCGCCCCTACAGCCCCCCCCCCGGATCCGCCATAATGGTTAGGAAATCTGTTGTTTGGCGTAGTGTCTCATAGCTTCCACACAGTTTGAATGCCCTTTCATTTATGTCTCCATGCATCTCTCCTAGCTGTGGACGCTCTTGTAAGACGCGCACCACCGACTCCTCTGACTCCCCACAGTGTCGTCAACATTTTTCAAAATTTGGCCGGAACAGAGCAAAGTATGCACCAATGGGGCAGTGTCCCATGTACCACTGTGCTATTATCCATAGTTCCTACCTATTTAGCCTCCTCTGTGGGTCATCTTGGTTGGAGTAGCGTATGTGCAGCCAGACTCCCCTGGCTTTATCGGATTCATCCCAGGATTTAAACTTCTCATTTACCCACTCTGTTGAAACATACTTGGGCCTCAAAAGTGGGCATGGCCAGCGCTCCTTCATGAGCTAGATCATTAGCTGTGTCATTGCCCCTCAAACCAGTGGACGTTTTTCTGTCATTTCCAAAATGGTCACTATGATGGTGGACTGCTTTTTTAGTACTTTTTTAGCTGCTTTAGACTCTTACAAGTAAAAATTGTATAAATAATTCCTTTTGGTAAGAAGTGAAGAGGGGAATGACCCTCAGAGGCTCAGGTCATAGGGCAAAGTTTGTTCCAGAGGCTCAGGTCATAGGGGAAAGTTTGTTCCAGAGGCTCAGGTCATAGGGGAAAGTTTGTTCCAGAGGCTCAGGTCATAGGGGAAAGTTTGTTCCAGAGGCTCAGGTCATAGGGGAAAGTTTGTTCCAGAGGCTCAGGTCATAGGGCAAAGTTTGTTCCAGAGGCTCAGGTCATATGGGAAAGTTTGTTCCAGAGGCTCAGGTCATAGGGGAAAGTTTGTTCCAGAGGCTCAGGTCATAGGGGAAAGTTTGTTCCAGAGGCTCAGGTCATAGGGGAAAGTTTGTTCCAGAGGCTCAGGTCATAGGGGAAAGTTTGTTCCAGAGGCTCAGGTCATAGGAGAATAATTTGTTCCAGAAGCTCAGGTCATAGGGCTTATAGGGTTAGCATTGCATCTGATAAAGCATTTGTTGAATCAAACTTTCAAATATTCAATAGATTTAAATGAGTTGTCTGCTTGCATTGATCTCTGTTATGTATGGTAGGGGTGACAATAGAATTATTTTTAAATCATTCAATTTTCTTCTAGAATATAAGTAGCAAGTTTGATAGTAAATAGAAAATACTATTATGTCTATGTTGTTTTTTTATTGTTACACTAATGCAAAATATTAATTTAGTTTTTTTGTTTATTTTATTTTAATTAAGCTTTGTTTTGTTTTCTAATTCAATAAATACATTTAAGGAATTATTATTATGTGTTTCAGGTACAGTTGGCAGAAAGACTACATTTACCAATGTAAGAAATTTTGTATTCATGTTTTTAATTTCTTTACCTAAGCAAACACATTAGGACCAGCAGTTGTTTTTTTATTTTATTATGTCTTAAACTAACTCTTATTTCTTGATATCATACAGAAATGTGCACTCCAGATCTGCTAGCAAGCAAACCATACAACTTCTCAAAGAAATAGGTAATACTTCTTTAACAAGTTTACTTTCAACTGAACACATTAAAAAAAATGTTATTGTTGAAGATGTATGACATTAAAGATTTAAATATGAAAATATTTCAAAATAGCAGCACAGTAATACTTAACCAAAAATTTTCTTAACATAAATAAACTGCCCTTTTAATTTAAATTACAAAAAAAAATAATAATAATGTTACTTATAGACATATAACTGAATATTACATCATACATATAACTGATTTCATTGAATGTCTTTGTAGGTGCACACAATGTTTTACTTCATGCTTTTGATGGAAGAGCCTCTACTGCCCTACAAGGTGTTGCTTATGGTTTTTACTTCTCTATACCAGCCTCTGTGTGTAGAGATGAGCAAGTATGTGGTTGTTAATGGTTTAGCAAATATTTGGTTTTGCATGGCTTTGCAAATTAGTGGTCGTCTTTGATCGAGTTTATGGTTGTGGATAGTTGAGCAAGTATGTTGGTTCATGAGATACATGAAATCTATTGTCATTATATTTATGCAAATATTTTTCTGTCATTTGGCCTCTTCAGCGACTGCTATTCCTCCAGAATGTGGTGGTGTCTCTAAAAGTCTCCTGTTAACTGCTATTCCTCCAGAGTGTGGTGGTGTCTCTAAAAGTCTCCTCTCGACTGCTATTCCTCCAGAGTGTGGTGGTGTCTCTAAAAGTCTCCTGTCGACTGCTATTCCTCCAGAGTGTGGTGGTGTCTCTAAAAGTCTCCTGTTGACTGCTATTCCTCCAGAGTGTGGTGGTGTCTCTAAAAGCCTCCTGTTGACTGCTATTCCTCCAGAGTGTGGTGGTGTCTCTAAAAGTCTCCTGTCGACTGCTATTCCTCCAGAGTGTGGTGGTGTCTCTAAAAGTCTCCTGTCGACTTCTATTCCTCCAGAGTGTGGTGGTGTCTCTAAAAGTCTACTGTCGACTAGTTCCATCTATTTTCTATCATCTTTCAAGTATTGTAGATCTTATCTTATCTTCTTCTTATCTTATATAATACAGGCGTTACTTCAAAAAAGAAGATGATTACGTCCTACGCGTCATGCATTTAGTCATGCATATTAACCAATGACTTAAATTCTGCCAAGTCACTGGTTTTCCTGGCTAGCTCAGTCAACCCATTCCATGCTCTAATAGCACTAGGGAAGAAGGAGTATTTGTACAAATTTGTCCTAGCATATGGGACGAGGAATGTGCCTTTATCTTTGTGTCTTTCAGAGTATTTTATTAAATTTTGTTTTTGTATTTGAAGATTATGATTCAGTGTTTTATGTATAATTGCTACTTTACTTTTGAGTCTTCTGTTCTGACGGTTTTCTAAATTTAGTGATTTACTCTAGTGGTGTTACTCTAGTCAAATGTGAATATTCATTTGTTATGAATCTCACTGCTCTATTTTGTGTCTGTTCCAGTTTCTTAATGTTTTCTTGAGTTGAGGGGTCCCAAATGGAGGATGCATATTCTATTATTGGCCTAACCAAGGTTAAATAACATTTTAGTTTTATGTTCTTATTTGATTTATAGAAATTTCTTTTAATAAATCCTAATGCTTTGTTTGATTTTTGTATAGTTTCATCAATATGTGGATTCCATGACAGTTTTTTATTTATTATAACACCTAGGTATTTTGCGTTTTTAGTCTGTGTTACTGGTTTGCCATGAATAAGATAAGTGGAATTAATTTGTTTTAGTTTTTTTGTTACTCTTAACAACTGACATTTTTCTGTGTGGAAAGACATGCTCCAATTTGATTCCCATTTCTGTAATTCATCTAATTCTCTTTGTAAAATATCTGTGTCTTGTGTTGTTTTTATTGTTCTATATATTATGCAATCATCTGCAAATAATCCGACTTTTGTTCCTGAAGTAATGCAATTTGGTAAATCATTTATGTAAATTAAATAAAACAATGGACCCAAGAGTGTTCCTTGAGGTACACCTGAGTTTACTGTTATCGGTGTTGATTTAGAGCCATTTATTATTACAGTTTGTTCTCTCCCTATCAGAAAATCTTTAATCCACTGATGCAGTGGACCATTAATGCCAAAATATTTTAATTTTTTAAGCAAACTATTGTGGTGAACTTTGTCAAAAGCCTTAGAAAAATCTAGTAAGATAGCATCTATTTAGATGCTATTTGTCTATTTTCTCTCTATCATCTTTCAAGTCTTGTAGATGTCTATTTTCTCTCTATCATCTTTCAAGTATTGTAGATGACTTTGTCTAGAACTCATCGTCTTCTCATCATTTGTTTTCTTCGTCTTCACTTTTTACTTCCTTAAAATCTGTGGAAAGTCTTGATGATGGCCCTTTGTTATCATAACAGTTTTAATTAAGGAGGCCATTAATAGGATAGTTATTAAATACATTTTACTGGCTAAATAAAAAAACCTCTGATATTGAAAAATTATGATAATATTTAAAGGTAAAGTCATTGGCATTCTGATATTAATAAGTATTTTGTATCTATATGTAAATAGCTGTTGTCAATGAATGTCTAAAAAAAATGTTTGTTTCATTCCAGCTTCAAAAATTGTTGAAAGTTGTGCCATTAGACCATTTGATGATTGAGACAGACTCCCCTGCAATATCTCCAGTGAAAGGAGTAAGTAACCAAAGAATCAGACACAATGATAAAACCATTAGTATCAAAACCACAGCATTGGTTGCTAACAATATAAAAACTGTTGTTTGATTTATGCATAACATTCATCAGCTCAAGAAGAATGTTCTAATTGATTTCATGACTAACACAGCCAGTTCATTAGCTATCTCTGCTAAGAACTCTTGTAATCTACATGCATGTCTGTAGAGATAGCAGCTAATCATTGTGATTTTTAAGTCAGGCTTACAAAACATTTAGTACACTTATGCTAGTCACTAAGAAAAGTGCCCAGATTGGTGAACTGAAATGTTAGAATAATGTACCACTTGGGTATTGTGAACCATGTTATAGAGTTCAGCAGAAATAGAGAACTAAAAAGATTGATAAGATGTTAATGATATCTTAAAAGATTCATCCTCCACTGTGAGAATAATAAACCTATAAATGAAGAACAAAATCAATAGGAATGCAATGCAATTCAAAGACTTTTTATAGGTTTTTATTTGTTGGTTTTTATTTATTAACCCCTTATTACAAAGCTTATGTCACTCTGTCTGTCTGGTAAAAAGTTTGTACACGTTATTTCTCCCTTACCAGATGTGAGATCAATCTGAAATTTTGCACATAAGTTCAAATTCAGGTCGTTCCCCCTTTTTTTAATTTTTATGAATGCTTTTGTATTGTTAGTCTAAATCTATTACAAATTTATTAGATGGCTGATCTAAACTAATTGATACATCTTTGCTTAATATAAGCTTTCGGGTTGTTTTTTTTAAACTATTTTTTTTTAATTTTCTTGTTATAAACATGATGAAAATCTTGCCCAAAAGGGAGTGAAAAAGACAATCTAAGAAACTCATTGCTAATGCAAACTAAGCTAGATCAAGCTTAACCTTCCAGTGCCCCATATTTATTAGATATTATGAATATAAGACAATCTTTATATACATTGAATATAAGACAATCTTTATAAACAGTAATAATAAGACTACACTAATATTTTTTTTGGAGATTTCTCTTTTTTGTATTGAGTAATGTTTAAACTTTTCACAAGTTATAAATTTATATAAAAGAAAAAAAAACATCATTAAATTTGGATTTCCTTTGTTTTCTGTTTTAGACGGTGAATGAACCAGCCAATGCTGTCATATCCTGTGAATATATTGCCCAACTCAAAAACGTTGACATTCAAACAGTTAAACATATGACAACTACAAATGCTATGAAACTGTTTCCAAAGCTTGCAACACTTCCTTGCCAAATGATGTAAACTTTATGCAACTTTCAATAAACATTAATATAAATAGAATTTGATAACTTTACTACATTACACATTCTTGTACAAAGAAATCGAGTACTTAATATAATATTGGAAGTAAAAATCTAATATTTCTAGTTGTTGTAAGAAAATACTAAGTGTGATGTGAGACTTGGTCAACATTTTTTTGTCTTGGTGTCACGTATTACAAATTGAATTCTACTTTTAAATGGCTTGTCTAGGGGAACGTGACAATAGAAAAAGCTGTTGTGTCACTTATCTTAAGTCTGAATTTAATCAAAGACTTACAATGAATAACAAAAAAAAATGACACAAGAAATCGGAAGGTAAAATATCAACTTAATGTTTAATCATAATATAACTCAATACAAAATGGAAGGGTTGACCAAAACCCTTTTACAAAAATGGCTTGTAAAAATATTACAATACAAGAGTTTGAAAATATAATTACAAATACAAGCAAGGCCTTGAAAAAGAAAAAATCTTAACTTACACGATCGATTGGTATACCACGCACGGGTCACGCAATGTCTCCGCTATTCTGTCTCACGGCTGTCTCCGTATGTCTGTCCGTCAACGTCACGCGGGCGGTCTTTATATAATCTACCGCGCGTCGATCTCAAGACAAATCTAGGAATTTCTCGAACCAAATACGTCATCAATTTCCCAGATCTAGAACGCTCTTCAAAGAGACAGAAAAAAAAACACCCTCCTTTCAACCAGAGGTACACACACAGGTCAAGGACCGGTCACTGTCTGTGTGGCTTGACGAATAAAAAAGAAAAAAAAACTTATTACACAAGGGGGCAGACAACCTACAGGTCAAGAAAAAAAAAAATAGTATCTAGGCATTGTTACCTAGATACGTAACACCTCCCTCCTAAAAATAAAAAGTTTACATTTCCACGAAATGGAAATCTTTTTAGAATAATTAAAAAAAAGGATATTTACATTACAGAATGTATTTATCATGATATATATAAAAAAAAAATATATACATCAAAATACTTTTTACAATCTAGATAAGGCATCGGCGATAACATTTTCGCTGCCTTTTATGTGTTTAAGATCTAGGTTGTACTCTTGTAAAAATAAACTCCACCTGAGAAGTCGTTGATTCTTGCCAGACATTTTGTGGATAAATGTAAGGGGATTGTGGTCAGTAAATACAACTAGTGGCCATCTGGACCCACTGATATAAAAATCAAAAGTGTTGTATAGAAAGAATCAACCCAAGACATTCTTTTTCCACAGTAGAATAATTTCTTTGATGTCTATTAAATTTCTTGGAAAAGAAACAAATAGGGTGCTCTACTTGGAAATTATCTTCTTGGTAAAGGACTGACCCAACACCTGTGTCACTGGCGTCAATAGCTAACCTAAAAGGTTTTCCGAAGTCAGGAGCCATCAAAATAGGGGAGCTAGATAATATCTGCTTAATTTGGTTAAAGGCTTTCTGACATTCATCCGTCCAAGTAAATCGGACGTTCTTTCTCAGGAGGTTTGTTAAAGGACTGGCAATGACAGAAAAATTTTCGCAAAATTTTCTATAATATCCAGACATTCCCAAAAATCTTCGGAGTTGTTTCCGATCAGCAGGGATAGGGAAAGCTTGGATAGCTTCTACTTTGGCCATTACAGGTTTCACCTGGCCTTGTCCTACAATATGGCCTAAGTATTGGATGGAAGCCTGGCAAAAATCACTCTTACTCAGGTTTACAGTAATTTTTGCATGTAACAGTTTAGTAAAAAGACAATGCAGTTGTTTAC
The DNA here is from genome assembly GCA_030265305.1 of Biomphalaria pfeifferi. Classification (NCBI taxonomy): domain Eukaryota; kingdom Metazoa; phylum Mollusca; class Gastropoda; family Planorbidae; genus Biomphalaria; species Biomphalaria pfeifferi. Next base: position 647,633 of record JASAOG010000239.1, read on the forward strand.
AATGGCTAGAAAAATCTTGGCTAAAAATTACTACATCGTCTATGTATGCGTGGCAATTCTCCATGTCAGCAAGCAGGGCATTTATCATTCTCTGGAAAGTGGCAGGAGCATTCTTCATGCCAAATGGCATCACTTTGTATTGGTACAGACCATCAGGGGTGACAAAGGCGGAGATTTCCTTTGCCCTATCAGTCAGGGGAACCTGCCAATAACCTGAAAGTAGGTCTATTTTGGTGATGTACTTAGCGTCACCAATACGATCTATGAGATCGTCTATCCTAGGGATAGGAAACGAATCGGTCTTTGTTACAGCATTTACCTTACGGTAGTCTGTACAAAAACGATAAGTCTTGTCCTGTTTAGGTATCAAGACACATGGGGAGCTCCAGCTACTGGAACTTGGTTCAATGAGGTCATTTTCAAGCATATACTTGATTTCTGACCTAAGTATGGCAAGTTTTTCAGGGTTGACCCTGTAAGGATGCTGCTTGACTGGAGTAGCCTCGCCAACATCTACATCATGCATTATAACATTAGTCTGTTTTGGTACATCAGAAAAAATGTCATTAAATTCATTAATGAGTTTCATGATAACTGGCCTTTCTGTCGAAGACAGATGAGACAGTTTTACATCCAAATTCTGTAATACAAAAGAATTAGGTATTTTGTATTGTCCAAATTTCTCCTTTACAATATCATCATCAATAGGAGAAACATGGCTATTTGAACAACTTTTGACTGTATTTAAAACACAATTACTCTTCTCTGAGTGATCTGGCCGAGATACATAAGGCTTCAGCATGTTTATGTGACATAGCTGAGTCTTTTTCCTACGGTCAGGGGTTTTGATTGTGTAATTGAGGTCACTAATTTTGGTCTCAATTTCATAGGGACCAAAATATCTGGCTTGCAAGGGTTGACCTGGTATGGGCAAAAATACAAGCACCTTATCCCCGGGAGAAAATTCTCTAACACGGGCCTTTCTATCATACCAGCGTTTCATGCTGGATTGGGTGTTTTGTAAGTTATTTTTGGCCAGAACACAAGCATCATAAAGTCTAGTTTTAAACTTAATTACATATTCTAAAAGTCCTTCAGTGGCTGTTGGTGACAACAAAGTCTCTTTTATACATTTCAAGGGACCGCGCACCGAATGGCCAAAGACTAAGTCAAAAGGGCTGAATCCCAACGATTCCTGGACGGATTCACGGGTTGCAAACAGCAGCATGTGGATTCCTTCGTCCCAGTCTTTTTCGTGCTCAAAGCAATAGGTTCGGATCATGTTCTTGAGAGTCTGATGGAATCGCTCAAGAGCGCCTTGCGACTCGGCATGATACGCACTCGACATGCAGTGTTTGATGCCCAACTGAGTCATGACTTGCTTGAAAAGATTGGCCGTGAAATTCGTTCCTTGGTCCGATTGGATGGACTTTGGTAGACCAAATAGAGTAAAGAACTTGATTAAGGCCTTTACAATGTTTGATGCTTTTAAGTTCCTTAGAGGAATAGCCTCAGGAAAACGAGTTGAAGCACACATAATGGTCAACAGGTATTGGTTGCCAGCTTTTGTCCTTGGGAGAGGACCAACACAGTCAATAAGTACTCTGCTGAAAGGTTCTTCAAAGGCTGGAATCGGCTTCAGAGGAGCAACAGGGATCTTTTGATTTGGCTTGCCAACCATCTGACAGGCATGACACGATCGGCAGTACTGGATGACATCTTTCTTCAAACGTGGCCAGAAGAAGTGTGACATAATCTTGTGGTATGTCTTGTGGATGCCGAGATGACCTGACATTGGTGTGTCATGAGCCAGATTCATGATGTACGCTCGGTATCTTTCTGGTAACACGATTTGATGGCATATTCTCCATTCTTCTTCGTTGGACGCGTCTGGAGGTTTCCATTTCCTGAAGAGCATATCATCTTGGATGTAGTAGCACGTTGATGCTAGCTCTGCCTCTTGTGATGTCATTGCGGTTTCTCGGAGTTTGGCGAGCTCTGGATCCTTCTTCTGGTCCTCAATCAACTGTTTTCGAGTTGATGCCGGCTTTTCAGAATTTGGCGTTGGTTCTTCTTCAAGAGAAGCAAAGAATGTGGTGCTCAAGTCCACATCATCTTGGTTACTGTTGGCTTTGATGACGTTCTCTTCTTGAGATGCTTTCAACCTCATTGCCCTTGTTACTGCACACGCTGGATATAACTCTAGGTCTTCCTCGGGTGTGGCAGATAAGTCGGGTGTTTGAGTGACGATGGGTTCGGCTATCACCTTTCCACCTGCTAAGTCATTGCCTAACAGCAACGAGATGCCTTCCAATGGTAATGTTGGTCGGACACCTACAACAACCGGTCCAGTAATGAGATTTGACTTTATGTCGATTAGATGTAGAGGCACATCTATACATCCAAGCTCTACGCCTCGTAACAGGATGCTCTTCCCAGTCGATGATGATTTTGACAAGGGTAAGATACCCTCTAAAAGTAGCGATTGTGAGGCACCTGTGTCTCTCAAAATGGTGATAGGTCGTAGACTTGTAGAATCACCGGGTAGTGATACAAATCCTTCCGAAATGAAAGGCTTAAAATCCTCTAATAAAACATCAATTTTGGTTGATGCAGACTGGACTTGGGTCGAACTCTCGCTGGAGTCATTGACATCTCTAGGAGACGCAGTGGAGAAACTCTTTCTTGAGTCAGTAGAACATCTTGTGGATGTATTTGGAGAACTCTTGATGGAGTCATTGGAACATCGGGGTGATGTCTTATGGGAACTCTTGATGGAGTCATGGGAACATCGGAATGATGTATTATGGGAACTCTGGATAGAGTCATTGGAACATCGGGGTGATGTATTATGGGAACTCTGGATAGAGTCATGGGAACATCGGGATGATGTATTTGAAAAACTCTTGGTTGAGTCATGGGAACATCGGCTTGATGTATTTGAAAAACTCTTGTTTGAGTCATTGGAACATCGGCTTGATGTATTTGAAAAACTCTTGATTGAGTCATTGGAACATCGTAAAGATGAATTTGAAAAACTCTTGTTTGAGTCATTGGAACATCGTAAAGATGAAGTTGAAAAACTCTTGTTTGAGTCATTGGAACATCGGCTTGATGTATTTGAAAAACTCTTGTTTGAGTCATTAGAACATCGGCTTGATGTATTTGAAAAACTCTTGTTTGAGTCATTGGAACATCGGCTTGATGTATTTGAAAAACTCTTGGTTGAGTCATTGGAACATCGTAAAGATGAATTTGAAGAACTCGCTGTTGAGTCATTTGAACACCGTGGAGACATTTTCGGAGAGTCTTGTACAGTCAATACATTTGAAACAGGTGGTGTCGAGGTATTCTTGATATGGCTTGATGATGAGGGAGTAAACCTCGACGACCACTGTACTGTGCAAGCGCTGACTTTTGAAGGAGCTTTTTCGTTTCTCTTCCTCAATTTCCAACAATCGTCAACTTTATGGCCTTCTCGTTTGCAGTAGGAACAAGTAGCTTTACTTGTAGTAGGTTTTCTGTCATTTGTACTGCTGTTCTTGATGGAGTTGCTAGCAGTGGACTCAGGCTGTTTGACTTGTTTTGGCTTGACATCCGTCGTATACTTGGCAAATTGATGTGATATTATATAATCGTCTGCCAACACTGCAGCCTTGTGCACATCTTCCTCGCCACGATCAGCTATATGCGTACGGACGTCCAGCCGCACACAACTCTTGAACTCTTCCATCAGCATTATGTTCTTGAATTTTGCAAAGTCGGTGCCGATTTCCCTGGAAGTGAGCCATTTCTCAAAGCGTCGCTCCTTTTCCCGCAGGAATTCTACATGGGTTTGGCCATCCGATTTGCGACAATCCCTGAACTGCTTTCGGTAAGCTTCCGGAACAAGTTCATATGCCTTAAGAATTAAGGCCTTAACAACATTATAATCTTTTTGTTGTTCAATGGTCAAAGAACAAAATACCTCTGCAGCTCTACCAGTCAAAACTGTTTGCAGCAAAGTGGGCCACAAAGTTTCAGGTACATTAAAATTTTTCACAGCAAGTTCAAATTGTGGAAAATAATTGTCAATTGTGGCTTCATTAAAGCGTGGAATTATTTTCAAAAATTTTGTTGCTTCAGCAGTATGACTGGCAGGGGAAGAATCTGGTCTTACATTAGCAGCTAACTCTAATTTTTTAAACTCTATTTGTAATTTCATTTCCATTTCTTTCTGCTCTCTAGCCGCTGCAAGCTCTAATTCTTTTTGTTTAATTTCTCTCTGCTCTCTAGCCGCTGCAAGCTCTAATTCTTTTTGTTTAATTTCTTTCTGGGCTTCTATTTCCATTTGTTTTAATTTTATCTGAAGTTCTAAATCTGATTTACCCTCATCGGGTCTAAGGGTTTCTAGAAGGTCTTCAGAAAACACTTCCTCGTCTACATAATGGATTACAATGTTATCTCTGATTTCTTGTTTAAGGGCATTTGATTTTATTTTTAACCCTAACTGTTTAGAAATAAGGACCAGTTCCTTCCTAGTACAAGCATCAAGCTCTTCCACAGAGGGATTTGCAAGAAAAACCTGAATATCCATGACTAACTAACAACTATTACAAGCAAAAAATATGTATACAATGTAAATATACAGTACAAAATCAGTACAACAAAAAAACCTTAAGAGAGTTTGGTCAATACTATTGATACTTTACTTCCGACTCTTTGACACAAAAAAAAAATTTTGTTAAAGTCAACTTCGCCTTTACAAAATTACTCAAGTAAGACGAAAATAGGTTCAGAAAAATATCCGGGACGAAAGCCCTCAAACTTCTTTTGTCACGTATTACAAATTGAATTCTACTTTTAAATGGCTTGTCTAGGGGAACGTGACAATAGAAAAAGCTGTTGTGTCACTTATCTTAAGTCTGAATTTAATCAAAGACTTACAATGAATAACAAAAAAAAATGACACAAGAAATCGGAAGGTAAAATATCAACTTAATGTTTAATCATAATATAACTCAATACAAAATGGAAGGGTTGACCAAAACCCTTTTACAAAAATGGCTTGTAAAAATATTACAATACAAGAGTTTGAAAATATAATTACAAATACAAGCAAGGCCTTGAAAAAGAAAAAATCTTAACTTACACGATCGATTGGTATACCACGCACGGGTCACGCAATGTCTCCGCTATTCTGTCTCACGGCTGTCTCCGTATGTCTGTCCGTCAACGTCACGCGGGCGGTCTTTATATAATCTACCGCGCGTCGATCTCAAGACAAATCTAGGAATTTCTCGAACCAAATACGTCATCAATTTCCCAGATCTAGAACGCTCTTCAAAGAGACAGAAAAAAAAACACCCTCCTTTCAACCAGAGGTACACACACAGGTCAAGGACCGGTCACTGTCTGTGTGGCTTGACGAATAAAAAAGAAAAAAAAAACTTATTACACAAGGGGGCAGACAACCTACAGGTCAAGAAAAAAAAAAATAGTATCTAGGCATTGTTACCTAGATACGTAACACTTGGTATGTTTATCCCAAGGCCATTACTATAATGGAAGCATATCCACACATGACTCATCAGTAAGGCAAGCAAAGCAAGTTTACTTTAGGTGAAATAATGATTTTATAAGTATAAAGGAAACAAAATAAGTGGAAACAATTTCCTTGATTGAAACAATGTCTCTATCAAGATAATTATTATAAGGATGTTTCTGCACATTTGTTACATTGGTGGACTCAAGGGTCATTATCAGTGACTTTGACTCAACTGGACTTAATTTATTCATTTATCTTAATAACTGCCATTAATTCTCTTGAAATAAAACCAGTTAAGAAGTATGTATCCAAATAGCCCAGCTTAAAATATGAAGTTTTTAGGCAGTAAATGTTATTTCAAAACAATATATCATAGTTCTTAGGCAGTAAATGTTATTTCAAAACAATATATCATAGTTCTTAGGCAGTAAATGTTATTTCAAAACAATATATCATAGTTCTTAGGCAGTAAATGTTATTTAAAAACAATATATCATAGTTCTTAGGCAGTAAATGTTATTTCAAAACAATATATCATAGTTCTTAGGCAGTAAATGTTATTTCAAAACAATATATCATAGTTCTTAGGCAGTAAATGTTATTTCAAAACAATATATCATAGTTCTTAGGCAGTAAATGTTATTTAAAAACAATATATCATAGTTCTTAGGCAGTAAATGTTATTTCAAAACAATATATCATAGTTCTTAGGCAGTAAATGTTATTTCAAAACAATATATCATAGTTCTTAGGCAGTAAATGTTATTTCAAAACAATATATCATAGTTCTTAGGCAGTGAAGGTTATGAACATTTTCATAATCAAGATGTTCTAAAATCCTTAAATAAAATCTAAAAAAGAGATCATTGTAACATAGGTGTTAATGAAAGAAATTAAATGTGGCACAATGGAAGTCATTCTTAGTAAGAGAACAATCCACATTCATCCATACATAACAACAAATGAAAAGAAAAAAAGAAGCCATACCAGGTATGAAGAATTTTAATATCCTGTGTATTTTCACTAAAAAAAATAAAACTATAACAAATGCCAATCCTAGATATGAAAGAACTTAAGCCTTTAATTAAAAGCTTTTAGTGTAATGTATTTTGATTCAAAATTCTTCATTATTACTTGGTCATGGGGAGGAATGGTGGCTGAGTGGTCAAGCGCTTGGCTTCCGAACTTGGAGGTCCTGGGTTCCAATCTTGGTGAAGACTGGGATTTTGAATTCCTGGATTTTTTTGAGCATTCCTGAGTCCATCCAACTCTTAATGGGTACCTTATTTTAGTCTGGGAAGGTAAAGGCGGTTGGTTGTTGTGTTGGCCACCTAACAACCTGCTCGCTAACCGTTGGCCAAAGAAACATATGACTTTAACATCATCTGCAAGAAACATATGACTTAAACATCATATGCCCTAATTCGCATGTACAATATTATTATGATGTTACTGATACTGTTATGAAATTATGATTATAATGAGGAGCTTTTTTTTTTTTTTGAAATACTTACTAGTAAAACAAAAGGCATACAGTACTCCTTAGCTTGGCTTTCCTTTCTGGTAAGAAATGTCATAGACAACACGAACATCGAAGTTCTTACGGACCTACAGAGTTCCTGGTTATATTATAGATGGCAAGAAAAATCTACAACCATGACTATTAAAACAGAATAGACAAATACGGCGACAGAATCTATATAATTGCCCATGAATGTATCAAAATTATTTTTAAAGAAAGACTTTGTTTGGAAAAATTTTGAACTTTTAAGTATAAGAGTAAAAATTGAGATGAGTTTTGAACCCAAATATTTTTTTCCTAGTCGCCTTTTCCCAACTTTTATAGTTCTGTAACAATACGAAGTTTCAAACATGCGTACTAAACAAAATTAATCACTTATAAATCAACATCTTTTTCAAATATTATTTTTCGAAATGCCTTGGATAGAATCTCTTTCATTGGCATTTTCGTCCATTCTTTTATGTTGTCTTCCCATCGCTTTCTCTGTCTGCCTCTTCATCTTTTTCCTGGTACTGTTCCCCGAAGGAAGGTCTTTGCAAGCCCCGAAGACCTTGTAATATGGCCATAGAGCTTTAGTTTCCGTTGTTTTTATTTTGTTACACTAGATAACAGGTCATAGTGAGGTCCAATCACTCTGGTAACCATGTCTCTATTCTATTTCAAAGAAGATATTGAAAATAGTTGGTAGGCAGCCTTTACTTACTCCAACTGTGGTTTTAAACCAGTCTCCAATGTTTTTAAAGTAAAAGCATTATTCAAAAGGTTCTTAAATATTAGACGTTATGAGCGAGTCAAAACAGTTGAATATCTAAAGAGCGTTTAACCGTCGCTCTGTTGGCATCTTATTCTGACCAAAAAAAAAAAAGCTTGCTACAAGAGGCCTTGCTTAACATTAACATGAAGATAATATTACGATAAATAGCAAGGTACCGTATTGAGAAGAGTGTTGGGTCTCAATAAAGAAATTGCTTTGTTTCTTGAAATGAAGGACATGGACTGTGACTTTGTTAATAATATTTGTAATAAAGAGTGGGGCGTGGTGGAATTGTTTTTTAAATATGAAAAGGCGGCAGTAGGTCACAAAAGGTTGAAGTAGTCCGTATGCCTGAAAATAACCTCCATAAACAACTTTTTTTATGGGTATCTGCAGAAAAGCGTTCTGGGGGGGGGGGGGGGGGGGGTCAGCTGTCAATAAGCGTTGCAAAGGCTCCCTTTAGAAGTGTGAGTTTGACTTTCACTGTTGGGAAACGCTAGCTCATCGCTCCTCATCGTGTCGGAGTCTCAAGATACGATGGTCAAATGTACACTCAACTGTTTTAAGCATATAGTACATCACTTTTATACTATCCCGCACTAAACTAATTAAATATGCGGAAGTACAACTATAAAATCTGACACTAACCTATAAAAATAAAATATATAAAAATAGATCTAACATATACAACAAAAATACATTTTAAAAAACTAGCTTATGGAGCGCAAGCTCACACATATTTAGATTAAGGCTTTGAGGATCGCCGCCGAAAAAAAAAAATTCGATAAATAATATTCAGTAAAATTCAAGCATAAATTGTGAGCTATAGTCCCAACTTTATTTCACTAGAAAAATATCATTGAGTAAAGGTTAAAAAGGCAACTAAGAAAAGATTATCTGGGTTTAGAACTCATCTTAATCGTGACTCTTATACTGAAAAATTTCGTTTGAATTATAACTTTTCCAAAGCAAAGTCTTTTCCATTTTATATTTACTAATCATAAAATTTGAGATTAGATTGTGGTGCGACATAATATAAAATGGGTTCACATATCAATACGTAGTTTATGTTATATAGATATTCGACTCATTTTGTTCACATACTATGATTTCTCAATAAAAATAGGACCGCCCCCCCCCCACTCAGAGGGCTTGAGTGGGGAGGGTAGTATATGCAATCGTCCCCCCCCCCCGACCCCACCGAATCGGCCAAAATACCCCTACCGCCCCCCCCCCCCCCCCCCCCCCCAGATCCGCCAGTGCGTAGTGCGTAGCGGTGACTAAGCTAGAACGCTTTAGTATTTTCTCTACGAAAAGAGTAATAGATTATCTAAGAATGCTATTAAGATAACTCTTGTCAAATCAAACTAGCATGTTATTGCAACATAAAAATAAGTTTAAACAATATAAAAATGTTAGGAGAGTAATCTCGGGATGCCGGACTCACTATTCAAGTAGAGAACAAGAGGATGATGCTAGAGTGCATTGATCCCCTTTATGCTCAGCCAGATGACTAGATATTTTAAACAGAAATACGAAAACTAGAATACATCTTCGGGCAGCAAAGGTTCATTTTGAGGAAGCTAAAACTAAGAAGTACTTGCATTCTGCAATTCAAATGAAATACCGATGGGACATAAGGAACTTTTACCAGCCCTTGGATTAAACCGTCAACTGCTTCTTGCCAAATGCATGTAAACGTGATGTCTTTTGAAAGAAGCTTTTCAAAACTAAAGTTAATTAAGAACTATTAATTGAGAACTATTGAGGCACGAATTTTAAATCAAGCATTTCTGTCCATTGAAATCGCAAAAGATATTGACTTCAGTTGTTGTTTTTTTTTTAAAATAAGTTTTCAAGCTTGAAATCCTGAAATCCTATTTAAAAAAGGAGAAAAATCTGAACCAGGAAACTACAGACCAGTATCACTTACCAGCATCACATGTAAAATACTAGAACACATAATATGTTGCAACATCATAAACCACTTAGACAAACATAATGTTATCACCCCATACCAACATGGCTTTAGGAAATATAGATCATGTGAAACACAACTAATAGGACTAATTGAGGATTTTTCAAAAGGTTTAGATAATAGTGAACAAATAGATGCTATTTTACTAGATTTTTCCAAGGCTTTTGACAAAGTTCACCACCATAGTTTGCTTAAAAAATTAAAATATTTCGGCATTAATGGTCCACTGCATCAGTGGATTAAAGATTTTCTGATAGGGAGAGAACAAACTGTAATAATAAATGGCTCTAAATCAACACCAATAACAGTAAACTCAGGTGTACCTCAAGGAACACTCTTGGGTCCACTACTATTTTTAATTTACATAAATGATTTACCAAATTGCATTAGTTCAGGTACAAAAGTCAGATTATTTGCAGATGATTGCATAATATATAGAACAATAAAAACAACACAAGACACAGATATTTTACAAAGAGAATTAGATGAATTACAGAAATGGGAATCAAATTGGAGCATGTCTTTCCACACAGAAAAATGTCAGTTGTTAAGAGTAACAAAAAAACTAAAACAAATTAATTCCACTTATCTTATTCATGGCAAACCAGTAACACAGACTAAAAACGCAAAATACCTAGGTGTTATAATAAATAAAAAACTGTCATGGAATCCACATATTGATGAAACTACAAAAAAATCCAACAAAGCATTAGGGTTTATTAAAAGAAATTTCTATAAATCAAATAAGAACATAAAACTAAAATGTTATTTAACCTTGGTTAGGCCAATTATAGAATATGCATCCACCGTTTGGGACCCCTCAACTCAAGAAAACATTAAGAAACTGGAACAAACACAAAATAGAGCAGTGAGATTCATAACAAACGAATATTCACATTTGACTAGAGTAACACCTATAGTAAAATCACTAAATTTAGAAAGCCGTCAGAACAGAAGACTCAAGTAAAGTAGCAATTATACATAAAACACTGAACCATAATCTTCAAATACAAAAACAAAACTTAATAAAATACTCTGAAAGACACAAAAATAAAGGCACATTCCTCGTCCCCTATGCTAGGACAAATTTGTACAAATACTCCTTCTTCCCTAGTGCTATTAGAGCATGGAATGGGTTGCCTGAGCTAGCCAGAAAAAACAGTGACTTGGCAGAATTTAAGTCATTGGTTAATATGCATGACTAAATGCATGACGCGTAGGACGTAATCATCTTCTTTTTTGAAGTAACGTCTGTATTATATAAGATAAGTTCTTGTAAGCTTTTAAGTGTTAATTACTATTATTATTTTGTACTGATTAATAAATTGAAATTCGTCGTCGGCACAAAACTAGCACTACAATATATGTTTAACTGTTTCCGTTAGTAGCTCTTTAAGGTCTACTAAGGAAATCATGTTCAGTTGATGTTCAATATTTTTCTAATTTAAAATCTTATATTTTAAACTATGCAATAACTAATATTATAAAATGTCAGAAACAATTAAATTTTAAAATAGAATCGACATCAAGTCTAAATCTGGTCCTGCTCCCAATAATTCTTTTTTTATCTCGTTTTGTTTGTCTAAGCTGGGAAGGGGGGTGGTAAAGGCGAAAGGCCCAGTTGGCTTTGGAAAAAAAAAATTCCCTGATCTAAAAATAGATCTACACTAATTTCACGTTTAGGTGCTCTTCATAATTAAAAAACATTTTTAACCTTCTCTACAACAATCACTTGTCAAGTAATATAAAAATTATAGATCATCCAGTATGAGTTACTATGAGTATCACGGATCTTTCTACTTCTAATTTGTTAAAAATTACAATACCATCTCGTTTATAAGATCTATTCCGATATCTAGGTAATTGTAATAATTCAGTTTGTCCCTTTCCGCGTTAGAATAACCCCGTTAGATCTAGACTCTATATAATATTATATCTAGTCTAGACTAGAATATCATAATTAAATTACATATAAAATATATGATATGATCATGAATGATATACATCTAGTAATAATAATATGTCACTTTACTATGTCACATGTCTGATCAGAGTCTGATGTCTATACTGTGAGTCTGTAACTCTGTTGTCTCTATTAGTCAGTCTAGAACTCTAGATACTAAGATAGAAATCATAGATCTATTGAAGTCTATTCTACTAAATTCTAGATCTAGATAGAGAATAGAGTAGTTTATTTAATCCAGACATTACATGAATTCGGACACTCGCTGTTTTGTGGTCATTAAATTTTTATTTTGATATTTAATATGAAACTAGTGTGCTGTATAATAATAATGTGCTTGTCCATTTTCCAATGATTCTGACCCAATTTACTTCCATTTAGCTATCTTTTTATAAAAGAATTTCAAATGAAAATGTCTACAACAGGTTATTGTTTTTTCCTTTGTTACCCGGATTACTTATAAATACCTCTTCCTAGAGTTAAGATTATATTTTTTGGTTGCCCAAGTCTATGCTAATGAGCCCGGCAATATTTATTCTGTTTTTGGAGCTGTTTTATTTGATACATAAACCAAGTTGTTTGATTCCATAAAAAAAAAAAAAAATTAATACTTAATAGGGCGTTTGAATTAAATTACTATTTTCTTACCAAAATTTATTTCAGACAGCCAGTTTTGGATCTCAGTTTTAATGATCTTATATTATAAATTTGTTTGTTGTTGTTGTTTTTATAGAAAATAAATGGGCAAATGTTTGGAGTGAGCTTGGTACATTGAATGCCTAGATCTAGACCTACTAAATAGATCTAGATTTATATTATATATAGAAAGAATATAGAGGATTCAGCTATTTAGGCAAGAATGGCTAACCTGTACTGTACTACAAAAGATCATCTGTATTAGAAATTTATTAAATGAATAAACTAAAAACACAAACATTCAACACACATCTGATCATGCAAACATAAAATAAGTCTAAAAGTCGGTGCAGAAGTCACTATCCCAGTGACCTAATTTTGGTAGAATAAGTGTGTTCATATTTTTATTTTTTGTGTTTGTATTTATGCATAAAATGAAAACATCTTTTTTTTTAAATGATTTCATGTGAGGTGCTATGCCTGGGGATCTTAAAATTTAGTAACCGGTAATGTTAATATAAAATTAAAATCTGAGTTTATTGATGCCTAAATATAGAGACTGTCTGAAACAAATTATGGTGTCCGGAATCAAATAATGTGGGTCAAATTTGTCTGAATTAAATGAAAACACATGGCCTCTTTGACCTTATATATAATAACAAATATAAGTTAGGGGTACAAATATAAGTAGTCATCCTTATTCTCCTTAAACTAAAGAAGATTTTGATACTTCATTTGCTTTTGTATGTCGAACCATTGTCAAATAATGCGCTGTCAAAGTCAAACTTTGAAATTTTGGCCTATAGGTGTCCGAATAGCATAAACTACTCTAGATCTAAATCTAGATCAAGTCAAGAGTGACAAGAGATCAAGAATTCATGATATATCATATGTGATTGTGAAGATCTAGTGTAGATTTTTTTCTAGATCTATTCTAGAAATTGCTGTTTCAATGATAGTAATAGATCTAATACCATATAGATCTAGGTCTATCATCTAGAATCTAGATATACTAATTTAGAATAACTATCATAATAAAATATATTTTACCATATATACAGTAGTCAGTAGATTCTTATATCTGAACACCGACTTTCAGGAACTACGTCAAATTTTTATTTTATTTTTTTATTTGGTGAAGGTTTACTTACAAAAAAAACTGAAAACAGATTCTTATTCTTCAACTAATGACAATAAAAATAGCTGTGTTCCTTTGAATTATCACTCATAGTCAAGATTTTATTTTAAAATAAATTGGGTCACTTCATGCTCCTATATTGAACGCAGTTTTTGTGCTTTCCACTATATTGGACACTGAGCGCAGTCAATGAACACCACTATGTAATTGCTAATAAATTATATTATAAATTAAAAATTATTGAGATTGTATTAAAAGAAGTAGATTCACTCCTGCAATATGTATTTTTATGTATTTATAGTCTATTGCCTCATGTACTCTCTCTCTCTCTCTCTCTCTCTCTATCTATATATATATATATGTGGCATTTTACGATCGCAGTTTGGGCATATGTGATCACCAGGCGCCGTTGCATTTTCACCTTTCTGCTTCTGTTGTGTATGGCATCTGCGATCCGAGACCCTTCCTTTATGCTCTCTCTCCATGTGGATCTATCCAGTGCTACTTTTTCCCAGCTGCTAGTCTTTGTGAGGCCCTATGCGAAACGGATTTCGCGGGGCCATGTTTGGGTAGAGATATGGGTAATAAGTGCTCGTCTCATCTCCACCATAGACCATGCAGCGTTTTGCTTTGGCCTTTCTGATGCCATTAAGGGCCTTCGACATGTCGCTCCATTTCGCTGACTTAGAGATGTCCGCAAAGCCATGGTTTAGAGCGTCCGACCTATGACGGTCTGTGACCACCATGCCCTGAGCCATTAGCAGGGGTGCTGCTGCTTTTGGTTCTTTTGCCCTAGCCAAGTTATTAAGGAGTTTCCATGCCTGCCGTCCATCCATCTATGGTGAAGATGAGACAAGCACATTCACTAACGTATTTACCCATGGAGAGCTAGCATTTGCACTTCGGAAGTACGAGTTAGGAAAGGCACTGGGCCCAGATGGTCTTAGCAATGAGATGCTTAAGAATCTTGGCCCAGTTGGCAGACAGAAACTTGGAATTGGTCAATCGAACTTGGACTCAAGGGGATTTCCCTAAGGCTTGGCGGGAGGTAATGATCATACCCCTTCTTAAAAAGGGGAAAGTCCCAGACCGGGCAGAAAGCTATTGGCCCATCTCCAACATTGGGAAGACGGCGGAACGCATGGTCAACAGAAGGCTCGTATGGTTCCTGGAAATGAAAGGTCTCATTGCTCCTGAACAGGGTGGTTTCAGGCAGCACCGAAATGCGATCGACCAGGTGACACTATTTATGCAGAAGGTGGCGGACGGCTTCCAGTGGGGCAACACAAATCGACCTTGTCAGTCAACACTAGCGGTTTTCATAGATCTCAAACAAGCCTATGACAGAGTATGGCGGCCCGGTTTGTTGTTAAAACTCATGAACCTAGGTGTGGGTTCTCATATGCTTAGGTGGATACAAAATTTCCTCACGGAGCGAAAAGTGCAGACACGAGTTGGTAAGCACGTGTTGAGGAAAATTTCATTGGAGCAGGGCATGCCACAAGGGACGGCTCTCAGTTGTTCATTCTTTCTTGTGTTCATCAACGACTTACCGGCCTTCTTGAAATGTCAGAAGCTTCTGTTTGCAGATGATATCGTGTTATGGGAGTTGGGAAGGGATCGCCAACAACTCATTGGCACCCTCCAGCAAGCACTGATTACAGTGTCTTGCTACGCCAGGCTATGGGGCCTCGAGGTAAACTACTCGACGTCGGTTTACTCATGGTTCACGTAAGGGCGCGATATAGTGAAGGAAAAAGTTGAGCTCCGGATGGATAGCAAGATTCTGGCATGGGACAAAAAGCCCAAGTACCTAGAGGTCATACTCGATCAGAAATTTACGTTGTGCGACCATATCCAGCACTTGAGTGGCTGAAAGTTGTAAAGAAGCTAGCTGGAGCGAAGGCGGGTGTGCTGACATCACTGTCTATGGGTGCAGTTTGGTCTCATATGGACTACAGTCTACCTGTTTAGGTCTGGGCATCGCAAACGTCTGTAGCAAAACTAGACGCTGTTCAGAACCAAGCTATTAGACTCATATGTGGCACGTTTCACACAACGCCAATTGCTGCTGGCGAAATTATGACCAATGTGCCGCCGTTGAGTTTGCGCAGAGAGCGAGCCATCCTGATAGCTCATGAGAGATACAGACAGCTGGAGGAGGGATGCCTGCTCAGAAGTGGCTACTACAAGCAGCCACAGAGACCATCGCTTCGTATCCGGCTGGAGTGACCACTATCTATCTTAAAGTAGCTGAGATGGATGCAAATGATCGTAGCATTGAAGTGGGTAGCGAAAAGAGTCGGAAATGGATCCACAGCCCCAGTGGACGTGTTCATTTTTACCAATTCAATCTCTGCCCTCGATGCCCTTGAAGGGCAGCTTGCAGGCGTAGGGAAGGTGGTGAAGCGACATCTACAGCTCAATGTAAATAGTTTTATACAGTAAGTTCTATCCCATTATGGTCTGGTCAGTCATCAGAAGGCTGACCTTTTAGCGAAGGCCACGGCGGCAATGTGCACCTAATATGATGAACCGTGCACTCTCACGAGTGTACAATCCCAAGCTGACACCCGTTTGTTGGCACATTGGTATGAGGGTTGGGACGTTTCCGACAAGGACAGAGAGCTACACAGGCAGATGAGTAGACCAGACTGAAAGGACGCGTGGTGGGAGCTCTGCCGTGTGGAACATGCAGTCCTAGCCCAGTTCCGAGTCAGACACTGTCCAATAGGCACGTACTTTGGATGGTGGAAGGAGAACTACGACACACGGTGCCGCCACGAGGACGACGAGACAATAGAGCACATTTTTTATGAATGCCAAGCTCTGCATGAGGGACGATCGGGACAAGGAATTGAGAGAGGAAGTACTGGTCCATGTGCGGCAAAAGGTCTGTCCTTGTATGGGGATAAGGCGACCTTACAACTCACTGCCTGCTTCCTCTTCCGTGCTCTACGGGAGTAACCTCAGCATGGTTGTTACTAATGGGGTTTCTGATTTGGATAATAAGTGAAATTTAAGAGTTTGTATTAGAAAATTAATTCATCTTTGCATTTTATTAATTCTTTACTACGTACAGAACTACTTTACGAGCCTTGCGTGTATCGAAGTCATACAGTATATCATAAAAATTGTATTTCCTACATAGATCACGGTCAATAGCAAGAATTACCAAATGTTTCAATCTATCTACCAGAATTGTTGACCTCAAGTAATTCTTCATAAGTTTGAGGCTCGAGAAGCTTCTTTCACTATATTCCACAATTACGAGTATTGCATAATGCCTTTTTTTTTTATTGCGCATAGGATTGGGGTTTTCCATATTGAATGACACCCCAGAATGAAAATTTTTGTCTATATATTTATGACTTTTGTAAAGATTTTATTAATTTCCAGATATTTTTAGGAGTTTTTCGTATATTTTGCAATTTCACGAGATTTCCAGGACTCCTGGTAAATCAACAGGAGGCAGCGGGAATTCTGTTATAAGTTATGAAATGGTTTAATTTAATAATTTACACCTAGAATTAGCTGCGGCCACATGGGATCCATTGGCCTAAGGCCGGCCCCGCACAATAACGGCATATGCTACGCCATGGGTTGACTAGTAAAAACTAATATAGATACATTTTTTCTTCTTTTTTAGTCCTTATAAAAAATTAAGTATATTTATTTAAAGTGATTTTATAAAAAAAAACTTACAAACATACTTTTGTAAAACATTTATAACCAAAGGATATGTTAATAATAATACTTGATAAACCTAGATTTTATATGAGTAAATATAATGCTGCTGTATGCAACTTGTTGTTTTTTTGTCAGAGCATTTGTTTATTTTTTGTAAATAACTGTAAGGTTTACTTTGAATTCACAAAAAGATCACTGGTAGCTCACACCAATTTTTTTTCATCAGGCAATGGATTTATATATTATGATCATGCCTTGAAAATAGTTATAATATATATACCAGTTGCATTGCATAAACTTTTTTTTACTCTAAAGACTCAAACATCTTTTTTTTTTTTTTTTTTTTTTTTCTGAAGTCTTTGATACTGCTTACTCTTTTATCATTTTCAAGTGTGAGATGTTGCTGTAACTTGTACAGCATTCCAAATGTAACTGATTCAACACAGTACCTAGGTTATGTCAATTACAATAGTTTGTGTTTGTTACCTTCATTAGTGATTGTGTTTAATGCACTCAAGAGCAGTAGACAAGTTGTAGACAGGCAGTATGTGTCTTAAATTCAAGTCAAAAAATAGTTTCAAGTTGACCATTGTCCTTAAATTCTATACCAAAAGTAAAGTTTTTTGTCTACAAACAAAGTGTTTAATCTTAACATGGTAGAATATACAAATGTAAAAAATGAACAATTCTGTCAGAACGTGGAAAAATAATTAAGGAGATAAAGAGTTAAATATAACTTAAGTTATATACTCAATATCTGTAAAGTAAATAATTAGGACCTGTTAAACTGACCAACTAATAAGTTATATATATTTAATACCTGTAAAGTAAATATTGAAAATCTATAAAACTGACCAACTGCTAAACTCTATATTCAATACCATTAAGACTTGTTAAAGCTCACTTAGCTAGATGTAAAAACTTGTGTGTGCCTCATTGTAATGACATCAAGAGGTGAAAAACAGTTGATCATTGACTTGGCCACATAGCATTATGTAAACTCAATTAGCTATGGAAAGTGGTGAGCTTCAGACCCAAGCCTCAGGGTGAAAGCTGAAATCATTTTGGGGGTGTGGGACATAAACTACTCACTACCTATCTACGGGACTCGAGATTGAATCTTCACTTAAGATTCACTTAAGCTGAGTTGTGTCTGTTGAACAGACACCTCTTCCCCCTATTGGTCCACAAAAAGATTGGACCATAATGCACTGGGCATGATATTATATGAAATGTGTGCTACACAAAAGTAATTTTGAAACAAAAAAATTCTAGTGATGCTGAAGTCTTTGCACTGTTGTCCTTCCACAGTTACATTGCAAGAGCATGATCATTTTATTGACATTTTGAATTTTTTGCTTGATGGCTTAATTGACAAGCTTTAGTGAAATTGAAATAGAAAAAAAAGTTATCGTTCCTTACTCTCCACATTTCTAATCTAGAGATAACTCTGTTGATAAGAAGTCAGCCTCCAGGTCATTTTTTAAAAGTTATCTCATTGTTGATGATGACAACTAGCACAAAGTTATTACCGGATGTTTGGATAAAAATAGATGTGACCCTTTGTGTATCATAATTTGTATGTTTTTATTTCTTATTTTGTTTGCAAAGGGAAACAGGTTTCTTGAGGACTATTTGGTAATTCACTAAGATGAAAGTATTCTAGATTGTTTGTCTTTATTTAGAGTTTGTATTTCCTTTGAGTCATTTTGAGGTACATCATAAAAATTACTCTCAAAATATATGATGAACATAAAAAGTCATTTTATTACTTAGAATTATATCTTTTAATTATTAGCAAGAGATAATGAGCATAAATAGTTATTTTACAACAGAAGTATATCTTTTAATTACTATCTCTATATATTTTAGGACAATGTTTGCCTTGACTATAAACTACTATTTCTAACCCTGACTATGAAGTTGAAATGATTAAGTTGTGACTTTGCTTGTATTTACTCTTTAATTACTTTCTGAGCCACTAAACATTGGACCAAGAAATCACTTTAGCTTTAGTTTGGAATCAACATACAAAAATCAAATATCATGTGACCAAGTTATCTTAATTGGTCATTATGTCCAGGGAGATAACACATTCAGTGCTTGTAATTTGGAGTTATCTAATCCAAGTTTGTTTTATATTAAAAGAATTGTGTCCCATTTCTCAGGGGAGGAGGGGAGAGATGGGTTTAAAGGTGAATTGATAAACATACTGGGCCCATAGTATACGTCTTATTCTGTGATCTCGTCTCATTGGGATATTTGTTTGTTCCATTTCTTTTCAATTTGAGGTTTGAGATTTACGAATATGTTTTAAATTTATTGCATTTTCATTGAATGTCTATTTAGTGAGCACCATTTTATTTATTTAAGCTTATTAGCTGTATGACAAAATCCTGATTGAATTGTAGTTAGCTGTTGATTTTCTTCAACAATTATCCACAGCTAACATTTCTTTTATATAGTAAAGAGAGAATGCCTAGTCAACAGCTCGACTGTTTGTTAATAAGGCTCTAAAACTTAAATTATTCTTGGTTATAGTATTAGCATAGGGCACAGGGTAGCTGAGTGAAAAATGCTTGGCTTCCAAATAGAGGGGGTCTCAGGTTTGAATTTGGGATTTTGAATTTTAAGATTTTTAGGGCACCCCTGATCCCACCAAAATCTAATGGGTATTTGACATTAGTTTGGGAAAGTAAAGGCGGCTGGTCATTGTGCTTGTCACATGACACCCTCATGAATTATTTGCCTTAGAATCAGGTGAACTTTAACATTGTGCTGGTCACATGACACCCTCATTAATTATTTGCTTTAGAAACAGGTGAACTTTAACATTATACTTGTCACATGACACCCTCATTAATTATTCGCCTTAGAAACAGGTGAACTTTAAATCATCTGCCCTATAGATTGCTAGGTTGAAAGGTGTACTTTACTTTTATAATAGTATCATTTAACACATATAAACTCATTTCAATTCTAAACAATAAGATAAACTCAATTGAAATTATTTTTTTTTGCCTGTAAATAGGCATACAAATATTGATATTCTCAAATGTGTCCTGTTAAAGTGTATTGTAGTTTGGTACATGACCTATTGTTATCATGTTATCTTGATATGTCAATTGCAAAAAAATGTCATGTTTTATTGTAGACAATGATAAAATTAAATCCTTAAAAAAAAGATAGGATTGACTAACAAGTGAGCCTTTGTATGGTTATAATAAAGATTTGTAAAAACTAGGTCAAATATTCTTTGGAAACAACAACATTTTTATTATTGTTCTTCTTCTTCTTCTTCTTTGATCATTGTTTAGTGTCACCATGTGCCCACTACAGGGCTTGCTCTGATTCAATCTGACTTGTGGATGTTGGTGAAAAAGGATTCTAAGTAACCTTTAGAAATATAACTCAGCTCACTTTCAATAGAAAATTTCTAACTCCATCCAGGATTCATACTCAAGCCCTTAAGCTTGGATGGCAAGCACCACTCTGCCTCAAAAGTCTAGATCTTATTGACTTCAATAATTCAGGAAAATATTTTTATTCTTTCCTATTCTTTTCTTGTCACTTGAAAAGAGAATGTACATACAGGATTTCTTGTTTGCGAATTAAATTTTCACCATTTTAGAAACTTTGATCATATCATTGCCTGGTTTCTTAGTTCCCAGTATGTGCCAAAAATGAATAACACTTGTGGTTAAGACCATCATCCCAGTAGTCTGTCAGCCAGTAGTAAAATTGATTTTAATCTTAATTGTTGAAGAGCTCTAATATTTGGAATCTCTAGAATTTATAAACAAGAATCGAAGCAGGACGTTTTGGCGCAAAGGTCGTTTTGGCACTTGGGACGTTTTGGTCACATTATTTACGTTCATTGTATTATTTATTTTAAAAGAATGATACATATCTGTTTTATAATTATACATATCAAAGTTTTGTATGAGTGTTAGTGTTAAGACGTATTTTTAATTTTTGTTCATTATTTTTGGTATCTAAGTTTATTTAATTATTATTAAATCACTAACATTACACAAGACCAGGCAGCCATCCATACTTCACAGTATGCATGCATGAAATAGTCAAAGTTATTCAAACATTTTTTGTGGGAGAGGGATGGGGAAAAAATGTATACTTTGTTTATATCGTTATAATATGTGAAAAAAACTGTTTATTATACATTTTAAAACATTTTAAGCGAAAAACATTAGTAGTTTTTGTACATTATATTTGTAATAAGTTATTTGAGTAATTATTCTTATATCTGCTAACAAAATTTATTTTATGTGAACTATAACACTGTCCATTAATCAATGTGACTTATCATTTTGTCTTTTCCTCACTTCTACTGGACCTTTTCCATTGTTTATATAGACTGCCATCAGGTTTTCAATTAAAAAATATAATAGCCCACAAGTTTTTATTCTGGTCATACCTTTTTTTTTTTTAAACACATTTACAAAGAGATCACCCAGATACTGTGCTCTTTCTCCCCCTTTCCAAATGGTCCAGACAAGTGATAGGATCGTAGCGTATTGAGAATCCTAAAAGCATGAAACTGCGCAGGACGAGACAATTGGTAAAAAAATATTTCAAATCGCACAGATTTATTATTACTATATATAGTCTAGATTTGTTACAAATTTAATTACATGATTGATCCAAACTAATTGATACACTTAATATAAGCTTTGTTTTGTTTTTTTCATTTTTTATATTTTGCATATTATCTAAAACAAATTGACTCTTATAAAATCAAAATTAAATTTTATTTTGGATAATGGAATTTAAGAAATAAAAAAACTTAATGTCTGTGTACAAGTCTCTTTGGAAGTAGATCTAGACAATATTTTGATACAAATTGAAATAAAAGTATTTTTATGACAGTTATTCATATTTTCACAAAATTTTATTTATAACATATATAAAACATATAAATTAATTGTTTGAACTCACTATCCTGTGTAGCAACCATATAGAAAAATTAATGTAGACAAATAGAGCCTTTTTTACCCCTCTCTCTTTAAAAAGATCAATAATAAAAAAAAAATGTGTATGTTTTCCCTTTTCAAGATTAAATAAGAAGCAATTAAAAAACATTTTAGGAGAAAAAAAAGACTTTTTAAGCATTGTTGATAATATTGTCTATTTGGCTGAAAGAATGGGGTCAAATCAAAGATGGTATTGTGGATAAATAACACAAAAAAGTTGTCCTAAAATAAACAAACACCTAAACTTGGTTTCTCAGTAATATTATGTACTTAAAATGCTTTTAGAGAAGCCATTGACTTCTTCCTGAACTGCAGACCATTGTACAATTAACTACAGTTATAGTACTTGTTAAATAATAATTGAATCATTTAATGTTTCAGTTGAGAAGGAAAAGATACCTAGATTCATCAAACTACTGCTTGGTTATTGTCTTGAGATGTATTTCTTCCTGTTGTCTTTCTTGGTTACCACTTACTGGGCCATAGGTATTTTGGGATATTAAATAAACAAATATTATATTTATATATATATATATTGTGATTTAATTGAAGCACAAAATTAGTTTTAATTAAAAAATGTTATTGTAAAGAATGCATTTTTTAAATTTTCTTAATAGTTCCCTAAAATTATTTAATTACTAGGTCTGTCATTTATATATTTTTATTTTTTTTTTAAGGATTATCTCTCCAGTCCTCCTCAGGTACCCCTTCTAATAATCCAATGATGGCATTCGATACCACTGTTGCACAAGTCACTACCACAGTGCCCTTATCTGATTTCTCCAGTTCAGAGACAACTTCCTTGGTGCCTTCAACATCTAGTTCCTCCAGCTCAGAGACAACTTCCACAGTGCCTTTAACATCTAGTTCCTCCAGCTCAGAGACAACTTCCACAGTGCCTTTAACATCTAGTTCCTCCAGCTCAGAGACAACTTCCATGGTGCCTTCAACATCTAGTTCCTCCAGCTCAGAGACAACTTCCATGGTGCCTTCAACATCTAGTTCCTCCAGCTCAGAGACAACTTCTATGGTGCCTTCGACATCTAGTTCCTCCAGTTCAGACACAACTTCCACAGTGCCTTTAACTAGTTCGATCCGTTCACATACTACCTCAGTGACCCAACCATCAAGTACTACTGGTACCAGTACTTCAGCCAGAAGAACTGAACAATCTAATACTAATGCCTCAGCTACTACAATCAGTACTGTGAGCCCTTCCATCCAGACTAGCTCATCAGAATCTCCTGCAGGTACAACACCAGGCATATCAAAAGTAAGCAACCCTAACCTAGACAATATTATTTCCTTAATATAATGTATTTTATTATTTTTCCTCCTCTCTACTATAGGAATACATTGAAATCTACTCAAACTCGAGGAAAAAATTTGATTGGTTTGTTTGTTTTTCATGTTTTTATGTTCCGTCATAATTGAAGCTGGTTACATCCAAGCCCAGACCTCCTCATGGTGGCAGAGGATGGAGAGGGCAGGGTATGAACGCAGGACCATTGAGATGAATGTCCAGCATACCACATGAACAGGCAGCCATTCAACTGACATCTTTATCTTTGTGTACATAAAAAATGAGAGCACATTATAATGTACATGTATTATAGTGCACTTCTATTATTAGTGCCCATCTGACATTATGAAAGGGAAACTTTACTATTTAATCAATTCAAACACAGAATTGAAATGGGAAATTAAACATTAAAAAAATAACAGGGTAACATAGAAAGGAGAAAAGAAAAAAAAACAATTTTTGAGGTGCATTAAAAATGTTATATTATTCAACCTTTGAGAAGATTTATTTAATGAAATTAGGAAATATTAATTTTTAATATTACCTATTTTCTTCATCTGTTTAAAGGATGATCATATTAACTTGTTACTAACTCTACTAGATATAGCAGATAACTAGAAATATTGTGGAAAAATGTTTTTCTCTTTAAAAAAGAAATGCCAGTTTTTGTGCTGGTAACTATTAATAGTTCTGTCCCAAATAAGTGTTTAAAACCTGAACATGTTAATTTGATTATTTGGTGAGATGCATTATTTAATCATTTTTAGCCAGAGCATAACATTTCACGCCTGCATGGTACAATTTTAAGTTACCAAGAATGACCAGACTTGTCACAAATATATTGTCACATAATGTACATTAAGGTCTCAAGCGATGTGTAAACTAAAAAAAGAAAAAGAAAAATAAAGTTCCTGTAGTACTAAAAATAGCCAAGGGAGTTAAAAATAAACATACAAGAAAATTCACATCTCTCCTTTAATGCTGGAGATGTTAATTTTAGAGAAGATATATTTACAAGGAGTCGGTCAGAATATTTTTAAAAATACATGTTAAGTCTAATTTTAGAGAAGATATATTTACAAGGAGTCAGTCAGAATAGTATCAAACTACATGTGAAGTCTACTTGAGTGACTCTATTTTGAAATGAAATGTATATTGTGTGTTTATGATTTCAACTTGAGGATTCAAAGCTTTATTTCATTAAGAAGAGTAATTTCTTCACTGAAACAAATATCTCTGGCAACATGGTGGAGTTTGGGTAGTCAGACATAGTTTCCGAAAATAGCAAGATGTGTTCAACCCCCATAATACCATTGTTACAAATATCTCATCTTAGAGTGTGCTTTATTTATTGTACATTAGTCATGATACAAATCATTAAAAAGTATCTTCCTAGACTTGTTGTTGAGGCCAAATTTCAAGTAAAACTTAATGAGACTTAGGTTTGGCTTTGTAAAAGTTAACCAGTTTTTTGCCCATTAGTATTCACCTTGCCAAAAATAAAATGCCCAGCACAGTCCGGCAAAGTGTTGCTATTTGATCCAGTCCTGGTGCTATCATATAAAGGAATCAAACTGCTTTTTTTGGGGGATTCTAATTGTCTTTCTGTGTTATATATAGTACTTAGCAAAATGTGGGTTTTAAAGCACTAAGTCGGGTGTTTTTCTTTGACATTATCATCTTTGAATTGCCTAAAATGCATTCTGAGCCACTCCAGTAGGCCTGTGGATGTTATTTAGAAGTATTTGTATTTAGAAATTGGAAGTTTGTCTGTAACAAGAACTACTTGGTTTTGCTCAATATTGTCATCAGTACTGAATTTGTTTGTTTTCTTGTACAGGTGACGAGTACCAAAAAGCCTTCCCCTGAGTACACCATCAAGATCAGTGAAACCAATCTATTAATTGATTCTGGTGATATCTTTTTAGAGCTTGAAGGTAAGTCCCCACTAACTCTGGAGAGCAAAGTTTCTAAAAATTAAACTACAAGAGAGTTTGGGATTCACACAAACTCACATATGGCCCCAAAAAGGTTCAAACATGAATCATCTGTTGGTAAAAGAAATGCATGTATAACGGCAGATTTCAATAGTTTCAGCAGGAATATTAGAAGCTATGAAGTACAAACTATCAACAACCACAATCCTAGCTCCCTCTGTACAAAATAGACATGCGGGGCAAAAGTGTTGCTAGTGTGGTTACTTTTCTGGCCCCTTGAAATTTACTGTTACTTTGTCATTGTTTATATTCATAATTATTCCATGAACTGATTGTTATGAAGATATGATTCAGTGTGAGCCTTGCCTGATGGGTGTGATTGAATGATTATTTAATTGATGGATGATCTGTGGACAAGTGGGTTGGTGAATGGCCAATCTTTTTTTCTTGGCCATTGTAAGAAGTCTTTAACTTCTGTCAAGCAATTTCTCAATATTCTTACCAATGCTATAAATAAAGAATATAAAGAATAAATAATATATAAGAATAAAGAATACAAAACACTGCCTATTAAATCTTGCATGTGTATATTTATGTACATACAAAACTAAATGCAAACAAGAAATTATTTCTAACTTGTACAAAACAAGATCGACCAGTATCATATTTGCTTATAGTGTCCCTCTCTCTCCAAACAGGGATCTTCCGGAACTTAATGTGTCCTTCTCGAGATGCTCATCAGTTAGAAAACAAACTTTTAAAATATTATTTTATCCAATGATAATGAATAAATTTTATATAAATATAGGTACCAAACTATCAATTCTCTTTCTTAACATAGCCTCCACCTTTTTCTAAAAAGTATTTAATGTGCATAGCTAATTTTTAAAACAAAGCAGTTTGCTTTTAGATGAAAAAAGTGACAAGATTGCAATCTGCCAAATATCATGAAGGGGGCATGGGGGCTGAGTGGTAAAGCACTTGGCTTCCGAACCTGGGTTTGAATTAGGTTAAGACTGAGACTTTTAAGGCCCCCACTGAGTCAACCCAACTCTAATGGGTAACTGTCATAAGTTGGGAAAAGTAAAGCAGTTGGTCATTGTGTTAGCCATATGACACCCTTGTTAACTGTAGGCCATAGAATCTCTTTTTTTTTAGTTTTTGAGGCCACACAAAACTAATATCATTTTTTCCCCTTTCAGGATCTGCTAATAAAAGTGTAATAGGAATATATTTATACTTTTCATAGGTCCCAAAAATACAACGATTAAGAACATTTCATTGGTGATTCAGAATGCAACAGTGAGTTATTCAGAAAGGAATGCAACATTGAGACCCCTGGAAGTTATCTTTAACGATGATGGCTTTTATGTCACCAAATTGTCTTCCATTCACAAAGTAAGTGCTCTATCATAGAACCCAAGGGATGATAGTTAGGAGGATAATACATGATGTAATGTGTAGTTTGGGTTGGGAAAGTTCTTGTTATTTATTGGACTGGCAGAGATTGCAGTATTTGGGCTCATTTTATCATAGTGACAAGAGCTCAACGTTTAACAGTATTAAGAGGATTGAGGTGGGGATAATGGAAGGGTCTAGTTGTATACTGTAAGTGAATCAAGTTGACCTCTTACTGTGGCCGTGAAATAGGAGTGTGTCATCTGTCACATTTAAATTTCACAACTAATGCCAGATAACTTGGCTGACTGGTTTGCGTTCTGGGCTGTTATCTTGATGTTCATGCAGAAGGTTTGGGCTAGGAGATTCAGTTCTTGAATTCTGAAGGAACCCAAAACAAACAAAAAAAACACTGGAATATCCCAATGTCAGAATTAATCTATTTAATTCTTATACTTTAACGACTAAGCAATGACAGTAGAGGCTATTAAATAAACCCATTGTTTCCTCCAAGCATCAAAAGACTATCAATTCTGAGTTGTTCTCTCCATAGCAAATCACGGACTGGACCTCTGTGCTGATAGTGCTCTTGAACTCCACAAGTAAATCTGAATTGGATTCTCTGGTCTACTCAACAGACAGCAAAATTCCAATAGATAGCAGAGTGAATGAAAGCTACTTTCAAGATAGTTTGATAACATTTAATCCAAAGTGAGTACTGGTCCAATTTCTTTTATAAAGCCTGTTTTTCATATACATGACTCAGTGCATGTGCTCAGTGCATTCTGGTCCAATCTCTTTTGTAAAACCTGTCTTTCATATGCTCAGTGCATTCTGGTCCAATCTCTTTTGTTGGCAGAAAGGGTGAGAAGGGGATCCTGCTGCTCTCGGCAAGCACAACTAAGTTGTGTCAATCTCAAGAATTCTTCCTGTACATCAGTTAGCCACTCAGCCAGACATCAGTGTTCTAAAACCATTGGTCAATGTTTGGGTCTTCATGCTACCATTCACTTAAATAGATGAAAGTATGATATTGATATGATTTTGGAATTGTGTACAAATATCTGCACTTTTTGTAAGACTAGATCTTGACACTAATGTATGAAAACATTGACTTGAATAGCATTCTTATTTCATTGTCATAACAAATTCAAATTTTGAAGTAATTTCTGACAAACATGTACAAAATTCAGGTTTTCTCTTAAATCAAAACAAAATCGACCAGTATTATATTTGCTTATAGTGTCCCTCTCTCTCCAAACAGGGTTCTACCGGGACTTAATGTGTCCTTCTCGAGATGCTCATCAACAGGTTCCTCCAAAGCTTTTGTTGTCACCATGCCAACCAGAAATAAGAAGAACACATGCCAGTTGACTTTTACACAAAAACTTGAGTTGAAAATGACTTCTCCCACAGCTTGTGTCAAAGACACCCTGCCCCAAGATTTTAAAGACATTCTGACTAAAAATCTTATCCTTGCAGTGAATAAAAAGAAATCCTGTGGTTTTTCATGGAACATGATCAATGGTAAGTATGTCTTGTTTTCTTCTCGTTTGACTGATTAGTGATGTCAATTTGTTTGCTTCCAAAGTTTGAAACTGGGTTGAAATTTGAGTGTGTCTCATTTTTGAGTGGTGGGCATTGAACTAGCCACTTATTATGTTAGCTGGAAACTGGGGAACTTGACATCACAAAGATAAATGCATTAAGTCCCTTAGTTACGAAAACCAGACACATGACTAACACATTATATATATTTTTTTATTAATAAGGTTGAAAAAGTAAAATGCTTGAAGGTTGTTGTTTTATTTCTCTGTTCCAGTTCTTCAAGAAAAGTCAGAGTGTCATAGTGACAAAAGTTTGGAAGTGACAGTCAGTTTCAGCATCTCTTCAGCATTCCAAAACCAACTTGCTCAGATAGTGGAAGGCTACAAAAGTTTTCTGACTGATAAAACTCTCAATATGAATGACAACAGAGTTTGGTCTCTAGACAAGTGCTTCGAGAACTGCTCCCCTTCCATCAAGCCACCTACAAATAATGATGGTAACTTTTCTGTAGAGTTGATCTAAGAGTAGTTACTATGCTTTAACAGCAGCAAAGGGGAAGAACTCCTGGCTAAATAGCTCAAGCTCCTAAATTCAAATTCCATTAAACAAAATACATGATTTTTTTTTGATGGTTTAATTAATTTAATTTGGTCTACTCAGCACTTATAGATATAAGACATATAAAAACTAAATCATGTGTTATGCACACAAACATTTTAGCACTACAGACTGTAGTTTCAAGTCAAACAACTTACTGTCACTAATAGTTGGTAAAAATACCAAAACAAATTTAATTATACAGTTGAATTAGACTATCTGGTTAACAGAGTCAAAACGATTGGGTCCTGATGTGGTCTAATTAACTGGATTCTCCTTCATTTAAATGTTCTGTGACTATTTAATGTTCTGTCACTATTTAATGTTCTGTGACTCTATTTAATGTTCTGTGACTATTTAATGTTCAGTGACTATTTAATGTTCTTTGACTAGTGTTTTTTCTTTAATCATAACACTTTATTCATCAGCTGCTTCTAGAGATATTTAGTGCTCACCCTTTGTATCTTCTGGTGACCAAGAGGTAAAATGCTTGACTTCTGAATTAATAGTCTCAAGTTCAAATCTTTATTGAGATCTTGTATTTATCATTTTAGAACATCCTTTATTCCACTTAGCATTTGTTGTGGAATGTATAATTAGGTGATTGTTGAGCAGACCACATGACTCACTCTTTAACCTTTGCCCTCAAAAGCATGCTGAACTTGACCTGCCCACTCAACTCATAGTTTAATTGCTATGATTTTAAAACTTGAAAACTAATTTTCTCTACCCATGATGCACTAAAAGCATGTTGTCTCCCTCAATCAGATGACAAGATTAGGTTGACGGTGGCTGTGGTGGTATCATGCATTGGTGTCTTTTTGATTGTCCTCATTGCTGTGGTTGTTTACATGAAAAATAAAAGACACAGAATTCTGTAAGTTGGTTTCAGGTTCCTTTTTTTCTAAGCTTTAAGAAACGTTATTTTAGCTTTGGCTGCCTTATTGCCTTTAAGAAACGTTATTTTAGCTGTGGCTGCCTTATGGCCTTTAAGAAATGTTATTTTAGCTGTGGCTGCTTAATGGCCTTTAAGAAACGTTATTTTAGCTATGGCTGCCTTATGGCCTTTAAGAAACGTTATTTTAGCTGTGGCTGCCTTATTGCCTTTAAGAAATGTTATTTTAGCTGTGGCTGCCTTATTGCCTTTAAGAAACATTATTTTAGCTGTGGCTGCCTTATGGCCTTAAGTTCATTATTAGTTACTTTTGTTTTCATGACATATGAAAGTGATATTGGAATATTGTATTTCCACAGTACATCCAGTTATTATATTATGTGACCTATTTATGATGTTATAAGAGGGTTTGATTTTCAAAGGTACAAAATAAACAGTGGACAAAAAAGAAAAATTTATTGATCTGCAAAATTCAAAACATGATTTCAGCTTTCACATACTGTACTAAATTACAATTTAAGCCCAGCTAAATTCTAAAAATTTATGTACAACAGTATACATAATTACGAAGGCACAGTGGCTGAGTAGTAAAGTGCTTGGCTTCTAAACTGAGCTCCTGGGTTCAAATTCTGGTGAAGATTGGTGTTTTTAATTCTGAGATCTTAGGCGCCTCATGAGGCCACCCAGCTCTAATGGATACCTGACGTTAGTTGGGGAAAGTAAAGGCGGTAGGTCATTGTGCTGGCCACATGACACCCTCGTAAAACTATGGGCCACAGAAACAGATGACCTTTACACCATCAACCTTATAGATCACAAGGTCTGAAAGGGGAACTTCACTTTTTACTTTTCTATACATAATTACATGGATTAACATGGGCACCATGTTGGATTACTGAGTGTTAGGATTATGAAGTGTGGAGTAGCAAGAGTCAACTCTAGCAGAAATTAGTCTCAGTTAATCAGTGTTACATTTAATGATGTGATCTGTTTTACTTACCTATATATTAAGTCGACCATTCAACTTTCTCTTTGAACAGGCAGTTCCGCATGACCAGACTGGATGATGACGAGGATGATTTGATAGGAGATATGGATGACTTTGTTGGCAATCAAGGACCAACTTTTCGTACTTTCAGATGATCACTCACTGTTGTTGACACCTTGCCAGAATTGAACAAAAAAAAATGGCTGCTATTGTTGAACCCTGTTATTCTCAACTTAACTTAAAACATTCAAAAGTACGGGACCCACATCCTGTGTCAGTCTTTCATCACAGACAAAATCTGGTTGTGATGTGTTTTGCACTCCTGCTTTTATTTTGAAAATGTCTTTTTTTTTTGTTTTAATTGTTATAGAATATTGTTTTAAAATCACTTGTTATGAATTCATAACTTTCTATTATACAGATAAGACATTATAGTCTTTGACATTATTTGTATAGACTATGACATCAGACATTATGACATTAGAAAGTGGTATACAGATCAGACTTTGGCATCAAATATTGCTATACAGATCAGACATTATGCCATCAGACATTATGACATTTGTATACTGATCAGACATTATGACATAAGACATTGGTATATGGATCAGACATTATGCCATCAGACATTATGACATTAGAATACAGATCAGACATTATGACTTTAGACATTGGTATACAGATCAGACATTATGACTAATTTCATTTATTGTAAACAATTAGACATAAAAGTTACGAATCTTTTTGAATTCTTGTATGTTTAGTTTTACGCACTTGATGTCAGTATTTTAGGTTTCTTTCTAGATATTTCTGTTGTTTATTGAACTGTTACTCCACTCAACAGGTGGTGTTCCCTCAAAAGGTATGGCTTGATCTGGTTTGTTTGAATTCCTTGGATGTAATGATTGGTTACCTACTGTTTGCTCTATAGGGGAAGCAATATTGAGTAGTAAAGAGACAGGGGATTAGTTTTGTTGTAATCATAGCTTTTAGAGTGGAGTAGGCCTTGATAGTTATGCTGTAAAAGTAAATCCATGGCTATCCCATAATGTTTCAAATACCGTATAGCTCCTACAGTAGTACAGTGGGTCTTTTAGGTTTTAAGTCATACAGCAGGATAACGCACTTGAAACTGTTTTTTTTTTTTAAATTTTCCTCTATGGAGAGCTCATCATGTCTCGTTTACAACGAAAACTAGACCATGGTGACTATTTTTGAGTGAAAACTGGATGTGTATTGCTTTTTTAGAATTTTTCAAACAAACAGGCCCAAAGCCCCAGTGTATAAGCCCTCAAAGATATATACCAAAGGTATTTAAAGTATATATTTTTTTAAACTAAGACATATCGTTCTGTTTTTTAAAGTTGCTTATTTATTTATTAGTATTAGATCTTAAATTTTTATAATTTTTTTTTTAAATGTTGAATTTTTTAAATTCAGAGTTATCCCTCTTTGGTTAGGGTATGGGAAAGGATTATTCAAACTGGAAACATGATCTATTGGGTGAAAATATGATCAAATGTTCAATACCAAATGCTCTATAAACTAACCACACATTTTTTTTTCTATTACTGAGTTTCTCTCTTGCATATAACTGATTGAGTGCAACAAAGTTATTGATTACAAGACTAGAACTAACTAGATTTAAAACTTTACATGTTTCTGTAGGCTATGTTATTTTAGAAAGTACAGCAGCTCATTTTCATTTTGTCATTTAGTTTTAGAAATGGCTTACATTTGAGACCCTAAGGATAACTACCACCAAAGACAAGTGCAAACAAGGAAAAATCAAATTAAATTGGTCACAATCTTGCATGGGTTAGTAAGAGTCTGAATAACCTTGTGAATATTGCACTCATTATAACTGACATGGAGACTCTTATTACTATTTGTTATTTGTTGTAATAAGGTCTGATCAAATATTTCACTATATCAAATTATTCCAAGTTTAAGTATGACAACAGAGAATGAAGTTGATATTTGGATTAGCTTAAGGCTGACACTGTGACATTCATGTTCAGAATCAACATCAGTACTGTAAAGAACATCATGACATTGGTCACAGGTGTGCAGCTTTTTACTGTCTACAGTAGTGCTTTTAAAATAGAATCAATGTATTGTGGTACTGTACTGTACTGTAAATGTTCTTTGCTATGTTGCTAGCTGTTATAGCTTTCTTGTATCATATATATTCTAAATGAAGACAATTTATTTGTGGTTTAGCACAACTGATGGAGTACAGTGGAACTACCAGTTTTGTTTCTGTTTGCACTGGTACATAGTCTTTTCTAGTCTCTAGTTCAATGTCTCTAAATGCCTGAAACTTCAAACAGGATTTGTTTTAGTTCATAGTTTAGTTTTACATAAATTGAAGTCAAGAGTTTTGAATTTGATTCATGTCACAGAATTTTGTATATATTATTATTATTATTTACAATTAATTGAGAAAAAAAAAAAAAAGTTGGCTGTAAAAAAAAATGATCTTTCCAAGAGGAAAGTTGTTTTCAGACCTAATGTTATTCTATTGATGCTAAAAAGATTAAAAGGTAGTGCAGTTATATCAAGAAAGATTTTTTATTAATTCGGCTAATTGCTTTTTTGCCATGTTTTTTTTTTTTTAAATTAAAATACTATATTTATACAATTGAAATTACTTATATTTTGTATACAATTTTATTGAAATGTTGTTTCTAATGTTCTCCTTCCAAGAATGTGATAATTTATAAATGAACAACTTTCACTTGCTGTACTGAGGTCAGTGTGAAAGTAAATGTTATAGCAAAGTATCAAGTCTTCACACCACAAACTCTTAGCATCGGGTTAACATTAGAACATTAATTATTAGAATGTGTTTGAAACTAAGATGCTACTGTTTATGAAGAACATTTTAATGTATTGGGAACTGAGATGCTACTTAATTGCCTTTTTTTTCCCTGTGCCTAAAATGATTATATTTTATAGTTGTTTTTGTATAATTTTGTAACTTTTTAAGACTTATTGTACAAATACAAATATTGACTTTTGTTTCTCTATCAAAGTGCCTAGAGACTATTGAAATGGTGGTCTACAATAGTTTCTAAAACTTTTGTACCATGTTTGTCTGTAGAATAATTAACTACCATTCCAAACTTGCTATGTATTTAAGTTAAGATTTAGGCATGTCCTATAGAACTTATTTCCTACTTTAAGCTCATCTAGAAACTAGATTAAAATGCATTTGTGGTGTTTTGAAACATTTACACAAATGTTTAGTCCTACGTCTTCCCCATAGTTTCCCATGGGATTGAAGCAGAACAAATTTTTTTGTGTGTTTAATAATAGAAAATGTGAAAGTATATTTGTTAATGCTTATGCCTTAGATAAAATATTGAATGCCTTTCAATAAGATATTACAATACAAACTTTTTTTCACCTGGTTCTCAGATCTGTTTTGGTTTGTTATTAGTTTTCTTGTGATTGAACTCAACAAAGTCAAAGACAAATAAAGTTTATCAACAAATATAATTCATTCTTAAAGAACATCATTGTAGGGAGGAATTAAAATTCTAATCAAAGAAAGTTCGAGTACATACATAAAGGGGAGCAGGGTAGGCAAAAATGGTATTTACAACAAATGCATAATGTAGACATTGAAGACACACACTGACCTGGCCACCAAGCACAGAAAGCCTCCAACCATCACACTAGAAATGTGTCCAGTGAATAAATGGGGAGAGAAAACAAAAAAGGTCACTAAAAGATATACAGGCACTTCAAATGTGTGACCTAGAGACAACAGTCTCATGAAGGACTGACTAAATCCTCCACTAAGCTGTTTCAGGCCTGGTGCACAGAACGACAAGGATGTCCCTGTCAACAGAAAGCAACAAAACACAATCCATTACTATTTTCTAGATGAGATGGCACTGCATTATCATACATGTTGTTCAGATAACAACATTTTTTTTTCAGACACAAGTCAGTTAAAGGAGATAATGAAATATCTAATTTAATTGAATAAGTTTAATTTCTTTTGTTAAAAACAAGTTTGAACAGTAAAAAAAGATTTTTAATATAACGCTATTAAGAAATATTGAAGACATCTTAACCATAAGATTTAAATTCAAATCATTGTATATGGATAGTTGATTACTCAGTACTAAGTTTAGACTGAAAAGAAACACATGGTATGTTCTGTTTCCGCACTAAAAAAGTAAGTCAGTTCCATGTTGATAGAATTTCTTTTTCTGAATATAGAAAATTAATGAAATAATAACATTCAAGCAGCTGACAGAAAGTACTATTGGTACATCTACACAAGACAAGATGATTAGTGTAACAGGTATTATTCAGGAGAAAACTTGAAGTCATTTCATCACTGCTAGAACTTTAAATTAAGGCATTAAGTTATTTCTAAGCATACTAACAATAATCAGTTCAAACAGATAATGGTAGTCTACTATAGAGGATTTGTTTCTGGTATACTAACAATGTAGACTTCAACTGGTAATCTGCTATAGAAAGATTTATTAAATATGAGACATGCTGTACACATTTACACACACACATCATTAGTACAAAGTAATCTGAATAGCATAGAGTATATATATATATATATAATTATAGAATATATATTTTATCACTAAATTTTCTTCCCATTTGAAGTGCTGAGAACTAGTTTTTAACTCTTTCTAACTACAAAGATTAAGTTTTTTCCTCAGTTGTAGTTCTTATGTTTCAAGTTATTTCAGATTTGATTTCCATACTTGTCCACCTACTGGTGAGTAGTAATGACACTTTTTCACTAGACTCTTTATGGCACAATCTCATCTAATGTTTGTAATGGTGACATTATTTCATCACCACCAACTTTAAGTGCACATATTTCTCTTGATCAGATCTGAAAACAAAGTAAACTTAAACTGGCTAAACAGCTCATCTCTTTTCAAATAGAATGTTCTGGGTTATGTAGCTAGGAGCTCATTAGAATATCATGTCCTCTTTGCTTTTTATATTTTTCTTATTCTCTACGAAATAGAAAAAACAAAAAAAAAGAAACGACTTAACACAAAAAAAAATTTGAAAACATATTTATATAAATATATATTATAATAGGCAATATTTTTCTCACAACATTTTCTAGTTATATACAAAAGAAGTATATACTAAAGTTGTATAATAGAATACAGCACTGACCAATATACAAGTGCCTAACTTTGTTCTCTAGCAACATTTGATCACTTGTTTCTCTTACGAATCTACTAGTGATGCTTGCACAGATAAAATGGTTAGAACAAATCAACCTTAAAAAGATACATATTCACTACTGGTTCATTTGCCAATACATTTAAAAGTATTGAACACTAAGTGCAGATGTCTCTCTTACATGACTTGTCTTCAAGTCAGTAGCTCTTAATGTCAAATCCATTAAAGCAGCTCTGGCAAGTCGCACACCACTAAAACATTCAGTCAAATAAAGACTCAATATCTATTCATCCATAAAGTGACTGTGTAGGAATGATTTTTTGAACAGAAAGGACAAAAGTTCAAGGAAATACAATGTACAACTAAGAACTGTCTGAAGAGATTTCATAGCACAATTATCAATGCTGAGTTAAATTTCACCTCAACATATATTATGTCAATGAAGCAAACAATAAACCATGAATGTGATAGTTTTAATATCAAGTGGTTCTAAACTGTTCTACTAAGTGCCTCACAGACATTGACTTCTACCACAAAAGAGAACAAACACAACTTTCAAGAGTAACTGGGCTGGTGAAATGCACAGGGTTTGATAAAAGGGGAACAAAAAAAAAAATTAGCTCTATCCATTAGTCCCTCAGTCTACTTCTACACAGAAGTGTCAAGCACCTTGTAGTCCCCCACCACCCCAATACCATTACTTCAGCCAGCAGACTATAACACTCATTTGTTCTGATAAAAAAATAGGATAGACAAGATCACTCCCCTTTGTTTTTTAAAAAATTAAAATAAAATAATAATACCTCAAAAAAAACAACAATATGCCTTCATCTCTTCACTTTCTCTTTTACAAACCATCCACTTTCATCTATTCAATTTTTTACAAAGACAACATAAGAATTTGTTTCTTTACTTTCTCTGAATGTGTACTTCAATAAAAAAAAAATTATACAAAATAAATATAAAAATGGTTTTAAAAAGTGCACTTAATCATTTGTTTATTATACAAGACATCAAATAAAACAATGTGAATTGGAACAAAAAATGTATGCTAAAAAATGAGTCAATTAAAATGACATTCTCACAGAATATAACTTCTCCCATGAGTAAAACTAATCAATGAATTCTCCATGCAGTTTACAGTGGTCAGACCTACAAGTCAACTAAGTTCACATTTTTAGTTGAAAAAAAAAAAAATTTGTAAAAAAAAACAAAAAAAAACTGAAAGACAACTCCTCAACCAGACAGGGCCCATCAACATAATTTCATTTGAATACACATTATGTATTGATACAGGACATACTGACCACAAAGCAATCACCCACTCATAAGATAAGCAGTATCATCAACAAAATTGTTTCACGTATTCAAAAAGTATAACAACCAAACTACAAACAACATCTACAAAGCAGTACACAAATAGTTCTGTATCTTTCATGTCAATGTTTACAAAACAAAAGCCTTTTATCTAAAACAAAATCTCAGCATTCATTTGTTTTGTTTTTTGTAACTAAAAAAATAATTCCATAGTTTTAGATAACTCCTGTTCTTTGTGTAAGTTAACAAAACCTCCTCCACACTGACATTTGAAACTGAAGTGCTGCGTCACGGAAATGATACAAAATGTGTCCAAGGTGAGAGTAAATCAGATGATTACAACTGTAGATTAACATTGTCCTAGTTTTGTACACACTATAACTTCACTTCAAATTGCTTCACAGATTTGCTCCCCAGTGTGTTAGTGGATGTTGCCGCTGGTTTTCCTAGAGATTTGGCTGCCCAGGCAACATCAAAAGGATCCACTCCTGGGCCAGGGACAGATGTGAAAGGTGCTGCTGGTGCCGATGTAGGCCACAGGTTAGAGGAACTGGCAGAGGAGGTGGATGATACAGCACCATTTTGGGACTGGTAGGAACTGGTGCTGTCTGGCTTTCTTAGCTGGTAGGTCTGCTGCCAATGCTGGCTGGACATTTCCCCAGTGTCAATGGAATGGCTGCGACCATGGGCAAACGCATGTTGCTGCTGCTGAAGTGTTCCCCCCGACTGTGTCTGCTGAGGGAGTGTCTGATGTGTGCCATTAAATGTTGCTGAGACTGGATATGTTGGTGCAGTGGTGGTAACAAAGGGATTGTTGGTGCTAGACTGGCCAGTTCCAGCAGCCACTGTTGCAATACCCCATGTTGTGGGAGCAAACTGAGATGTACTGGTTGCTCCCCATGGATTGATACTCGCATCTGCAAACAAAATTAAATATTAGACAGTCAACAAATATTAAATCTTAAGCTGCCAAAAGAATACTAACAAACTTAAAAGGAGTTAAGCTACTTCTAGTTGAAATTGTAAAATTAGTTACTTGATTGTAGATTTGTTGTTGTTGGTAGGTACACCAAGCAGATTAAAGAGAAACCAACTGGTCTGATTAGAATTTTAACTAGAGATTCATAGTTTTTAATATCTGTCTGCTCATGTATGCTTAAATTCAGTGTACCAATTGAACTGCAAGAAGGTTTTGGCAAACTCCACAAGAAAGATGTCAAAAGAATAACTTGAATTATCTACTTGTAGTTTATCTGCTTAGGTTTTTGAACAAATATAAGGTAAATTGTGCATTTAGTAGAATAATCTAGCTCTGATCTTGATCAAGTCTAGTTTATCTGTTTGGGTTTTTGGCAAAAGGTAAATTGTGCATGTGCTTTAAAGTGACTTCCTGTCTCTTACGATTCATTCTACTTCTACATTTTAATTAAATGAGCCTCTGTTGCTTTTAAAGTCTGAATAAGGATCAACTTTCAAATCAAAAGTGAACTGACCAGCAACCAGTAAGAATGGCACCATTCAGCCAACGATTTCCCTGAAATTTGATTTGGCTGGTTTACATTTATGTACACTTCAACACCTGACAGAATTTTTGTTAAGTCTGGGCCTATAGTTTGAATCAATTACTAGACAAAAGTAGTTATAAATCTTACTTTGTGAAGCAGGCAATGTGTGTTGCCGTGTTAGTGGGGCATGATTCTGAAAGTATGTGGGTAAAGATGTCTGATGGGTCAGTGCGACAGGGGCACTTGAGAATGGATCATCCGAAGTGAGTGCTGTCAAGCCTTGAGTCAGTTGCTGGCACATTTGAGCAATAGAATCTTCCTGCTCCTGGGACACTTCTGGGATTGTACCTCCAACAGCTGCTCACAAGTAAATAAATACAATCATATATTCTACTAATAGGATCATGCAATGAAATCTAATCTAATAATCAGAGTTCTAAAAATAGGGATTTTCTATGATTTGGAATGTATATAATGGTCTTAGTTGAACTATGAAGTAAATGAAAGTGAATCTGAGGGGAAGGAAGGAAGTTGAGAAAAAAAAAAAAAAGAATTCAATTACAGATGACATCAAATATACCAGCTAGGAATAATGAGACAAAAGCTATAAATTTGGGTTTAACAATTAACTAATGTGATACAATGAAAACAGTCAAGTAGAAACTATCTGTATCATGGACTTTATAAGTCAAGTTGAATTCTTACCACCATTGCCATTTTGTGTAGGTGATTCCATGACAGCATTCTGTCTTTGCAAAGTGGAGGGCAGCTCATTTAGCCTCAATGACAGAGTTCTTTTGAATGGTGAAGAGACTTCTTGGAGCTTCTCAAACCCTCTGAATGAGCCCTGGCGTTCTAATAGATTGGGTGTTGCATGTGGTCTCTGAACAGCATATGGGTTGCTGGCTGCTCTCAGTGGAACAGGTTCTGAAATGTAAATATGCAACTGGGTTCAGCTAATGTTATAGAATCATTGCAGAGGACACAAAAATATTTTAGATGTAGAATTAAAAACATAAAGAATTTAGTAAGAACAGTTTTAAGAGAAAAAAAAACTTTTTTTCTAAGGATAACGAGAAATAAAAATTAAAGTCATTAAGAAAACATCCTTGACAGAATTAAAAAGATTTTTATGAGTACTTTGTAATATCATGTTAGAGAATGTAAGGCAGGTATCAAGAAAGAATTTGTGTAATTATAAGGTCAATTAATTAATAGGGACATTAATTTGTGTTGATTTTCAGGCCTAGTACAACTTAAAAAATCTGTTTCTTAATTACTATCTTTCTTATACTTTAGTAGGATGCTTATAGAAAACATCTAATTGTCAATCTTCTTTATAAACTCCTTTTCATGTAATAACTAGCTTGACCTAGTATATTAACTCATTGACAGTGCTACATTTTTAGAAAAACTTTTTTTTTTCTTAATATGACTAAAACAAGTACCAAGGATGCTATAGTAACAATTTTGGTATCAAATTAAAGGTAAATGAATGGAGAATTTAAATATGTAAACAACTTTCCATTTAAATATAAGATACAAATTATAATAATCTAAATAATATGACCTTATAACAACAAAATGGATGCCAGCTTAAGTACTTCTGAGACCTAAATCTAGATTTTCATCTTTGCGTTACTGTTGAAACAGCATATTAGAATACTTATAGATTTATCAAAAAGAATAGTGATAAAACAGTCAATAAAAGATGATGAATCACTGATTATATTATTATTTTTACCCAGCTTTCTAGTTAGCCAAAAAGGAAAAGTTATTGCACCTTTCATGACTTCCAATAGCAAAAGATACCAGCACAAAATCTATCAATCAAATGTACTCAAATATTATGTGCACATGAATCAATGGGATTTAGATCTATATTTCTCTTACTTTTATTCAATTAAGACATATTTGATTCTAATACCACACTAGTGCAAGATATAGGCTAGTGAGAGATCAAAGCGTAGATCTTGAAATAGCGAAGGACAATACCAATTCCAATTCAGTTTACCTAAGATCTAGACTTTCATTATTACTGTTCATTTGTGATAAATAATGGATCTACAATAGTTTTATATTTCATACTTGTTTAGCAGTAAACTTTTTGGACTACTTACACGTCAGAGTGCAATATGAACAAATAAAGCCTTGGCGATGATGATTTTTACAAATAAACAATACTAAAAACAAATGGTTAAAATAATAGGCAAAAAATGCCTAGCATGGATAATTATTGGATGTAGATCTACCATTTCTGTTGTTTTCATTTATATAAATTAGTCTAAGATCTAGAGATCTAGCTAGATGTAGAGATAAAAGCTTAGATCTAGTCTATCTTGATCTACATTTCAGACCTAGCCTTAACCACCTTAGGACAATACTAGATCTGGATCTAAGTAGTAAAATACTAATAATATCCAAGTCTGCTTCATCCTTTGCTAAATCTAGACCTACTGTATCTATCTAAATCTTCATTATCACTTATATCACTATTATAGAAAGATTATAAAATTTCTTCTCTAGTAAAAATTGTGAGTGTGTCTTGGACTAGCCTAGCCATGACATGGATTTTTGCAGATAAACAATACTAAAAAAAATTTTAAATGGGCAAAAAATGCCCACAGTGGATGGTTATTGGATGAAGATCTATTTCTGTTCTTTTTATTTGTTCTAGGCTTAGATCTAGAGATTTATCTATATCTAGAGACATGAGCTTAGATCTAGTCAATCTTGATCTACACTTTACACCTAGCCTAATGACAATACTAGTTCTAGATCTAAATACTACCTATAAATACAAATCTACTTCATCCTATACTAAATCTAAACCTACAGGATCTAATCTCAATCAAAATCTTCATTATCACTATTTATTTGTGATAAATTATAGAATAATTATAAAGTTTCTTCAGTAGTAAACAGTGTGGGTTTGTCTTGGACAACTGTAGCCATGGCGACATTTTTCACAAATCAACAATCGTTAAAAAAAAAACACATTCGAATAAATGTTTAAATAAGGCCAATAGCTTGTTATTGCTATGTAAACATACAATGAAGAACTCTTTTATAGAGAGAAAATAGTTCAAGTATTCTTAGTTAAAAATTTCGATTAAAAAATGCAATGAAACTAAGGTAGGGTACAAGCGTCTTTCCCAAATACGTTCCGCGCTTTTAGGGGTAGTCAGAGCGTCCCTGGGAAAGACGCCCAGCAGCCATTGAATGAAAGCAGAAGACCTAATCAGTGAGAACCTCTGTAGAACCTACCTACCTGCAAGAATAGCACTCTGTGGGTCGACTATTCTTTCAGTAAGAGTTGTCTGACGGAAGGATCCAGTTCTCTCAAAGCAAGTCCTGGACTGGTTATAGGTCACTGTAACCCCTGTCTCTTTGTCACGCTTCTGTTTCTTTTCCAGGCAAATAGCAAAGGCACAGCCTACCGCATGGCTCAACCTCTCTCCCTGAGTAAATCAAAAGATCTAGATTATCACAAGCTCAGTCTAAGTCTTAGAAAGAAGACAACCCCGAATGATCACTACGAACCTCTTTTTTTTTTCCCTACTATTATTGGGTGTCGTATTTAGCATATATTGAAGTGAAGGTTACGAGAAGGACAGCTCTAAGTACAACACCAATACATAATAAATAGCATGCACTTCGATACATGTCAGCTACTTGTTGATTCAAACATACTCTAGGGACTTTTGTTTTCTACTTAAATGACACATTTTACAAGCTTTACATAAAATGATGAGGAAAGTTATTAAAATGATATTGTATGTAACTTTTTGTTTTCTGTTTTTTTTAAACCAAAAGTATAAAGTTTACAATTAGTAGATGCTGGTATTATTAGAATCATTTTCATGCTAGGCACTGACAATTAAATATAAAAGCTAAAAAAAAAAAAAATAATTCTGGCCGTCATTAGAAGAGTTGATTAGCTTTCATTTAATTACATTGATAAGGATGAACTAATGTGTTCATTAAGTTTGCTAATAATGATGTTAATGGTAGACAAAGTGACTAAACAGTGTCTCAATGAAACAGAGTCAATATCAATGTATACAAACACAAAAACAATAGAAATTACTATTAATAATATCCTTAGATTACAATATTTTTACAAGTTATACACACCTACTTCAATTCCTTATATACATCTTTAGACGATGCTATTGTACATTTCAATGTTTTAATAAAAGACTTATTACTTGGTAATTTAAAGTTAAAAAAAAAAAAAAAAAAAACTTTAAATGTTTGCTCATAAGCTCAGTATAAGATGTTGATCAGTTTCTATGAATGGTTAATAATCCTTTTTTTTTAATTAGTAGTGGTAGAGTTTTATATACAATGAAATAAAATAAGATGACAAAGTGATATTGTTTAAACTGCAGGTCCATTATGTTACAAACACCTAAATAGCATTCATAACAGTGACCTAGAATTAACCAATATTTCCACCATTTTATCTTATGAACAGTTTTTGCTGAGAAAAATAAGAATCTTTACCATCTCTTTTGTACT
Organism: Biomphalaria pfeifferi; assembly: GCA_030265305.1. Classification (NCBI taxonomy): domain Eukaryota; kingdom Metazoa; phylum Mollusca; class Gastropoda; family Planorbidae; genus Biomphalaria; species Biomphalaria pfeifferi. Next base: position 691,028 of record JASAOG010000239.1, read on the forward strand.
CTAATAGGAGTTTAAGAAATTCTACATCCCATTTTATTTGAATAGCACCCTCTACTAATTTTCAGCTTATTTTTAAATATGGTTTAAATGTATGCACATACAATAATGTAATTTAAAAAATAAATGGGTAAAATTGTTAAAGAAATCAATGCAAATAGTTCAAATACAGATGATGGAAACATTGGATTTCAAAATAATTGTTAGTTTTTTTTAACTCTAAATGTGTCAGACACAGACATCACAACAGCTGCTTTTCCATTCCGTGGCCATTAAGGAACAGAGGAAATATCAAAACTATCATTAGTATTAATCTTCAAAGAAAAAAAGAAAAGTCTTAAAGTTAGTTTTAAACCCTAAACCAATGAGCAAAGCACAACAAGAAGATATGAGTGAATCTAAAGTAACCATGCAAGTCTCAATCATCTGCAGCAGAAGGAAATAAACAACAAGAGTTTAGAAAGGAACATCAGTAGTCTAGATGTGGTTGTTTTATTTTACATAACACCATAGAGTCTCCCTCAAAATAAAATAACTCCTACATTGCAGGGCATCAACAGTGTATACATACTATGACAGCCCACTGCCACCACTTTTACTTTCAGCATTGTACATTACTATATTCAATATTTTGTAACCCAATGCACCTGACCCAACCGACTATAATAAATCGCTAACAAATTCTTTTTAAATAATTAAAGAAAAGAACAAAAAATGGAAAATAAACTATTACGCAAATCAATTTAAAAGAAACTGAGCCAAACAGAAAAAATATAAATAATTTCTACATCATGCTGAATTATTAACTTCTTACCAAAGTATCAGCTGAATGTTAAACACATGAGAGGCACACACAAACACACACTGCTACAGATAGCTTTAAGTAAAATGACTGGACTTGGGCCATGAGGGTAAGAGTACACCCACTTCCACAGTATGTCACATCTAGAAAAATTGATAAAATAATACTGACACTTACGGATTCTTTCACAGCCAGGAAGCCATGACACATCCACCTTCTCGTTGTTCCATCTCTACAGATGTAGGCAAAGCCTTTCTCATGGTTTCGGTCTGGTGCACAAAAGGAGACTTTCTCAATGGTCTGGTCCACAATCATGCTCTGAGTAAGAATTAGAGAATTCTAGAAATGTCTTTTACATATCACAATGGTGACAGAAATAACACAAGTATTAGGGGAAAGTCATAAAGTGATATAAGTAGCAATAGTATAATGCATAAAGAGATGAATGTAGAGAAAATATAACTTACAGAGGTATATCTTACAGTGGTATATCATACAGAGATGAAAGTATAAGGAAATGAAATTAGCTTTATTGGGTGGAAAAAAAATTTGTGAAATATAAGAAGAAAAAAAAAGGTCAATAATACCAAGTTAGGGAAAACCAAATAGCAATGCTCTTAATAACAATGTTCAGTGTTAGAAATAATATCTGAGCAAAAGAATACAATCCCAAGGAAATGTTTTTAAGTGGACAAATATGTCTTTCAAAGAGTATCTAATAAAACAAACTCTCTCACCTTGCTAATTTCATCTACCACTCTCAGGGCATCACCTGACACATATAATACAGCTCTCTGATACTTTCCCTTACACTGCTGACAAAAATACAAAAGTCATAACAAGTCTATCACTACTCAGTGACATATAACAGTTCCTAAAAAGTAAAGTAACAATATAATTATTGTTCAAAAGTTTTTTGTTAAAGTGAATAACAATTACAACAATTATAATATCGTGAGTTAAATTTATAAGTTTTATTTAATTCATACAATTATTTTGCAAAAGACATTTGAATTTCTTTTTTTTTAAATTTCAAATTCAAAACCAACAAGAAAAAAAGGAAATATATACCAGCAAGTATCAAAATTGTCTTTTCTTTTTTAAAATAAATAGATCAAAGGTTTAATAATTAGGCAAAAACAAAGCTTGAACTGAACTTACTGATTTCAAAGCTTTAACAGCTTCTTCACATATATGCATTCCTCTGGAATCAAAGACTTCTATGTAGCCTAAGTACTAACCAAACAACAAGCAAAAGAGAGTTACTTCAGTTATGTCTGTTTCCTCTCATACTCAAAAACATACATGATTATTGATTATAAAACAAGCCCTTAAATACATCAAAATAGTTTAAGCTCAAAACGTGTCTGAAAAATTGCATAGAGTTAAAATATTTATTAAACTGTCAATCAATCAAAAAAAAAAAACCTGTTCATTTTAAGGTCTGAATTAAGTAATTAGATTCACTTGACAAACCTCACTGTTATATATAGTTTAAATACAAAAGTGGGATACAAAATGTATTTGAAAAGAACTGGAGATGCAAAGTAGTTTGTTTTAGATGCATTCCTTGGATGTACATTAGCATGAACATTTGCAAGTCCTGTATATATATTAATTATGCATTATCCAAGTCATGTATGTATATATACATATATATATATATATTAATTATGCATCATTCCCCATAAAATTATTACTTTTTTTATTAATCAGTGATCAACAATTCTGAGAATGCCCCAGTGCAATTTAAGAATGAACTTTATCTATACAAAAATAATAGAATTAAAACAAATAATCTTGTCTGGTAAAAATATCACAATTAATTCTAAAAACTTACCCGAACTTGGAAGCTACACGTTCCTTCTCGAACTTTCTTTTCATCTTCCTGCCACTGGTGAGGCTTAGAGCATTCTGGAACATGGTCTTTTTTCTTCCGAAAGCTAAGCCTTCGTCTGAGGCTTTGCATTATATTTCTGTAGCGTCCAAATCTCTTACTCCTGTTAATGACAATATTAGGAATATGTACATTTTCTGAAGAATTTTGAAGCATCATAAAACAAAGCAGTTTCATTAAGAGTACTTTGATGTAATCAATAGTTAACAATTTAGTAATAAGCACTCTATTAAAAATTTTGAAATAAAATAAGGCCAAAATTTTAAAACATTAAAATATTTTTAAAATGTCAAAAAAAATTGCAATTAAAAAAAAATCCAAGTAATATTTTACATATTTAAAAAAAATTATTTTAAGTGTCAAAAGCCATAAAAGATTCTATCACCTATCCACACTAAGTGGATAGAAAGTAGAATAAGTGATCCACTTGAGAGAATTGCCAGAATGTTGCCCAGTGCAATTAACAGTGGTCATCATGAAGTGTGTATTACACTTAGAGACACTCATGATGAATGATACTGAATTGAGTCATTGAGACACCATGCACTGCAAACAATACCCAGGCTTCTATGTTGTTTTTGTTGTTAAAAGTATTGATTTACTTGATCACAGACTTTCTGACAGCCTTCCAAGAACACCCAGCCAGAAAATGTAGAGATGTAAACACTAACAAATATATGCTATGTGTGTGTGTGTGTGTACAACAGATCATAAAACAAAGCAGTTTCATTAAGAGTACTTTGATGTAATCAATAGTTAACAATTTCTAGTTAACAATTTCAAAAATTACAGACACCAACAGAATAACTAATTAATGTTAAATACATTTTCAACAATGACCACCATCATAATTGAATGACTGAGATTGTGTCATGTCACTGCCTCCTTTCTCCCAATGATGAGTCCCTGAAGGAAGATACACTAGCTAACAGTATACACAAAGTTCAGAGGTGTGACATAAACAAGTTGTAAAACAAAAACTGTTAAAACAGATTTTTTGTTTTAAATTGGTAACATAAATATGAAAAAGTATATTGAACAACAATTGAAAAAAGTAATGGCATACAATAAATGAGAAAACTGGGTAATGAAAACAAATTGATAAGTCCACACAAAATAATGACAAATAAATACATAATGGGATTAGCAATTAACAAGTTATAATCAAACCTTGTATGGCAGTAGCCAAGTTGACTAGAATTTTGTACACAAAGCATTAATAAATGTATGCACACATTTTCAGAGTCTCTACAATTTAGTTTCATTATTTTTGTTTAATTGCTGCCTTTTTTTTTTTTTTTTTTTTTTTTTTTTAGTTTTGTGATTGAAAAGTATTAAATGACAACAACTTAACATTTGTAAAGACATGACTAACTGGCAATATGTGAGAACTATGAAATGTCACAAGCATTCACTGAGATATATATCCACATATTATATTTATAAGGCCAATTACTATGGATATATCCACATATTATATAAGGCCAATTACTACCGATGTATCTAGCAGCCAGCACAGGCCCGAAGTAATATGGCCCTAAGTAATATGAAGCCTAAATCAACAAAATGCATCAAAACTTTGTTTATTTGTATGTTAATGTTTCTAATAATGTGAATACTGTAATGAACAGATGGCACTACTCACCCTGACTCTGACCTTTCCATCCTTGGAAATTTATTTCTTTTCAGTTTCAGCACACTACAAAGTTACAAAAATCCTTCATTAGGAACACATTATGTCAACACACATTTCAAAAACATTTATCTGACCAAAAGTCATCAGTTGATGGTGCTTCCTGTACCACACTTCAAGTGTTTGTATACTTGACAATGTTGTCTTTTAGCATTAAAGAACATGTTTGGTTTCAAGAAACAGAACACTGGTCTTACTAACAAGACATCAAGTGTTCTAACACCAGAGAGAGGAGAAAACACTCGCAGAAGAAAAAGGTTTCAAAAAGTCAATAATCAGCTGCTAACATTTAGAAAGGTGTCATTCTACGTCTGTCTGAACTGTGACTAAAGCAGGACAACAGTTGAGGTCTTGTCTAAACAAACTGATACCTGCTGGGAGGGTGGGGGCTATTTAGAGTATGTAGGTAGGTATTGTAAACCTGCACCACTAAGCCCTACTTGGGTCTTGATTCAAACGTAACCTATTTACTAGTCTGGCTGCACAGTACGTTTTGCATATGAATCGACTGTCTCCTGCTACATCAACCGTGACCGTGGATGCCTGTCTCGTGCGTTGACACTACACGTAAACAACATGGAGGAGGAGGAGGGGAGAGCGCGACAAATCAACGAGCGAAGGAAACAAGTTTGGATAAAGATCAAGTTGTAAACGTTACTAGATCTAGATGTGATTACTACATATTTGAAAATGGGTCAAACCCCTAGAAGAACTACAAAGAGGGGTACACTCACGACCTGTAGGCCAGCGAGCGAAAGCAGAGCACGCTCAACAAGTCATAGACCTTAACACTAATGTGTGTCTTCTCAGCGTCTGGTCAAATTGTTACTAAAGCTTGGACAACACCGAAACACAATTCGAGAAGCACTGAACCGCACCGCGAAACAACTTTGATCGCGATATGCTGAGGTGTCCCCCCCCCCCCTTTCTTTCACATTTCTTTGTAGGTCAATAGTTCTTGAATGCAGTAAAGCTAAACTCTTCGTTAAGTAGACGTATAGTCTCTTATTTACTGGCCCAATTTAGTTTTCGACAACAGTTTTATTTTTATTTTTTTAATATAAGTGTAAGAACAGGACCGCAATGAAAGTTATAGTTCAAATACTGTGTCTTCGTGTGACCAAAGTATCCAATTCTGCAATAAAAATGGAATTCAAATTAACTTTTTAGATTCTCGAACATGAACAATGAGTCCTGTCAATACTCACGGCTAACGCGACTAAATACATCCAGAAAGCAAACAAAAAACATGTGTCACTGTCTACGTGTTAGGTTTAGTCCGTATCGTTGCTCAACTTACAGCCCATCCTCCTGGATACTAGTGCCAAAGTTTGGCCATGTCTGGAGAAGGAAATGTCAAATGATGACGGTGCCCTAGGAAATGAAGTCATTAGAGACACGGTAAAGGGGGGAGTGTTGACTAAAGTCGGTGGGCGAACTACCAAAACCACTAATCAAAACTTGTGTTGACCAGCTGCCCGTGCAAACATCTGGACAAGCGTAGTCCATTCAAAGTCCTACTCGAGCGCACACAGACTCCACTAAATGTAGGTCCAGAAAGAAATGAAAGCACTGAGTCTACCTTTCAATAAACTCACTACGAACATTCAAACTCAAACACCATCTTCAGTCCATTGAAATTACAAACAGCCTAAACAAGTAGGAGTAGACGTAGGGACAGTTTCAACTGTTTTGTACAGTGACAGAATGGTGAGGAGGATAAGTTCATCCTTGTGTGTTGGTGAAGTTCTTCAAGGTACGAGGGGGGGGGGGGGGGGGGGGGGGAGACACGTGAGTCCAAGAGAACTTCGTTCCGTCCCAACTCTCTTCTCATCTAGTTATCAAATCTTCATGAAATTACGAGTTGACACAAGAATCTAGATCAGTGTTTCCCAAACTGTGCTCCGCAGAACCCTAGTGTTCCACGAGGCCTAAATAGTTGTTCCACGAACTACTGGAATAATAATTAATTAGTACGCCACCACGTGAATTAATCTCTAAAAAAAAAAAATAATAACCTAAGTGTACTGTTAACTACTCAGAATGTGCGAAGTGTTCTGTTAAGGATCTAGATCATTCAATAACTTGTTGAACTTATTGAGGTAGGTAATTAGACAACGACCTTTTACGATAGTCCAATTATTTGAAGGAAAACAAATATTGATTAGACTTATTGTCTACATTGAGATCTATCCCGCAGTGACCTTGACATGTGTCTACATGCAACCACAATAACAGATCTATTCAAGCAGGCTACATTTCATTAAGAAATATTCCGAAAAACAAATCATTACATCCATATTACAAAAGTCTAGTCCATTATCAAGCAATGTGCTTCTAATTGTAGATGAAAATAAAAACTCCACTAATATAAAATAACACTTTGTTGATAAACACAGAAATGAAACTCCTTACAGTACTGCACTGTGTGAAACCATGTGCTGGCGGTGTCCCAGTCACACACTAAGGCAAGATATTTAACCTCTACACTGACTACACTCTTGAGATTTCTTTTTGCTGCCATTTCAGATTGGCCACGGCGGCGAGGGAGTGAGAGGGGAAACCTATGAGAATACTAGTACAGGGTTAGCCACTTGACCCTGACTACCTAACACAATAGCCCAGGTACTCCCACACTACGCCAGCACTGGCTACAATACAGGGTTAGACACGCCTATTTGAAAGCATACCTATCCAGTGGTGGACAGTTCTCGACCAGTTTCAAACACCAGGCCAAGACGAGAAAGGACACGAGATAAAGCCATTTGAGATTAAAAACATCTAATGATCGGCTATCCCTGGTCTCAGCTTACAAGGCACTGAAACACAAGAAAGGCAAGATAAGCCTTTATCAGGACAGGGTCTGTTCTTTGTGTGACGGAGACACCAAGTATGTGAAGGAATGTAGCACACACTTGGCGGGGTGACCTCACATTCACCTAGTACACAGACACAAAAAAAGGGTTCATACTTGTGGCTGCTTTTAACATGTTTTGTCGCATCTAGATCTAGAATCAAACGGGGTGCATAAGCTAAACTTCCTACAAGAGAAATATATCCACTGTGTAATACACTAGATCTCTATTACCGGTACACCAAAAACAAAGGCTGGAAAAGGATCTATCTAGTTCTAGCCATGTAATAGTTTTGTTTGGTAAGATTACACAAAAATGACTTACGTCTAGATTTTCGTATAACTTTATTTTTGTGCTAGAATTATGTTGTTTTTTTCCTGCTGTTTTTAACCGTAAATCTGTTACATAACGCTGGCAGCAATTATTGTTAACAATGACAAAATATCAATTAATGAATAGAGCTGAAATCAAATATTAAGACTACCATATTTAAAGTAAAGTACATTAAACACATAAAAAAATAATCTTCTGGGATTACAAGATGATATATAAAAATGCATGCAATATAATAATAGATCTCTATTTATTGTATATTACAATATGTGTTCATATATATATATATATATATATATATATATATATATATATATATATATATATATATATATATATATATATATATATATATATATATATATATATATATATATATATTACATGTTTTATAAATATAATTTTATAAATTTAGTACCCATATAAAATAAGCCATTTTCTGAAAGTTGAATAAATCTAATACACACCCATTATATAATGTTTCATTTAATCAACACATAAGCCTGACATATATATATTTGGTTTAAAAATGTTCCAATATAAAATGTGAAATCATTTTGTAGAACTAAACAACCCTCTATATCAATAGTTTCATTTCAAAAAAAATACTTTAATACAAATGTTTTTGCAGTGGATTATGACAGAATAAGATACAAAGTCACATCCTATTTATAACATAGCTTCTAAACGATTCTAACTGTTATGACATGATTAGGAATTAGTTATTTGTTTCGGGAATAAGGGGAAAGTTTTACTTAGCGACAAATGACGTGACAGATCTTTGAAAAACAAGAACGCTCTTAGTGACGCTAGAAAGAGGATGCTTTGTGTAGAGCAGTAGAATAGAGATACGAATGTACGGACATAGCTGACATCGGACGATTCCCTTCTTAGTTATTAAATGTATTTGTAAACAGCACCAGCGTCGACTACCTATTTTGATTGTTTCGGCTTTTCGCCGGTGTTACTGTAGTAGTTTTGAGTTCGGTATTACCTCCATCCAGACGTAGATCTACACTAGATATATCTACAAGCATCACCACCGCGCGGAAGCCTGAACAAACATAATGCTTGTAAATGATTCTGACATAATGTCTTAGTAGCATTAGCGTTTATGTCAATTTTAAAAAAAAGTTTACAAACAGTTTAATGAAATAAGTAGCTACACAGTTTGATTGTAAAAATGTAGATCTATCATTAGTTGATTCTAGCTAACTATTCTTAATAGTTATTGTTTTCTAAATCACTGTGCTGGAATATTTGATAAGACAAAAAAAAAACTTTATCTGAAACCATTAGATGACCAGGTGGAGAGGAAACAAGAGCGGGTGGTGTCTGATAATTGTTAATAATGGCTGATCTAGAGCACTGGTTATCTTACACGCCAGATCTCTCCTGTAGGATTGACATGCACCTCATAACAAGTGATAATGCAAGGCTAAAATTGATTTGTGATCTATTTCTTCCACAGTCACATTTTGCCCAATGTGAGATAGCTTTGAGAGATAAAATTGAAACATAATGTAATGCTTCATTGCTTTAAATATAAATAAAGTTTACACACACACAATTAAAGTTTTAATAAAAATTAGCTCTTCATTTTATGAATTACATAAACAACAACACACAAAATCATTAATATAATATTTGGTTGAGATGCTGATAATGATAGCAAAATGGATTAGAAAGGATTACTTCCAAATTTAAAGCCTAAACCATCAACCTGTTCTAACAGCAAAAAAAAATAATAATAGGCAAACACTGCCACCTCTACAGAGCAATACAATGCTTCAGTGTCAAAGTTTGAAGGTTAGAGTTCAAATAGCAAGTCCCCTTCTAAACTTTTAAAAGAAATTGGTTGAAATATTGTGTTAGGCGTAATCTGACTAAAAGACAGTTGTAGTCTTAAATGCCTTTAATTAGAGTAAAAATTTAAGATTTTAAAAAATTATTTTTTGTATATTATATATATATATATATATATATATATAAGAATATTTTTGTTTGCAAAATTTGGGGGGGGGGGGGGGGGGGTTAACCCAATTTTAATAAGGTCTTTAATAGCTCATTGTAGATCTCAAACTCAAAAATGTTGAATAAAATAAAGCTGATAATAACAATACTGAAATAGTTTTACATTTGAGTAAGCATGTATAGGCTAAATGTTACAAAAAATATGAATGAATATTAACAATAAATGTATGTTATGTTATACATGTAGATATATAGGCTAATGACACTTATACCAATTTCAGTGCATTAAATGTGTTACTGTTAGTCTCATATATAGAGAGAGATACAAGTAATTCAGCTTAAACTCGTCTAGTCTAACAATCAGAACATTAGAATACACATTGTATTTGTAATTTTTGTTGTTTCTGCTGAATTTTCATTCCAAAACATTGAAACTTCCTACAATATCTGATAAATCTAGGGAAGTATTGACCATAAATAAAAGTTTTATATATATATATTACCACATTTTTAACCTGTTACAAAATTAAATTTCAAATTACTGTTACATTACAATCTAAAAAGAAATAAGAATATCTAGAGCAGTTCAGCAGGAATATGATACATATCACAAATACATTGTGCATTATTTTTTATAGTACTGACTAAATATCTTCTATCTGATTTTAAAATATTCTTTGATAATTGCCCTTAAAGATGTGAACAAACAAGCAATAATCTCATTAATATATAGCATCAATTTAAAGAACATCTTTTGATTCAGGACCCATTTAGTTAATGAAGTTGCAAATAATAAAACTAGCACACAAGAGTGATAACCCACATTTCATAAACACTGACTAGTGGAATAGTTAGGTGTTGTTTTTCCCAATAATTACACACTATTTATTATAATTTAAGCTTTCAAAAGACTACTAAAAAGATGTTTTTTTAGATCTTATTATTAAGCTAAGTTGTAGATCTAAATATATTAAATTACCATTACTCTTCTACAACATAAAACCTACAAAATCTTATTTGGGGTAAGAAGAATTAGATCTATTAGTCTAGAATGAGAATAGTTACTAGTATGATAAAGTGTAGATTGTTTAGTGCTTTAAATAAAATGAATTCTTTATATAACTTAATACAAGACTAATTAAGAACACATTAAGTTTAAGAAGTTATTAATATTAGCAAATCTACTTTTGACCTTACCTTTGTTTTGGGGCCTCCTTTTAAATCCTTTTAAGTTTTATCCTCTGTCAAACTAAATCCTTGCCCTTTGAAATGAAAGAATCTCTTACTTTTCCAAAGTCAAAAATTAGCCTACACTGTGACTAATGTTTTTATTATACCATCTTAACTAGTTCCAGATTTATTCTATTCCTAAATGTTCATGCATATTTATCCTACATTAATCTATAAATCTAAAATGTAGTATAGTTTACTGTATTATTATTATTATACAGATACATGTGTGTGATGGACACACTAACTTTAACACAGTTCAAACTATGACACAACACAGTGACATTTGCTTTAGGAGTACTACTTACTACTAGGATAGCTTTAGATCTGGGACTGGATTTAGAAGATCTATAAAATCTAGATATATATTTATATACTACATTAGAATATAGATCTATCTTAGAGTTAGGACTCAGTTAATTAGATCTAGAAATCTAAACTGTCTCTAGATCTACTGATTAACTGATTCTACTTTAATCTTATAAAGGTGATATATACCTAGACTAGATTCTACTCTAGAATAGTAGATCTAAGTCAATCTAGATCTAAAGTGTAAGTATTAGTCATTCTACTATGTCTCTAGATCTGTGTAGACTATATTCTAAGACCAGATATAACTAGATTTTACTAGATCTAGTACAAATGTAGTACTCTATTTAATTTAAAATATTCTAGACTCTAGTGTAGTACATCTACTTATAGATCTAGAGTCTAGTTACTAGATTCTAAAAAGTTTAGTAGATAAGACATTATAAATACTTAGTAGCATAAGTATCAGATCTAGATCTAAATCTAGTAAAATCTCAATAAATAATCTAGATTTAAATTTCAATGACTGAGATAAGATCTCTAGAGATCAGATGTAAGTCTGACTAGATCTAGATCTAAGAGTACTAAGACTTTCACTAAAGAAGCTACAACAAAATATTGACTAATCATTAGTCTAATCTAGATAGGATAGAATAGATGTACAGATCTTTTATTCTTTATCCAATTTTTTTTACTATATTGTACTAAGGTTTATCACTTAGTCTATATTTATCTCTCTGTATCTAGACCTAGAATAGAATCTACTCTAGACCAAATCTTGATATCTAGGTCTATGACTAGTGACTTGATCTAGTACTCTATGAATATGATATATATATAATCTATATATATAATATGTAGATCTAACTTAACTGTAACTCTAGATTAGTCTAGATCATAGTCATCAGTAGAGTCTAGGTCTAGACTAGAATTAGAATCGACTAGCTCTAGAATCTAGATTATTCTAGATCTACCTTAATCTTATTAATTTTCATCTAGATTATTCTAGATCTACCTTAATCTTATTAATTTTCATCTAGATTATTCTAGATCTACCTTAATCTTATTAATTTTCTTATGATAATCTAATCTTAGTCTCTAAATTAGAGTCTTAGACTACTTCGAGTTAGTATTTAGATCTAGTAATCTAGATTATCATCTATCATTCTATGACTGTCTATGAATTGAAAAAGTGGACTATGAGTATGAGTACTATTACTATATTGACTGACTAGAATACTAGATAAAGAATAATCATGATTTCTAGATTATGTAGTCTAGATCTAGAAATCTAGTTACTAGTATTAAGTACTAAGAAGTAAGTAAGTAGATCTAATCTATGACTATTGACTGAGATAGATCAGATGAAATAGATTCTAGTCCTAAAGATCTGGATCTAATCAACTAATTACTAATGTCTAATGACTAAGAGTAAGACTATCTAATGACTAAAACTAAAGTAAAGTAAGTCTATCTGAGTATCATTAGTATCAATACTATTATATATATATAAAAGTATGGATACTATTAGTTAGTATTATCTCTATTGACTCTTATCATTTCTATCATGTCAATCATATCTATTCTAGATTCTATAATTAAATAACCACCAGCCAAAATCACTAGACTTGATATAAACTTTTATACACAAGAATAATTAATCCTACTCCTAGTTATACACTATAGTGACTATACAGTTATATACTATTAGTTATAGTAGTAGTACTAGTAGTCTAAGTCTAGATTGACTAGATCTAGATCATTGTCACCATTGTGATAGTAGTCATAGTCATACTTAATCATGCTAGATCTACTATCTAGATAGATCTAACTAAAATTTGAGTATCTAGATCTATATAATAGTATATAATATCTACTATATCTAGTTAGTAGTTACTAGACTAGATAGACTTGTTATGTAGAGTAGATTCTCAGTCTAGACTACTCTACTAGAGTACTCTAGTCTGACTCTAGACCTAGACTAGATTTAGATGATGAATAGAAATTCGGTAAACACAGGCAATTATTTATTTCCTCAGGTGATTCAGGTGCCAAATGAAGGAACTTTTAAACACAAGAATAATTAATCCTAGATCATACTAGCCTAGACTAGATGATGAATAGAAGTTCGGTAAACACTGGCAATTATTTATTTCCTCAGGTGATTCCAACATACCGTAAGAAAAAATTGTAACACACGGCAAGCGGATGTTTCAGATACGCATGCGTCAAGGGTTATCGATTGCATTCCTAACGTACTGAAGCTTGTTTTATTTTTCTGTCAATTCAAATTATTTCATTATTGTACATAGATTTATGCCAATCTGTTTTATATAGATCTAAATCTATATAAAATGCACACTTGAAATATTAATTTTTAAAAATTGCAAATAATATCGGTGTAGTTATTAATAATTTAAGCATAATTATGGAAAATCCACAGAATGAGTAATTATTGACCAGACAAACGTCATCGTCTCTTGTACGCCTATAATCAATAGGCTTAGTGGTAATGATTTAAATATGAGAAGAATGTGTAAAGAATGGAAGGGGAAAAAAATGAGAAAAATAATAATAACAGAAAATAGAACTAGCTGCTGCTAGACCTCATTCTAGAATCTAGATCATATGTTCACTTAATTTTTTAAACTAAATATAGATCCACATATTAGGCCTATTATTTTTAAAAAATTGTTATAGATCTATTTTGACTATATTAACGTATACAAGGTTACAAAGACAGTTTGTGTGGAAACAAACTCAAAATCGGCCCCCTAAGTGGTCCACTCAGGCAGGTATCAAGAAGGTTGACAGATCTTATGTGGTGATCCAGCAAACAAGAGGATAGATGAAAGTGAATGTGAAGTTAAATGCGATCCTGGTCTAAATGATGTCTTATAATGAATATCTAATTGTTTTGTAAAGGGTTAATCTCTTATTCAAATCCTCATAAAAAAAACATTTCGTAAAAAAAAAATCCTTTAGTTCTGTATTTTATGCGCATTGTCGTACTGCAGTTCACGCGATAATATGAAAAACTACTTAATAATTATTGTTTTAAATTATGTCCAACTTATATGTATACTTAATATATTTTTTCTCTTTAAAAAAGTAAACATTATTTTTGAGTAAATGTAGTATAGTTAGTAGGACAGAACTTACATAACGTAGCAATAAAAATGTAAAAAACAAAATTGACAAAAAATCTAAAACCATTTGCATTAATGTGTTAGAAATATGTCAAATGTGCATCTCCCCTACTAAAGAGCCTCCAGTGTCTGTTATTAGTAATAGTGAATAGTTGTAAAAGTGGTGTATTTTTATGAAAAAACTGCTTGCATAAGTAATGTAAAAAATTAGATTTCTCGCTTTTAGAAAAGAAAAAAGTAGTAGTTGCATCAGAACTTTGAATTGACTAAAATATTATGATGTCGGATTTTCACTATCTTTTCTAGTTTACGAGATCTAAACGGGTGGACGGACAGACATTTCACACAAAAGTAATAGCGTCTTTTCCCCTTTCGGGGGCCGCTAATAAAAGGCAACAATTTTGCTAGGTCTAGAGACTAGACTCTAGACCAGTGATTACCAAATTTGTCATAATAGACCCCCATGGTTCTACGACGACTTCCAATTGGAGGTCTATGGGATGTAGACCTAAATGGGGATCTTCGATATTGGAACTCATTTAAGCAAATCGAGACTTGAAATTTATGTAGACAGTAGGCATTCATTCTTTCCTTGTCGAACAATTAACTGAATTTCCTTTAAGCCCTATCAACAAAGTTTTAAATAAGGACGCTATGAACCCATGTTAGCTGGAATATCATTTTAAACAAAGATAAAGTTTAAACCTTAGAATAGACCAACAGTGGTCTAATTCTCTAAACTTCACTTCGAAAACACATAGAGAAGATGATGGGTTTTTATTGTGTCTTACAATATCTTTTTATCGAAATCCAGAAAACCTCATAGGCTTACTATAGAAAAAAAATAGTTTCCCTTTCAACCTTGCGATCGTATGACCCCAAAACCGTCCATTCAAAATGTGTTTGTTTGTTTTCTTGCCGTGGTTGATTTTGAAACCAATACGATGCCAATGCCCACTCATTCTCATCGTATGACCTCAAAACCATTCATACGAAGTTTATTTGTTGTTGTTTTTTTTTTTGTATCGGTTTGAAAGCCTAACTTACAAGATTACAAAAGAGAGTTTGTGTTTTCTGTCAAGAACTCGATACCAGCTCTTGACGGCTAGAGTGGTTCTCACTACTTCGACTAATATAATGTTTAAAGCTAATACCAGAGATGACGATAAAGTAAAGAAACACAATAATAATAATTGTTATTATTTCACACTCGGGACACAAATTTTGTATTTGAAATTGATATATTGATTTACAACTAAGCGTTAACCACCAACATTGAAAAAAAATTAAAAAGAAGTAAGTTGATGTTTATTAATATATCAAGTTAGCAAATGTTTCGAACGACTGTAGGGACTATAATATGTAAGAAAAAAAATAGTAATAATATTATAAAGTGTTTTCTTTAACCTATATGATTCCAGAATTAGACTATAGTAAATCCTGAGACATTAATACTTGGCTACGATGTGTCTGTCCCTGCCTCTCTCTCTCTCCTGCACGGATCCTGGAGACCAACGTCACAGTCTGCGCAGTAGTCTACTAGTCAAAGGCATAGCATCCATGGCGCGAAGGGGTTTAATGAACCCGGGACCACGACCAATAGGAGCCCACAGCTTTGGCGTAGCAACCATGGCGCGAAGGAATTCATTACGCTTGGACTCATGGCCAGTTGCAGCCCACAACTTAGGTAGATCATTTGTTTGTTCATTTGAAACACTTTTAAGTTGTTTAACTCTGTTAAGAAGTTGTAAAAACACTTTTAAGACACTATTACTTATATACATTCCTAACTGAATCAAACGTTATGACATAATTACTTAAGAAAAAGGTTTGATCTTAACATTGGAATGTCATTACATTTAGATTACTCATTTTTTTGTCACACACTAAATTTGTCTTATTGGTTGGAGGGGGGCCCACCGAGATGTTCTTGAATCCGGTCCCACGGGTACATTGCTACGCCACTGCGTGTAGGCTAATTATTTGCTAACAAAATATTTCTCTATAATGATGGATGAGCTAACCTTGTTGATGTCCAAAAGAGCTAAGCCGAAGGCTCTTCGAGCTCTTAAGTTTGAAAAAAAACCTGTTTGGTCGTCCAGCCGAAACAGTAAAAAAAAAAAAACCTGTGTGAACGCACAGTTCTGTTTGAGAGCGACCCAAGTCAATGCCTATGTAAAACATTGCTGTTTCCAATGCCTTTGGCCCCGACGCATGATTCGCAACGAAGACACCGGGAGCCTCCGTCATTTTCCTTCGTTATACCAAGCTAACCGTGGGGGACTCGCCATTTATGTAACGGTCCTTTGAGGAACGGCGCATGGATGTGGGACGTGTTCGTGGGGACTTTTTTACAACCCCGCCCGTGCAAGGGGTGAACTCTCGACTACCCGTGGGCATCCCCACGGGAGTTATGTTTTGCCATTCATTTAGCCTAGCTACCCCCTCAAGTAGCCGTTTCCACCCAGGTGCCACGATGAGATAGAACAGCTCACCTGGGATGAGCTAACCTTGCATTATTATTTGCACATGTTCCTATTATTATGATTCAAGAAAACCATGAAAGACTGCTCTGTCGAGAAAGTGTATCAATTGCTCCTTCACACTGAAGTACCCGGTACGATGAATGACAAAGGGTTTGACAATATTTGTTTACTACTATTTTTTGAGTTTTTATTGGATGCTAAATTAAATTGTTAAAGCAAAACATTGGATGTGACGATTTTTGCAATTTCCAAATTTAGAACAGTAAGAAAACATATAAATGAGAATGTTTAATATTAAACATAACTAAATTGAAGCGCAATTTTATTATCAAAGCACTGAAAGCAGCTCTAATGGGCACCTGACATTAGTTGGGGACAAAGTAAAGACGGTTGGTTGTTGTGCTGGCCACATGACACCCTCGTTAACCTTAGGCCATAGAAGCAGATGATCTTTACATTATCTATCCTATTGACCACAATGTCTGAAATGGGAACTGTACTAATAGGCTACATACCTATTAATTTTGAGATAGGTCTATCAAACAAAATAATTATTTACCAATAGTTAATTGACTAATTGGTTACATTTTTCTTTTATTGATTCTTGTGTTGTCAGGTAAAAGAAAAAATTGTGCGAAATTTCAGCTTGATCCGAGATTGGGTGTGGGAGAAAAAACGTGTAGGCCTTACAAACCTTTTACCAGACAGACAGTGTGAGTTGATAGAAAGGTTGTAAAAAGGTTATACGCATGTGTAAATTTACTGAACGTGGTGGTACAGATACAGAAATGGCACCAAGAGAGTAGTCTAAAATGTTTAGGATATGTGTGGGGTTTAGGGACGTTTATTTATTTCACTCCTTAATCATGTTTTAATAAAGACATATGCGGGAATACCCGCTGGTAGCCTACGTCTGTATGTTCAAGATAAAGATTGTCTAGACCAAGGGGTTTTCAGCCTGTGGATCGCGACCCCTTTGGGAGTCGAATGACTTTTTGCCAGGGGTCGCTTAAGACCATAAGAAATTTTAGTTTTTCGTCAATTTTTCATTGTAAGTTTTATTTTACATGTTGCAACAAGTACACTTTTACCAGTGATGGTAGACATTGACACTTGAATGTAGGAAGTCAAGGAACATTACTCAGATTAGGACGTTACAAAATAAAGCATAAAATGATGTGTGTATCGTTAATTAAAATTAAATAAAAATGGGGATAGATATTTAAGAACACGAACAAATTACCAGAAGACACAGAAAGATCTTTTAGTGAGTATAACATCATTGCTTGAAGGTAGACATTTTTTTTCCATTGGTAGTTACTTATTTTTTTCTTTTAAAAAAAATATTTTTTATCCGAAAATAAATGTTGCAGACAATTATATAAAGCTTTTGCTATGTAAATGAATCATACATTTAAAATTTGACTTTCATTTTATTACATTAGAAAAAATCACATTTAACCTGGTATAGAAAAGGAAAATGGCGGGGGTCTTGGTGTACGCGGTCTCTTGCCGCGAGTCTGACCCACCCTAATTCAGGCCGGTGAGAGGGAGCTCTTGTTCACTTTTGCTGGTTCCAAGAGCCGAAGGCTCAACTCTACCTGACAGTTTAAGAAGAAGAATAGGAATCGCCCAAAAAACATTCAGAACCTTCTATGACAGGCTATCTCTATAAAATATAAGCTATATGAAAGCGATGCATGCAGATTACATATATAAAGGGACACCACTTTTGAATGAGAGACATAAGTGAACTAAATATAACGAAATAAGGAACTGCGCCGACCAGAATAGAGTGACAGTCTAGAATGGACAAGATTTTTTTTATAGACCAGAACAGTGGCTTAGCTGGGGGTGGGGGAGGAGGGTGGAGAGTTTGAAAATCCCCCGGGTTCCCACTTGAGGGGGGGGGGGGACCCAAATGAGTTTTTTACATTAAAAATTAAATATTAAGCAAAATTCAGGGGGGGGGGGCCAAAGGGGTCAAGCCCCCCCACACACACACACACATGTCCCCAAACGATTGAAAATTCCTGGCTACGCCCCTGGAACAGAACATGGGCTTATGTTTTCCTCTTCGTGGTTTGATTCTCTGTTCTTTTATACTCGCTCTATAAAGTCCATGACTTGCAGGGTCACAGGAAGCAAGAGGAGATAATAGACTCGCTGTCACTCAAACTAGGTCGCTCGCGTGTCTCCACATACGTGATGTCACGGACATTGCCGATTATAAGCTGCACAGTCTCCGTAGTCTTTTCCTTCTCTCTCTCTCTCTCTCTCTCTTTTTATCGTCCCCTTTTCTAATGTACTGAGTTTTTTTTTTAAACTTTGTGTACCGTTAAGAACCACATTAGTCACGCCCATATATTGACCTCGTTTCAAAGTCCTCAACTGGCTACTCTTGGTGTATATGTGTGTAAAGGAGGACAGTGTAACCCAACAGGTTTTAGTACTTTGCACACAGCTAGTGTAACTGTTGCGACGGCATTATAATTTATTACTAGACATACAAAGTCCATAGTTTATAAGCATCGCTCAACCTACAGCCCGCGAGCTATATCCAGACCCTCTAAACATCTGCCCACAGTGAAAAATGAACAAACTCAACCTTGGTTTCATTGGCCTCGAGAATTTATTTTTACGGTGATACGACACGTGATCTGAATGTCGAAAATGCATAAATGCATCCCCACCCCCAGTCAAAAAAGGAAACAAGATCCAAAACATGTAAATTAATTATTCAGCAGACCATGGAGTGACTTTTATTTTATAATACACCAGAGTTGAGAAAGAAGATGATGGTTGTAGGAAATGTAGATCTACTTTTACTTGTTTGGATCACTTAGTACCTTCTTCTTTTTCTTCGTTCTCATTGTTATGTTGGAGTGTTCAGATGAGTAGACCAATACATGAGATGAACTGCGCAGTGGTTTCCAAATCAGGGAGCTCTCCATGTAGTTTCCTTTCTTTTGGGGTGATTCGGGGCCAATGTCTTGTACGGGCCTCTTGGTAAAGAGAGCAGTTTTGGAGGACGAGGTCGGCATTCTCTGGTGACACTCCACATGGGCAGATTTCACTGGTTCCAATTTTGAGCTTCCGGTACATGTGTTGTCGCATTCTGTTGTGTCCGGTCCTGAATCGAAAGATTAGACGTAGGTCTGTCGGGATAGCTTTTAGTTAGCGTCATCTTTCTTGTGATTTGGATGAGAGCTTGTCCATTTCTCATTTATTTTATTTACAATTAATTTCTTCAATTCTTCTGGATAGAGTGCAGAGTTTATTTGTGAGTTAGTTCTCCCACTCTTGGCGAGTGTGACAGCCTTCTCATTTCCTGCTAGTTGTATATGAGCTGGTATCCATTGAATAACAGTTTAGTACCAATTTTAGTTTTATTTTAATTTATTTTAATTTTCAGATGTTCCAATATAGAGGAATATACAACGACCGGCTACTGGTTCAACCGAGAAGTGGCTTACTGACGACTGGTCCAATTACAAGTGGCTGACAGTCTACTGATTCAACGACACGCTGTTCATAGACTACTGGTTGACAAGTGGTTCCAGTGGCGTAGCTGGCAATGTGCAGGTGGTGCGGGCCGCACGGGACATCAAGTGGTGGGGGCATCAAACTGAGGACAAACTTTCTCAGTAAAATTACACAGTGTAATTAGATATGTGGTGGGTTTGGCACAGAACAAACTAAATGACATGACGAAGGCAACTCGTAGGACGATTCCTAACTGTTTATTACACATTAAAGACCTGCCAAAGGTAAACATAAAACATTATTACAAATGAACATAAACTAAACATAATTAATAGGCCTAAATACTAGATCTAACGAAATACAAAAAGAAAATCTTATGGTGTGAACCAATCATCTCTTTTACAAACACAAGAGAGATATGGAACACCAACAAACATTATAAAAATAAATGACAACGTAGTTCTCTAAAAATAAATCAGTTGTTCTACATAAAACTAACATATATATACATTGTTTGAAGAGTTTCGCTATTTACTTTCATTACAAAAAACTACAACAATTAAATAGAACAAATCTATACACTCACAAATACACTGTTTCTTAAAAGCCAGTATCTAAACACTTGTAAAATACATTTACAAGATGGACAGTTAACATTCTATATAGAATACTACAGGTACGCATTTCAATAAATGAATTCATCTACGTGCTGGCTTCTAAAAATAAGAATAGTCCAACATGAACAAAAACCGCGGTAGTGATATTCTATATAAACTACTAATTAAAATTACAATCTAATATGAAAAAGTAAAATGTGATTACCTGCAGCCATACGTGAACACATGGTGTAGAACCCGGCACAAAAGGGAGTGGAGACGACGTAGGTCCAGTAACATACGGACACTACAGTGACAAAAGATGCCGGTAGAATGGACAGTTCCCACGTTGTCTGCGTTTTTATGCGAGGACACAAGGTGCCATCTAGGGGGAAGGGTCACGTGGATATCGGGGTGGCCGGTGTTTCCTGAAAAGGTATCCACTCCACTACACATAAATAAAAACAAACACATTTATTTGTTTTGGTAATTTGTTATGTCCTATATTCTTTCTTAAATTAAATGAAATTTAAGCTGTAGACCAGCTGGAATTTAATTTGACCAGATTTGTTTCAATCTCTGAAGGCAACTTTTACAGTTTTAAAGCCTTACATGATATTACTTCATTGTTCACTGCGCTGGTTATGGACAAGTTTATAATGGTGTTTTTAGTAATTAGTAATGTTCCAATCTCTTTTGTGGACCAGTGGGAGAGGGGGTATCTGGGAGAAGGTTTTCCAACCACTCAGCAAACACAACCCTGCTAGAGTCGGGATTCGAACTCAAGCCCCCTTGCAAGGTGGCTAAACACTAACCAAGCGGTTTTAGCCTCTCGACCACTCATCACTTGCTTGGAGCGAACTTGATGTTTGTCTGTGACTAGGCAACAATAATGACAGCAAGGGTCAAGATTTATATAAGCAAGATGGGAAAATGTGGAGAGATTATTTGTAGAGAATCTTGGACATCATGCGTTTTCACTTAAAGCAGAATCTGGCACTCCGTGGGCATCGCGAACGAGTTGAAGAATTAGCAGTATAAAATCAAAGAAATCTCACTTCCTGAGAGACCGAATACGTTCATGTCCCACGTTCATGTCCCACGTCCATGTCCCACGTCCATGTCCCACGTTCATGTCCCACGTCCATGTCCCACGTCCATGTCCCACGTCCATGTCCCACGTTCATGTCCCACGTTCATGTCCCACGTCCATGTCCCACGTTCATGTCCCACGTCCATGTCCCACGTCCATGTCCCACGTCCATGTCCCACGTCCATGTCCCACGTTCATGTCCCACGTCCATGTCCCACGTTCATGTCCCACGTTCATGTCCCACGTCCATGTCCCACGTCCATGTCCCACGTTCATGTCCCACGTTCATGTCCCACGTCCATGTCCCACGTCCATGTCCCACGTCCATGTCCCACGTTCATGTCCCACGTCCATGTCCCACGTTCATGTCCCACGTCCATGTCCCACGTCCATGTCCCACGTCCATGCCCCACGTCCATGTCCCACGTTCATGTCCCACGTCCATGTCCCACGTTCATGTCCCACGTCCATGTCCCACGTTCATGTCCCACGTCCATGTCCCAACACAATCAGAACGAATGTAGTGTACTGAAAGTGTCTCACGAAAACAAACAAAAAAATCTTACAGAAAGTTTAAGAAGTAAATATTTCTCGATTATTTTCCAGATTACAACTAACATCTAAAATCTAGATTAAAATTTGATGGTACATTGACTGATTGACATGCAGAGCCTCAAAGAAAAAAAATTGCCAGGCGAAAAAAAGATGAAGATAGATTTTCTATCAACACACAAGAAAGAGTTACTGATGGAAATACCTTCCTTGGACCGTGTTCATGAGCGTAGCGTAGCCACCCCCGCGAAAAAATGTATATATATATGTGTGTGTGTACATAATCTTTATTACATTCTGACCCTTAATTCTTTGGGAAGACTTTTATTGTGCCATAGAATAGGTTCTTCCATGAGTTAGTGGAAAAAGTGTTGACTCCGCCGCCATTACTAGTAAAGGGGTCTGGGGGAGCACTAGGAGATCCCCCCAGCGTGGGGCGGAGCCCCGCCGCCAAGCACTATTTCTGGTATTGAAAGCCAACAGATGCATATTCTGAGGTATCTACAGTGCATTTTTCTGCTATTAAAAAGTTTTATTTCAAAAACCTAATGTGCTATTCCTACTGATTTAGACCCCCCCCCCCCCCCCGCGCCGTTCGGCTCATTTGCTGTCAAGCTGTTTCCACAAAAATCTGTCACTGAAGCCCCTTCCCACCTGCTCTGAGGACCTCCATGAATATGTGGCGACAAGTTTTACTAAGATGTCATTGCAACTCTTATTATGCGTAATTCATTTTGTTGGAGAACATGTCCCGCAAACCTCATGCGACGCTCTGTCACATCTTACTAGGGGGTCGACTCCCGGGATTTCCTTGACTTAGACCAGATCTCTATAAATGACTATCTGTCTTAGCCATCTTTGTTGAGCCAAATTTAGTGTTTTTCAATTTCAGCAGATGACTATTCACTGCACTATATTAATGGAGCCCCGCCACTGGTAGAAATGTGTAACCTCTCTTGAATACGCTCTTGGAATTAGGTGACTGTAGTTCGCTTTAAATTTTATATCGAAAAGGGAAGTTTTATCGTCAAAATCATCTGTTGGGGGTTTTAAACTAAAAATCTATGAAGTTGTTTTATTTTTGAATTCAAAACCACATTTAGCTACGGTCATAGAACTTGGTAACTGTAGTTTGCTTTAGAATAATATTGAAGATAGAGGTTTTCCACCTCAAAACACTCTGTAGGGGGATTTTAAACTCAAAACCATCTGGAGGGATTTTAAACTTTAAAAAAAAAAGCCATCTGTAGGAGAGGCTTTAAACTCAAAACCCCCAATTGGCTTGGCTACGCTCAAATAATTTTAGTGTGTAATTTTGCTTTTTTTTTTATATTGAAGAGGTATTTTTTTAGCTTCAAACCCCTCTGAAGGGGGGTTAAACTCAAAACCCCTTTGGCTACGCTAATAGATTTTAGAGTGTGTAATTTGCTTTTTTTATATTGAAGAGGTATTTTTTAGCTTCAAACTCCACTGGAGGGGGGTTTAAACTCAAAACTCCTTTGACTACACTCATAGAATTTTGAGTGTATAATTTGCTTTATTTATAATATTAAAGAGGTATTTTTTACCTTCAAACCCCGCTAAAGGGGGGTTTAAACTAAAAACTCAGTCAAAACCCATTAAGCTAAGCTCATAACATTTTGAGTGCATAATTTGTTTGTTTTTTTCATATTAAAGAGGTATTTTTTACCTTCAAACCCCGCTGAAGGGGGGGGGGGGGTTAAACTCAAAACTGATTCAAAACCCATTTAGCTAAGCTCATAACATTTTGAGTGCGTAAATTGCTTTTTTTTTATTTTGAAGAGGTATTTTTTTAGCTTCAAACCCTACTCAAAGGAGGGGGGTTAAAATCAAAACCCATTTGGCTACGCTCATAGAATTTTGCGTGTGTAATTTGCTTTTTTTATCTTGAAAATGGGGTTTATCGTAAATTTTGGAGGGGGTTTTACGATAAAAATCTTCCTTAACTGTGCTCTAGGAATTTGGGGATTGTCGTTTGCATTTTTTTTTATTTTGTTTTATAGAAGAGGAAGATTTAACTGCAAAAAACCCTGGCAGGGGGTTTTAAACTCAAAGCCCCCTTGGCTGTGCTGGGCAAGTGATGGTTTAGTATTAAAATCTCACCTAAAATAAACAAAATCAAAGCAAAAACTCTGTCAATAAATTACAACCCCTCCGCGGGGGGGGGGGGGGGATTTCTTTTCGGGTGGGGGGGGGTTGAATCCCAAACCCCCCTGGCTACGCCCATGATAATAATAATAATAATAAACTACCTACCTAGGTCGCCATAACCAAGTTGCAAAGCTAATACATCAGCACTTTGTTTTGTCATACAATTTGATCGGTAAGGGTACTCCTCCATATTACTAATATTCACCACAAGAGGTTTTCGAGTCTACGGATCATCTACTGTACTGGGATAGGCCTATTTCGACCGACAAAACGGTAGATTTTAATCGTCCTGATCTGCTGTTCATCGATAAAAAAGAAAAAGCCGCTACCATTATTGACATCGCCGTACCACTATCTCATAATTTAAAAAAAAAACTGAGCTTGAAAAACAACGAAACTATGGAATCTTGGCTTGGAGATTAAGCGTTTATGGAAATTATCTAAAACAACAATATACCCCATTGTTATATCAACCGAATAACAATTGACCCCCACAGATACATTCAAGGCCCTTGGCATTCCTAGGAACATTCTCGTTGCCTGTCAGAGGGCGATACTTCTGCAGACCTGCCACATCCCCAGAAAATTCCTCAGTGGAAACTGATAAATTAAAGGGACTACGATGAATTTGGTTTCCCTTTAACGAAACTCGACCCTGGCTTCGCCAAAGAATGAATACTCGTTCTTTTCTAACATAATAATAATAATAATCTTTATTGTCCGTAAGGAAATTTGTCTTACAATTTATATGGATTACCAAAACAGCAAACATGTTTCCGGTCTCACTGTGATATCGAATTTACCATCACAAAGGAGATACAAGACACAACAACTCTTTTGTTCCCCTGGCAAGTGGCAATCATTAAACACAATTCAAATGTCTGATATAAACATTTCAATGTAAATTGTGTGTTCATCTGGTGTGAACGTATATTTTGTTTGCTATAGTTATAATGTTTTGTTTGGTGTAATACACAAATTGTAAGACCAATTTCCTAATGAGTTTTAAAGGTTTTTCTTTTAATACTTATTGACTGAAATATCCATAAAAAGAAAATGGACAAGTAACAGTTAAAAAAATGTAAATGTACCCCTTTAGACTTTAGATCTAGAGGGCAGATAAAAGGTAAAGGTCTTCTGTTTCTGTGGTCGACGGTTGATGAGGGCTTAGGTAACATGTAAAATACAGTAAAGACTTTTTCAAAAACCTCTCTTATATTTAGTGGAATTAAATTCATTATTTTGAACCAACACCGTGTCATTCATTTTAACAGATGAAGACTAAAAATAATAAAATAGTAAGAGTGAAAATATTTGTAGTAATTGTTTTTGTTTAGCGCAACTTCCAAGCTTAACATAAAGCATGCTCACTGCGGAATGGTTCCATCACATTCTTGGACCAGTTGGGGGGGGGGGGGGGGGGAGGACCTGGGAGAAGGTTTCCGTGCTGCATTTTATTATTTTTTAAAAATTATTTTTATTAAGTTGCTCTGAGTCTGAATTCGAGTTTAAGGTCTCAAGCCTCCACATTGTGTGGACTAAGCGCTAGCCATTGAGCTATTCTAGTACTTATAGAAATAAAAGTTACCTATTGCTAGTCTCAAAATTGTTGCACTTGGATTATCTCCCCTTGGTTTAGTAAATTTTTCATTTAAGATATAACATTTTTTAATTATGACTAATTGATTACATAATCGGTAAATTGTTTTATTGCTTCATGTGTTGCCATCAACAATGAATTATTGTGCAATGTTTCAACTTGATCCGAGAATGGGAAGTGAAACAAATAACTTGACAGCAGACAAATATGACATAGCTTAATTAAGCATTTAAAAAAAAAAAAAGAACACACACGACTCCGAGTGAACTAATATAGCTCGAATTACATATTAAAGGATTGGCCTCTATCCTTCATGCCGTTCCCCAAGAAGGCCATTTTCTCGTGGCACTTTTGTACATTTTAGAAATACAAGAGCTTCCCCAGGAGTACACGGCCTGCGGCCTTGATTCATGAAGGTGACCTTAGAAAAGTGTGGAGTGGGAGTGTATAAATCCTCAAAACGAATGTTACTGGCTGAGCTCTTCAAAACAATCTTTTATTTCTGGTTTTCGAAAAAGGTAGTTGGCTCAACCCATGACATGACACCAGGTCAGGATGGATGATGACATCTTGCCTATTCCATTCTGATTCTGCTGAACGCCATTCAAATCAATTGTAGGCCTACAAAGAACACAGTAGTAGAGTTACGGCTACAACCCAAACACCCTTTTTTGTCTCTAGTTCTAGTGTTTGCCGTCTTTGGTTTGCTTTTTTTTTGTTCAAAGTTAGCTATAGGTTTAGATCTAGATCTCGAATATATAGGACTTCAGAATTTCAAGAATTATTTTAAAAATTTTGGCTCGTGGCGGGGGGGGGATGCTATAGAAATTATGCAAATAAGAACATCTGGTTTAGGTAGACTGGTCCAGGCAATAGTGAGAATGTTAACTTTCTTGTATCGTCTGCCACTTGCATTGTCTTTTTTTTTTACCCTATGTCTACCACTCTGGCATATTAATTAAATAACCTCGGTACAGGCTTGGTGTACAAGGGAGACAACTGATACTAGACATGCGCAGGCGAAGCCTAGGTTAGCCAAGAAGACAATAGGTTAGAATCACAGGAATAGCAACTGTGGGAGGTAACTCTTAAAATAAGAAAATACTTTTCCACTGCAGTTATCTTTCTTTGACAATGGAACTATACTAACCCAAGAGATTTTAGACACTCTAGATCAGAGTTCTGAGCCTGTGGGTTGCGACCCCTTTGGGGGTCGAATGACCATTTGTCGGGGGTCGTCTAAGACCATCGAAAATTTTACTTCGTATCTATTTATCATGTAATTTTTTTTTTGTCGTTTCTAGCAAGCGTATTTGTACCAGAGTTGGTAGCATATACCTTTGGATTTGTGAGAATAAAACAGTATGACATTGCTCAAAGTAATTTTATTTTAGTAAATTATGAAACGACAGTCAAACATAAATTTAATGAACTCAAAAGTGAAGGGGACATGTTGAAGAAGGCGGATATTTTGTTAGAGGATAAAGAAGAGTTAGTGAGTGTTACATTATTGAAGGCAGACATGTTTTTTTTTCATTGATACATACTTCTTTGTACTGAGTTTGATGGGTTCAAGGTGTTCTGCTATTTCACACTGATGTAACGAGGTGGTCGAGAGGTAAACTTCTAACAAAAAATAATTTGTTTAAATCTCCGCCAAGAAGTGTTGTTGTTGTTTGTTTTAATCAGAAAGCAAAAATAAGTAAAATAGAGTCCACCTGGTAGACATCTTTGTAATCTTGAAAAATTAAATTGTTCAATAGTTGGGGTCGCTGCCTAGAGAGGAATCGTATTAGGGGTCGCGGCACCAAAAAGGTTGAGAACCGCTGTTCTAGATCTATATCTAATTCGCTAACTGCAGACAAATTCCAGAATTTGCATGATATTCTTTAAAATGACAATTTTCTAGCAATATTATAAAATAAGTCAATTACAAACAAGATCAATTTTGAAAGTGCAGATGTAATTGATCTGTTGCGACGATTTTCTTTCGAAAATTTGGGGGGGGGGGGGGTGGGGGAGGGGTAAAGGTTGCACCTTCAGCTCTTATAACATAGCTCAACGTTGTACAGCATAGAGAAACAATCGGACATGGTGGATAGAGTGGACACTAGCTATAAGGATGTGTTCATCTTGCACTGATGACTTCAATTCAAGGTTCAGGAAGGTAAAGATAAACGAAACCAATCCTTTCAGAAGGTCGGAACACTGATCTGCAACGTCACAACCTGTGGTCAGATAAAACCAATAGCTGGTTGCCATGGCACACGTCTGTACGACGTGGCAACGAGCTAATGGTGTAAACTGTCCTCAGGTTGTGACGTTGCTTAGTACCACTGCATACTATGCGTTACACAGCTGAAGGTCTCTGAACACACACTCAAGCAGTAAGACTAAAAGCACGACTACATTCGACTCTATGGTGTTTACTGCCAGATCCATGGGACACATTGAAGGGATTTGAATTCAAGGCTAGACATGTGATGCTGCTACAATGATGCCACTGCAAGTCCTAACAATACCTAGTCTAACATTCTAATCCATACTTTGGAGGAGTGAAATGAATTTCAAGAGGGACTCTTTCTGGAAAACAAATTAATAACATCAAGAATACATGTGTAAAAGATCTGATTTAGTTCACTTCATTCACGGATAATGATTATACAAGTGGGCTATTTTGTAACTCACAGAAATGTCATTTTCTTGAAAGGGACTTCTAAAAATCAGCGTTAACCCTAAATATAGACCTAACCTTCACATGGGAACAGACAAAACAAGACAGTCAGACTCTAAAGTTTTGAGATCAATTATAATTTACAATGTGAACAAATCACTAAAAACACATATTTTTTTTTGTTACACTTTGTTTCAAAATGCTTTGTCTGTTAATACTGGAGTGAGTTTTTGAAACCCTAACTTAAATTGTAAACAAATGTTATTTGGTTAGGTTATCAAATGAAAAAGTAAATGTTAAAGAGTACTTTAACTCAAAGGGTCGTACTTTCATTAAAACTAAATGTCTTTATTAAAACTCTTTTGATAAAGTACCCTAGTAATTAAACAATGTATGGCTGGTATCTGTGAAAAAAAACCTGTCCTATTTTTTGAAATACTTTACATATTCTGGTTGGGTTGTACAAATAAAACAAAATAGTCATAAATTATAAACTCACTATCACATCTCTTTAATTCAGTCGGCTTGAGTGTAATAATGCCGAAGATTTCTTTGAACTTAAGATAATCACATAAAAAACAAATTATATGCATTACTTAGAGACTTTAGGTTAACTTATGAATTGATCTCATATTTCAGAAGATCATTCCTCTACTCTCATCCCTCGAATCATAAAAAAATTAATTAAAATCTTTTCTTACAGGCATATAGAAATAAGCTGTTTTACACAATTGCAACTCATTATCAAATAGCGGCACAAGAGTGACTGTTATTGCTGTCAACATTATGCTTTATTTTTTTTAAAGAGTGTAATAATTTGTCATTGTATAGATCACAAGTGTATTGCTAAGCTACGACGTCCAAAAGAAATACAAATTTCTAAGTAGAAACTAACAATGTTTTTTTTTTTAAAAAAAGGCCTATATAAGGAAATAACTGCTAATATGAAGTCATTACTATAATATTTATTTCCTTTTTTAAAAAAAATAATTAATTATTTGTTTAATTGTGTTGATTGATTTGTGTTTTGTTAGGAACACTGAATAATTGCAACAAGTTTCCACTTGATCCAGAGAGAATGTGTACAAAATGTGTCAAGGTAGACAAACAGGCTGGGTGTAGGTTGGTATAAGCTTTATAGAAAAAAAAAGTGTTTTATTGGGCTAATGAGATTTGCATTGAATTCATTAATCATCACATATGCTACATCCATCTTGTATCAATTTGCTTTATTTACTTTCTTTTGCATCAGCAGAAAAACAAAGAATTGCACAACTTTTAAAATCTAAAACCTGAAAGCATTCAGAAAGTCCCCCAAAGAAATCCAAATGTTTCGCCAGACTACCGCCCAAAGAGAGAAGTATTGAGATTATGCTATTTCTGCTGTTAGCTATCACTTCCATAGTACAAATGAGATAGCTTCAAAGTTGTTTGTAGGAAGAAAAAAAAAAAAGGAATGCATAGATGATGCTCTAACACTAACCACATGACCACAACATTGCTTTCCCTGTGACAGTCCACCAGTCATGCACAACAGACTAGAGCATGCAATGTGCTTTTAGTTCTTACACAGGCCTCTAGCAGGCTGTAGATTCATGTCGAATGTCTGCCACATTTGAAAATAAATCTAAAAAGATGAAAAATTGTATTATATAATAGTTCAACCCAAATTGAATAATGGTGTCCGAAATTTTTTTTTTAACACTTAAGTATCACAACAAACATACAAAAGTGTACCAAGAAATGATTTCATTACATTTTAAAATGGGATTGTGAATCATGTTCATTTTGAATAAACTAAGTAAAAAAAAAAAAGTTTTCTTTCATATAACATTAACAGGTAACATCTATATATTCTGTGGCATCATGCCTTTTTTTTTTAATGTGTGGTCATGTACAAGGGAATAATTCACCATATTACTTGTAATAAGAACAATGAACAGAGAGATGAAAGCACTTAAATGAGCTTCAGTCAATGATTTAGTACAGGAAGCAAGTTTTGGTCAAAACACAAGTTACATGTACAAATTATTTTAAGGAATTTCTAAAAAAAAAATGATTGATGAAGCATTATTTTGTTTTATTTCATTAGGAGTCAACATTAATGTACAAATATATAATAGTTTATAGGTCAAAAGTAAAAACAACATAAACAAAAAAAAAACTGACTATATCAAACCATAATGTAAAAAAAAAATATCAGAAGACTATCCTAGAAACACAAATGTCTCTACACGCCCAATCATACAACTACTTCATGCACAACCTAAAGGACAGGCTTGCCAACCAGAACTGCACATGTAAGTTCCCAAACCTTCCTTACACAGGCATACATTTCACATAAGATAAACAACTTGAATTTGTTCAGGTTTTAAAGTACAGTGCATTGTTTGAAACCATGGTCCTACTTAACTAGAAGTCTGCTACTGGCACAAACAACATTCAAGCCAATACTCAGTTTCAAATAACTGATCCCACAAGTTGGAGAGGATTAGATTGAGTAACAGATAGAAAGTAATGGAGGTAAAAATCCCAAACCATGGTTTAATAAAAATGGTAGCTGTTTACTATTTGAAGGTAAGTATGACCACCACTAGGGAAACACAAAATATACTGTATAAACTTGAACAGCCTTTTACAAGTCTATCTAGACTTCTTCTGTTTATACTATCAGCACTGCACTTATACACATATCTATTCAAAATACAATGCCTCCAATTCTGCTGCTCCAACCAAAAACACCCAGCAATAGTTGCAACATTTAAAAAAAAAGTTATCATGCAACATTAAAATAATGGAGTTGAATGTACAAGAAACAAACCAAATAATAGTACTCATAAATAATTTACATCATCGCCAGCACCTGCTGTTTCAATTTCTGTATTCAAAGAGCTACACACTTGCCATTAAAGTTCTTTATTCATTATAATACAATTTTAAAAAGGAGAGTTGAAATTTAAAAAATATCCGTACGTATTCTGATCAAATACAGCGCACAGAATAAAAATAGAACTATATATTATAGATTGAATTAGAAGGTGGGCCCATTTTTTAGGCTCAAATAAATATGTTGCTCTGTCTATATCAGGATCCACAAACTTTTGAAATAGTGTTGGGCTGTTTGTGCCAGACTCAAATCTATAACAGTTATCTACTTATATGCGTCTCCTTGTACCATTCCCCAATAGCTAGGTTGATCTATTACAATCAACACTAGTTTTCATACCAGATAGTGTCAGTTGGAACAGCTCAAAGTAAAAACAAAATACTGCTTTTGTTGCAATAGTTCACCCAAAAGGATAAGACTCTACAAATTTGATAAATAAAAACAACCATTAACATGAGCTTTGATGGCAACATGAAGTACAATGTTCCCCCCAGGTTTAGTTCTCTACTTCTGTACAATAGCAGTCAACACAAAAATACAGATGAGTCCAATACACAGTTTTCCTTGGCTAGTATATAGAGATATAAGAGTTGCCTGCCATGTTTTCTACATAATTCCCTGGTAATTGGGCAGTTAATATGCACTACACGTTGGTGTTAATTTAAATAGGATTATAGAACTTGAATTTACATAGGAATATATAAGAATATATTGCAATTACTTAGAAGAGAAAACAAAATTTCTAACAGAGTGCACTTTGTCTGAGTCACAAGTCAAGAGCTGGTCAGTATGTGTCTGATACATACCTAACATCAAATGTACAAAAACATCAAGCCTCATGGAACGTGTACATTTATATTTACAAACACAGTTAAGGAATTTCATGATGCAATACTATTTCAGTAAAACAGCAAAAAAATAAAAAAACAACCAACTGCAAATGATTAAATTATAGAAGTAAAAACTGGTCTAAAACAGACACGTCATGAAATGAAGGATGTTTTCCAACTAGACACTAAATGTGATTCAAGTCATTTCAAAGTATCTCTTGTATCAATCTTTTTTATTTCTTCAACACTTAACTAATATATAATAGGCTGGAGTAGTAGGTCATCTGTCAGGTGTCTGAAAGCCAATCACTTTTAGATATAGTCAACATAACACATCACCAATTACAGCTAGATTTCAGTTATCAAGGTTTAGTTTAGATATGAATGTTTCATTACTCTTGAGAAAATTGCCAAAGAAAAACAAAAACAGAATAAATGTAACTGTATGTAATGATATACCGGTAATCTAAAACAATCCTAACAGGAGCTATAAGCAACGAGGCAATTATGACTTGTACATTCAATGTAAAATAGTGTTCTCATTACTGGACTGGGTTAAGAATGCCACAGTATTCCCAAAATCTGACTTCCCAACTCCATGTGAACAAGCTCCAGTCAAATAAAAAAAACAAGACAATGGATATATATAAAGATATGTCTAAATATAGAGAGTAAATCATCCAATCAAAGCCCAAGTACTTGGCTTATTCACAAGTACAGAGACATTTCTCAGATTTGATTTAGAGTCTGGTCTCCAATACACTGATTCCTACCTTTCAATTCATGGTACCATTTCTGATTTCAGCATTTATATCAATTTTTAACAGTTGTCCTTAATGAAAGAATCCATACTAAATATATGCCAGCTGGTTTTAACTAAGGGAGCCAACATTTTTATGCCATGACAATGAGGGAGAAATTTGATTAGACCATTGTCAAAGTGTCACATTCTTGAAAAGAATAATGGATGAAGAGGGGGGTAAAAAAAATAAAAAAGAAGCTTGAGAAATAACAATGGCCCTTGGAACCTAGTTTTAAAGGGAAAAAAATAAAGCTTTACAATTTTGTGTTTACTTGTCTTTTAATTTAGAGAGCTTAAGAACTAATGAAATTATTTATCATCCATATAATTCACTATAAATAATTGTCTCTCATAGGTTTAAATAAAAGGTAATAGATTGATTTGTTTCAGATCTAAGTACAAATTTTACATTAGAAAAAAATCTTTATCTGAACCCTGTCTTTCTTGAAATAAGCTTTCCCACCACAAGATCTAAAAACAACTAAAAAAAAAAAATCATTGAGTGATGTCATTTTAAAACAATTTGTCTATTGCCTTTTTCAGTACACAACAGCACGCACACTAGAGTTAGGAATTGCTTGCGGGACACCTCCCTATGAGAAATGATTTGTTTAAATTAGACTAGATTAAATACTAGGACACATCATACAAACACTTTAGCCAGGGCATCAGCACCGGCACTAGCTATGTATGGTTTCTGTGGGTGGAAGGCAACATCGTGAATGGATTCCTCAAACTTTTTGCGATGTGAGGTAATTTCTTGAACACACGTTTTACTGTCTAAATTCCAAAGCCTAATAGAACAATCATGACCTGAAAAGAAAAAGACAACAATTTGAAACAGCTGTGAGCTAGTAAGTGGGCGGAGATGAATTCCTTTAGCCATACATACAAGCAGCAAAAAGAAAGCACTTACTCCCTGATAACAGATACAGGCCATTGGGATCTATGGCCAAACTTGTAACGGAATCTAAATGTGCTACCATTGAATGAATTAGTTTTCCTGGATTGGAAAAAGAAACACAAAATCTTGTTCAATAAACATAAATTCTTTACAAATTTAAGATTTGATTTTAAATCTAAAAATAAAACAGTTAAGGTCAAATTAAACTATCAAAGAACAGATAACTTTGTAATGTTATTATGTTTATTTTAAGTTATATGTGGATTACATTAGAAATGAGTATAATACCTGTATTATTATCAAAGAATCGTATGTGTCGGTCTTCATGGGCTGTTATCGATATTGGCAAGGTTGGATGATTAATAACTCTGTTAATTTGATTACTACCACTTGAGTCTGAAAAAAAAAAGACAACAATACTTTATAATAGGCAAGAATTTGTTAGTCTGAGATAAAACTAAGATAACATTATTGATCCATACTAATGGAAACTTCATTTTAAAAAAAGAAACACCTGACAATATAAACTTTGAATTAAAAATTTTTTTTAAATAATATAGTTAGTCAATACTTTATAGTTAAAAGGTATGTCATTCATTAATTTCCAATTAAAGTCAGTTGTGTTCTTCTGAAAGATGGGTGTCTTTAAACTTAGATTGAAAAATCTTTAAACAAGAAGGCTATTTGAAGTTTGTACAGTCAAATAAAAAAAAAAGAGCAACAAAATATTAAACAAAATATTATAATGTGTACCTGAGTTAATTTTTGTTTCTAGCATTAGAACCTGTTTACCAGTTTCAATATCAAATATGTAAGTATTAGAGGAGGTATAGCTAGTAACCATTTGGCTTGGGTCACAACGTACAAAGTCCACAGATGTCGGAATACCTTCTTCTGAAAAACAAAGCAAAATAGTATTCATTACAGCAATTAAAAGCATTATTATTTGATCTAGTTCAGTTGTTTCAGTGTGTTCCTAATTACCTGATTCTACAGTAAATGTATTAAGTAAAGGAGACTTGTTTCCAGGACTCCATAGCCTGACAGTTCCATCAGCTGAGCAGGACAGTAGCTGGTTTTTAGAACTGTGTATTGACAATCCCCATACTGCATCTGTGTGAGCCTCAAGTGTGTCTGATAAAACATTCGGATCTGTCAAAGAAATAGTTTTTTAAAGTAAAAATTTAAATAACATATGTACAAACATTGGTTAAACGTATTTTAGAAAAAAAGATGTATGTCAGGTACTATTGTTCTTAATTCATCAGGATGGTCTTATCATGTTACTTATGTTATGCAATGTTTTTAAAAATGCTTTCTCTCCTAACTGTCGATACCAACATTGATTTGATCCCACTAAATTACATTAATTTTTGGTTTTATAAAATTTAATTTGTGTTATATAAAAAGAGCAGGATTTGAAAATGAAAACTTACAGACTGTGGGCAAGAACCACTAAAATTAGATCAAGACAATCTCTAGGTAATATTTTATGATCCAAAATGAACTAAACATATTTTTTATGATAGCTATTCATATTTTCACTAATCTTAATGCATAACATATATAATTCATATAAAATTACTGTCTTGGGCTAATTATCCAATGTCACTACCATCTAGAAAATGTGATTATTAATTGAGAATTAGATTAAGATATAAAGTAAAATTAACTGATGTTTATGAAAATTCTCATAAAAACAGGAACAAAATATTATGAGGATTTTGAGGAGCACATGAGCTCTGGATAAACTTGGTCATTTTGCATACTAAAAGAGGCAGATATGGGGAAGGAGATTTCTTCTTCTTCATTGTTCTTATTGTTATGTTGGAGTGTTCATATGACTAGACCAATACATGAGATGAACTGCACAGTGGTTTCCAAATCAGGGAGCTCTCCATATAGTTTTCTTTCTATTGGGGTGATTTGGGGCCAATGTCTTATACGGGCCTCTTGGTAAAGAGAGCAGTTTTGGAGGACGAGGTCGGCATTCTCTGGTGACACTCCACATGGGCAGATTTCACTGGTTCCAATTTTGAACTTCCGGTGCATGTGTTGTCGCATTCTGTTGTGTCCGGTCCTGAGTCAAAAGATTAGACGTTGGTCTTGTCGGGATAGCTTATAGTAAGCGTCATCTTTTTTGTGATTTGGATGGGAGCTTGTCCATTTCTCATTTATTTTATCTACAATTAATTTCTTCATTTCTTCTGGATAGAGTGCAGAGTTTACTTGTGAGTTAGTTCTCCCACTCTTGGCGAGTGTGTCAGCCTTCTCATTTCCTGCTAGTTGTATATGAGCTGGTATCCATTGAATAACAGTTTTTTTGCTGTTGTTGTTGAGCTTTGTAAGTGCTGTTCTGAGGTTTTTTAGATAAGAGAAATCAAAGTTTTGCAAGCTTTGGAGGGTTGTTTTCGCGTCTGTTAGAAAGACAATCTGTGAGGGGAACTTGGATGATTTGCTAGCATGGTAGCAGCTAGTGCTTCCCTTTCTGCTTTGTGACTGTCAGGAGCTCTCCAGTTGCAATGGATTTTTCTAGTTTTCTCCATCTGGCCATTCGATAAGTATTCCAGCTCCTCCATTTATGGTGGCTTTATGAGATGAGCCATCCGTGTAAACTCTGATCCACTGATTGCTAGGGTAATTGGTATGTAGAAAACAGTTCACTATTTCCTTGAGCTCTGTTGGTCTGTAATCAGATTTTCTTTTTATGTTTTCACTATGGTCCCTTATAGTAGGAAGAGGGCTTTCGTGACTTGATAGAACATATAGAGACATGAGTAATCATACTTTTTATGAGTGTAGCCTTTTGGGTTGCTATGGAAATGGTGGCCATCTTGAAAATAAATAATGTTTACAAAAATCTTAAAATATTCTAAAGTACTCAAATTTTTTGTAATATCTTGATTGCAACTGATAGATATTTGAATCCCATAGGTAACTGGCTAATTTGCATGCAAAGGCTTTTCTATTATTTAGGTATTCCTTTATCCAGTTGTACATTCTGTGGGATATGTGATGCTGGATTAGCTTGAGCAAGAGACCTTGTTTCCAGACTTTGTCAAATGCTTTTTCTAAGTCAACCCTCACAATTGCTGTTGGTTTCTTTTCTTGAAAGCCGTCTTCTATTTCTTATGTAATGAAGGCAATTTGATCTGTTGATCTGCCTTTTCTAAAGCCAGCCTGGGCTTCGGTGAGTAGGTTATTTGACTCAAGGATCCATGTCAGCCTTCTATTTATCACTATTTCCATCAGTTTGCAAGTACAGCTAGTGAGGCTGATGGGACGGTAGCTATCCAGTTTATTTCTTGGTTTGCCATGCTTTAGTATAGGGATCATAATGGCTTTTTTCCAGATGTTTGTAATTCTGCCAGATTTCCAGCTAGCATTGAATATTTGTAGCAGTTTTCTTTTGGCTTGAGGACCCAAGTGAAGAAGCATGTCATTTGATATTTTGTCTGGGCCCAGGGCTTGTTTTAGTTTGTGGACTTTTAGGGATTCATCTAGTTCCTTCATTTTAAGATAAGTGGTCATTCCCAAGGAGTAAGCTGAATTGTTTTCTTTAATTTTATCTTGGATTTCTGAGTTTACATCTTTATTTCTACTTTCATTAATTTGTATTTGTCCTACGCTTTGGAAAATCTTAATGAATTCATTTGCTGCTTCTTTACCTTTCAGGGGTTTGAGAGTAGATGATTGGGAAAACCTAAAGTCAGCAAGACAAATGTCAACAATATCTGGAGAAACATTTGCACTTGTCCTGAGGCACATAAATATCAATATACTGCTCACTAACAGTCATTAGGTCTTTCAAGTTGTAGTCCAGAACTAAAGTATAAAGCTAACGTGATCAGGTACTTTATACCAACGAATATGCATTAACAGTATGATCAAAACAAAATAAACTAAACAAGCAATCAATATGATAGCACCCACCAAAAGAGTCATATGGGTCAATATCAGACTTGGGTATATTCCAACATCTGATTGTTGTGTCCATGCCACCACTGTAACATTGCTCCCCTGAGGGACTCACAGCTAAACTAAGCACTGGTCCCACATGAGCACGAAATGTGTACACAGGCTCAACATCTAATGAAGCAGCTCTGAAAAAATGTTAAAATTCTTTATCTTATATAATCAATTATGTATTGGCCACTCATACAAATAATTAAATATCATATTTAGGTTTGTATATAATTTTAAGGTCAAAAGAATTGCTTAACATAACTCACTTTTTAGCTGGCACTGTTTTTTGAAGGTTCCATAATTTTAAAGTGTGGTCTTCAGAAGCTGTTAACAAGACAGGTTCCACAGGATGAAATGCAAGAGCTCGAACACCATCAAAATGGCTAAAAAAAAAAGTTATAAAAACATGAACTAGTGACAAAACTGAACAAGTAGACATACAATTAAGGGGGATGCACAATAAAATTCCATATTTTTAATTTACAGTTTACAAAAAAAGCTTTATGCATGACTTGATAGAACATATAGAGACATGAGTAATCATACACATTTTATGAGTGTAGCCTTTTGAGTTGCTTTGGAAATGGCGGCCATCTTGAAAATAAACAATGTTTACAAAAATCTTAAAATATTCTAAAGTACTCAAATTTTTTTTAATATCTTGATTGCAACTGATAGATATTTGGATCCCATAGGTAACTGGCTAATTTTTTTTTGGAAATTATTGCTGATTTAATTTTTATGAATTTTAAAAATTTAAATTTTTTTTCGACCCCATTTTTCACCTGAGGTCACATCATTATTTTTCTTTTTTTTATGAAAATTATTATACATATTGAAAATTTTTGCAGCCTATTACCTATGATATACTATCAATAAACTACATGTGAACAATAATTAGTCTAACTTATACAGAACTAAAGATTTTGAGATTCTTGTGAACAACATGCACCTAAAAATACATTTTGAGAAAAACGCATTTAAAGTTTTTAAAATGATATAAAATATTTATTGTAACAATTTAAAATGAAAAAAAGGGAATATTTACATAATATAACATAATAGATAATAAAAAAACAAAAAAACTATTCATTAAAATGGCCTGATTGATAGGTTGGACATTCTAGAACCTCTGCCCGGTGCTCAATTCTTCGTTTTTTCAAGTTTTTTCTCCTAGACACTAATGCGATTGATCTTTTTTTTTAACAAGCTGTAGTTTGACATTTCGCTTTTTCTTACTAAAAGAAAAAGAAATGTTCTTTAGTGTCCAGGGAACGGCATATATGTCAAAAACTGATTTGATGCCAACAGGTCCATTATTGAAGGCTAAAACAGCAAAGTATGTCGCAGCCCTTACAGTTTTTAATGTTGCGAACTCTGTTATGGGGCATCTTTGCCAAATGAGGGAATGAAAAGATTCATTGGCGTTTTGTGTTCCCATTCTTGAACATCTTTTGAACAGATCTGTGTCTGTTAGTCTTTTCATTCTAGGAAATACCAGTTTTCCTATTTCTGATGTGATGGTCTGATTATGTTTTTTGTATGGCTGTTTTAGTGCCTCTGATCTCTTAAAGTGACACCAAGATGTAGTGCCATCAGGACAAAACCTGTGGTTATGATCTAGGTCTGAGCTCATCATATGAAAAAATGAGCCCATAACAGCCAGCTTCATTTTTTGAATGTCAGGAGCATTTTGGCGCAGAACTTTGGAATAGTCATTTTTATTTTTTTCAATTTTTGGCTTTGTAAGCCTATAATTTAGTTCTTTTTTGTTAGACATTTTTAAATTGTTCAAAGCATTAAACATTCTTTTTGAGATGTTGTTAATGCAGTCCTCTTTTAAGATTTCTACATCATATCCTGAGTTGGTAATGGCAGATGAATGCGATTTACTATCACCATCACACAGCATCGTGCCATAAACAAGTTTTCTGGATGCCACAGAACGTGAAAAAATTTTGGATGCTGCTGCGGCCTCCATTGCATTTGCTGAGCCACTGAAGTTTTTTTGACACATATGCTTAGAGGCATCAAAATTTAGTTCTGCAGAGTTTGAATCACAAACACGGCAATAATTTGATAGGACTTCGGTGTCGATGATGAGTCCAGTATCAAAATCAATAACTGCCAATTCCAGATGAGTGGCCCCTTTTATGCCAAGTCCCATCGAAAGAAACTGCACAACAGCAGATGCCGTAATCATACTTTCTTCACCAGATTCAATTATAGCAGTGTCGACTATGTTAGCTAGATTGTTATAGGTATTTCTGTGCATGCAGGGCATACTCATAAGTCCACAAAACCTATCAAATTTAGAATGCGAGATTCCAGATTCTTTTAATGCAGCGACAGCGCAGATATTAATATCCAGATGAACATTATTACTTTTTTTTGAGGTCCAGTCGGACCACAAATATGTTTCACAATTTAGGCATTTGATTTTAATCAAATGAGCCATGCCTTTTGATTGTGTGATGCACATGGTTAATTTTTTGTCGAAGTTATGTGGACAGCACAACAAGAAGACCATTGTGGTCAATTCCATTGAATT
Source organism: Biomphalaria pfeifferi (assembly GCA_030265305.1). Taxonomy (NCBI): domain Eukaryota; kingdom Metazoa; phylum Mollusca; class Gastropoda; family Planorbidae; genus Biomphalaria; species Biomphalaria pfeifferi. Next base: position 731,866 of record JASAOG010000239.1, read on the forward strand.
CATCATGACATATATGAAATCTTCAGGCAGCCTCTTATTGGTGTTATCAGCGTTAGTGACTGCAGTTATTTTGCAGGATATTTTTCGTTCAGCTGCACTTGCAGGTTGCGTTGTTGCTGCTTCAGATCCAGCTGTATCCAAAACAGAGCTGCAAACAAATAAAAAAAAATTAGAGGTTCTTTACAAAAAAAATTCAATAGTATGAAAGTACACGTGACATCTATTTATGTACAAAATGAAGATTATTTTAAATTTTATAATGCATTTTAGGAATCATATATTGTATTAATCATCAAAAGTAAAAAATGTAAAGAGACATGTTACATGTAGATCTATATATGTACTAGATCTTAAAAAGACCAAGTTGAAGTCCTACAACCACATGATAATCTAGATTTAGATCTAGTCAATCTAGAATATCTAGTTCTAATGTGATCTATGCCCCTAATCTATACTAGATCTAAAAAAGGATAGATCTCTATGTTCGCAATCACTTTCATGATATTTATTTAATGTCTATAGATCTAGATTTGATTCATTGATATGATAAACCTGTTGTCGAATTCAAAGATTGATGAAGCAAAGGTTTCATTATCATTATTTTATGTGTAAGCACACGCTGGTCTAGTAAATAAAAAAACTCTAGATCTAGATTTACCTTTGTGCATTTGTCTTCGAAGCATGTCTTCCTCTGGGCTTACAGTAACGTTTTTTCTTTCCAAACATATAACCTTTTGTTGGCATTCTGAGTTTCAATAATGAATCGAGTGTTGATGTGATGGAAGCTTCCAAATGTCTACAGAATGACCGGTTCACGTCATGTGCGCATGCGTAAAAATTTTGTTGTCAACGAAACTTTTTCAGTGCGCATGTGTCTATATATAGTTACCAATGTAGCTTTGATAGTGGGCATGCGTAAATATGGCTTTGTGGGTGTGTATATGAGGATATAGGGAAAAAAAAGAGGTAGTGACGTATTTTGAAAGTTTATTGTAGTACTATTTATTTATAGAATGAGAAACCATGCACATAATCGGAACTAGAAAAGTAGACCTTTGTATCGATACCATCTGTTAGGGATAAGAGCATACATTAGCTTATCAACTTTAGCTTACAAAATGTTGATTTTTCACCAAAACATCAAAATTTTGCTTTTACATCTACTTTTAATAGTATTCAGATAGGGAATTCGTATTCTAGACATATTAAAACTATTAAAATCAATTAATTTTAAAATATCGATATTTTTGACCTAGATCAATGTTTTCTCACTGTGCATCCCCCTTAATTTGGTCCACTGCAAAATATACTTTTTACAACGTTCAGATTGAGACTAGGGTTAGATTAAGGACAGTTTTACGGTCATGGTGTCATTATTTTGGCACCAGAATGTGCAAAACATGCGCCATCAACTATTTTGTGAAGTGTATGATATATATATGTATATGATTTATAAACTAACAAAAAAAAACACATTATATTAAGATCTAGACATATATTAAAGAAGACGATTTCCCATTTTTTAATTATTACAGGACATCAAATTTGTGTATGTCACAACTGTAACTAGTAAATTTAGAATCTAGATCTGATATACATATATAATAGATCTAGAGTAGTAGCAGAGCTCTAGAGACAAGATCTAGATCTACTTAGTAAACCAAGTAGTACTAAAACTATTACTAATACTAGATTAATTTGTATTAATTTCTACTAATATAGTAATAGTATAGTGATTGGTCTAGAATCTAGATACCAGAAAAGACAAGTAGATTCTAGATCTAGTCTAGATAAAATCTAAATCTAGAATAAGCTAGATCTAGATTCTATATATTGAGTAGATCTAGAATCTAGATCTAGACCTAGTGGCTTCTAGACTAATTATCTAAATCTAGATGGAATCTACATCTACATTTTCAATGATCTTGTCCTCTTTACTAGATTTAGTGACTTTAGAATAGATTAAATTAAATGTCATGATTAGATCTAGATCTATAAAATATCTAGATCTGAGAGTTACTTATCCTAAAGATCTGCTACAAACTAATGCCAATTTGTAACTTTCGTAGGCCTACCCTAATTTAATATAATATAGAGAGGTCATACTACTCTAGATCTAGAATGTAGAGAATCTAGCTAGATCTATTTCTGTATAACAAGTAAAATGTAGTTCTAGATCTAAAATAATGTGTTTTAAATCGATAGCACTTCAATATTTTTTATTAAAATAAATATGGGAATCAGTTCTTCTTTTTTAGCATTGGACTCTTTTTTTAAAGCTCCAAAATAATTAATTTCTAATGAATTTTTTCTTTAAAAGTCATGTGTACTTGTTAACTGAACAGTACCACTCTCCTGTTTTTCATTTCTAGCCTAATCTAATTGCTATCAAGAACCAATCAATATATAGATTGAAGGTAATGTCTTCAACCCACCTTTTCTGTTTATTTTTTTCCCCATAGGACGGCTTAGCGTGACCTCTGTGAGGAAAAAAAAGGGTTGCCAAATGTGCAACGCAATGGGTTAAATGAATTTTTGCGTGCGACTGTCATGAGATTTTGCGTAACGAATATGCATTTTGCGTAATAGGCAGGTCTGTAAATGTAAAAAAACAAAAATACCTTCTTAAAGTGTATTTAGCATTCCATGTTTTTCTGTACACTTCTTTAGGTGCAGATATCTGAGGAGAAGGACATTTTTAATCAACAGAATAAATACATAATAACTGAGGTTTAATAACAATGAATCAATGTAAATAAAACTACACTCACATCATAATTCATGGGGTCAGCTTCATTATTAACGGTTAGCCCTGCCAATTCACCAAGGCCAAGCCCACCATCAATGTTTTCCTCATCATCTTGCATACCCATCATTGGTTTCCTTGCGTAGCTTATTTGACCAACAGAGGGAACATCTAAGGATAGTTGTGACCAATTACATAACATACAGGATCAACTTTCAAAGTAAGTTATAGAGTTAATCATATTTTTCATTCATTCATACTCCAAATTATAATTTGATTTTTAAGAGTCATTACTAATCCTTAATAAGAAGAATTTCAAGTTACTTTATATTTGATAAACATAAACAAATACAGACATGCTATACTGTGCGCTAATTTAAGCAAAATAATACCATTTGCTAGGGACAGGTTCTAAAAGGTATATTGGTTATATTACAGAAAAGTAATATTTAGAATGAAATAGCCAACAAAAGTATTAAAAAAGCTATAAAAAAAAATTCAACACACATATATATATATTACATCACTAGAATAAAATGAAACCCAAAACCATCAAGTATAATTAATAAAAAGTTGCATTAATAAAAAAATCTATTATGTAAAAGCAGGAACAATGAATTGGGTGTAAAATATTTTCTCTAATCCAGCTGGTGCAAGATAAAGCATTTGATATTAAGAATATAGTCAGTAAAGTAAAAAAAAAAACATCCAAAAGTTAATAAGCAAATGGGAAAAAAAGTTTTCTAAATTCATAAAATTAGATACCAAGCAATAAATATTGGAACATGCCATTTTTTAAAAAATGCAATTTTATGTTACAATAAATCCATTTATAAAATTCAAAATAAACTTTGGATGTGATGAATACGATGTATCTAAAGAGATGTTAAGCAAAGCGAAAAGAAAACTATTTTGTTTAGTGGCTTGGCTACAAGAGGTTATGTGAAGAGCTTTGAGGAGTCAGTCCTACCGTCATCCCTGTCCTCGCCAGACTGCATGTGTGTGTTGTCCACCGAAATGTCATCATTACTGCCTAAACTGGCCAGCATGGCCTGTAAGGCATGCCGAGTTGGCCCTGTAAGGCACAGAGGCCACACAACAAAGAGCAATAAGACTACAACATAGACTAGGATAAGCCCAACATGCAACACAAAGCATTCACATTTCACATTAAGTCAATTCTCAGATACACAAACGAAAGAGTCATTACTAACTAAAAAACTGAACACTTTTATATCAAAATAATGAAAATTTTGTAAAGTGGAAATTGAAAAAAAAACTTGAGTAATTTTTTTATTATTCAATCATGCAAAAAAAAAAGTGCTATAAACTACCCTTCAGAGATAAACAAAAAAATAAATTGAAATACTGATTATTAAGTACAAATCTCAAAAATGCACATTACAAAATTTTTTTTTAGCACTAGTTAAAGTGAAACCCCACTAATCTATATATCAAATATCATGTTTAATGAAATGATTGAGTGTTTAGTAAACACAATGACTTGTAAGTCAATCTCACTACAGACTACATGGTTAAACAAATCTGAGTCACTAAAAGGGAATTGTTACTGGGCTTGTAGCAGTAAGCCATTTCCAGTACATGCTAAGATAACTTTTTTTGTTCACTATATGGCTGTTACAATTTGGACAACACAAATGTTTAAAGCATGTCTTTTTTAAATGTCCATCTTTCCAAAGTAACTAGACAAGAGTCAAGAACTAAAAATAAACAACAGAAGAGGGAAAGGTGAACCAAAATGTTCATTTTGCACACATCATTCCCTGCTACATTTGTAATAATATCCGCCCCAGTGGAGACATGATACATACAACAAAGCAATAGGGGTGTCTAAGAACACGGTCACAACACTTACTAGTTTTCTTTCCCTTCCTCTCCTTCTTATACTGTTCTTTCAGTTCAGAGATATGACGTTGATCCACCACCCACTCCTCATCCTCAGTGGAAGAGGTGTCGTGCTTCTCTGTTTGTGTGACACCATTACAATAAAAAGAACACACTAAGACAATGTGACAAGATGTCAGGTGCACATTGAAATGGCAATGGATTCTTTCTTTTAGTTAACCATTACTTAAATCTACTTGAGGAATAAGCAAAAAAGAATAGTACTCAAAAAAAAAAAATATTCTCATTTAGTCTTATTCTATTTTTTGATTTACCAAAAACATTGTGGAATAAAAAAAAAAATTGTTGAAATAATTTCTAATTGACTATCACACATAGAATGTTTGAAAGGGAAAAGTTACAGCACATTCTAGAAGGCCTACTCCTAGTAAAGTGCAAAGTGATTAACTCTATATTAACTATCTGAATGACATTATTCAGTATCTGTGCAATTACACAGGATTTCCAGTGATGTTAAAAGCATATTAGCCTACAATAAATAAATTAAAAAAAAACCTCTCTTTTTTTTTTTCCAAACCCACAATCCTATCAGAATACTTCATTAATCTAAACAAAAATATTTTTTTTTTAACATCACTGTAAAACCATAGACTACAAACACACAGGTGAAATATGAGCATAGATAGAATGGTTTATGCAGCACAACAAATGTCACACAAGTAGCGTACAAGACAAAGATATGCAAGAAAACAAATTGACAAAGGAAACTTTAAAGCCCCCTATTTTGTGTTACATCAGGGGGTGGGGGGTGGAAGGGAGGAAAGCTCAATTAAAAAGCAAAATGAAAACTGACACTGAGACGAAGCAATAGTCAGTGTGATTAAAAAAAAGTTTTAAACATTTTTTTCTTTATATTTTATGTGTAGATGTTCTTGCAAATCATTCACATAAAAATGACTTTAAAGGCATTACAACACAAGGTCAGAGTATCATGAAGGAAAAAAAAAGTTTTTGTTAATTTCATAATGTCAAAGAAATGTGATGGCTGGAACAAGATGTCTGAAACTAGATACTCACCCGACACTCCACCAATTTCTGTTTCTAGGAAATGAAATTCTGCAAGTGCTTCTACTGTATCAGGGTCTGTATCATCTAGACCTTCATTTGACTCATTCTTTAAACAAACATGTGCAACTATGTTAGACTTGCATTTTTTTATAGTTATATTAAAAATGTTAGAATCAGCGAATACAATTTTTAAAAATCCTAATTAACTACAAACTTAAAAGATATGTCTGCATCATAGGGAAACATTTTTTTCAAGAAAAAAAAAAATTTTGCATCAGTAAATAGTACTTAGGAGTGTCTTGAAATATTTGCATCATAAAAAGTTTTTTAACAATTCTTGCGACAATAATAATAATAAAAAAAAAACATTTGTCAAGACAATAGGGAAATTTTTAAAAAGTCTAACATTTCAATGCAAAATAACATCAATTTTTCTATTATTTTATATTTTAATTCTTTAAAACAAGAGTAACTTAATATTGATAATAGTACAGAATAATTAACAGTCAAGAGCAGGATGGGTGTCAAGTTCAGGATAGATAAGTAGGATGACAGGATGGATAAGTCAAGCCCCAAATGACAGGATGAATAACTGTCAAGTAAAAGATGGATAAGTCAAGTACAGTATAGTTAACATTCAAGTATAGGATGAACAAGGCAATAAAGGATGGATATCAGTTATGTAAAGTTTGTATTGTACAGACCCTGTATTAGTTAAGTATTGTAAGATATATTTCAATAAAAAGGCATATTTTTAGACTGGTCTGGTTGTTCCAAGTAACTTGGATTTGGTTGTCAAGTAAAATTTTAAAAGTTATTAAAAAACCTTGAGTTTTATTCCTTTTCTTTCTAATCTTTCTTCAGCTTCATCATCTGCAGCCATTCCGTCTTCATTTTCATCACTATAAAAACAAATTCATTACATCTTTATGTAATTATCAAAGATTTTACAATTTAAAAACTATAAAATTGAGATTTATTAATTAGTTTTCTTTCTTAAAATAGCAGCCAGCCATTTCATTAAAAATAAAAAAATAACTTGCCTCAGATCATCATCATCTTCGACAACATTACCAGAGTTCAAAAAATCAAAAGTAGTCATGACAGCATTCTCTGCATCAATCAATGCACTGTCTGTGGCCATATTGCTCAATTTTTTCAAACCGGCCCTGCAATGTAAGAAAATATTTTAATTCATTAAGACACAAAAAATGACATCAAATCACAATTTGGGATGATATCAAAATATAAAGGAGCTAGACATAAATACTTTTCCCCTTGATACTTCCTGTTTTGTATTTATACATTTTCCACAAAATTATTTGCATTGATATAAAATACCTTTTTCCCTGATTATCTCGCTTATTGGCTTGATTTTCTCCATTAACAAGCACAGACTGTGAGATGTCTGCATCACTGTCACCTGTCTGTGTCTGAAGGCCGAGCAAAGACCTCACACGAGCAGAACGCACATCTATTATGGTGTCTGTGTATCCTATTTCTTGCAAGTACCTAAGAAAAATTAAAAAAAGGCACTAATTAAAAAAGCTAACAAAATTTGAAAAAAATAAAAAATAAGAATTTTTGAAATAAATTTGTAATTTTTTATTAATTTATAAGATACAAAATAAAGTATACCCCACCCCAACAGAAAATCTATAAATCAATTTATTAACTTTTTCACTCACTGTCGTAAAAGCTGCCTTCCTTGTCGCCATGTTGCATTACTGGTTCCAGAAGAAGTTGACAAGGAAATTTCCCCATCAATTTGATCTTCTGAAATGATTTTTTTGTCAGTATTATTTAAAACAGGAATCATTAGCAGATGAGCACCTAACATTTGATTAAATCAACACCAGATGAGCACCTAACATTTGACTAAATCAAAGAGCATAAACTTTTTTTTTTAAGTAGTAATTAGGTCTAAATACCTTTATTTTCTTTGTCAAATGAAGGTGGTTTGAGATCTTCTGGGTTCAAGTCTGTTCCATATTTTAATTTATGATATTTGGCTCTGGCAGAATACACAAAATGTTATGTGAGAAAAACTGAGTTACATCCTGTCATTCTCAAAGGCAGAAAAGGTTTCAAATTTATAAATGAAAACAACGGTAAGGTATGGTTGTATGATGAGGGACAGCCATTACTAAGTAAATACATTCATAATAATAGTTACTTTGAGATTCCAAGGAACAATACACTTTTTTCTTCTAAAAACAAAGACATACAAATGTATAACAGAAATATGAATAATATAAACATAATTCATGCTATGTGCAACTACAGATGATTTTTTTTGAATGGTTTCTGTAAACGTTGTCAAACCTACCAAATTTTTAGATTTTAGTAAGATCGAAATGTTCTTGTTTTCCTTCACTATTTTGGTTTTAGGAAGATAGCTTTACTGACTTTCTTAGATGTATAGTTGCATGAATAATTACACACATACATATACATTCATACATTGTAAAACAAGCAGTAGAACAAGAAAATATTTTTAAAATACTTTTTTAAAAACAAAACTTATATTAAGCATAGTTGTTTCAATTATTTTGGATCAATTATGTAATTAAATTTGTAACATATATATATAGACTAACAATAAAAAAGCATTTCTAAAAATATAAAAAAGGGGAACAACCTAAATTCGAACTCATGGCTCAATCCTTCTCAAAGCAACACGTAATCACCCTGCCAGTGGAGAGCTTATGAACATGATAGATTGTATAGTTATCTATTGTTTCTATAGTCTTGACCTATTTTTCAGGTTTTTGTTCACTAAGACTCAATCGATGATCTATAAAGGGGACTAATTCAGCTTATGCCACACTTCAGTCAAGTACTATTGCTTTCCCTTGTTCAAGATGCAAAACAAAATAATATAGTACCAATAGATATGCAACTAGTTGTTTAATTTTTTTTTTATATTGATTCTTACGTTGTCAGATAAAAGAAAAAATTGTGCAAAATTTTAGCTTGTTCTTGTTGTCAGATAAAAGAAAAAATTGTGCAAAATTTTAGCTTGATCTAAGATAGGGTGTGGGAGAAATCATGTGTACAAACTTCTATTTACCAGATGACAGACAGAGTGAATTGATATAAGCTTTTTTTAAAAGACAAAGAACTGTCATTAACTAAAAATTACAGGGTTTAGCTCCCTTTCTGATACAAAACAAAATTAATTAATCAGTACTAAATGATTAATTGGTTATTTTTTTGGATTGATTCCTGATTGCCATCGACTATGAATAATTATGCAAAACTTGATCAGAGAATGGGAGGTGGATGAAAAAAAAAGTGTCAAAACGTAATAAGGGAATTAAATCCATATATAATCTCATTAAGTAACATTTTGTCCCTTATTTTGATATCAAACAAAATAATTAATCATCAACAATTAATTAACTAATTGTTTAATTTTTTAAAAATTGATTCATGTCTTGCTGGGTTTGATAAATAATTGTGCAAAATTTTAACTTTATCCGAGAATGGAAAAAGGGAGAAAAAACATGTTTGACCAGACAGACAGTGAGTTGATATAAGTTCTGTAAAAAAATAACTGACAGCAACCAGATTTTCTATTTGAAAGACTAGCAGTTTAGTTTTTTTAAAAATAACCTTTGTTACCTTTCTTGTTTCAAAGCATACTCAAGCATTTTGATACGCCTGACTAAATCTTGTTTCAAATTTTCTTGACCTTTCCTCTCACCTTGCAAAAATGCTATTCGTGCCTGAAAAGTACAAATTTTTTCCCCTTAAAGTTTATTTTATATTATCACAGCCTATAATGCCATTCCATATGTATTTTAGTAGTAAATTTTAATTAACCTAGAAAAGAGAAATCAAACATAACAGAATATGAATACCCACTCAGTCACCAGGTCCCCATGATTGGGGTGATTCTGTTAAAATGCCATGTTTAAACAGATAATTTAAGATCACACAATAAAAATATTAAATGTGGAAGATTAGAATAAGCCTGTAAGTTGCGAGAGATGTGCAGATAAGGAAAGCAAGAGGAACAAATCTACTAAAAAGAGATGAATTTAAAACAACATTTTGAGATAAGAGATATAGAGACATCACTAGAAAAACAAAATTCAACTTTTTGTTGACAGTTCTCTCTAGAAAGCAATGGTGAGGAGATGACCACAGGCCCCTATTCTTCAGATAGATATTGCTCAAAAAGATATTATAAATAACTGATAAATTAAAATATGACAGCTTGAAGGTAGATGGGCAGGTTTCAAACCAAGAATAATGTTTTTACAACACAACTTTTTCACATTTCAACTTAATACGTTCAGAAGGAAAAAATCAGATCCCTCCTTTTTTACCTGACAAATTTGTCTTGACAGTATGTTCTAGAATATAATCCCTCTTAAACATTTTCTTTCAAAAGTAAACAAAGTCAGTTTATTTGGGGAGTAAAGAGATTTAGAATTTCTATACCTAACTAGTTACAAAGTCATAATTTATGTTGAAAAAAAAAGCAGCAGACTAACCAGACTGGAGATAAATAGATGATACTTTCATTGATAGATATCTACTAATAATCTATAACAAAAACTAGTCTAACTTAGTTTTAGGAACACTCCATTAAACTTCGCCATAAGTTAGTAAGTAGATCTAGTTTCTGTGCCTATGCTCTTCATACAAATAAATGATTTTTAGAAATATTTATTATGCTTTTAGAAGAGTCAAAGCAGGAATATGAATGAACAAATAACAATAACAATGCGTGGATTTTTAATCTGATTATTAATGAGAACAGTATACAATTTCAGTTGATTTGATTTTAAACTTGACCCAACATTAACCTTGGTTTTGTTGAAAGAATTTATGAAAATAAGGAATGCTTCTTAATAAAAGATCTAATAGGAAATTAATGTTTATTAAATCTGTACTCTAGAAGCATCTACCAATTCACCACTGATCAATGAATTCAATGAAAATGAATTTGTCCAGTCTACCTTTGTTACCACAACTTAGACCAGACTTGGGATTTTAAACTAGGCTAGACTCCTCTTATCTAGACTCTCTAATCTCTATTAATTCTATTGGCAGAGTCATTGATTAACATGTATGACTAGATGATGATTGACCTTCTACCTAGGGACATGTGTAAGACATAATTGTCATACTGGTCATCTTTTAAAAAGTATTTTATTAAATATTATATATATATATATATATATATTATATATTTCATAAATAATTATTATATATAAAAAAATTAATTCAATAAATTAAAAGTTAGTTGTAGTTTTATAGATTTAAAATGGACTGTGACTGTCACTCTAATAGACTCTAGACAGTCTATTTAGAATCTAGAATTAGATGATCTATTTCTAATCTAGATTATCTCTATAAAAATAAAGAATATATAATATTTATTATTTTATACATCGTTATTATAGTTTTAGTAGTGTACCCTTATATAATAGTATTATAATTAATAAACATTAAGATAATATACTACTAGTCTGTAGTTAACTCTTTATTCATTTTACTGTCTAGTGATTAAGTATCTCACTCTGTTACTGTAACTAGAATACTGAGTAACACAGTCTCTAACTCTAAATAACTCTACTCTGACTCTAGACTTAGACTACATGATACTAGATCTACTCTACTAGACTAGATCTAGTAACTAAACTCTACTAATTTACTGGTAGATCTAGATTACTAGATAAACAGTTACAGGAGCATAAATAGAACCACCGAGTGCTAGCCTAGATCATGTCTAGACTCTATACTATACAGTAATATACACTAATCGCTAAGAGAAAGCAAAGAGTTATGTGTGTTAGTGGTATAGTGTACATTTCATTACGCACTTGTAATTCAGCCCTTTCCACTTCCCACTGCGATCTCTCCATTTCGAATCTTGCCCATTCTGTTTGAAGAAAGTGAAGAATCCCCGGCATAGAATATTGTGGACGCTGTTTGATTCCATCATCTTGCTGTGATTTAGTAACCATGCCTAATGCACCTGAACCGGGCCCTAGTTGGCCGCTATGTTGTGATCCTAGGCTGTCTTCTATCATATTTGCATGGTCGCCATTACAATTTTCATGTTCATCGAGGGGGCGCTTGCCATCAAAATGACGTCACAACTGCCAAGAGTTGATAATCGATAGATTTCCAAAAAGTTTTACCAGGCACCTCATTCTTATTACTTGGTGTCTTAATAACAGTAGACCAGATATAGATCTACCTTATATAGACTCTCTAGAAGATCTCGATAGATACTAGACTAAATATGGATCATAATACCCTAATCGCATATCAAAATATTTATAGGCTTTACTGATATTATTTTGTAGTCCATATCGATAGCTTTAGCTTAGAATATATAAACACCTACAGTGCCCACATCAAAGCTATAGATAAGACTAGATATATCGTTATCGCAATATCTGACTTATAGCTCGAGATTCAGTTGTTCATTTTCTTTCAGTTTAGATCTCAGACTGCATATCGATATTTAAAAAAAAAAAGAAAGATAGGCCTACAAACATCTAGATTTAGATTCTACAGTAGGTTTCTAGTACATCGATGTTTCAATTTAGTCATGTTAACCAGGGACTTAAAATTTGCTAAGTCGTTGGTTTTCCTGTCTGGTTTAGACTTCAGGCAACCCATTCCATATAATATGCTACAATATTAACATTAAAATATATATATATAGATCTATAACATTGTCCTAGAATATGGAATAAGAAATGTGCAAATATCATTTGTGTCTTTCTGAGTATTTTATTAGGTTATTAATCTTCGGACTCGAAAAAAAAATTATTATTTCTATTATTATTATGTTATTATTTATTTTTATACTTTGAAAGGCTATATTATCCATATCACTTCTTATATGGGCTTTAACAAGCCTTCTCATAATCATATAGATCTACTGATAAAAAACATTAGACAAATCTTGACCTAGTTCAGAAAGTAGATTTTTCAAGAAATGAATGCACCTAAAATTATTTTTGCAATAAATGTTTATGATAATTTTTTTAGATCTTAAAATCATACTTCTAATCATATGTAAATATGTAATCACATATATATATATATTAGATTAGTTTCCCCTGGGGGGGGGGGGGGGGAATAAACAAAAAATAGTGTATAAATCTGTCGTTATTTCGAATGTATGCACTGACTTAATTTCTTAAAAAGTTAAATCTTTTCTAGACGACTCTAGAACTAGAATCTGGAATTCTAAACTAGATCTATTCATAGAACTCTATTCTAGATCTGAATTAACCGAGTATAATGCGACTAGATCTAGTAGGTCACTCTGGTCACTTGTATTCTTCTAGATCTAGTACTAAACTTAGACTAGAGTCTAGAGAGTAGAGTTAAGAGAAATAAGATAGAATAGATCTAGATTTAGTTTAGATCTAGTAGGTAATAGATTCTAAGATTAAGATTGTAGGTGAGGTCCAAATTTTAATTAGACTAGATCTATCTAATTCTTTGACTTTGAGTATGAAATGAATTGACTGATCATGAAACAATCATAACATTGTTATTGATTGTAAGTAATGTAAGAATACTAAGATTGTTATTAAATTGATGACAATCACAATGTTTTTGTTGAAGTGAATTGAAGTCTGAACATAATCTACATTGAAAATATTGTTATAAAATATCTAGTCAGTCATTCTGTTCCAATGATATTATTTTGCTTCATTGTAAATAAGCAGGGACGGATCAGATTAAGAAGGTTAGTTCATTCAATCATTTTATATAAATTATATTGTAACATTGTTGTCTATTTAAATAATGACAATGACTTTTTTCTTACAGAAAGTGATAGAGATTCAAAACAAGATGATTTAATAATTTTGGGAAATAAAGTGAAAAGACACTTTCCACCATATTGCAGTGGGTATCAGCTGGTATATTCACATAATCATTATACAAAACAATAAAAATCTCTTTCACTGACAGATCACTATTTCAATAGAGATCTAGCTCTATCTAGAAGTCTCACTTGTGTTCATCAATCTAAAATTATTTTTTTTTACCCATGCCCTTGTAATATAACTTTTTCAAAGAGGTCAGAATGGTAAATATAAAAATAACACTATGTAGAAGCAAACATGATATAAAAATTCCTTTTTCCAAAACAAAAGTTGCTCAGAAAACCATGGGAATAAGGAGGGGACTGAAATGTCAATGCCATTTGAATGTGTGTGTGTGTGACTATTAATTAGGAAAGTTTATTAAGACTTAAAACTTGGATGTTATTGTGCGTGTTAAATAATATCCTCATAACTTCAGCTTAAAGAAACTCATAAATCTAGCCATTGAGACTCTAAAATAATTTTGTTCCTATGCATCGGGCATAAAGATCTCCTATATATATTGAATGAATCTACCTAAATGACCCAACTATCCAGTGTTGTTTTAAGGGATTTAAAAAAAATGTTTTCTGGTCTAGTAAAGAGGCATTTTCACTGAGTTGAATGCGTCACTATTACATATAGGTTGTTTCATAATATGCTTTAACAAGTTGCAATGTTCAATGGTTCAATTCATGATGGGCTCAGAAAAAGAAAGAAATATGGTTATAAAAATTAAAAATGGTTAAACCTAGCCTACCGAATGGAAATATCCTGCCTCTCTACTGCCACTACAGTTCATGCTGTTCCCACTCCAAATATGGGAGATCTTCATGCCTCACCCTGTATACACTTACATCTTGCAACAAAATGAGACAATGCATGGAATAACTGTTCAACATCTCTCTTCAGAAATTATCAACATGTACAGGAAAAGGAGAGAGAACTGAGAGACACAGCTGTGATCAACAAGTGCTTAATGCGATCAAAGAAACAGGTAAGATTGTAAAATCATAAATAGTGAACATCAGGACATTAAGATTTTGTTTGTAAATATTAGTTTAAATGGCACATTGCATTAAGGAGAATTACAGAAATGAAAGGTAGATAATAAATGATCATTTTATGATATTCAAGCCCATATCTTTTTATTTTGCAAGTGACTTCGCTGGCCATGATAAGTGAATTAATGGTAATGAATTCGAACAATGCTAGTGACATTGACTATCTACACTTTATGAAAAATTAGCTGAAAAGTAAAAAAATAATAATTTATGTTTGGTTTAATTATTTATTATGTATGTAATATAATGTGATAGGCTTTGTGCTAGACATGATAAATATTGTTTTTGTTATGTACTGGGTGACCACTCTTTTTTTCTCAGCAAAGTTTAATTTCCTTTGCTGTGTGTTACAAGAGTATCTGTTTCGTTTTCAATCAATCTTTCCACATAAATGTGCCTTTGAAAATACTCACTTCCCAGACTTAAAATAGTTCACTATTATTAATATTTTGTTTTTTTTCTTTTGTTTTTGTCAAGATCATTGGTCCTTAAAAAGTTTTTTTTCTGCCCAAACTTTCTTGAGAGATTAAAATGGCTGCACCATTAACATTTTTGTTTTACCTATGTATAGTTTAAAATGTAAAAACAATATTAATTTATGTAATGCTCATAGAAAACAAAATGAAATTTCTAAATTCATTCACTAAACACAAGATTCATACAAAATAAGCTAATCAACTATCTTTGAGTCTTTTTAGAAGAGTAGATTTTGATATAATTATGACTACAAAATTGTGCCATGTTTATTGCAGCCTAAGCTAGGTTTTTTTTTTGGTCATGTAAAGTTCTTTATTTTTTTACCTGCACTTTTTCTTACATTGTAACATGTCTTTGGGTGTGTATGTCAGTTACTGATGAATGTTCTCCACTGTGTCAGTAGAAGCAATTTCATATTTGAGCTATTGTTTGTTTCATTTTCAAATGTTTGATAGTTAGTTAGGACATTTATACATCATGGAGTTTGACCAAATGCCATCTTTATTTTGGATATATTCAAATGAAGACAATATTAAATACAAAAATGAATATGTACTGCTAGAAATGTATTTAAGGTTCTATGATGGGCAATTTCAATTCTCATCAATGTTAATAATCAAAGACTGTAATGCACCTAAATAAATCAAAGCCTGTTTAAAAGCATGTTTCTGTTTTTTTTTTTAAATCTTGGGCTCAGTCATCTCATGGATCATACTTTTTTGTTGGTTAGTATTACCAACAATTAAGATAAACCAATTTCCATTAATGCTAATAATCATCTCAATAAAAGCTAATGTCTTGTACAACATAATAATGACATAAGGAGAGAGAAACAAATAATTTATTTAGACTAGTGATGGGTTTATGTCATTTCTAATTGTCTGTCTCACTGATCTATTCATAAGATCAATAAAATAGCTATATTTCATTGTCTCATTGATAGCTATATTTCATTGTCTCATTAATAACTATTTCATTGCCTCATTAATAACTATATCTCATTGTCTCATTAATAACTATTTCATTGCCTCATTAATAGCTATATTTCATTGTCTCATTAATAACTATATTTCATTGTCTCATTAATAGCAATATTTCATTGTCTCATTAATAGCTATATTTCATTGTCTCATTGATAGCAGCATATTTCATTGTCTCATTGATAGCTATATTTCATTGTCTTATTGATAGCTATATTTCATTATCTCATTAATAACTTTCATTGCCTAATTAATAGCTATATTTCATTATCCCATTAATAGCTATATTTCACTGTCTCATTGATAGCTATATTTCATTGTCTCATTGATAGCTATATTTCATTGTCTCATTAATAGCTGTCTCATTGATAGCTATATTTCATTGTCTCATTGATAGCTATATTTCATTGTCTCATTGATAGCTATATTTCATTGTCTCATTGATAGCTATATTTCATTGTCTCATTGATAGCTATATTCCATTGTCTCATTAATAACTTTCATTGCCTCATTAATAGCTATATTTCATTGTCCCATTAATAGCTATATTTCATTGTCCCATTAATAGCTATATTTCATTGTCTCATTGATAGCTATATTTCATTGTCTCATTGATAGCTATATTTCATTGTCTCATTAATAGCTATATTTCATTGTCGCATTGATAGCTATATTTCATTTTCTCATTGATAGCTATATTTCATTGTCTCATTAATAGCTATATTTCATTTCCTCATTAATAGCTGTCTCATTGATAGCTATATTTCATTGTCTCATTAATAACTTTCATTGCCTCATTAATAGCTATATTTCATTGTCCCATTAATAGCTATATTTCATTGTCCCATTAATAGCTATATTTCATTGTCCTGTTAATAGCTATATTTCATTGTCTCATTGATAGCTATATTTCATTGTCTCATTGATAGCTATATTTCATTGTCTCATTAATAACTTTCATTGCCTCATTAATAGCTATATTTCATTGTCCCATTAATAGCTATATTTCATTGTCGCACTGATAGCTATATTTCATTTTCTCATTGATAGCTATATTTCATTTTCTCATTAATAGCTATATTTCATTGTCCCATTAATAGCTATATTTCATTATCTCATTAATAGCTATATTTCATTGTCCCATTAATAGCTATATTTCATTATCTCATTAATAGCTATATTTCATTGTCCCATTAATAGCTATATTTCATTGTCTCATTGATAGCTATATTTCATTGTCTCATTGATAGCTATATTTCATTGTCTCATTGATAGCTATTTTTCGTTGTCTCGTAGATAGCTATATTTCATTGTCTCATTAATAGCTATATTTCATTTCCTCATTAATAGCTGTCTCATTGATAGCTATATTTCATTGTCTCATTGATAGCTATATTTCATTGTCTCATTGATAGCTATATTTCATTGTCTCATTAATAACTTTCATTGCCTCATTAATAGCTATATTTCATTGTCCCATTAATAGCTATATTTCATTGTCCTGTTAATAGCTATATTTCATTGTCTCATTGATAGCTATATTTCATTGTCTCATTGATAGCTATATTTCATTGTCTCATAAATAGCTATATTTCATTGTCTCATTAATAACTTTCATTGTCTCATTAATAGCTATATTTCATTGTTCCATTAATAGCTATATTTCATTGTCGCATTGATAGCTATATTTCATTGTCTCATTGATAGCTATATTTCATTGTCTCATTAATATATATATTTCATTGCCTCATTAATAGCTATTTTTCATTGTCTCATTAATAGCTATATTTCATTTCCACATTAATAGCTGTCTCATTGATAGCTATATTTCATTGTCTCATTGATAGCTATATTTCATTGTCTCATTGATAGCTATATTTCATTGTCTCATTGATAGCTATATTTCATTGTCTCATTGACAGCTATATTTCATTGTCTCATTGGTAGCTATATTTCATTGTCTCATTAATAACTTTCATTGCCTCATTAAAAGCTATTTTTCATGGTCCCATTAATAGCAATATTTCATTGTCCCATTAATAGCTATATTTCATTGTCTCATTGATAGCTATATTTCATTGTCTCATAAATAGCTATATTTCATTGTCTCATTAATAGCTATATTTCATTGTCTCATTAATAACTATATTTCATTGTCTCATTAATAGCAATATTTCATTGTCTCATTAATAGCTATATTTCATTGTCTCATTGATAGCAGCATATTTCATTGTCTCATTGATAGCTATATTTCATTGTCTTATTGATAGCTATATTTCATTATCTCATTAATAACTTTCATTGCCTAATTAATAGCTATATTTCATTATCCCATTAATAGCTATATTTCACTGTCTCATTGATAGCTATATTTCATTGTCTCATTGATAGCTATATTTCATTGTCTCATTAATAGCTGTCTCATTGATAGCTATATTTCATTGTCTCATTGATAGCTATATTTCATTGTCTCATTGATAGCTATATTTCATTGTCTCATTGATAGCTATATTTCATTGTCTCATTGATAGCTATATTCCATTGTCTCATTAATAACTTTCATTGCCTCATTAATAGCTATATTTCATTGTCCCATTAATAGCTATATTTCATTGTCCCATTAATAGCTATATTTCATTGTCTCATTGATAGCTATATTTCATTGTCTCATTGATAGCTATATTTCATTGTCTCATTAATAGCTATATT
Organism: Biomphalaria pfeifferi; assembly: GCA_030265305.1. Classification (NCBI taxonomy): domain Eukaryota; kingdom Metazoa; phylum Mollusca; class Gastropoda; family Planorbidae; genus Biomphalaria; species Biomphalaria pfeifferi. The sequence continues at coordinate 750,629 of JASAOG010000239.1, forward strand.
TCATTGTCGCATTGATAGCTATATTTCATTTTCTCATTGATAGCTATATTTCATTGTCTCATTAATAGCTATATTTCATTTCCTCATTAATAGCTGTCTCATTGATAGCTATATTTCATTGTCTCATTAATAACTTTCATTGCCTCATTAATAGCTATATTTCATTGTCCCATTAATAGCTATATTTCATTGTCCCATTAATAGCTATATTTCATTGTCCTGTTAATAGCTATATTTCATTGTCTCATTGATAGCTATATTTCATTGTCTCATTGATAGCTATATTTCATTGTCTCATTAATAACTTTCATTGCCTCATTAATAGCTATATTTCATTGTCCCATTAATAGCTATATTTCATTGTCGCACTGATAGCTATATTTCATTTTCTCATTGATAGCTATATTTCATTTTCTCATTAATAGCTATATTTCATTGTCCCATTAATAGCTATATTTCATTATCTCATTAATAGCTATATTTCATTGTCCCATTAATAGCTATATTTCATTATCTCATTAATAGCTATATTTCATTGTCCCATTAATAGCTATATTTCATTGTCTCATTGATAGCTATATTTCATTGTCTCATTGATAGCTATATTTCATTGTCTCATTAATAGCTATATTTCATTTCCTCATTAATAGCTGTCTCATTGATAGCTATATTTCATTGTCTCATTGATAGCTATATTTCATTGTCTCATTGATAGCTATATTTCATTGTCTCATTAATAACTTTCATTGCCTCATTAATAGCTATATTTCATTGTCCCATAAATAGCTATATTTCATTGTCCTGTTAATAGCTATATTTCATTGTCTCATTGATAGCTATATTTCATTGTCTCATTGATAGCTATATTTCATTGTCTCATAAATAGCTATATTTCATTGTCTCATTAATAACTTTCATTGTCTCATTAATAGCTATATTTCATTGTTCCATTAATAGCTATATTTCATTGTCGCATTGATAGCTATATTTCATTGTCTCATTGATAGCTATATTTCATTGTCTCATTAATATATATATTTCATTGCCTCATTAATAGCTATTTTTCATTGTCTCATTAATAGCTATATTTCATTTCCACATTAATAGCTGTCTCATTGATAGCTATATTTCATTGTCTCATTGATAGCTATATTTCATTGTCTCATTGATAGCTATATTTCATTGTCTCATTGATAGCTATATTTCATTGTCTCATTGACAGCTATATTTCATTGTCTCATTGGTAGCTATATTTCATTGTCTCATTAATAACTTTCATTGCCTCATTAAAAGCTATTTTTCATGGTCCCATTAATAGCAATATTTCATTGTCCCATTAATAGCTATATTTCATTGTCTCATTGATAGCTATATTTCATTGTCTCATAAATAGCTATATTTCATTGTCTCATTAATAACTTTCATTGTCCCATTAATAGCTATATTTCATTGTCCCATTAATAGCTATATTTCACTGTCCCATTAATAGCTATATTTCATTGTCTCATTAATAACTATTTCATTGCCTCATTAATAACTATTTCATTGCCTCATTAAAAGCACTATATTTCATTGTCTCATTAATAGCTATATTTCATTTCCTCATTAATAGCTGTCTCATTGATAGCTATATTTCATTGTCTCATTGATAGCTATATTTCATTGCCTCATTAATAGCTATATTTCATTGTCCCATTAATAGCTATATTTCATTGTCCTGTTAATAGCTATATTTCATTATCTCATTAATAGCTATATTTCATTGTCTCATTGATAGCTATATTTCATTGTCTCATAAATAGCTATATTTCATTGTCTCATTAATAACTTTCATTGTCTCATTAATATCTATATTTCATTGTTCCATTAATAGCTATAATTCATTGTCGCATTGATAGCTATATTTCATTGTCTTATTAATAACTTTCATTGTCTCATTAATATCTATATTTCATTGTTCCATTAATAGCTATAATTCATTGTCGCATTGATAGCTATATTCCATTGTCTCATTGATAGCTATATTTCATTGTCTCATTAATATATATATTTCATTGCCTCATTAATAGCTATTTTTCATTGTCTCATTAATAGCTATATTTCATTTCCTCATTAATAGCTGTCTCATTGATAGCTATATTTCATTGTCTCATTGATAGCTATATTTCATTGTCTCATTGATAGCTATATTTCATTGTCTCATTGATAGCTATATTTCATTGTCCCATTAATAGCTATATTTCATTGTCCTGTTAATAGCTATATTTCATTGTCTCATTGATAGCTATATTTCATTGTCTCATTGATAGCTATATTTCATTGTCTCATTAATAGCTATATTTCATTTCCTCATTAATAGCTTTTTTCATTGTCTCAGTAATAGCTGTATTTCATTGTCCCATTAATAGCTATATTTCATTGTCCCAGTAATAGCTATATTTCATTGTCCCATTAATAGCTATATTTCATTGTCCCATTAATAGCTATATTTCATTGTCTTATTATTAGCTTTATTTCATTTCCTCATTAATAGCTATTTTTCGTTGTCTCAGTAATAACTATATTTCATTGTCTCATTGATAGCTATATTTCATTGTCCCATTAATAGCTACATTTCATTGTCCCATTAATAGCTATATTTCATTGTCCCATTAATAACTTTCATTGCCTCATTAAAAGCTATTTTTCATTGTCTCATTGATAGCTATATTTCATTGTCTCATTGATAGCTATATTTCATTGTCTCATTAATAGCTATATTTCATTGCCTCATTAATAGCTATTTTTCATTGTCTCATTAATAACTGTCTCATTGATAGCTATATTTCATTGTCTCATTGATAGCTACATTTCATTGTCTCATTGATAGCTATATTTCATTGTCTGATTAATAGCTATATTTCATTGTCCCATTTATAGCTATATTTCATTGTTCTGTTAATAGCTATATTACATTGTCTCATTGATAGCTATATTTCATTGTCTCATTGATAGCTATATTTCATTGTCTCATTAATAGCTATATTTCATTGTCTCATTAATAACTTTCATTGTCTCATTAATAGCTATATTTCATTGTTCCATTAATAGCTATATTTCATTGTCGCATTGATAGCTTTATGTCATTGTCTCATTGATAGCTATATTTCATTGTCTCATTAATATATATATTTCATTGCCTCATTAATAGCTATTTTTCATTGTCTCATTAATAGCTATATTTCATTTCCTCATTAATAGCTGTCTCATTGATAGCTATATTTCATTGTCTCATTGATAGCTATATTTCATTGTCTCATTGATAGCTATATTTCATTGTCTCATTGATAGCTATATTTCATTGTCTCATTGATCGCTATATTTCATTGTCTCATTGATAGCTATATTTCATTGCCTCATTAATAGCTATATTTCATTGTCTCATTAATAGCTATATTTCTTTGTCTCATTGGTAGCTATATTTCATTACTTCATTGATAGCTATATTTCATTGTCTCATTGATAGCTATATTTCATTGTCCCATTAATAGCTATATTTCATTTCCTCATTAATAGCTATTTTTCGTTGTCTCATTAATAGCTATATTTCATTGTCCCATTAATAGCTATATTTCATTGTCCCATTAATAGCTATATTTCATTGTCCCATTAATAGCTATATTTCATTGTCCCATTAATAGCTATATTTCATTGCCCCATTGATAGCTATATTTTATTGTCTCATTGATAGCTATATTTCATTGTCTCATTGATAGCTATATTTCATTGTCTCATTAATAGCTATATTTCATTGCCTCATTAATAGCTATTTTTCATTGTCTCATTAATAACTGTCTCATTGATAGCTATATTTCATTGTCTCATTGATAGCTATATTTCATTGTCTCATTAATAGCTATATTTCATTGTCCCATTAATAGCTATATTTCATTGTCCCATTAATAGCTATATTTCACTGTCCCATTAATAGCTATATTTCATTGTCTCATTAATAACTATTTCATTGCCTCATTAATAACTATTTCATTGCCTCATTAATAGCACTATATTTCATTGTCTCATTAATAGCTATATTTCATTGTCTCTTTAATAGCTATATTTCATTGTCTCATTAATAGCTATATTTCATTGTCTCATTAATAGCTATATTTCATTGTCTCATTAATAGCTTATTTTATGTCTCATTAATAGCTATATTTCATTGCCTCATTAATAGCTATATTTCATTGTCTCATTAATAGCTATATTTCATTGTCTCATTAATAGCTATATTTCATTACCTCATTAATAGATATATTTCATTGTCTCATTAATAGTTAGGCCTATATTTCATTGTCTGATTTTCTGCAACAATAAAAAAAAATGTAAACTACACAACATAAGGACCATTGATTTTAAAGCTTTGTATGGTTTAAGTGTAAGAATTGTTTTTGTTTTTTTTAATTAATGATGGAGGCCAGGTCATAGTCAACACTTAGATGTACATAGAAGCCTAATTCATAAAGCGCTGGGTGTGTGTGTGTGTAAGTGTTTTGTGTGTGAATGTTTTTCGTGTTTGCATCTATATTGTTGTAGTTATTCTGAATTGAACAATTGTACTGGTGGTCAAACGGAATTCCCATGTGTTTGGACCAATAAAACTACCTTTTCTAATCATATAAGTCAGTGATGCCCAACCTAATTCAACCTGCGGGCCATTTTAATTTTCAACACTCGTGTCGCAGGCCACATGAACAAAAAAGGTTAAAAAAAAACAACTTGAAATTGACCTGAAACTATTTCATAAAAAATCCGTGGATCTAGTAATTACATTAATAATTTGGTATATTTGAAGTTTATCCTTAATCTATTGTTTTCTACGTGTCTGGAAATGGCTTTAGTTCTCTACTTAAATTGTGAGCAGCTTAGTAGTTATCCTCACTATTAATTCATGTACTTGTCTCTTTTTGGTCAATATTCCCATGGATCCTCCACATCATAATTGTTTTTTGATGCTGTTGCTGTAATACTGTATGTTTTTTTATTGAAACAGCCAGACTTTCTTTATAAAAAAAAAGTTTGTTGGCTTATTACCAAAAAAGATCCGTTTAATGGTTCTGGTTAGATTCTTAATTTCCTTTGCATAAAGGCACAAATGTTAAAGCTCGTGGTACCTATTTACCAGAGGAAAAGTGAGGGCCCTAACTTCTTCTTATGTTATATAATACAGACGTTACTTCAAAAAAGAAGATGATTACGTCCTACGCGTCATGCATATTAACCAATGACTTAAATTCTGCCAAGTCACTGGTTTTTCTGGCTAGCTCAGGCAACCCATTCCATGCTCTAATAGCACTAGGGAAGAAGGAGTATTTGTACAAAATTTGTCCTAGCATATGGGACGAGGAATGTGCCTTTATTTTTGTGTCTTTCAGAGTATTTTATTAAATTTTGTTTTTGTATTTGAAGACTATGGTTCAGTGTTTTATGTATAATTGCTACTTTACTTTTGAGTCTTCTGTCCTGAAGGCTTTCTAAATTTATTGATTTTACTAATGGTGTTACCCTAGTCAAATGTGAATATTCGTTTGTTATGAATCTCACTACTCTATTTTGTGTTTGTTCCAGTTTCTTAATGTTTTCTTAAGTTGAGGGGTCCCACACGGTGGATGCATATTCTATTATTGGCCTAACCAAGGTTAAATAACATTTTAGTTTTATGTTCTTATTTGATTTATAGAAATTTCTTTTAATAAACCCTAATGCTTTGTTGGATTTTTTTATAGCTTCATCAATATGTGGATTCCATGCCAGTTTTTCATTTATTATAACACCTAGGTATTTTGCGTTTTTAGTCTGTGTTACTGGTTTGCCATGAATAAGATAAGTGGAATTAATTTGTTTTAGTTTTTTTGTTACTCTTAACAACTGACATTTTTCTGGGTGGAAAGACATGCTCCAATTTGATTCCCATTTCTGTAATTCATCTAATTCTCTTTGTAAAGTATCTGTGTCTTGTTTTGTTTTTATTGTTCTATATATTATGCAATTGTCTGCAAATAATCTGACTCTTGTTCCTGAACTAATGCAATTTGGTAAATCATTTATGTAAATTAAAAATAGTAGTGGACCCAAGACTGTTCCTTGAGGTACACCTGAGTTTACTGTTATTGGTGTTGATTTAGAGCCATTTATTATTACAGTTTTTTCTCTCCCTATCAGAAAATCTTTAATCCACTGATGCACTGGACCATTAATGCCGAAATATTTTAATTTTTTAAGCAAACTATGGTGGTGAACTTAGTTAAAAGCCTTGGTAACGTAGGTTAAGATACATTTTTCAACCTTTATATTTTATACACTTTATGTTTTTTATTGAAACAGCCAGACTTTCTTTATAAAAAAAAAGTTTGTTGGCTTATTACCATGTTCCACAAAAAAGATCTGTTCAATGGTTCTGGTAGATTCTTAATTTCTTTTTCATAAAGGCCCAAATGTTAAAGCTCGTAGTACCTATTTATCAGAGGAAAAGTGAGGGCCCTAACGTAGGTAAAGATACATTTTTCAACCTTTATATTTCATACACTTTATACCGACGTTTCGGCTGGCCGGATGGAACCTTGTCACGGGCCGGATCTGGCCCGCGGGCCATATTTTGGGCATCACTGATATAAGTGTTTTTATAGAAATCAATGACATTATTTTTACTTCTATGGATATGAAGCACTTACAAACTATTTCAGAAAGAAAAAAAGAAGACAGTTATTTTTTTTGTTCTGATGAAGTAAATTTCAAAATAATTTTGAGTGAATCAATAGAAGGCCATGCAGATACCTTTGCCTTCTAAACTATCACTGCCTCCTAATATTTGTCCAGTGTCCTATTCAAGAACTTTTTTTCTTTGTATACATATATATCTACAGTGCAACTTCTTCAGCCATGACAACATGACAGTGGTGTACAAGATGTTTACCACACTGACTCTGATTTGTGGAACAACAAAAGATGAAGTAATCATGTTTATTTTTGTTTGAATAACTTTTACAATATTTACCAACCATAATGTCTACTGATATCTACAGTATCATTCCAAACTACCCACAATAACTATGTTTTTTTTGTTTTTTTTTATTTAAAAAAAAATCAAGCATGAAAATGAAGAACCTTATCTTTCAATGGAAAAGAGGTATCAGTGTAGCTTAAACATTGAAACATTAAAATTGTGAAAATAAAGTTTGAAAAAATGAGTAGCCAGTGATTATTATTAACAAAGGGCTACAGTCATTACTCAGCTGACCAGAATTTTGTGCAGCTGCCTTTCTTTAGATCCACAGTCATGGGTGGCCAGATTTTTTTAATCTTTTAGCTTACTCACTTTTATCTAGTATCTTAACTATTGGATATTTGTTTGCTCAGACCAAAGCTTAGGTTCTGGTCCATATCTTCTTATCTTAAAAAAATACAGATGTTACTTCAAAAAAGATAGTTATGTCCAACAAGTGTTCCTAAGTCAATCTAGTCATGCATGTTACCAATGACTTAAATTGTTTAATTCTGGGGCTCAGGCAACCCATTCCATGCTCTAATAGCACTAGAGAAGAATGAGCATTTGTACAAATTTGACTTAGCATATGAAACGAGGAATGTGCCTTTATCATTGTTTTTCTGAGTATTTTATTCAGTTTTGTTTTTGTATTTGAAGATTATGGTTCAGTGTTTTATGTATAATTGCTACTTTACTTTTAAGTCTTTTATCCTAAAAGCTTTCTAAATTTAGTGATTTTGCTAAAGGTTTACTCCAGTTAAATGTAAATATGTTCTATTTTGTATCTGTTCCAGTTTCTTAATGTTTTCTTGAGTTGAGGGTTCCCAAACAGAGGATGCATATTCTATTATTGGCCTAACCAAGGTTAAATAACATTTTAGTTTTATGTTCTTATTTGATTTATAGAAATTTCTTTTAACAAACCCTAACGCTTTGTTTGATTTTTTGATAGTTTCATCAATATGGGGATTCCATGACAGTTTTTCATTTATTGTAACACCAAGGCATTTTTAGTCTGTGTTACTGGTTTACCATGAATAAGATAAGTGGAATCTATTGGTTTTATTTTTTTTTTGTTACTCTTAATAGCTGAAATTTTTTCTGGGTGGAAAGACATGCTTCAATTTGATTCCCATTTCTGTATTTCATCTAATTCTCTTTGTAAAATTTATCTTGTGTTGTTTTTATTGTTCTATATATTATACAATCGTCTACAAATAATCTGACTTTTGTTCCTGAACTAATGCAATATGGTAAATTATTTATATTTTTTTTTTTATTACTGGTATAGGGTTTTAGGTTCTAATATTGATTTATGATGTCTTCATAGTGTCTCATAGCTTTATTAAGTTTATCTTTTTGTAGTCTTTAAATATAGCTCAGACTTATAATGTCTCAGCTTTATAATGTTTTATCTTTTTGTAGTCATTTGACACAACTGAATTGTTCAGAAATCGCTTCTTTTTTATAATTACCTGGGATTCATTGTTTTTGTTTATTTTTGTTTTCAGATACATCTCTTATGTTGTAATATAATCTAAAGTTGAATAATTTTCATACTGCTCAATTTCATATCTTTTTGATTAAACAAAATAGAAGACCTTGAATCAGAACATTTATAAAGATTGCTTTAAGGACTACAAACAACTTAGAAAATATGAATATTTCACAGACCATCAATCCTACCAAATAAATTGTGTTTGCTTAATTTCTTTTCAATTTAGAATGAACTGGCCATTCAAGAATTGCTTAATGTATTTATGGATTGTATTGCAACTTATTTTCAACATGTGGTAAGTACAGACACTCAAAATATATCTAAACTTTACCAAAGCTTCTTACCTATTACCATTAAGAGCACAGAACAGGTTGCCTGAATTTCTAAGTTTTTCAAGTAAAAGTAATACAAGCTACCATTTAAATTGTTATTAGTCATTATTTTTAATTAGGCAGTGAAGCAGTTTGTTTTTTTACTTTGTCATTGTGATGATTTTCTTATTTTAGTAAGTAAAGTTCCCCATTCAGAACATGCAATCTATAGGGTAGATGATGTATTGGTCCTTTCTTGTTGTGATCTACTGTTAATGAGGGTGTCATGTGGCCAGCACAATGACCAACCATCTTTACTTTTCCTTAACTAGTGTTGGGTACCCTTTTAAGCTGGGTGGACTCAGATCATAAAATTAACCAGGATTCAAGCACTGGACACTTTGGTTCAGAAGCCAAGCACTTTACCACTCAGCCATCAAGCCACATTTTTATTATGTTAGTTATCATATTTCTCACCTAATAAAATGCATGTGACTGTATGACACAGATAGTGATGCATATAGGTCAAAAGAAAAGAATTTTTTATCCAAATGGTTGACTTGAATATTTATGAAAATATTTTTGTTGAGCCAAATTAAAATATCTGCTGTTCTGTTTACAAGTTTTTTTATAAGCTTTTATTGCTTTGACATTTGCAGTAATGTAGAAGAAAGTTGTTTTTTGTTTTTTTTTAGTTTTTTTCTTTTAAAAATCATTTCATCCTGCTTTTAGTTTTGCTTAAAAAGGGTCAAATCACCATCACATTTCTCTTCTTTTTTTTTAAATATCATTTTTGTTTTTTTCAGTCTGAGCTGGATGTATCCTTTTTTAATTTGCTAAATTTGTTTGTGCATGCTTCAATATTTTTAGCACAGCATTAAACAAGCAAAATATTTTTTTTTTTAAACTTAAAAAAAACAAAGGAAAACCAAAGCTTATATTGAGTTAAGGAAGACTGCTACAAACCATTGTTTTTAAATATCTCTTTGCCTTTATATATATATAATATTGATTGGGTATAACACACTGTTTTGTGGCAAAGATGTTATGTATTTTTGTAGAAAGGAAATCATTTAAGAAAATGTTAAGACAATGTTGATTAACAAATCCTATACCTGTTGATTAAGAAATCCTGTACCATACAAATTTTTAATTATAATTGATTAATATACATGGTCTTTGATACAATCTTTACGTTAATATAAAGTCTTAAAAGAAAACTTTACACTATCATTTAATTATTTTATTGACATTATGCATGACTAATCCCCCCTTAGCCTGCAGAGTTTTTTTTTCTACATATTCTATATAAAATTAATTAATTATGACTAATTGATAAAATAATTAGGCAATTTATTTATTCATTCATGTTTTGTTGGGGGAACTGAATAATTGTGTTAAGTTTCAAGTTGATCAGAAAATGGAAATTGGGAGAAACCAGCAATGTCAAAACAATGTGGTGTAGCAGACAGAGCAAGTTGATGTAAGCTTTGTAAAAAAAAAAAGGTTTGCTTTTCTAAGTACTCAGATTTTCAATAGAGCTTTTAGTTTTTGAAATCAAAACATGATGGATAGACTACGCAAAAAAAGTTTGGGAATGCTAAAAATCTGACTCTATTAAAAATATACATATCATAATATTGTGATGTAGTGAGAATTTTCACCATAACATTTTGACCATTCTACTTATTTGTTAGTATACACATTTTCAATTGTATTTTGGTAACAAAAATTATTTCTAGAAAACTTAATATAATCATTGTAAATAGCCTGTAGAAAAACTGTTCACACTTCATGTAGTCATTTACAGTTACATGCATCTTCGAGTCCATAGGATATGATAAATCATTTACTGAACAATATTTAGGTTCTAATGATTTTACAGAGAATTTGTTTTAAACATAACATGCAAAACAACTACTATTGTATAAAACAGTATAACCCCAATAATCCACTATAAAACAAAATGTAACACCAATAGTCCAGTATAAAACAGAATGTGAAACACTTTAGTGTAAATAATATATAACACAAATAGTCTAATATAAATAATCTAACACAGAAGTCTAGTGGAAATGTTTATTGTATTTAAAAACAATATTCAGAATGAAAAACGTTTTCTGACTAAAAAAAAAAGGGGGGGGGGTGGGGGCGGTTTGATTGTTTGTTTTGGAATCCTTATCTTCTGACAGATAGTGTACAATATTGAGAGGGTTTACATCATACTTGATGAACTGATTGCCAATGGTTGTGTTGCCTATACATCTAAAGAGCGAGCACTAGTTCCTCTACAACTGATTGATGCAGGCTCATGAAACTTTTTTCCTTATCTTCACTGGGAAACTAACATCAACCACATGTACACAGAATTCCAATAAAAATGCATAATCTCAATGGTCTTTTTTATATGTGCTTGTAGTGTATGTACAGAACTCTAAGTGTATTGCATTGTAATGTTTCACGTGTTTTGGATGCTCCTTTAGAATTGAAGATTATTTATTACATCCTAGCCCAAACCTCCTGTAGGATGGCAGGGAATGCAGCGGGCAGGGTTTGAACCTAGGACCATCCAGAATGCAATCATCATGGGACTTGAGCCCAAATGCAGTTAGTGAATTTCAACACAATAGGTACCAGTATACAACAATTATGTTTCACAATGAGAGCCCGGTGTATATACATGGGGATAGTGACCAGATTAAAAAGCTAGTTCAGCTCATGGTAGGATAGAAACAGAGTTGAGGTCACATGAGTACATCATCATATGTGTGGATAGACAGCTGCCAAATAATTGACCTGCAAAACCAGGTGCCTTTGTTCGGAAGTTTTACTAGTTATTGTGCTCACTTGGAAGAATAAAAATGAGTTCAGTTGACATTATGGACTGCTTCTTTCTTTCATATCACTTACTGATTAAATACTGAATCAAAATCCATAGCATTTGTTGTTGTTTTTTCAAAATTAACCCAGGTTGTAAAGAACACAGGGAAAGCTACTTAAGATGTTTACAAATGCATTTTTAATTTAAAATAACTTTTG